>JBBDGP010002504.1:1215000-1815000 GCA_037952835.1 Lithobates septentrionalis | reverse complement strand
GGATATGCACCAATGCAAACATTGAAAAAAAAAAAAAAAAACATTTTTACAGGAGCAGTGATTTTAATGCTGCTTAAAGTGCAACAATAAAAATGAAAAATTCCTTTCAATATATTGCCTGGGGGTCCCCTTAGTCTGCCTGTAAAGTGGCGCATCTGTAGCATGTAAAGAACCTAGTGCAGCAAAAATGAAATTTCTAAAGGAAACAAACTGCATGAAATGACATTTAAATTGCCAGCAATACAATATCATTGCCAGCAATACAAAAATGTTTAAAAAAGCCACTTGGGGTCCACTCCCCAGTCTATACCAGGCCCTTCGGGTCTGGTATTGATTTAAAGGGGCACTCCACACTAAAACTAAAAAAGAAAAACGGTGTGCCCCCCCCCCCCCCAATCCATAACAGACCCTTATCCGAGCGCACTCTTTGTTGTGGAGGTCTGCAGGTACAGGGCTTTAAGAAGGGGGCTGCCAGATCCCATCCCCCCTTGTGAATTAGTAGGGGGTATCCATTCACCAAAAAATTGGCAAAAAGTAATAAAAGCACAGACACAGTTTTTGACAATTCCTTTATTAAAAAATAAAAAAAACAATGCCCCTCGATGTAAATCCATCATCAGTCGTGATGCCCCTTGCACTGCCGGACCCGAGCTATAGAATGAAGCAGGAAGGGCTAAGATTCCCCTGTGACATCACGCAGCCAGCAGAGGGGAATCTGGGCCTTTCCTGCTTCTCTCCATAGATCGAGGCTGGGATCACATGGCGGTGTCAGAAACGGTATTTAGCCTTTTATTTCTAACATTTACTCTTTTGTTAATGGCTGCATATCTGCATGGCATACATTAATATGTGCTGCATTATGCAGCTGAATGGAGGCGGGAGGGGCAGGGAGGAAAGTGATCTCATGATGACAGGGAGGGAGAGGGGAGAGAAGGTCAGAGGAGAGAGCAGGGCTGCAGATGACGAGGCATGTAAACTGACCAAGGTAGTCAGGGCTCAGCAGCCATGATTATCATGGTCAGCAGAGGCAGGGGGACACAGGAACTGGCAGGATCAACCAGGTTTATTATAAGTTAGGAAAAGAAGAATTGCACAGCACAAGCTCTGTTCTGTTATTCATGCTTTAAAGGAACAGGATCTACGGGTTTTTTTTTAGGGCTACAAACACTTTAATTAACCACTTCTGGACTGCGGATTAGCCACAAGATCACTTTTAAGGGTGGCAGGAGAGGTGCCCACCCCCTCCCACTGCATCCCAGTGGTCTCCGTTGCTTACCGGAGCAGTTGAAAGCGACAGAGATGGTAAGCGGTGGACGGTCCTGTGGCCTGATGGGCACGAAGTCGAGAGAGGGCATAATGGCCCCCACTCGACTTTATGCCTTTGGAGGACTGGAGCAACGTCAAACATCACTTCCGCCCAACGGCCTTAAACAATTTTTTTTTTTATTGAAAAAAAAAAAGACTTTTTTTATTGCTTTTAAATGTAAATGTGAGATCTGAGGTCTTTTTGCTTTTTTCTTTTACAAGGGATGTTTACATTGTTTATAATAGGAATAAAAGTGATCCAAAAATGTTTTTTTAAAGAGACAGTGTAAAAAAAAAAAAAAGTAGAAGAAAAAACACATGTGAGATATTTCCGCGATCGTTAGAGCAAGAGCAATAATTCTAGCAAGAGGCCTCCTCTGTAACTCAAAACTGGTAACCTGTAGAAATTCTTGCCCCCATTCCATGAGTTGACGCAATTTTGAAGCATGACATGTTGGGTATCATTTTACTCGGCGTAACATTATCTTTCGCAATATAGAAAAAAAATTGAGCTAACTTTACTGTTTTCTTATTTTTTTATTAAAAAAAGTATTTTTTTTATTTGTAAGACCGCTGCGCAAATACGGTGTTTCATAAAGTATTGCAACAACTGCCATTTTATTCTCTAGGGTGTCTCTAGGGTATCTCACAAAAGTGAGTACACCCCTCACATTTTTGTAAATATTTTATTCTATCTTTTCATGTGGTAAGGATGGAAAAATTACACTTTACTACAATGTAAAGTAGTGAGTGTACAGCTTGTACAACAGTGTAAATTTGCTGCCTCAAAATAACTCAACACACAGCCAATAATGTCTAAACCGCTGGCAACAAAAGTGAGTACATCCCTAAGTGAAAATGTCCAAATTGGGCCCAATTAGCCATTTCCCTCCCTGGTGTCATGTGACTCATTAGTGTTACAAGAAGGTGTGAATGGGGAGCAGGTGTGTTAAATTTGGTGTTATCGCTCTCACTCTTTCATACTGGTCACTGGAAGTTCAACATGGCATCTCATGGCAAAGAACTCTCTGAGAATCTGAAAAAAAGAATTGTTGCTCTACATAAACATGGGCTAGGCTATAAGAAGATTGGCAAGACCCTGAAACTGAGCTGCAGCAAGGGGCCCAAGACCATACAGCGGTTTAACAGGACAGGTTCCACTCAGAACAGGCCTCGCCATGGTCGATCAAAGAAGTTAAGTGCACGTGCTTAGCATCATACTCAGACGTTGACTTTGGGAAATAGATGTATAAGTGCCGCCAGCATTGCTGCAGAGGTTGAAGGGGTGGGGGGGTCAGCCTGTCAGTGCTCAGACCATATGCCGCACACTGCATCAAATTGGTCTGCATGGCTGTCGTCCCAAAAGGAAGCTTCTTCTAAAGATGATGCACAAGAAAGCTGGCAAACAGTTTGCTGAAGACAAGCAGACTAAGACATGGATTACTGGAACCATGTCCTGTTGTCTGATGAGACCAAGATAAACTTATTTGGTTCAGATGGTGTCAAGCGTGTGTGGCGGTAACCAGGTTAGGAGTACAAAGACAAGTGTGTCTTGCCTACAGTTAAGCATGGTGGTGGGAGTGTCATGGTCTGGGGCTGCATGAGTGCTGCCAGCACTAGGGAGCTACAGTTCATTGAAGGAACCATGAATGCCAACCAGGGGCGGACTGACAACTCATGGGGCCCCCGGGCAATAGAAAATCATGGGGCCCCCTGTGTCTCCGCCCACATGCAAGCCGCACCTACACAAAGCCCCACTTACATAAATCATGGGGCACACAGTAAGGCACATCACATGCCACACAGCAGAGCACGGGGCACATCATGGGGCACAGGGCATGGGGCACACAGTAGGGCACATCACAGGACACATAATGGGGCACCCAGCAGGGGTTATTATGCTGTACACATCAGGGCACATTATTGAGCACAGCATGGTGCATCACAGGGGGTACAGGGCACATCAGTGGGTACACAGCGGGGCACATCACAGAGCACATCAGGAGATACACAGCAGGGAGCGTGCCGCACATCACAGGGCATGTGGCAAATAGTAGGGCACACAGCAGGGCACACAGTAGGGCACATCCTTGGGAACAGGACACAGGCGGTACACATCAGGGCACACATCCCAGGGCATGGGGCACACAGTAGAGCACATTACAGGGCACACAGTAGAGCACAACAGGCGGTACACAGCAGGGCACATCACAAGGCACATCTCAGGGCAAGGGGCACAGAGTAGGGCACATAAGAGGGTACACTAGCAGGGCACATCACAGGCCATGGGGCACGCAGTAGGGCAAATAGCAGGGCACAAACCAAAACACAGGGCACACAGTAGAGCACCGGGATCCTCCAGACTTAACACAGTGTCTTTCAGGGTAGCCATCAGGGGGTAAGGCGACACAGTGGGGGAGGAGGACACAGGGAGACACCGTGGGGGGGGGGGGGTTGGAGGGCACAGAGGGACACTGTAGGTGGGTGGAGGGCACAGGGGGACACTGTGTGTGAGTGGCACAGGGAGACACCATGGGGGGGTGGAAGACACAGGGGGACACTGTGGGGGGTGAAGGGCACAGGGGGGCACCGTGGGGGGTGGGTGAAGGGCACAGGGGGATACTGTGGGGAGGTGGAGGGCACAGGGTGACACTATGGGGAGGTGGGGGGCACAGGGGGACACTGTGGGGGGGGGGTGCAGGGCACAGGGGGGCACTGTGGGGGCACAGGGGGACACTGTGGGGAGGTGGGGGCACAGGGGGACACTGTGGGGAGGTGGAGGGCACAGGGGGACACTGGGGGGGGTGGAGGGCACAGGGGGGCACTGTGGGGAGGTGGGGGGCACAGGGGGACACTGTGGGGGGGGGGGGTTGGAGGGCACAGGGGGGCACTGTGGGGAGGGGGGAGGTGGAGGGCACAGGGGGGCACTGTGGGGGGCACAGGGGGACACTGTGGGGAGGTGGGGGCACAGGGGGACACTGTGGGGAGGTGGAGGGCACAGGGGGACACTGTGGGGGGGGGGTGGAGGGCACAGGGGGACACTGTGGGAAGGTGGAGGGCACAGGGGGGCACTGTGGAGAGGGGGGAGGTGGGGGGCACTGTGGGGAGGTGGGGGGCACATGGGGACACTGTGGGGAGGTGGGGGGACACAGGGGGGCACTGTGGGGAGGTGGGGGCACTGTGGGGAGGTGGAGGGCACAGGGGGCACTGTGGGGAGGTGGAGGGCACAGGGGGGGCACTGTGGGGAGGTGGGGGGCACATGGGGACACTGTGGGGAGTTGGGGGGCACAGGGGGACACTGTGGGGAGGTGGGGGGCACAGGGGGTCACTGTGGGGCACAGGCGGTCACTGTGGGGAGGTGGGGGGCACAGGGGGACACTGTGAGGAGGTGGAGGGCACAGGGGGACACTGTGGGGAGGTGGGGGGCACAGGGGGACACTTTCGGGGGCACAGGGGGACACTGTGGGGAGGTGGGGGGCACAGGGGGACACTGTGGGGAGCACAGGGGGGCACTGTGGGGAGGTGGGGGGCACAGGGGGGCACTGTGGGGAGGTGGGGGGCACAGGGGGACACCGTGGGGAGCACAGGGGGTCACTGTGGGGAGGTGGGGGGCACAGGGGGACACTGTGGGGAGGTGGGGGTCACTGTGGGGAGGTGGGGGGCACAGGGGGGACACTGTGGGGAGGTGGGGGGCACAGGGGGGACACTGTGGGGAGGTGGGGGACACTGTGGGGAGGTGGGGGGCACAGGGGGACACTGTGGGGAGGTGGGGGCACAGGGGGACACTGTGGGGGGCACAGGGGGACACTGTGGGTGGGAAGCTGTGCAGCAACTTTCTAATAGCAGCACGTGGTACATGCTGCTGCACTTCGCTTCCTAGATGCAGAGTAGCGCGGGAAGCGGCTGTATACAGACCTCTCGTGATGCGCTCCTCCTCCTCCTCGCCGGCCCCTCCTCTTTTCTGTCCGTCCGAGGTGATGACAGATACAAGCACCTGGGGTGGACGGGAGGGAAGGAGGGGCCGGTGGGGAGGAGGAGGAGCGCATCACGAGAGGTGTGTATACACTGCAGTCTCTTAGCAGTGAGCAGGGACCCAATCAGCCCGTCAATCACAGCTAGCTGACGGGTAGATCGGGTCCCGAAGTGGAAGCTGCCATGGGGCCCCCTACTGGCCACGGGCCCTCGGTCAGCGTCCGAACTGCCCGATGGTCAGTCCGCCCCTGATGCCAACATGTACTGTGACATACTGAAGCAGAGCATGATCCCCCCCCCAAACACACCTCCAAGACAACTACTGCCTTGCTAAAGAAGCTGAGGGTAAAGGTGATGGACTGGCCAAGCATGTCTCCAGCCCTAAACCCTATTGAGCATCTGTGGGGCATCCTCAAACGGAACGCGGAGGAAGGCAAGGTCTCTAACATCCACCAGCTCTGTGATGTCATCATGGAGGAGTGGAAGAGGACTCCAGTGGCAACCTGTGAAGCTCTGGTGAACTCCATGCCCAATGGTTAAGGCAGTGCTAGAAAATAATGGTGGTCACAAAAAATATTGACACTTTGGGCCCAATTTGGACATTTTCACTTAGGGGTGTACTCATTTTTGTTTTCCAGCGGTTTAGACATTAATGGCTGTGTGTTGAGTTATTTTGAGGGGACAGAAAATTTACACTGTTATACAAGCTGTACACTCACTACTACATTGTAGCAAAGTGTCATTTCTTCCGTGTTGTCACATGAAAAGATAGAATAAAATACTTACAAAAATGTGAGGGGTGTACTCACTTTTGTGAGTTACTGCATATAATGTTTGGGGTTCTAAGTAATTTTCTAGCAAAAAAAAAACAAAAAAACACTGGTTTTAACTTGTGTGTAAAAAATAGGCTTGGTCCAAAACAATAACATTGCCAGTGCATATTATCTCAGCTTGCAGAGCTTGAATTCATTGAATGAGTTTACCAAAAATGTAAATACAGTGTAACCTCGGATTGCGAGTAACACGGTTAATGAGCATTTTGCAATACAAGCTATTTTTTTTTTTAAAACCGGACTCGGTTTGCGAGTGTTGTCTCACAAAACAAGCAGGATTCAAGCCTCTGCGATGTGCAGTACCGCATTTGGCCAAAGGTGCGGAGGCGCCCAGGACACTCTGAGGCATTCGGAAATACTCAGAAGCACTCAGAAATACTCGGAAACACTCGGAAATACTGCGTTCCCAAGTGTTTCCGAGCCCATCCGAGCGGTCTCCCAGTATTTCTGAGTCTCTCCGGTGCCACCCCCCACCTCTGACAACATGCGGTATTGCATGCAACATAAGTCAATGTGGAACGAATTATCATCGTTTCAATTGACTTCTATGGGGAAACTCGCTTTGATATGCGAATGCTTTGGATTACAAGCATTCTCCTGGAACGGATTATGCGTGTAATCCAAGGTTCCACTGTATTTTAGAATATGCAGCCTCATGGTACATAACTAAGCTACATTTCATGCTGAATAAACTAAATTATTAATGTATCCTAATTAGAAAACTATCTTTAGATAGATTTTTACCCCAAAAGCATTTTATTAAAATAAATCCGATTAAAATTTAAAAAAATCAGATTTTTACATTTTTTTAAATTAATCATCGATTTTTATCTACCCTGATCCAGGGTGATAGAGCAGAGTCTGCCATTTAGGAGGCATTACTGCCACATTCTAAATGCCTGTTTTTCTTTTTTGACATCTAGATAGGCTTCTTTTATGTTAATACTGCATCGCAACCACGAGCCATGCATTTGGCTCGTGGTTGCAGCACAGCCCCATTTACTTGAATGCATCACATTTGGCGATAGTACTGCCTGCTAAATGCAACCGATGGCAGGGATGGACTGGCCATTGGGACTACCGGGAGACTGGGCCAGTTTCACTTCCAGCCGCATCTGCGGTGCGCGGCGATCTACCCGTCAACCGCCGACAGCTGGCGCCTGACGGGTAGATCGAGATTAGCCAGCATGCAGAGTAGTGCAGGGAGCTTCTGTAGTAATAAGTTCTCTCTCTCTCGTGTCATCACGCTGTTCCCCGGCGGCCCCTCCTCTCTTCTCGTCTATACCAATTGGCTTGTAAGATCATCTGGTATAGACAAGAAGAGAGGAGGGGCCACCGGGAAACAGATGACACGAGAGAGAACTTATTACTACAGAAGCTCCCTGCGCTACTCTGCATGCTGGCTAGTAAGATCCCACAATGTGGCCTGATTATGTGCCCTGATGTGCCCCATCATGTGCCCTGATGTGCCATGTGCCCCGATGTGCTATGTGCCCCATCATGTGCCCTGATGCGCTATGTGCCCCATCATGTGCCCAGTGCCCTGATGTGCCCGTGCCCTGATGTGCCATGTGCCACGTGCCCTAATGTGCCATGTAGCCTGATGTGCCCTAATGTGCTATGTGCCCTGATGTGCCCCGTGCCCTGATGTGCCACGTGCCCTAATGTGCCATGAAGCCTGATGTGCCCTAATGTGCTATGTGCCCTGATGTGCCCCGTGCCCTGATGTGCCATGTGCCACGTGCCCTAATGTGCCATGTAGCCTGATGTGCCTTATGTGCTATGTGCCCTGATGTGCCCCGTGCCCTGATGTGCCATTTGCCACGTGCCCTAATGTGCCATGTAGCCTGATGTGCCCTAATGTGCTATGTGCCCTGATGTGCCCCATAATGTGCCCTGATGTGCCCCATCATGTGCCCTGATGTGCCATAATGTGCCCTGATGTGCCATGTGCCCTGTGCCCTAATGTGCCACGTGGCCTGATGTGCCCCATGCCCTGATGTGCCCCTATGTGCCCTGATGTGCCCCATGCCCTGATGTGCGATCTGCCCCATAATGTGCCATGTGCCCCATGACCTGATGTGCCATGTGCCCTGATGTGCTGTGTGCCCTGATGTGCCCCGTGCCCTGATGTGCCATGTGGCCTGATGTGCCCTGTGCCCTGATGTGCCCGTTCCCTGATGTGCCATGTGCCCGGATGTGCCATAATGTGCCCTGATGTGCCCCGTGCCCTGATGTGCCATAATGTGCCCTGATGCGCCCTGTACCCTGATGTGCCATGTGGCCTGATGTGCCCCGTGCCCTGATGTGCCCGTTCCCTGATGTGCCATGTGCCATGATGTGCTATGTGCCCCGATGTGCCCTGATGTGCCACGTGCCCTGATGTGCTATGTGCCCTGATGCGCCCTGATGTGCTATGTGCCCTGATGTGCTGTGCACCGATGTGCTGTGCACCGATGTCCTATGCCCTGATGTGCCTTGTGCCCCGATGTGCTTTGCCCCGATGTCCTGTGCCCTGATGTGCCCCGTGCCCTGATGTCCTGTGCCCCGGTGTGCTGTGCCTCAATGTCGTGTACCCTGATGTTCTGTGCCCTGATGTGCTGTGTCCTGATGTGCTATACCCTGATGTGCTATACCCTGATGTGCTGTGCCCTGTACCCTGATGTGATGTACCCTGATGTACTGTGCCCTGACATGCCCTGATGTGTTGTGCCCTATTAGCTGATGTGCTGGGCTCTGTACCCTGATGTGCTGTGCACTGTACTCTGATATGTTGTGCCCTGTACGCTGATGTACTGGGCACTGTACCCTGATATGTTGTACCCTGTACGCTGATGTGCTGGGCACTGTACCCTGATATGTTGTGCCCTGTACGCTGATGTACTGGGCACTGTACCCTGATATGTTGTGCCCTGTACGCTGATGTACTGGGCTCTGTACCCTGATGTGCTGTGCCCTGTACCCTGATGTGGCCTGGTGTGCTGTACCCTGATGTGCTGTGCCCTGATGTGCTGGGCTCTGTACCCTGATGTGGCCTGATGTGCCTTGTGCCCTGTACCATGATGTGGCCTGATGTACCGTGCCCTGATGTGTTGTGCCCTGGGCCGGTCTGGATGAAGTCCAGGGCCACATTTTTGTCCCAGTCCAGCCCTGACCGATGGTATAATTTTGTTGCATTATGTGTACAGCCCTGAGCAGCTTGAGTGGATGGGGCGCTGATATCATCCTAACCTGGGAATACTCCCATGCAGTGGTGGCTGGTGCTCAATATTTTTTGGGGGGGGGCAAGCCAACGCTACCCCCTCTCCGCAGGAAATGGATGGGAAGGCGGCTATCCCCTCCCAGAGGAGAGGCCTCCTTAGGAGGCAGATGACAAGGATCTGGGTTGGGCTGCTGCACCTCGCTCCAGCTACTTCTCGCTCTGGGGCAGTTGCTTCTCCTCCCAGCCGAACAGGAAGTGGGTCCTGAGACCTGATTGGCTGGGAGGAGAATCGGAGGACAATAGCAAATATTAATTTGTTATTGTCACACAACTGGGTGGGCTCAGGGTGCAGTATTCTGTGCCCCGAGCCCATCCTTTTTTAAGCCAATTAGAGCCTCAGGCTGTAATCATGTGCTTAAAAAAAAAAAAAAAACATTGGAATCCATGCGTCTGGCGCCCTGCATGTAGATTTGAGGCCGGGCGCATGGATTAGGGGGACGGCACCCCTGCGCCCCGTATGGACGGGCCGCCACTGCTCCCATGCCACTAAAGTCTGTCTGAGGTCTGGAGGGGAGGAGGAATTGTGCAGATTGTGACTGACTGATTTGGGGCAGGGTGGATGCTTTTTCCTGGGGACAGACTGATCTGGGAGGGGTAATTTTACTGAATCTGTGCCCCAGTACAGTCACCCCCCCCCCCCCAAGGTCCTTCTGTGCCGCAGGACAATCTTCTCCAGGTCAGTCTGTCCTCCCTGATAAGGCGTTACTGTAACACTAAACATTGGTTAAAAAAACATTTCTAATATTCCTAACTCAGAAAAATATCTTTTCTCAACCTCATCGAAATTTTCAAATCCTTTTTTTGTTGTTGTTGTTGCTACTGTAGCACCCTCTAGTGTGCTAAAATAGGTTTTGTTAGTGTATGAATTTTTTTTTCTGGGTCAGGGTGAGTGACTCAGGGAGGGCTGGATGACTCACAGGCAGCATCTGCTAGAAACTTCCAGAAGAATGGGAGTGGAGGTGAGGAGGAGCTGTCTGGAGTATAGTAAGTGCCCTGACCAATTCCCAACAGATGGGTTGACAGGGGGCAAGCCCCTCAAATACTCTGGGCCAGCCCACCTGGGGCAGTGGAGGTCAGGTCGAAGCTGGAGATGGAGTGTTAGGCTGTCTGTGGCTCTTGAGGGTATCCCCCTAGTCTGGGGGGTGGTGGGGGGGTGATTTTGGGCCTGGGCTCGGGTGCAGAAAGGACCCTCTTCCCGACACACAGGGGTGTCCTAACCGGAAGCATGGGAGCAGAAGAAGGACAGCAGGAGGAGAACACTGCTGGGCAAATCTCCAAGGAGGCAGCATCTGCTAGAAACTTCCAGAAGAATGGGAGTGGAGGTGAGGAGGAGCTGTCTGGAGTATTGTGAGTGCCCTGACCAATTCCCAACAGATGGGTTGACAGGGGGCAAGCCCCTCAAATACTCTGGGCCAGCCCACCTGGGGCAGTGGAGGTCAGGTCGAAGCTGCAGATGGAGTGTTAGGCTGTCTGTGGCTCTTGAGGGTATCCCCCTAGTCTGGGGGGTGGTGGGGGGGTGATTTTGGGCCTGGGCTCGGGTGCAGAAGGGATCCTCATTCCGACACACAGGGGTGTCCTGACCGGAAGCATGGGAGCAGAAGAAGGACAGCAGGAGGAGAACACTGCCGGGCAAATCTCCAAGGAGGAAGACAGGCAGGTGGGCTGGTGAGTGTTACAGTTGGGGAGGACTGAGAGGCAGCCTCAGAGGACTGTGTGAGAGCAGTCT
Source organism: Lithobates septentrionalis (assembly GCA_037952835.1). Classification (NCBI taxonomy): domain Eukaryota; kingdom Metazoa; phylum Chordata; class Amphibia; order Anura; family Ranidae; genus Lithobates; species Lithobates septentrionalis. The sequence continues at coordinate 1,803,902 of JBBDGP010002504.1, read as the reverse complement.
GATGGATGCAGAGTCAGTCTGGGAGGACTGTGGAAGTTTAGCCAAGAGGGCTGGAGAAAGGGGCAGCTGCAGCCAGGTGGGCTTGCAGTGCCTGAAGAGGTGGTACTGGGATCAGTAGCCACAGAAGGACAGCTGGGCACTAGGACTTTGCTACACAAATAAGGGGCCCACAGTCCCTGCCTGTGAAGGGCATTTTCTACCTATTCAACAGTGCCAGCTGGTCCTGGGAGTTGTAGTGCTTCAAGCAAAAGTTGTGCTTGAGGAAGCTGAGGAGTGTAAACAGCTGTACAGAGGAAGTTTTTCCCTGAAAAATTCTACTACAGTCAAATGGGCATCCTATATTACCCTTCTCCCTATCCAAGTTTAACTCCCTAATAAAAATAGAAAAAAAAGCCCTGGACCATTCCTTGCCTCAAATGTGGTGTGAAAATGTGGTGTGCCTGGCTGTGCAGGGTGGTGATACCTTTCTACTTGCGGCTCCTTAGGGGGTGCACTACACTATGATGCAACTGTTAGAGGATGGCTACATTCGTTCTCAATGGCCTGGCCGGGCGCATGTTATGCAGGGACCTCTTCCTCTTTATAATTCTCATGGTGTTAGCAGTCTTTTATGATCAAGAGAGCAGCATTGACATAAAGCTATCAGCATTCCTCTCTGCATCCATACACTGTGAGGGCTGGGTGCCATGCTCAGGGGCAGGACCATGACTTATAATCTATACTCTGTCTTCTGGGTTGAAAGCAACTGGGCATCATTCAATGTGGAAGACTGCAGACATCTTGCAGTGAATAAAAGGTACGGAAGGAGATAGCAATGGATTGAAAGTGATTTACAAAACCTCTAGAAACCTCTAGGAGACCTGTTAAAGTGGAAGAAAATCCTAACTATTCTTAAAAATGTTCTCTGCCCCCTCTTCCTACCAATCTTGCTTAACCTGTATAAAAAAAAAAATGTGTATACTTACCAGGGCAGGACTTAGGGTGGTGGTGGCCCCTGGGCTTGAGTCACTTTCGGGCCCTACCTTCTATAGATATGCACAGCTCTATAAAACAGAAATAGAAAAGGACAAGGTGCGCCAGACTCAGTGCAGTATTAAAGAACTTCTGTTTAATTGGACAAGACAAAACAGCCAAATGGCTACTTACAAAAGTAGATAATATATAAGCGTATAAGTGGGGGATACTGTACTGGTATTCGTCCTGAGTCCACGATTAATAAAAGCAAAAAAGTTTAGGAGGGAATTTTAAGGAAAAAAACTTTTAGGAGGGAAGTTTAAGGAAAAAAACTTACATTTAAATGCCCATCAATGCAGCCTTATCAGTGTCCATCTGCAGCCTTGTCAGTGTCATTGCAGCCTTGTCAGTGTCAGTGTAGCCTTGCCCCAGTGTCATTTGCAGACTTGTCAGTGTAGCCTTGCCCCAGTGTTATTGCTGCCTTGTCATTGCAGCCTTTCAGTTTAAAAATAGCACCACCGAGATACAGAGCCGGATGGATGTCCTGTGTATCTCGGCGGCTTTTGGACGCTCTTGGCGGCTCTTGACGGCTTTCGGCCGCTCTCGGCAGGTCTTGGCGGCTTTCGGCGGCTCTCGGCAGCTTTTGAAATGGGCGGGGCCCCCTATTGGCCGGGGCCCATGGGCTTAAGTCCAGTCAAGCCCAATGGAAAGTACGGCCCTGATACTTACCTATTTTTAGTCCACTCCAGTAAGGTGATTCTGCAATTCCACCTCCCCTGTGCCAGTGAGCGGCTGCTGCAGGGGGGAGGGGGGAGGAGGGAGCACCGACAACAGCTGGAATATGGAAGTCTATGAGTGACGTCATGGCTGCTGGAATTCCCAGCTGCAGGATCACGTGACCAGAACAGAGAGGATTAAAAATAGGTAAGAATACAGATCCTTTATACAGGTAAGGTAGGATAGGTAGGAGGAGGGAGGGAAGGAACATTTTAACAATGTTTAGACGTAGGCTTTTCCTGCATTTTTAAGAAACTGGACCTTTAAATTGCATGGTTACAGAAAGATAAATTTACCAGTCTGTTCTTCTCTTGTCTGATGGTTGTAACTAGTCCAGTAAAAGTTTTCAGGTTGAGATTGTCTGTAGCCGGTCAGAAGACTCCTTTACTCAGGCTGAATGCTGGAGAGAAAAAAACGAAACCCTAGTAGTATGCCCTTCTTTGCACCGCAAGGGTTTTGCCTAGGGGATGATGAATAAGGTGATATACTGCACATACATTAGCAGACTTCCTCCACACATTCCCCAAGCTGCTTCCCTTTGCTTCCTGACCAGTCACAGCTCTCTGATGTTATCCGTTGCAATGAAGGACCAGCAGACCTGCATTGTACTGATTCAGAACGTTGGACAGCAGAGTAATGTACCGGCTGCTGGGGCAGTGAGGAATACATGATGTACAAAAACACACAAAGGATAACCTTGACACCTAGCACCGTCAAACATATGTCGTGGGTTAATTCTCTGCTTTATTGTTTTATAGGCCCTGTTTACCCCATAGTTTTCAGGCAAATTTGCCAATCACCTGAAACTTATTTCACTGACAACATTAGACAATAAACTGACAAAAATGTACTGACATAGTACCTTTTTACTGACATATTAAATATAACCTCTAAACAGTATGTGAAAGTTAAAAAAATGTACCCAGAACTAGTACACTGTCTTTCTTTATATATCAAAATTTAAACAATATATATTACAAAAAACAGGGGGTGGCTAAGAAGGCATGGCTTTTAGCAAGTGAGGCTAATGCCGCGTACACACGGTCGGACTTTTCGTCTACAAAAGTCCAACGGACGCTGACGGACTAAAGCTGGCTGGTAATCCGATCGTGTGTGGGCTTCTCCGGACTTTCAACGGACTTTTTTAGCCTCAAATCCGACGGACTTTAGATTTGAAACATGCTTCAAATCTTTACGTCGTAACTACGACGGACCCCGAAGTCCGCTCGTCTGTATGCTAGTCCTACGGACAAAAAAACGACGCATGCTCATAAGCAAAAACTAAACGGAAGCACTCGGTCTAGTAAAACTAGTGTTCGTATTGTAGGTAGCACATTCATCACGCTGCAAAATCTGTGATCGTTGAATGCAGCGCATTTTATTTCTTCTTTACGAATGCTATAAAGAACGAAGGTGTTTTGCTGTTCATATTCAGAGTTCTCCCAAACTGATTTCTGGATTCTTTTTCTCTTTGATCTCATGAATGATATAGTATGCTTTTTAAAAACAATGTTTCCATACTAATAATACTTTTTACCTTTTTTTTGTTTTTGTTTTTTTTGTGTGGAGTCATATTTTCTTGTAATTTTTATCCAGATATTTATTTTATGATTGGTGTTGAACTTTTTTATATGTTTATCTCTAGATTTTTTTTTTTCTTTTTTTGGTGTTTGTAAAGTTACCACAAAGAACCCATTTGTATTTTTTTTTTTTTTTTTTTTTTTTTTAGGTTTGTAAAGTTACCACAAAGAACCCATTATTATAGTTTTGTTTTTCTAGTGATTATTTTTTATTTTTAAGATAAAGTTAACCCAAAGCACCGTTTTTGGTTATGTATCTTTTTTTTTTTTTCAAGACTTACCACTCGAACATTATTAACATTATTAATGTATTTTTGGTGTGTTTTTGCAAACTCAATGAGATTGTTGTCCCTTGTTAATTTAACATTGTGTGTAAAATCAATGATTTAAAAGAAAACACATAAAGTCTTTTGCTAAACTCAAAAAAGATCCATTTATTCATGGTCAAAATAAAATAAAGAGGAAGTCAACGCTGGAAAAAGTCGGTGTACAAGAAAATTGGGATCTTGAGGAGTCCATATAAGAGGGAGCACAATCTGGTCCAAGAATCCCAGAGATCAACAGCACCAGCAGATGATATAGATGTCCCCAGACTGTGGTCCTACAACAGCCTGCGTCTTCTGTCAGACCAGACTGAACCCAGGTCATCACTTTCTTCTCTTCCCTGCAGCCTTTCCTCCACGCTGCCCTGCAGCCTTCCCTGTAGCCTTCTTTGGAGGCTGTGGCTGTGGTGTTTTAGTTGTGGCAGGAGGAGGAGGAGGAGGAGGAGGGGGGGCTGCCTCATGTAGTTGGGTGTTTCTGGTTAACGTGCCCTGCAGCCCCTTCTGGATAGTTTCCCCAAATAGGCGCTCGCAAATGAGGCGCTGGTCCCAATCCATTTGAAGAAGCCTGCTGGCTAAGTAGCAGCCATAGGACTCTTCCGCTTTGGGGGGGCTCCTCAAAAAACGGGTGGCCTCTTGCATGAGGCGCAGGGATGCCTCCTGTGTGACCGTCCCCTTCCTGGCCCTTTTTTTGGGAAGGCGGAGGGGAGGCACTTGGGATTGGGTCATGCTCCTACTGGGCCCAGCCACCTCACTGGGACCAGCCACCTCACTTGGCCCAGCCACCTCACTGGGACCAGCCACCTCCTGCCTGACACTGGGCCCAGCCTCCTCCAGGATGATGCTGAATCCGGCCTCCTCCAGGCTGTCCATGGGCCCGGTCTCCTCCTGCCTGCCACTTTCCACACATTCCTCCTGGATGGACTCATCCTGTGTATAAAAAAAGGACATAGTTTTAGTTTTTTTTGTGGGGTTCATCAATGACACACAATTTGCTTCTCATGACTAGCAAATTCAATGTGAATACATCTCTTTAATAAAAGAGTCTAATCAGACACCCTAATTTTTTCTAGCAGGTGCCAAACATATTTAGCCACTCTTGTCAATTGATATGTATACACAATTTTGAGGGAAAAAATCTTTGAGACAATTCTAACATCCAGTTAACCTCATTAATATTAGTACAGTAAATATTGTTTAAACTAATTTACCTGACTCCAGATGGTCATATCCGGTTCATCCAGGATGGAAGACCCAGCTTGCTCCTCATCAGCCTCTGCTGGGGTGGAGGGAAGGGTGGAGGGAAGGGTGGAGGGAAGGGTTGAAAGTGATGCCCTGGCTTCAGTCTGGTCATCAAGAAAACGGAGTTGATTGTAGTACCACAGCCTGGGTACATAAACATCATCTGCTGATGCTCCTGATCTCCTTGATTCCTGGATCTTCTTATGCTCCCTCTTATACATATTCCTCAAGACCCCAATTTTCCGGAGCAATGTCTCCATTGTTGCGTCCGGGATGGTCGTCTGGACAAAGGACAGAAGTCTCTCCAGCGTTGACTTCCTCACATGCTTGGCATAATACTGAGGGTGTTTCACCTCCCACAAATTCCTCATCTCTCGATATTTCGTAATGAAAGCTGTAAGGAACTCTGGATCCTTAAATAGGGTATTCATTATATCTGGAAAAGATAAAGTCACAAGACAAAAAACACTTATTAGGTTTCTACTAAACCCTCATCATCTTCTCCCTATGTAGGCCTCATCAATCTGTCAAGCCATATAGGCCGCTTGCTACAAAGTCATGACCCAAAAAAAAAAATATAATTTTAAAATTACCTTCGTTTAGTAACGTCCCGGTCCACTATCACCTACGCACAGAACGTACGTACGACACGTGCACAAGGCCCCTCTTTATACACTACGCATGTGTGAAACTCCGCCTGCGTCGCCCGCCCCTGACGTTCGATTTTAACTCATGTTCTCCGCGCGCCTAATTCGACGCACAGAACGTACGTACGACACGTGCACAAGGCCCCTCTTTATACACTACGCATGTGTGAAACTCCGCCTGCGTCGCCCGCCCCTGACGTTCGATTTTAACTCATGTTCTCCGCCCCCTAATTCGACGCACAGAACGTACGTACAACACGTGCACAAGGCCCCTCTTTATACACTACGCATGTGTGAAACTCCGCCTGCGTCGCCCGCCCCTGACGTTCGATTTTAACTCATGTTCTCCGCCCATTTTTAGTTACGGCGCGTAGTGGGGTGAATAATGGCGGAGACACATGACATGTTAACTACCTCAGGTAGCGAAAAAAGCCCGGAGGCTGGAACGTCAACAAGATCTGTGAGGCCTAGATTTAAGGCCTCCAATATGAGTTTTGAAGAGATGGTGGAGATGGTGGCCATTCTTCAAAAAAAGGACTATGATGGGAAGTATGGGCCGTACGCCCGGCCAAATTTACGCAAGGCCAAAATAATGGCGAAGGTGGTGGACACTTTACAGGCTTCTTTTGGGGTCCAGCGCTCCAAGGATCAAATTCGAAAAAGATGGTCTGACCTCAAGCTCAGGGAGCTGGATCAGTACAGACGGATCCGTAAAGTGCTGAAAAAAAGTAAGTACTTGTCGTGTTTTTCTCTTGTGTTTATTACCTTGTATACTGCTCCATGTGCTTTTCATTCCTCTACGATTTTTTTGCTCCTCGTTTCAAACGATCTTTTAATAAACATCGTTACATATCTATAGATATATCTATCTATATATCTATATATATATGTATGTAGGAATATCTCTATATCTATCTATATATATATGTGTGTATGTATATATGTGTATGTATATATATATATATATATATATAGAGAGAGAGAGAGAGAGAGAGATAGAGATAGATATAGGTAGATAGATAGATAGATATAGATAGATATAGAAATGTAAAACATTCTTTTGGAATATTTTAAGTTATCTTTTTTTTTTGATTTACATTTAGTTAGATATTTATATTTTGTTCCAGATATAGAGAGAGAGAGAGAGAGATCAAAAGATTATTAACTATATTTCGAGATATTGATATCTAGATATCTATCTATCCGATATGTCTTTATAATTTTAAATATTGAGGTAAAATAGAAACTCTACACAAACAGAACATTTGTACACCACTTCACTACAAATGTTTGAAAATTACTATGTACTAAAATATCTGTGTGCTAAGTAGATTAATTTTTTGGTTCACATAGGGGAAAAATCACTCAGCCAACAAGAACACAGTCCACCCCAAGCCAAAGAACATACTTGGGAAATCAGCCCAAGCCCCACTGAGGATGTGGAGGAAGGAGAGGTGGGCGACATGGGCACCCCACCAGGTGAGTGTCTGACACACCAGCTTACGGTAATCTATGCATGGCTGCCTTTTCTTTTATGTAATTTTTCTACTCTATTTTAGGTGATCTGGTTGTGCTTGAGTCAAGCAACAGCGCCACCCCCGAGGATGTGGAGGAATTATGCGACATGGGCACCCCACCAGGTCAGTGTCTGAGACAACAGCTTTGTTATGGTAAGGTAAACTATGTATGTGTGCATATTTCTAAACACATTATTTGGTTTCATTCCACTTTAGGTACAAGAACTGAATATTTCACCTCAGACAGTGCCCAACGGCTAATTGGTCAAATAATGGCCTGGAATGGGGAGATCGATGAAATGCGGAATCGGCTGGATCGTATGCAGCAGGAAATGAAGGACATGATTGATGTTTTGGGTCGAATCTAAATGCCCTTTTTGAAACCCCAAAACATCGATCATGTCCTTCATTTCCTGTTTTGCTGACCCCATTCTGGGCCTTCTCTTTATTATTTTTGCATTACTTATATGGCTGTTTAACAAAATTTAAAAAAGGAGGGCTGTTTATAGAAAATACCTTAAAAATCCACAAAAAAATAAACTTGATTTTTAAAAAACCAAAAAAAAAAAATATAATGGATTTAAAAAAAAATATATATATTGATTTTAAAAAAAACCAAAAAAAAAAAAAAACATTGATTTTAAAAAAAAACAAAAAAAAAAAATTGATTTTAAAAAATACAAAAAAAAAAAATACATTGATTTTAAAAAAAAATTTAAAAAAAATTGATTTTAAAAAAAAAACAAAAAAAAAAAAAAGGATTTTAAAAAACCCAAAAAAAAAAAAGGATTTTAAAAAACAAAAAAAAAAAAAAGGATTTTAAAAAACCCCAAAAAAAAAAAGGATTTTAAAAAAACCAAAAATAAAAAAAAAAGGATTTTAAAAAACCCAAAAAAAAAAAGGGTTTAAAAAAAAAAAAAAAAAAAAAAAAAAAAAAAGCCTGTTTGCGAAAATCAAAAAGCCCAAAAATTTTTTTTGTGGATTATGTACAAATCTTTAAATATAATTATATTTTTCCAAATTCTTAAGATATCATTATATTTTTGGCTAGGAACATTTTATACTAAATGCATAACTGAATGCATAAAAACGATTAATAAAAACATCTCCTTATAGGAATTCAATAAATGTGTGGTTTGTTATTTCAATGCTCAGTATCAGTTTGGTTATAATTGTCAAAAAGTTGTTTACAGTGGCAATGGAGCTTATTTAGACATTTAAAAGGAAAATACAGTTGGCACTACAACTGATCGACCATAACCTAGGAGAAAGCCCAAAAGAAAGGCAAGCAATAAATATAATTCCAGATTTCATCAATATTTTTTTATTTTAAAAAATTAAATATCCTGGCCCATTGCAATGGCCCCCCTACCCATAAAATAATTAACATATTGCTGTCTAACTTGACGGGCACTTTGGGGGGCCAAGCCAGTACGGACAGTATCCAGGCCCGTAAGGTGGTCATCTAGAAGTACGGCCTCAGGCCCAACTGTTCCGATATAATTTTGAGAATGTTTGTGTAAAAAGTTGTGCAGAATGCAGCAGGATAAAATGATAAAATTAAGTTTGTATTCCGCCAAATTAATGGATGTTTGAAACAGGCGGAACCGGCTGGCCAGAATCCCAAACGCATTCTCAACCACTCTTCTAGCTCTGGCCAGCCGGAAATTAAAAACCCTCCTCTCAGGGGTGAGGGTTCTTTGGGAGAATGGCCTCATGAGGTGCTTGCTCAGAGCGAAGGCTTCATCGGCAATGAAGACAAAGGGGAGTCCTTCCACGTTATCCGCATCAGGTGGCAATCCCAGGCCACCACTCTGGAGACGCTGGCAGAACTCCGTCTGGGCAAATACTCCTCCATCCGACATCCGGCCATTCTTCCCCACGTCCACATATAAAAATTCATAGTGTGCCGACACCACCGCCATTAGAACAATACTGTGGAACCCCTTATAATTAAAATAGTATGACCCCGAATGGGGTGGTGGCACGATGTGGACATGTTTCCCATCTATAGCCCCTCCACAATTGGGAAAGTCCCAACGGCTGGCAAAATGGGATGCCACAGTCTGCCATTCCTGTGGCGTTGAAGGAAACTGGGGAATCAAACAAGAAAACCAAAATCATTAATTTGGAAGCTAACATTGCAAGAAAATTATACAATTAAAAACATTATTCCCCAGCATCAGTATAACATTAAATAATTTAAATCTTCTGGAATATCTAATATGGAAAGGCACACTTATCAGATTGCTCACCCCCTCTGATGGAACATTGATTACATTTTAGGGGGTTGTGAAATCCATAAAAAAGAATACTTTTAGGACACGCAGGAATTTAGGGACTAAAAAGGCTACAAGACTGCAGTTGTCGCACTCTGCAAGTGCAGTTGCTAACCAGCTTACAGTAAATGAGGTAAGGTAAAAAGGCAGTCATGTTGCAAGGAGTACACAATCACATGCAAGGGCAATTAATGAAAACACTTTGTGGCTTGCATATGATTTGATGATGGAAATCAGCAGAGCTTCTGCTCATTTACTAAAGCACTGGAACAAATGCACTTGTAGAGTGCACATGCATTTTGCAAAGTGCAACATATATTTGCTTTATACAAATCAACACCACAGAACATTCAAGCAAATTTTTACGAGGGGGGGGGGGGGGTAAATCAAGCTAAGTGCTAATTAGCAGCACACTATTTGGAGTGAGTTTAGGTGGGGGGTGGGGGGTTGGGAAATCAAGCTAATTGCTAATTAGCAGCACACTATTTGGAGTGAGTTTAGGTGGGGGGTGGGGGGTTGGGAAATCAAGCTAATTGCTAATTAGCAGCACACTATTTGGAGTGAGTTTAGGTGGGGGGTGGGGGGTTGGGAAATCAAGCTAATTGCTAATTAGCAGCACACTATTTGGAGTGAGTTTAGGTGGGGGGTGGGGGGTTGGGAAATCAAGCTAATTGCTAATTAGCAGCACACTATTTGGAGTGAGTTTAGGTGGGGGGTGGGGGGTTGGGAAATCAAGCTAATTGCTAATTAGCAGCACACTATTTGGAGTGAGTTTAGGTGGGGGGTGGGGGGTTGGGAAATCAAGCTAATTGCTAATTAGCAGCACACTATTTGGAGTGAGTTTAGGTGGGGGGTGGGGGGTTGGGAAATCAAGCTAATTGCTAATTAGCAGCACACTAAATACACTCAAACAAAATACATTCAAAATGAGTAGACTAGGTGGATATGTTCCCATCATTGCATGCTGGGGAGGTTATTGAAGGAAAATATACATGCATGAAAAAAAAGAACAGGAAAAAAATCCAGCATGCGTGAGGAGAAAAAGGGGACATTCACACTATATTGCAATGATGGTAAGTAGTGTTTGAAGCAAGAAATACATTACATTATCAAAGATTACATAAAAGAACATGTGATGCTAATCAAAGAAAAATATCTTACCTTAATATAGTCCTTCTGCAGGACCTGTATGATGGCAGAACAGGTCTCTGGGATAATGATCCCCAGAGCCTGGGGGGAGATGCTTGTCGAGAACTTGAGGTCCTGCAGGCTTCTCCCTGTCGCCAAGTACCGCAACGTGGCAACTAGCCTCTGCTCCGGAGTGATGGCTTGCCTCATGCAGGTATCCTGCCTGCTGATATAGGGGGTCAGCAAAGCCAACAAACGGTCAAAAACGGGGTCCGTCATCCGGAGAAAGTTCCTGAAATCCTCAGGATTATTCTCACGGATCTCACGGAGCAATGGCATGTGACAGAACTGATCACGCTGGAGCAACCAATTCTTGGTCCATGAACTCCTCCTCGCCCTGTTCATGGACTGGTCTTGGTCTGAAGAATAAACTACAGCACCAAACACATACAATGCACGAGCTCGACGACGAGTACGTACAGGTAACATGGTTACAAAACGGTCGGCTGGTCAGAACGCACTAAACAGAACGCACTGAAGAACAGCAAGGCCTGTGAAGAGCGACCTGAAAATCAGGAACGAGCGGACAATAAAACAAAGATTTCTCAATGCCAACTGACCAAACGCACTGAAAAGCAGATACAAACCTCACAAGCACAGACTGAACAACAGTTAAAACGAACTGAAAAATACGAGTCTCACAAGCGCGAATCGTCTCTCACCAAACTTCTACTAACACGAGATAAACACGAGATTAGCAGAAGGAGCCCAAAGGGTGTCGTACGGGCTATTGAACTTCCGTTTTATAGTCTCGCCGGACTTGGTGTACGTGACCGCGTACTAGGCTGTCGAACTTTTGTGTGGTCGTGTGTAGGCAAGTCCGTTCGTTAGAAAGTCTGCCGCAAGTCCGCCGAAAGTACGCCGGAAGTATGTCGGACAGGCTGTCGGACTTTTGTAGCTGAAAAGTCCGACCGTGTGTACGCGGCATAAAGTGTAAAAGGGGGAAATTACCCTTTTTTTTACCCACTTGAAGACCAGGCATGTCCTGGCACTTCATGTATACATGTGAAAATATATATATATTTGTTGCTAGAAAATTACTTAGAACCCCCAAACAGTATATATATTTTTTAAAGCAGAGGCCCTAGAGAATAAATTGGTATGATTTGTAATTTTTTATGTCATACGGTATTTGCACAGCGGTTTTTCAAATGCAATTTTTGGTAAAAATAAACTTTTTAAAATTTTAATGCAAAAAAACACAATAGATAATCCGATTTTAAAGTGTGATGTCACGCCGAGTAAATAGATACCAAACATGTCACGCTTTAAAATTGTGCACGCCTTTGCAGCGCCAACCAACCAAGTAAATTTTACCATCCATAGGCGATACTTTAAAAGCCTTTACAGGTTACCACTTAATATCTACAGAGGAGGTCTAGTGCTGTTGCCTTAATTTTTTTTTTTATTACTTTTATTGCTGTTACAAGGAATGTAAACACCCTTGTGACATCAATATTCATGTGACAGGTACTCTTTATGAAGGGATCTGGGGTCAATAAGACCCCAAATCCCTCCTTTGCACTTGAAAGTATTCAAAATGCCAAGTTCGGCATTCTTTAATACTTTTGATTTTCAAAAAGTGGCGCAGTTGACAGCCAGGTAAACCAGAAATGATGTCATGTCACTGCTTCTGTGTTACCATAGCAGAGAGACCCGATGAAAGCCGTGCTGGCTGGTAGTTGCGGAAGGCAGTGGGGGTGACCCTGTGACTCCTCCCGCTGCTTGTAATAGCAATCGAGTGGATAGTTAGCCACTCCGATTGCTATTACAAGAGAGCCAACTGTCGGCTTTAAAAAAACGGTGCCAGGCATCATCCTGGTACAACCACTCAAAGTCAAATGACGTACCAGGTTAATACATCAACACGATTTAAGGGTCGTCAACATGTTCCAGGAGACTACTAGAGGCCACTAATGCGTTACAAGAAACTACTAGAGGCCAACAAAGTGCTAAAAAATAACTTGAGTCTACCATAATACTGAAAGGGTCAACACAAGAAATGACCAATAATCTTCTGAAAGAGATAACTAAAAATGTTACAAATGACTCAGGCCTGGTTCACACCTATGCGGTCTGCTTTTGATCCATTTCTGCAGTGCTTTTCGTGGTGCGTTTTGGCACACACATTTTCTGAGTTGTTGTACGTTTTTCATAGTTTTTTTAAAGGGGAGATTTTTTGTTGTTAGGCAGATTAAAAAACGCATCAAAAACGTACTACATCCGTTTCCACAGTATGTCCCTTGAAGTCTATTGAAAAATTATTTTTTGTTGTCATTTTCATATAACATACAAAATAACAAACAAACACAGAACAATTAAGAGCAAGTCTGATACCGGAACTCGCTCTCCAACGAATTCACAATGTAAAACTCAGAACTCGTCTCAGCATTGGGCCCGCAGCATAACTCTGAGGCTCGAAATAAGAACATAATACCAGCATATATCATGTGTACTTAAATTCAGCGTCATACAATGTCGTTATATTAGCTCCATACATTTATGACCTATGACCTGCCATCACCCATTGACACTAGACCCACAGATGCAATGCTCAGGTCCACATCTCGACCCCCCTAGCAATAATATTTGATGATAATCAATAACCACCCATCAACATACCGAACACAAAATGAAACCCCACCGGTAATAGAAAACATTCATTTAGTCAGATACCGTAGATGCACTATTCATCCATCCACCCCACACTTATCAAACTTATGAAGTATACCTCTACTAGTATATGTGGCTTTACATAGAGGGGCGGCTTTATTAATGAGTGCCTTCCACGCTGGAACAGTCGGAGGAGCAGACTTTTTCCAGGAAAGTACTATTAATTTCCTAGTGTAGAAAAACAATAAAGTCAATAGCGTACGGGTAACATTTTTGGGGGGCTAGGGCATCAACAAAACCTAGAAGGCAGGTCTCCATTTCCGGCCGTACACATAATGTAGTAATCTCCCCTATACAATCCATTGAAGTCTATTGAACCAAAATCGCACCGTGTTGCATTTAAAAAAGTCCCTGACCCCTTCCCAAAATGCAGCAGCTGAAAAACACATAGATGTGAACGTTTCCCATAGGAAACCATGTTAAATGGATTGTAGTGCGTTTCTGTGAAATGCAAAATGCACTAAAAATGCATAGGTGTGAATCAAACCTTAACCAAAGAGTTAAAAAGGCCTATTAAATAATGCTGCTGGAATTTTTAGTTCCATAGCAACTGACTGTTGTTTACAAATCTAGCAGATAGTTTGCGGAGGTGGTTTGATCCTCCCTATAACAAGTGTCATAATAACATACAACAGAAAAGTAGGCAGGTTAGCAGGGAAACAGGATGAGGTAACTGATGTAAGGATGAGTTTAAAGCTCATTCTGAACACAAGTTCGGACTAATCCATGGCTGTTTGGCCATTTGCAGGAGCTGAACGGCATTTATAACAGCGGTATTACTTCTGCTTTTATACATGACAGCTTCCTGCTGTCAATGGTTTTTAAGGACATCAGCGGGTGGGAATCCCCAGCCATGCAAGCAAAGGAGTGAGGTGGTGACCAATTATGAGCTTGGTGTACTTTTGCAAGCCTAAAATTGTCAATAGAGAATGGAGCACGGTGCGAGCTGAACGGTTGGCAAATCAATGGGTTTTTAAGCTATGATCAGCAGGCTGCATTCATCATGAGTAACGCTGGATTTACAGCACTGGATATTTTTAAATAAAGGTCATAAGTCATAAATTTGTGTGTGTTAGTTTATTTGCAACTGACACTTTTGTGAATGAGTAGGTAACCTTTACCCATTCACATGGTTGGGGTGAATATTGGGGGGGTGGGGGCTTCCATATTTTTAGTAGTTCTCTCCACACCACCACAACCATGATGCCAAGGTTGAAGGGAAGAGGTCCTTGTCCTCATCAACATGGGGCCCCTCAACATGTTATGAGGAAGTGGCCTGGTATGGTACCTGCTTCCTCGAATTCAAGGTCTAGTATAGATTTGGGGGGGACCTACGCAACCTTTTTTGTGTGGAATAGCCCCCTCAAAATCCACACCAGATCTGAAGGGTATGGTATTTATTTATGTGGGACTCCATGTTTTTTTTTTTTTTGCGTGGGCCCCTACTAAAATCCATACCAGATATTTTTTTAACAAAAGTGAAAAAAAACCTGTTAATTCACTTTTCCCTGCAAGCTTCCTTTATTTTGTAAATAATTCAATGGAAACCCCCCCCCCCCTCCTGCGTGCACACATGCACCAGACCCTAATCCTCCTTCTGGGGCCCTATTGCACCCTTTAAAAAATACATTAAGTTTGCAGAGAAATGTGAAATTAGGGCATTTTAACCGTTTATATATTGTGTCCGGGTGGGAGCTCCATAGGTAGACAGTACGTCCTCCTAATTTAGCCATTCGTGTGCCCTCTTGTCTCTTTGACACAGCGTATCACAGATCGGGGTACAAGGCCAAGTAAATTGGTCCTGTACTATTTAATCGCTGTGACCAATCACAGCCATCACAAAGGTAAACAAAATCTGCATTTTGCAGCCATCAGCTCTGTTTCCTCCCACACACAGAGCCAATCAGTGCATACTGTGGGCTTCTGAGATTTCTTACTGTGAAAAAGACACTGTTACACACCAGAGCAGCCATTTATCAGTGTGCTGCTTACTAGCCACACCAGTTTAACTGTCACACATC
This sequence comes from Lithobates septentrionalis, assembly GCA_037952835.1. NCBI lineage: Eukaryota > Metazoa > Chordata > Amphibia > Anura > Ranidae > Lithobates > Lithobates septentrionalis. Next base: position 1,788,704 of record JBBDGP010002504.1, on the reverse strand, counting down.
AGTGCAGCTATCCACTGTGTGCCTGACTGCTAGCAACACTTGTCGCCATGTCACCAGTGCTGTCAGCAACACCAGTACCACTGTCACTATCAAATTTCTAAAAGACTCACTAATCACTATGTCTTTTGAAAATACCTTGGGGTGTTTGCTTTCCAAAATGTAGTCATTTTGTGGGTGTTTTCCATGTCCTGGTGCTCAAAGGCCTCCAAAAATGTGATAGGCAGCCAGAAAATTAGATGCGTAGTTTATGCTCCTAGAAAGCCTGAAGGTGCTCCTTGGATTTTGGGCCTCTCTATGTGGCTAGGCTGTGAAAAGTCTCACTAACGTGGCATACTCAAACTCATGGGAGAAATCGTAGAATGTGTTTTGAGGTGTCATTATAAGTATGACTATGCTGGATGTTAAAAAATATCTTATTCATTGACAACTTTGTGTTAAAAAATACATTTTCATTTTCTTTCCACATTTTCCAAAAACATGTGGAAAAAAATTACATTTCCAAAGGTTTTGCTGTCTTTTAAATATAAGAAGAAACATTTGTCCCCATCCCTATATCATAACAAAGAGGGGGGATTTTGGGACTTTGAATGAGGTGGGTGAGAGTGGCTAAATGATAAGTCGGTTTTAAAAGGGATACCTTTATTGTCAAAAAGCATCACAGCATAACATTAAGTAAATATGCAATCACATGTTAAAAACCATGTATGGTGAAAACAGTAATGCAGCATGGCAGGCCCATAGTATGGTAAATGGTAAGATCTTTCACGTGGAATCAAAATAAGATCACAGAAATCTAGTACATACAGTATATTAAAATGAATAAATCATCTACAGAATAGGTGCATCCAGTAAGCCCAACGTGTTTCGTGTATATAAAATTACACTCTTCAGGGGCAGGTGTACTTGGGTCTACAACAAAACATGAATATGTCAATATGTACCATGGTTGAAACCATATGTGGGAGAAGTATATGCTAATAGGGAGAGAGATGTAAACTCATCCCTATGGATCAAATTAAAAAGAAAGAATTGCGCTAGGTGCGTGATGAATATGAAAAAAATTATTAAAAAGAAGGGGAATCGTGAAGGATATCCTGCAGCTAAGCACTATAACCCCGATATAGGGCACGAAAAGATATACATAAAAATAGGAGTGCAGCGCCGTATAATAAACCAATAATAAAAAGGTGTTTAATGTGTATGATTACAATGTATGCAATAAATCTATAATGTATCATATGTGAACATAATAAAATAAATAAACCATCCAGTAAAAAAATAGTCCATATGTGATTACTCCATTAACAAAAATACGTGCATTTAAACACAAAATGTGATAATAAAATTTAATGAGTGAAAGTATCCAAACTAAGAAATTCCCAGTACAAAACCCTGGGTTTATGTTTTCCACCACTTGTGCTGCCCGTCACCTTACAATAAACAATGGAGGCTTACCAGAAAACCTTGCGACTGCCCTTATTCAGGGGGGTCAAATCAGGCTTAGTAGAAACAACAGGAACACTGCTGAAATCTCACGGACTTCCCTCACAGGTGACGGGCTGGCATGAGTGAAGAGCACCTTCCATGGCACGCTTACAGGAGACAAATGCTGTGCATTAATGGATGAACACTTCCACAGCGTTCAGTAGATTTTCCAAGAAGGGGGAAAAAAAGGAGACCCCAATAGTGCAGAGATTGCTTTGATAGTTTATTCAGAATATCAAAAGTTCCAATACATAAAAACGTTCCTTGCAAGGATGAAAGTAAAAAAGCTCAGTTCGTATCTTTAAAAACAAATCGCACATGCGCAGTGCATGTATACGTGACAACCCTACGACGGTTTCGTCACAACTGACGTAATCAGGGGTACCCCTACTGAACGCTGTGGAAGTGTTCATCCATTGATGCACAGCATTTTTGAGCAAATAATTACCCGATGTAGTGGTAAAAAAAAAAAAAAAATTATATGTATGTGGTCCATGGAAGTGCAGTGAGAGACAGGACATGGGAACAATATATGTGCACATTGATCAGCGGGCTCCTCCCAGTGTCACACAGGTGCAACAATCTCTGTCTTTTAAAAGTACGTTGGGGTGTTTGCTTTCCAAAATGTGGTAATTTTGTGGATGTCTCCTCTGTGCTGGTTTTCCAGGGCCTCCAAAAATGTGATAGGCAGTCAGGAAATTAGATGCATAATTTATGCCCCTAGAAAGCCTGAAAGTGCTCCTTGGATTTTGGGCCTCTCTGTGTCGCTAGGCTGTGAAAAAGTCTCACTAATGTGGTATCCCTTTATTTAGGATAAGTAGTAGAATGTGTTTTTGGGGTGTAATTCTAAGTATGCCTATGCCATGTGTTTGAGATACTGTATCTTATTAATTTACACTTTGTTGAAAAAAAAAAAATACATTTTCTTTTCCACATTTTCTAAAACTTATGTCAAAAAAAGAACATTTTCAAAAGATTCACTTGCCTCTTCGAAATTGCCTTGGGGTGTGGGGGAGTGGGGGACATGGCCAAACTGTGCTGTGTGTGTCTATGGACGCTCCCATTGCACGAGACTTGCTATGGGGGCACTCAGAAGAAGACAACAGCTTTGGTGGAGGACTCCAGAAAAGGCGGTAAGGAACCATTCTGTGCAATATCATTGCACAGAGCAGGTAAGGATAACATATTTTTTATTTTAATTAAAAAGAAATTGCCTTTAATATAACTTTTATACATAAGAACTTTTTCACACGTATGGCACACAAAGCCACTACTCCGAAATAATTTTTTAGAGGCAAAATATCGCATCCTCACCTATTTTAATCCTCAACATGCCGCATCACCACACCACAACTGTGTGCATTGCATGTGGTTGTCATGTGGCCTCACTCATTTGAATGGGTCGCATTTTGTGTCAGTACTGCTTGCCAAAGCAGCATACTGTTTAATTTTTGTCATCCGCAAAGCAAAGCATTGTTGCCGTGGCATATGTACAGCCCTGAGTATCTGCATGCCCGCATCCACTCCGATAGTTGGGGGAAGGGGCTGAAACGATGGCCCCATTTGCTTGATTTTAACACCCTCTGGCCTCTTGTCAGAATGAAGCCCTATGTTACCGCCTTCTGTTGCACAAAAGGCTCAATTCACAAAGCTTTAATACACAGATAGTGGGCTCTATTCACAAAGCTGTATTCTCCTCTTTAATATCAGTGGTAAAATAGCTCATAGCGTTTTTAACAAAGTTTTTTGGCATTCACAGAAAAACGCTACTAAAATAAGGCATGTAGTATTTCATCGGAATATGTGGTATTTATCTCATGAAACCATGCAGTATTTTATCTCATGCAATATGCAGTGGAATGCATACAGTGGAGAAGAATTAGAGCCCCTGTCAGTTTTTATTGCTAATAAAGAGGTAAAATGGTTTGACCTGTATAAATACGCCAACTCACTAAGCCAATGCAGTCCCTGCAGCATATGTATTAATAGAAAAAAAAAAAGGTAACTGGAATACTAATCAAAGGGAATATTGAAAGAAAATAGTATAAAAAATTACACAAATATATAAATACCCTTCTTCTAAAACCTTGTCTTTTTTATTGGTGAAAGAAGGGTATTTATCAATATGTGTGTGATTTTTGATACTATTTTCTTACTATATTTGACATTTGACATTTAGAAAGATATTTTGTATTTACTTAAAGTATAACTAAAGTAAAAACTTTTTGTTTAGTTTCAAATAGGATTACATCATGTTTACGTCATGTGATCAGCTGACAGCTGATCACATGGTAAGGGGCCGGGACTGGCCCCTTACTCGGATCTGTGATCACCCGAGTCTCAGTAACTTGGTGATTGCAGCACGCACCGCAAGCGCCCTGCAAGGGGGCGCATGGGGCGCGTGCACAGGGGAGGCCGGAAATTCAGGTCTGCGATGTGGCCGTCGTTCGGCTATAGCGCGGATGCCAAGAGGTTAAAGGAGAAGTATGGGAATGCAAAAATAGGTAGTACATGCTACCCTCATACCTGCATTGCATTTCTTTCATTCCTCAGCCCTTTTGTTTTTGCAGACAAAAAACAGAAAAGAGAGGGCGCACCGGCCTTGTGCATTATCTTTAAAAAGGTTTATTAAAACAGAAAACGTAAAAGTACTACTCACAAGGGTAGATAAAAATCACGCATAATAGTCAAATGATGGTAGCAGTCTCCAGACCTATGGACAAGACGTGCAGACCGCTGCTGGCTGAGGCGTTTTGAAGGTAGCACCCACGCTCTGTAGGCTCTGAAGAAGAAGGTGCTACCTTCGAAACGCGTCAGCCAGCAGCGGTCTGCACGTCTTGTCCATAGGTCTGGAGACTGCTACCATCATTTGACTATTATGCGTGATTTTTATCTACCCTTGTGATTAGTACTTTTACGTTTTCTGTTTTAATAAACCTTTTTAAAGATAATGCACAAGGCCGGTGCGCCCTCTCTTTTCTGTTTTTTTGTCTGTATGTTAGGATTTCCCTATCCTTGAGGGCAGCAAGGCTGAAAGCTACCATCCATCGAGAACTTTGAACTGTCGGGCTTATACATTTATGCGCAAGAGTTTTTGTTTTGTTTTTTTGTATTGGCTGCTTTTGTTTTTGCAGAATAGTCTTTTAAAGTGTCCAGAATCAGCCTCCAACGGTTCTTTTTTCAGTTCAAGAGTTTGCAGAGGGTGGACACAGCCCCTCCTCCACTCCCTCCCTCTGGAGGACATGTGCCTGGTGAAGAGGTGCACACCCAGGCTGCTATCTAGAACGAGCACGTTCTTCACATGCTTCTGTTTCCGTGGCAGTGTTCCCCAGCTAAAACCCGGAAGCAGAGGGACAGTGTGATACAAGTGAAGTCCTCATCTTTCCCTTGCTGTTATCTGCAAGCTCTCCTCTGCAAGACTCCAACACCTCTCCCCTGGGTTTTGGAGTTCCTGTGTCCTCCGAATTCCTGCCCCCCCTCCCCTCACTCATTCAAAGTTCATGTCAGCTTCTCCTCCAGCCGATGGGGGAGGGGGGAGAGTCACTGAAAACTTATCATGTACAGAAATGAACACTGGTGAGCTCTCTACACATAGCACTGTGTTATATCAGAAAGGGAGACATGATAAGGAGCATAGTGACCTGTGCCCTGTGTCTGTTCTCTGAAATGTACACAGTGCTATTTCTAGAGAGCATACATGTGTGCAGTACATAGGAGAGGGAGACTGAAAACTCCCCCACATCTAAAGTGATCCCCGATATGTCCCCAGAGTATACTTTATTGTACATACAAATCATCCCTCTGTCACTGATCCCATCCCCCACCATCCTTCTGCCACTGATATCATCCCTATCCCCCCCATCCTCTGTACTCCTATACAGTCCCATCATCCCCATCCCCTGTACTCCTATACAGTCCCATCATCCCCATCCCCTGTACTCCTATACAATCCCGTCATCCCCATCCCCTGTACTCCTATACAGTCCCGTCATCCCCGTCCATATCGCCTGAACTCCTATACAATCCCATCATCCCCATCCCCTGTACTCCTATAGAGACCTGTCATCCCCATCCCCTGTACTCCTATACAGTCCCATCATTCCCATCCCCTGTACTCCTATACAGTCCCGTCATCCCCATCCCCTGTACTCCTATACAATCCCATCATCCCCATTCCCGTATGGCATGTGATAACTCTGTATGCCATGTGATGGTGCTGTATGGCATGTGATGACTGTACGGCATGTGATGGCTCTGTACGGCATTTGATGGCACTATACGGCACGTGATGGCTCTGTATGGCATGTGGTGTCACTGTACCTCATGTGATGACTCTGTATGGCATGTGATGGCACTGTACGGCATGTGATGACTGTGCGGCATATGAGGGCTCTGTACGACATGTGATGGCACTGTACGGCATGTGATGTCTGTACAACATGTGATAACTCTGTACGGCATGTTATGGCACTGTACGGCATGTGATAACTTTGTAGGGCATGTGATGGCACTGTACGGCATGTAATGGCACTGTACGGTATGTGATGACTCTGTACAGCATGTGATGGCACATGCCATACATGAAGGTAAAAAACCTTCAGCCTTTACAACCACTTTAAATTCCACAGGTCCTCTCCCCAACAGTGCAGAGGCAGCCAGGCACACAACAACATTCCATTCACTCTGGCTCATTGAACAGTCTAATGGTCTCTAAACAGTAGCGATACTCACAGCTTTTCCTCACAGCTTGGAACCCTGAGATAGATTGTAGAACAGGTGTAGTTAGACCTGAACAGTTTATAAGTTCAGGGCTGGGGACCACGAAGTGGCTTGCATAACAGATATAAGTAGGCTGGAACCATGACATAGCCTTAAGGTGCACCGCAGAAAGGAGGCTCTACATAGTGTCCTGGAACAGAATTAGTCCATAGGGGCAGTAAAGTAATCCCGTATCCAGTCCCAGGGGCACCAGGGGCAAACAGCCCCTTCCTCCTCTCAGCTCACTAATCCATTCCCTCAGAAGTGAGAAAGACAATCTCCAGACTATTTAGCAGCATCCTAGCCACCAACTGGTCACACCTCCCCAGGAGATTGGGTAGGCCCTACTCAATAATCAGGACCCCCCCCCCCCAAACTCTAGAATCATCTTCTAGAGGCAGGGGGAAGCAATCAAACTCCCTGCCTGTGAAGCCCTGAACAGATCAGACTAAACAATTACTGCTCCTCTAGTTACACCAGGAGTCAATAACTACAGTAAATTTGCCTAGCAGCCTAACTAGGGGGCTCCTACATCAATATGATTGTTTGTTGTTCCTGCTCTTTAGGCTAAATAGCAGTCAACCAATCAGACATAAACAATTTAGTAGAAAAACCTGCGCTAGTGAGCAAGACAAAATAGAAAAAATGCTTGAAAAAGCAGCTGCAACAAAATACTTCAAATATCAAATAAAGTGTAAAAAACCATATAAACTAAATTTGTGCGCTAGCATAAATAAATCATGTAATGAAATTTGCAACTAACAGGCTCCTTGGGAGTACTACCCGGAGCTGTAGTGAATTTAAATCCCAGTGCAAAGAAATAACACAATAAAATAAAACATACAAAGGTTATGAATTAAACCACATCTCCATGACAAAAATTGTGAATAATTCTGAAAAAACAAGAAAGTGAAAGTTCAAAAATTGCGATCGGACCCCCAATCGCTTGAAAAACACCACATTCAGTCCATGAAAGACAAGTAGTATAAAGAGGATAAAACGTTCCTTAGGTGTGTCATATCAGGGTAGGAAGGTGAAAAGATGTGGGGACACTTCCACGCCACCGATAGTTGCGGGAGAGGAGTAATGGATGTACCCTTACCGCACTTGATGGACCTCCTCTATGGTGAGGTCATACGAGCTTGCAGATATAACCCTCTGCAGGGACAGATGGATAACGATGTCCAGGTCTTGTTTGTAAGCGCCTCTCACTCAAAAACTGATCTTTACTGCTTCAGCGTCAGGAGGGAGACTCATTATTCAAAAGATCCATGGATAAGAAAAGAGGGGAAAAAAGGAACTCCAATGGTGTAGTAGAAATAATAAGGAGTTTATTACCTTAATTGACCATAGGTCTTAATACAAAAATACAAGTAAAAAATGTGTTTGATTAAAAAGCCGGCATAAAACAAAGGCTGAACGCCCGTGCAAACATAGGATGCGTGATGGCAAGCACTGCGAGGCCACTAATCCATTCCCTCAGAAGTGAGAAAGACAATCTCCAGACTATTTAGCAGCATCCTAGCCACCAACTGGTCACACCTCCCCAGGAGATTGGGTAGGCCCTACTCAATAATCAGGACCCCCCCCCCCTAAACTCTAGAATCATCTTCTAGAGGCAGGGGGAAGCAATCAAACTCCCTGCCTGTGAAGCCCTGAACAGATCAGACTAAACAATTACTGCTCCTCTAGTTACACCAGGAGTCAATAACTACAGTAAATTTGCCTAGCAGCCTAACTAGGGGGCTCCTACATCAATATGATTGTTTGTTGTTCCTGCTCTTTAGGCTAAATAGCAGTCAACCAATCAGACATCACCTTTTATTGACCCCAATGTACTCAAATACTGCATGCAGCAGTTTGTCACCACACTGGCTAACACACCAAAGTACTCATACTGCAGTGTGAATGGTGCCACATGCATAGTCAATCATACCTTGAATGTTCCAATAGTTACTATTTTTAGACCTGTCACCACTGATCATGACTTACTGGAGTTTTTGCACAAGGCCAATGGCATCTAGTGGCCAACCAATCCAAAAACAAGTGCAGACTTTCTATTTAGTACTTAGTTATGACTGTGCATAGGATGTGCCATCCCAAGGGTTTACCTACTTTCATTTTTTCCCCCACATATGTGCTGTGGTGATCTTAAAGCTAACATTGTATTATTGGTCAATTGGTATTTTTTTTCCAGCTCCTACTGTAGGTTTGTGATAAAAGCATACTTGATAATGATAGGTATCAAGAGTTAAGGTGTGTTTACTGATTGTTTTTAAGAAGAAGCTGACGTGTTTAGGAGCAAAGGTATGAACTGGGTGTGTTGCAGAGAACATTATCAACTACACTTGATACCAAAGGTGTGTGCTACTTGGTAGCTCTGTCATTTTAATAAAAACAACACCTATAATTAAAAAAGGTAATTGTTTGGTATCATCTGTGCAAATTAAAGACAACTTGTAGCAAGGTTAGATTACAAACCCAGAAATAAAAAGGGCAGAAAAGCATTAACCTCCATCTCTGTGACAGTCCTAGGCAAACCAAGCTAAGCATATCATGAAAAACACATACATAGAAGTTAACTTCAGAGAAAACCAAATTACAAAATGGTAAGTAGATCTAGAGATATAGGCAAATAAATTTGTATGCAAAGTTCACCCTTTTCTGTAAAAGAAGTAGACTCCATCCCAGGTTCCACCTATTGGTTAGGAAAACTACCTTTTACATAAAAGGACCAATAGGGAGGTGGGATGGGCTAGAGACAAGAATTAATAAGACAAGAATAATTATTATTAACATGGTTTGCATTGGCAGTAAAAAATGAAAAACCCATTTTTTGGCTGAGGAGAAACCTGCATAAAGGCTGTGATATAGTTTGTGTTGCCAGACCCTGATAAAATATGTATTAATAATTAATAGCTAATGGTTGCCTTTCTTAACCCCTTGGCACCGACCACACACAAATATGCAGCTTCTCTGCGCCAGGTCCTTGGCACCGAGAAGCCACATATTTGCGTGAATTGCTGTCAATACAGCTGTGCCAAGAACACGCACACTGCGCGCTCCCGGCATAGTTACCAGCATCTAACCTTTTTTTCAGATCACTTGACTGCCGTGACAGCCAATCATGATGGTCATAAACCTCTTAAAGTGCTGGGAGGCACTGTGGCAAAGAGGTTAAAGTGTTTGCAAACCTCAATCATGGAATCTGAGCAAAGCACATATATCTGTAGTGTCTACTTATCTCTCTCCAAAGCTCTAAGTGTCGTTGCTCTCTGGTGCTTCGTTCCTCTGTCATCAGCATGAGTTACATCTGAGAAGTTTTCATGACACATGAGTTAAATTTGTGTCGGGCGGCAGGGGGAGGGAGAGTTCACAATGGAGCTTGTCTATTCACAACACAGTTCTTCTGCTGTGTGGAGGGGGGTGTGTTCCTTTCCTCCAATCAGCTCTCACACACTGTAACTGCAGCCTCTCTGCCTCCTCCTCTATGCTCCTGATAGATTAAGAAAGGTTTTTAACACAATCTGCCCTTTTGAAGGGGTGTAGAGAGGAGAAGACTGCAGATATACAGGATGTAGAAGGATTTGTTTTATCCCTGTGTATCATCTGAGGCTGTTCACTTCATTGGGTATATGTGAGGGTTTACATACACTTTAAGTACAATACCAAGTGAGACCTGGTGCCAGTTATACAGAATAGTTCCTTCAAATAAACAGACCAAAAGGCAACATATAGACTTATAATTACATTATTAACACTGGCCAAGGTGTTAGATTGTCGCTGAGCCCTTTCAGTTTCTTCTAAGCTAGTGTTCCCTACTGTGTTCAATACTAACCCCCAAGGGTAAAAGGGACTATCCAAGGGGTCAATAAAATGACTGGGGGACAGGGAATATCTGAGGGCCAATAGGTATTTGATAAATGTTGGGAGGTTTATTGGGGTCAATAAATATTTTAAGGTTCCTATAGAGCTTTGCATCAATCCCTAGTCCTGAAGGTGAGATGGCTAGTTGCAGTGTACTCTAACTCCTCACTCACCTCTTTTAGGCCAGCACGGCCCATCTCTGGACTACATGCCTTTGACCCATATATGGTTCTACATACTTTGCAAAGCTGCTGTTTTCAAAGTCTTTTCAAAGGAACTTATCCCGGGATCCTGGACCTGTGGATTTGATCACAAGTTGATAAGTATCAATATACTTACCATTCTTTGGAAAGGACTATTATTTTCTGGAAAGGATTACCTCTTCATTTTACTGTTTCATTTGGGGTTTGAGAGCGAGTCTTCATAGGGACTCTGATTGGTACAGTGAGAGGGAGGTCAAAGAGGACTATGTTCTTCTGGTTCCAGTGAGCCATACATCACTTTATTGACCTATATTTACTACTACACCACTTGCACACCTCCTCTTGACCACTGTTACCTAGCAATGCTCCCCCATTTCTTCACAGCTACCTTCCACCTTAATACGATCATCTACTTGTCCACAGTTTTCCAATGCAGATCGGGAGAACCACTGATATCATCTCATAGCTCCCACTTTGTGGTTTGACTTCATTCATCCTCCCTTTTTGAATATCAGTTTAAGCTTGATTTAACACTTGGGTCACTCTTCGTAGGTCGTTTAGACCTGGGGATATTATCGCAGCTGTATCACAGCATTTTTACAACTCCTGCAACTTGGGTGGAAATGCACCACCTGTCCAGAGATGGTCCTTTTGTTTTTATAGCTTTAATGCTAATGTATGTATGATTTTTTTAATGTCTTTTTCTTATCTTTGACACCAATAAATCTTTTTTGCTAATCATGTTTGTACGGTGAGTGAAGTTCCATAGATACAGTGGCTTGCGAAAGTATTCGGCCCCCTTGAACTTTTCAACCTTTTGCCACATTTCAGGCTTCAAACATAAAGATATAAAATTTTAATTTTTTGTGAAGAATCACCAACAAGTGGGACACAATTGTGAAGTGGAACGAAATCTATTGGATATTTTAAACTTTTTTAGCAATTAAAAAACTGAAAAGTGGTGCGTGCAAAATTATTCGGCCCCTTTACTTTCAGTGCAGAAAACTCACTCCAGAAGTTCAGCGAGGATCTCTGAATGATCCAATGTTGTCCTAAATGACTGATGGTGATAAATAGAATCCACCTGTGTGTAATCAAGTCTCTGTATAAATGCACCTGCTCTGTGATAGTCTCAGGGTTCTGTTGAAAGCGCAGAGAGCATCATAAAGACCAAGAAACACACCAGGCAGGTCCGTAATACTGTTGTGGAGAAGTTTAAAGCCGGATTTGGATACAAAAAGATTTCCCAAGCTTTAAACATCCCAAGGAGCACTGTGCAAGCGATCATTTTGAAATGGAAGGAGTATCAGACCACTGCAAATCTACCAAGACCTGGCTATCCCTCTAAACTTTAAGCTTAGACAAGGAGGAGACTGATCAGAGATGCAGCCAAGAGGCCCATGATCACTCTGGATGAACTGCAGAGAACTACAGCTGAGGTGGGATAGTCTGTCCATAGGACAACAATCAGTCGTACACTGCACAAATCTGGCCTTTATGGAAGAGTGGCAAGAAGAAAGCCATTTCTCAAAGATATCCATAAAAAGTCTCGTCTAAAGTTTGCCACAAGCCACCTGGGAGACACACCAAACATGTGGAAGAAGGTGCTCTGGTCCGATGAAACCAAAATCGAACTTTTTGGCCACAATGCAAAATGATATGTTTGGCGTAAAAGCAACACAGCTCATCACACTCAACACACCATCCCCACTGTCAAACATGGTGGTGGCAGCATCATGATTTGGGCCTGCTTTTCTTCAGCAGGGACAGGGAAGATGGTTAAAATTGAGGGGAAGATGGATGCAGCCAAATACAGGACCATTCTGGATGAAAACCTGTTGGAGTCTGCAAAAGACCTGAAACTGGGACGGAGATTTATATTCCAACAAGACAATGATCCCAAACATACAGCAAAATCTACAAAGGAATGGTTCACAAATAAACGATTCCAGGTGTTAGAATGGCCAAGTCAAAGTCCAGACCTGAATCCAATCGAGAATCTGTGGAAAGAGCTGAAAACTGCTGTTCACAAACGCTCTCCATCCAACCTCACTGAGCTCGAGCTGTTTTGCAAGGAAGAATGGGCAAGAATTTCAGTCTCTCGATGTGCAAAACTGATAGAGACATACCCCAAGTGACTTGCAGCTGTAATCGCAGCAAAAGGTGGCTCTACAAAGTATTAACGCAAGGGGGCCGAATAATTTTGCACACCCCACTTTTCATTTTTTTATTATTTAACCACTTGACCACTGGGCACTTAAACCCCCTTCCTAACCAGACCAATTTTCAGCTTTCGGTGCTCTCACATTTTGAATGACAATTACTCAGTCATGCAACACTGTACCCATATAAAATTTTTGTCCTTTTTTTCACACAAATAGAGCTTTCTTTTGGTGGTATTTAATCACCGTTGGGTTTTTTATTTTTTGCGCTATAAAAGAAAAAAGACTGAAAATTTGGTAAAAAAATGAATTTTTATTTGTTTCTGTTATAAAATTTAGCAAATTAGTAATTTTTCTTCGTAAATTTTGGCCAAAATTTATACTGCTACATATCTTTGGTAAAAATAAGTACAACTTGGTGTATATTATTTGGTCTTTGCGAATGTTAGAGAGTAAAAAAGCTATGGTGCCAATATCTGAAAATTGATCACACCTGAAGTACTGACGGCCTATCTAATTTCTTGAGACCCTAAGGCTCGGTTCACACTACCGCGACTTGGGATCCGACTTGTAAGCCCTCAAGTCGCCCCAGAAAGAGATTCACATTACAGTGAATGGGAGCGTCTTAATAGACACTACTGAAGTCGCTCCGACTTCAGAGCGTACTCCCTGTACTACTTTGATCCGACTTTGATCCGACTTCAGCCTATTGACTATCATTGAAGTCGGATCGCCGTCTCGCATGATCCGACTTCGGCATGCGACTTGTGCTCAGATGATCTTGAGGGGGAACTCCGCGCCAAATTTTAAATAAAAATCCGGCATGGGTTCCCCCCCAAGGGCATACCAGGCCCTTGGGTCTGGTATGGACCTTGAGGGGAACCCCCTACGCCGAAAAGACGGCGTGGGGGGTCCCCCCCAATCCATACCAGACCCTTATCCGAGCACGCAGCCCGGCTGGACAGGAATGGGGGTGGGGACGAGCGAGCGCCCCCCCCCTCCTGAACCGTACCAGGCCGCATGCCCTCAACATGGGGGGTTGGTGCCTTGGGGGAGGGGGGCGCGCTGCGGCCCCCCCACCCCAAAGCACCTTGTCCCCATGTTGATGAGGACAAGGGCCTCTTCCCGACAACCCTGGCCGTTGGTTGTCGGGGTCTGCGGGCGGAGGGCTTATCGGAATCCGGGAGCCCCCTTTAATAAGGGGGCCCCCAGATCCCGGCCCCCCACCCTATGTGAATGAGTATGGGGTACATCGAACCCCTACCCATTCACCTAGGGAAAGTGTCAATTTAAAAAAAAACACTACACAGATTTTTAAAGTAATTTATTAGACAGCTCCGAGGGTCTTCTTCCGACTTCGGGGGTCTCTCCGGTTCTTCTCCGCGCTCTCCGGGTCTTCTGCCGGGCTCCTCCGCTATTTTCTGCTCTTTTGCCGCTCTTTTGCTATAGCGGAGGAGCCCGGTCTCCAGCCTTCTTCTCTTCGGGGGTCTCCGGTTCTTCTCCGCGCTCTCCGGGTCTTCTGCCGGGCTCCTCCGCTATTTTCTGCTCTTTTGCCGCTCTTTTGCTATAGCGAAGGAGCCCGGTCTTCAATCTTCTGCCTTCTGCCCTCTTCTCCTGATGTTGACACGACGCTCTCTGGGGCTGGAATGCACTCTGAGCGCTCCGCTCTGACTTATATAGGCGGTGACCCCGCCCCCTTATGCCGTCACAGTCCCTGGGCATGCTGGGACTGTGACGGTTTAGGGGGCGTGGTCATCACCCGATGACCACGCCCCCTTATGTCGTCATAATCCCAGCATGCCCAGGGACTGTGACGGCATAAGGGGGCGGAGTCACCGCCTTTATAAGTCAGAGCAGAGCGCACAGAGAGCATTCTAGCCGGAGAGAGCGTCGTGTCAACATCAGAAGAAGAGAAGAGGGCAGAAGACCGAAGACCATGCTCCTCCGCTTTAGCAAAAGAGCGGCAAAAGAGCAGAAGAGAGCGGAGGAGCCCGGCAGAAGATCCGGAGAGCGTGGAGAAGAACCGGAGAGACCCCCGAAGTCGGAAGAAGACCCCCGGAGCTGTCTAATAAAATACTTTAAAAATCTATGTAGTGTTTATTTTTAAATTGACACTTTTTCCCTAGGTGAATGGGTAGGGGTACGATGTACCCCATACTCATTCACATAGGGTGGGGGGCCGGGATCTGGGGGCCCCCTTATTAAAGGGGGCTCCCGGATTCCGATAAGCCCTCCGCCCGCAGACCCCGACAACCAACGGCCAGGGTTGTCGGGAAGAGGCCCTTGTCCTCATCAACATGGGGACAAGGTGCTTTGGGGTGGGGGGGGCCGCAGCGCGCCCCCCTCCCCCAAGGCACCAACCCCCCATGTTGAGGGCATGCGGCCTGGTACGGTTCAGGAGGGGGGGGGCGCTCGCTCGTCCCCACCCCCCATTCCTGTCCGGCCGGGCTGCGTGCTCGGATAAGGGTCTGGTATGGATTGGGGGGGACCCCCATCGCCGTCTTTTCGGCGTAGGGGGTTCCCCTCAAGGTCCATACCAGACCCAAGGGCCTGGTATGCTCCTGAAGGGGGAACCCATGCCGGTTTTTTATTTAAAATTTGGCGCAGAGTTCCCCCTGGATTCATACCAAACACAGTGGCGGGGATCCAAGTCGGATCCCCATTCATTGAAAGTCGGACACATGTCGCAGGGCAAAGTCGGATCCAAGTCGTGTTGAAGTCGCGTTGAAGTCGCGTTGCAAAGTCGCGTTGAAGTCGTGTTGCCCCTGTGTGAACCGAGCCTTACATGCCAGAAAAGTACAAATACCCCTCAAATGACCCCTTTTTGCAAAGAAGACATTCCAAGGTATTTGAAAAGATGCATGGTGAGTTTTTTGAAATTGTCATTTTTTCCCACAATTCTTTGCAAAAATCAAAATTTTTTTTAACTTTTTTTTTTCACAAAATTGTCATATTAGAAGGTTATTTCTCATACACAGCATATGCATACCACAAATTACACCCCAGAACACATTCTGCTATTACTCCCGAGTATGGCAATACCACATGTGTGAGACTTTTACACAGCGTGGCCACATACAGAGGCCCAACATGCAGGGAGCACCTCCAGGCGTTCTGGAGCACCCAGGCCAATTCCTATATTTCTCTCCTACATGTAAAAATAATCATTTATTTGCTAGAAAATGACATAGAACCCCAAAACATTATATATATATATATATATATATATATTTTTTTAGCAAAGACCCTAGAGAATACAATGGCGGTTGTTGCAACTTTTTATCTCGCACGGCATTTGCGCAGCAATTTTTCGAACGCGTTGTTTTTGGAAAAAAAACAGTTTTGTGCTTTAAAAAAAAACAAAATAGTAAAGTTAGCCCAATGTTTTTGCATAATGTGAAAGATAAAGTTACGCTGAGTAAATAGATAACTAACATGTCACCCTTCAAAATTGCACACGCTCGTGGAATAGTGCCAAACTTCGCTACTTAAAAATCTCCATAGTTGACGCTTTAAAATTTTTTACTGGTTACATGTTTTGAGTTACAGAGGAGGTCCAGGGCCAAAATTATTGCTCTCGCTCTACTGATCGCAGCGATACCTCACATGTGTGGTTTGAACACAGTTTTCATATGTGGGCGGGACTTGCGTATGCGTTCGCTTCTGCATGCGAGCACACGGACAGGGGCGCTTTAAATTTTTTTTTTTTATTGTTCATTTTACTTTATATTTTAGTTTGATACTTTTTTCCCAAAAAAACCCTATTTTTTTTATCACTTTTATTCCTATTACAAGGAATGTAAACATCCCTTGTAATAGGAATATTGCATGACAGGTCCTCTTTACAGTGAGATATGGGGTCAATAAGACCCCACATCTCACCTCTAGGCTGGGAAGCCTGAAATAATAAAAAAAAAAATGATCCTGGCTTCGATCGTAGCGGAGTCGGTAGAAGCACCGGAGGGTGGCGGGAAGGGGGGGGGCATCCCCATCTCTCCTCCCATAAGAACAATCAAGCAGTGGAACAGCCGTTATGATCATTCTTATGGTGTAGGGAATCGCCGGCTGAAAAAGCTGATATCTGAATGATGCCTGTAGCTGCAGGCATCATTCATATATCCCCACACAAAGTCAAGGACGTCATATGACGGCGGGCGGGAACTGGTTAAAAATTGCGGGGTATTGCAGAGTTCTGCGGAGTATTGCGGGGTATTGTGGGGTAGTGCAGAGTAGTGCAGAGTAGTGCAGAGTAGTGCGGGGTATTGCGGGGTATTGCAGAGTATTGCAGAGTAGTGCAGGGTATTGCAGAGTAGTGCAGGGTATTGCGGGGCATTGCAGAGTAGTGCAGGGTATTGCAGAGTAGTGCAGTGTATTGCAGAGTAGTGCAGGGTATTGCAGGGTATTGCGGGGTATTGCAGAGTAGTGCAGGGTATTGCGGGGTATTGCAGAGTAGTGCAGGGTATTGCGGGGTATTGCAGAGTAGTGCAGGGTATTGCGGGGTATTGCAGAGTAGTGCAGACTATTGCGGGGTATTGCAGAGTAGTGCGGGGTATTGCAGGGTATTGCAGAGTATTGCGGGGTATTGCAGAGTATTGCTGGGTATATTGCAGGGTATATTGCAGGGTATATTGCAGGGTGTATTGCAGGGTATATTGCAGGGTATATTGCAGGGTGTATTGCAGGGTGTATTGCAGGGTGTATTGCAGGGTGTATTGCAGAGTGTATTGCAGAGTGTATTGCAGGGATGGCTGAGCATGGTTGGATGGATGTGACTGTATTTGTCACTGAGCACCGCTGTGAGCACTGCACATGCAGCCCACAGCGGTGCTGCCATCCGATCCCTCCCCCTCTCCTCTCACACTGTACCGATCGGTACACAGAGGGGAGGGAGGAACCGGCGTCATGACATGACGCCGGTTTGTTTACATGTGATTGCTCCGTCATTTGACGGAGCGATCACATGGTAAACGGCCGCGATCAGCGGCCGTGTACCGTGATCCGTGATGCGCCGGGTCCTCTGGACCCGGCGGTCACGGAAGTTCTTGGGTGCGCGCCCCAGGGGGCGCGCGAGAGCAGTATTCTGGGAGGACGTCGCACGGACGTCCACCCAGGATAACCCGACCGCGCTGTAGCCTTCTTTCGGCTATGGCCCGGTCGGCAAGTGGTTAAAAAAGTTTCAAAAATCCAAAAGATTTCGTTCCACTTCACAATTGTGTCCCACTTGTTGGTGATTCTTCACAAAAAATTTAAATTTTATATCTTTATGTTTGAAGCCTGAAATGTGGCAAAAGGTTAAAAAGTTCAAGGGGGCCGAATAATTTTGCAAGCCACTGTATGTGCTACCACAGGGTTGGTTGAGCTATTACAGGTTTTTATTTCAAGTTTGTCATAGTTGCAGTGTTACCCAGGGTTGTATGTTCAGTTGCCACTGAGAGCTGCCTTGGGTCCTCTCTATCAGCTTTGTATTCTTACTGTTCTCTTTTACCATTGTGTTTTACTGTGTGCGCTTTTGACCTTACTTTCCAGGAAGGATATATAAACATGTTCACTCCTGTACTAAAAGTACTCCCCCACCTCAAAATCTGCTGAAAAGCCAGTTAGTGCATGCACCTTAAAGTGGTTCTAAAGGTAAAACATTTTTTTACCTTAATGCATTCCCTGCATTAAGCTAAAACACATTTTACAGGTTGCTGTGCTCCCCCGTTTCCCTAAATACTTACCTGAGTCCTCAATCAATCCAGGGCTGTGCATGGCTGGATCTCTTCTCCCCTCTCTTTCTCTTCACACAGGGACTCGAGCAGCAGCTGTGAGGAGGAAGCCCTGCTGTGAGGAGGAAGCCCTGCTGTGTGTGTCTATGGAGCACGGCTCTATAGACACACACAACTCGGGAGCGAGCACACATAAGTGCCCCCATAGCAATCGGCTTGCTATGGGGACGCATGAAAAAGAGGAGGGGCCAAGATCACCGGCGGGGGACGCCAGAACAGGAGGAGTGGGGCTGCTCTGTGCAATACCATGGCACAGAGAAGGTGAGTATACCATGTTTATTATTTTAATTTTAAAATGTATTTCCCCTTTTGCAGCCACAGTGGAATAACACCTACTTTGTTTTTGTTATATGCCCCCATTTACATAAACTTTGCATAACTTTATTAATAATGTTTCAAAATTACAGCTTACCTTTTTAGATGCTGTATTCTGGACCCTCCAGCAAGGACAAAATACTAGGTAGTTCACATTCTTTATTAGGAGGCTGGGCAGCTTCGTTTGCCATAATAAACCCCATCTGTAATATGAAGCAAGATCTTCATTATCAATTGTATCTGCATTTGAACAGTGTCTATCCTAATAAAGTGATAAAAGTATAGAGGTTGGACTTAATGCATTGTAGATTAATGAGGGCAGACTTGGGACAGGTTCACTGTAACATTGTAATGTTTCAATATGTTTATTGTATTGGAAATGAGCATAAAAATTCAAGTAAGAATAAGTATCACCCACTTAGGGGCTAAATTATGGGTAATAATAATAAAGCGCACTACCCCCGTAGGAGCTGCTAAAAGTTCGTTCCTTTTCCCCAGTTGGTTCCATTACCCCCCACTTCCCTGCATTGATGACACCGCAACCAGTCTTAAAACAAAAAACAAGAACTTTATTCCTTCCCTTAGCACGTTGCAGAAAGAATGTAAAATAAAGTGTTTTAGAAATATGAGCTGCCTTATTCACTTGGTTCCTGTACTGGACTGCACATCTTCTCCCTCCTGTTCACCACTACTTCCCAACCAACACAGTATCTTCAATTCAACTCCCAAGAACAATACTCTGAATAAAATCCCTGGACCGGCACCCTCAGCCTATGAAGAGAACTGCTTCTATGGGTATGCACTCACGTGTACATTTGAGCGACCATCCATATTTGCCAAAAGAAGGTCCTCTCCCAATTCCTTTCCTCTATTGGGGGTAGCAGCCTCTCCTTTTAGATGTTGCAGGTTCCCGCAGTTGTTTCCTCCAACCCTCCTCCTGTTAAGGCAGGTTCCTCTCCCCAAAAGGGGAGAGTTCTTTAACTGTATCAGCGACTACATTCTGCACTCCTTTGCTGTCCTCTTCCCATCAGCAAACATGAAGCCCCGGGAAGCATGTGACCCACAGTTATATAGGCCTGTTAGCCCCTGCCCATACAAATTAATGATAGACTAAGGGTGACCCATACCACTAACTACATCCTGTGTTGAAACAACCTGTCCTCCAGCACCTCTCACTGGTCAGACTAGGCGTCACTTTAGCAGAATGCAGGTGGTTACACCCCCCCCCCCCCCAAAGTCTACTCGCAGTTACCTTGGGGGAGGCTCTTCTTCTGCAACCAACCCTGCTGGACGGCGA
Source organism: Lithobates septentrionalis (assembly GCA_037952835.1). Taxonomy (NCBI): domain Eukaryota; kingdom Metazoa; phylum Chordata; class Amphibia; order Anura; family Ranidae; genus Lithobates; species Lithobates septentrionalis. Next base: position 1,768,849 of record JBBDGP010002504.1, on the reverse strand, counting down.
CTGTGTGAGCAAGATCAAGAAAAATGAGAAACAATAAGTAAGGGAAAGAAAGAGCACAGACAAGAGGGAAGGGGTGGTGGTGGGGGGGGGGGGGGGGTTGGACTCTGAGGGGATCGGTAAAACAACGCCTGAACACGCTGGTTGGAGTGAAGGGAACCATGGTTTCCAGATATTGAGAAATTTGGCATGTAAAACATTCGCAATTCTGAACATTCGTTCATGAAGCATCATTGCAGTCAGGCGCATCTTCACCCCCTGGAAGGCAACGCTTTGGGTCTTCCATGCATGGGCTAGTTACTAGTCTTTGGCAGGACCACCAGGTATGCAGGGTGTCCCCCTGTTGTCCGCAATTATGGAAATATCTGTCGCTACTCCCAGGGTAAGGTTGAGCTATCCGAGCAGGGACCCAGTACCATCAGAATAAGACTTTGTATGCTGCTTCAAGTGTGTTTGTGCTAAAGGAGCATTTGGCGACCATTTTCCAAGCCTTGCTCCAATCCTCCAGATTTATAGGGGACTGGAGGTCCTGTTTCCATTGAGACATGTAGGAGAGGGATGCTAATGTCGGGCGTCCATTCAAGGATGCATAGATGGCTGAGATGAGACCAGGGGCCCCAGGGGCATGTTGGCATTCATGTTCAAAAAAATTATTTTGATATCGATAGGTGGATGTTCGGCACAGGGCACCAATCCAATGCTTTAGCTGGAGAAAGCGGAATTGTTCACTGGTTAGGGCCTCATGCATCAATTTTTCCTAAAATTTTCAGGTCCACATTTAACATGGAAATGGGGTGGAAGGATTGTGGGTCAAAGGCCTCCACAGTAGATTTAGAAATCATAGTGATGTGGGCTTTGAGTGAATCTGGGGAAGGCATTGCCCCATCTTGTAAGGAGTTGAAGTAGGAAGTTAAGTGCGTGATAAGAAGGCCGCAAACCTTTTATAATATAGTCCCGTGAAATCATCCGGGCCTGAAGCCTTAGTATTCAGGCTGTATTCAGGAGTATTCAGGGTGTCTCGGGCCGATGAGGACAACGAGGGGGGGGCCAGCAATTGAAAGAAGCTCTCAGCCTTGTCCAGGTCAAAAGAAGATGATCTACTTTAAAGGGAAGAGAGAAAGTTAGCGAAGGAGGAAGAGATCTTTGATGGGTCGAAGTAAGCCCCCCTCCCCTTACCCTCAGCTGAATCGGGCCTATGTGCGACCCACAGAATTATGTTTCCTAGCCAGACATTCTAACATTGTTCAGTCATAACACCTTCCCTTGAAGAACAAAAGATAATACATATTTTTTTATAAATAACAATTTTAGGCATGCTGTGTGAATGGGAACACATAACAAATATATATTGTACATAGTACAATTTCTTAAAAGTTTACTGCAAAAGTCGAAAAATGGTTTAACCAGTTCCCACCCAGCAAAATGACGGGATCGTGCGGCTGTGGCGCAATCTGGATTGGACACATTGGACACAGCCGATGACTGATCATTGTGTCAGCTCGCTGCCGGTACCAAGTGACCGAAGTGACCAATCACAGCAGATCACATGACAATTGTAAACAATGGATGGCTTCCTTTAATGCCACCCATTGTGTACAATAGTGTTGCTAGCTGTGATTGGTCACAGTGATCACATGGTACAGACAGGGCCAACCACAGCCCATCTTTACCATGTGATTAGCTGTGGCCAATCACAGCTAATCACAACAAAGCAAACGGAATGAATCGATTGCATTCAGTAAAATGCTTGCTTATTGGAATGAAATTGATTGCTTTAGGTGTAAAATAAAATACTGATCACTTCCCCAGAGAAGTACAATGTTACTATGTTAACATTATATTGCCCTGGTCACAGAGTGTTAAAAAAAATCATAAAAAAAAAAAAGAAAATGCAATAAAAAGGTATTAAAAATGTTTTTGTTTTTTTTGTTTTTTTTCATACTGTTAGCAGTCAGTATCCCTGATCCTCACCACACCAGTTATATGATGACGCTGTACTGCACTGGTGACAGCATTAAAAAAAAAAATTGTGACATTTCTTAATTTTCAAAAATATGATGACCAAAAAAATTACAACTTCAGAAAATTGGCCATGGCTCTTACTAAATACCTTGGACTGTCTACTTTAAAAAAAAGGGGGTCATTTCCTAACATATTTGTACTGTCCTGATGTTTTTGAGTCTCAAGAAATGAGATAGCCCATCAGTACATCTGGATTGATCGATTATAAGATATATACCATAATTTGTGGACTCTATAACTTTCCTACAGACTAGAAAGCTATATTTGTGTGAACAAAATGATAAAAATTTAGTTTGGGTACAGTGTTGCACGACCGCGCAGTTGTCATTTAAAGTGCGACAGTGCTGATAGCTGAAAATTGACCTGGGCAGGAAGAAGGTAAAAGTGCCCAATATTGAAGTGGTTCAGTTCTGTTGGGCACAGAACACCTGAGGAGATAAGAGCAGTACCAAAAAACAAACTGATGTGCATTCAAGAAAAATTCAGTATTGTAACAAACGAAATGGCAGCTGCTAGTTATGCTATTAATCACAATGGTCACAAGAGAAATGTTATTATTATAATTATTATTATTATTAATAATAATAATAATAAAAATAATATTCCTTAGTGCTTTTATTTAAAGTAGTACGAATCTGAAACTTCAGGAAGGGATTGATGAGTTTAAGAGTTTTGGGGACCCCTGTTCTAAACCTTTGTGACATAAATGCTACTATGCTTGATTTTTAAGATTAGTAATCTAAAATAATTTGGAGTAAACGCATTTTTAATTTGTCTCATCAAAGTCAATTAAATCAGTTTTAATTTATTTTTACATGTTTATATAGCTGCAATATGTAACTGAAGGCTGACGCAGTTTGTGCTGGGTTCCCTTGACATACTCCATGCCATTGAATTGGCCTCTATATACATTACATGTCACATTTACTTCATTGATCGAAAATAACATCGACTTTTGCAGTTACGGTCTTCCATTCTCAAGGCATTCTACAATCTGCCCATTGTTTCTAGTTGGAACACATGAAGTCTGTCATGAGACTATATATATATATATATATATATATATATATATGAACACATTTGAGCCTTGATGTCACTCAGGCTTGATTGCTGGATCTCCTATTGTTATGCTAGTCACCAAAGCAGAAGTCTGCTGGCATGTTTTAAAAGCCAAGCCTCAGCAACCTAAAATAGCTCCTTATAAATGAAAAGTGTGTACCTTCCCTGTGAAGAATCCAGATTTCTGTGCTGTTTCATCTTCATTTGTGTTTGACCTTGGGCTGTAACGTAGTCCTATAATTCATGACAGTGAATTAACTGCACCATTCTCAAAGTTAAAATCTGCTAGCTAAGACAGGACCTAAAAGAGAGATTCATAGTGGCACACATATCAACTATAATGACAGGACGGAGAGACATGATTACTGATTGTAATTGGCTTATGTCAGGAAGTCAAGAATAATCAGTCACCTTCCATAAAAACTGTTACTTATTAGGGATTAAAAATATATGCAGGCCTGGGAAGCAAACTTCGTTTTGGAAGAGGATGTTTTTTCTCCAACTTCTAACATGTAACATCATTTTCTAATGATGTTAGTATTCTAATAGGACAAGCAAAACAGTTAAGGGCTTCTTTAATTTTGCAATCGGGGGTGGTTAAAATAGGCAACTGAGCCATGGTTTTCCAGCTCTCTGACCACCTCCCCTAAAGTGGTTGTAAAGACAGAAGGCTTTTTATCTGAATGCATTCTATGCATTCGGATTAAAAAAAACCTTATGTGGGGGCAGCAGCCCCCCTCAGCCCCTCTAATACTTACCTGAGCCCAATCTTCCTCCAGCGATGTGCCTCGGCTGTCCAGAACTCTCTCCTGATTGGCTGAGACACAGCAGCGGCACCATTGGCTCAATCAAAGTCAGTTAGCCAATGAGGAGAGAAAGGGGTGGGGCCGAATCGTGGCTCCATGTCTGAATGGATACAGGGAGCTGCGGCTGGGCTTGGGTGCCCCCACAGCAAGCTGCTTGCTGTGGGGGCAATTGACAGGAGGGAGGGGCCAGGAGCGCCAGTCAGTTATTTCAATTCTTGCCCGCCCCTCTGTAATAACAAGATGTACCACAAAGTGTGTGTGTTATTTTTTAAATTCTGCAGCTAAATACCTTTTTTCAAATCACCAATGTGCGGTCGACCGCCACTATCCTTGCCCAATCTAAGGACTACAGTGACCACACATCGGCAATGTGAAAAAAGGTATTTAGCTGCAGAATTAAAAAAAAAACACAATGTGTAGTACACCTTAATAAAGTAAATGTGTTTGCGCTAGTAAAGTTATGAAAAATAAAAAATCAGTGTATGAAAATTTAAAAAATCAGCGTATAAAAAATATATATATATATATCTGTGCATTAAATAAAAAACAATCTATCACCATGTGCTAAAATAATAAATTGCAATCTGGATTAAATTGATAATATAATCAGCAAAGTGCAGTGTGCATAAAATCACTAAAAGTCCAAGTGCAAACTCAGGTTGGAAAGTGTGCTCACTCTTTAAATATGTGATAATAAAAGTTCATAGATAAACTCCCAAAGTGTTCAAATATAGTGTTCATATCCTGTAATATCCATCGTGCTCATCCAAAAAATTGTGAATAGACAACATGCTCCAGTGCTTTCCCGGTGACCCCCACAGGCATATACGCTCACCTCAGAGCGTGTGACACGCTCTAAACTATGTCCAATCACGCTTGGGAGCCACTCCTGGGCTCTAATAGAAATGGTGATGATGTCCTCCAACTTGCTCAATTATCAGCATTCCATTACATGTGACAGGCTCTTTAGTTGTACCCTCTGCTGGGGTGTTCACAAACTTTGTGCTCAGGATGATATGGAGGGAGGGAGGGGCACAGATCTGGTCTTGCTGATTAAGATGAGGCATCTCATCTTGTTATTATAGAGGGGCTGGCAGGAATTGAAATAACTAACTTTACTGCCATATGAAATAGTGGTGGGGGGGGGGGGGTTGCAGAGGGGATGGCTCACACACAGACTCCCGAGCTGACAGGCAGGGAGGGAGGGGGAGAGGGAGACTAGCAGGATGGCAGAGGCACGTAAACTGACCACGGTATCATGGATCAGCAGTCATGATTATTGTGGTCAGCACATTAAGGGGGCACAGGAACAGGCAGGATCAATAAGGTATATTACAACATAGAAATGGACAACTGACATCGCACAAGCACTATGCGATTTAACATGCTTTGATAGAACAGAATTTTTTTTTTTTTTTTTTTTAGGGTTACAACCTCTTTAAGCTGCAAACGCAGCTGGACAAGGTTGTATCCATGTGCAGCACTGGAAAAAAAATCATACCCACTATTGTGTTTAGTGGGCAGTACCACTGCCAAATGCAACCCATTCAAGTAAATGGTGCAGCGCGGCAACTGTACTGCAGCCACATACAATGCACATGGTTGTAGCATGGTGGTGTGGGCTTGACAAGGTTAAAACAGACGGTGAAGAGGTGATATATTGTCTCCTTACTGCCTGTCAAATGCCTCTGAAAAAAACACCACAGAATGCTTGAGGTGGCTAGGTCTGCCGCAAGTATAAACTTAGCCTGAACAGTTTAGAGGGTGCTTAGAGGACAAAGTATTGTATACCTGCACACACTAGATATATACAGTAAGTTCAGATAAGAGCTCAATGTATATCATCTTTCTTGATGACGTGTCACATACCCAGAAAACATACCCAAAAAGATCCTTGGTTGTTAGCCAATTTTGCATTACAGCTTGGACAGTTCATGTTCATAAAGTCCTCATTGTTTAGGTAGATTATATATTTATTAGCCTATTTTCTGGTACAGAGTATGCTAACTCTGCTCAAACAGTCCTTGGACACTAAAAACGTCTAGGTGGCTGTTCCTTTGATGTTTAGCGTAACAGCTCTTGTATATAAATATGGTATATTTCAAACTGGAAAAAAATTGACAGTTTTGACAGTTGGCTCTTTTCCGAAAACATATCAAAAATGTCAGTTTGGATTTCTTTAATACCGTTTGGTTAGTCGTAAAATTTTAAAGTGCGCAAGTGCCCAGACTCTGGGACATTAAAGTGGAACTTTGGGTAAAAAATAAAAATGGGCGAACCGGCAGGATTTTTAATGCAGAAGAGACATGCCTGTCTAGAGATGTAACATTTCTGGAAATTGTGAAGCCATGAGAAAAAAAAAGTTTTTTTCCCCTGGTTTTTTTTTCCCCCCAGAAAACAAGGTCATTTCTCAGAAAAATTGAATAAAAATTCAGTGTGGAGTTGTTTTTCAAATTGAAAGTCTTTTTGTCACACTGGGAATGTGAAATGCAGTGTATATAAAAGTATTATGTTTGAAATAAAAGTAAAGCTTATTTAGTAAAATAAACTAAACTTGCTTTTTAACCACTTGACCACTGGGCACTTAAACCCCCTTAATAACCAGACCAATTTTCAGCTTTAGGTGCTCTCACATTTTGAATGACAATTACTCAGTCATGCAACACTGTTCCTATATGAATTTTTTTTCCTTTTTTTCACACAAATAGAGCTTTCTTTTGGTGGTATTTAATCACCGCTGGGTTCTTTAGTTTTTGCGCTATAAAAGTAAAAAGACCGAAAATTCTGTAAAAAAATGCATTTTTCTTCATTTCTGTTATAAAATTTTGCAAATTAGTAATTTTTCTTCATATATTTTGGCCAAAATTTATACGGCTACATATCTTAAAAAAAAATAACCCAAATCAGTGGATATTATTTGGTCTTTGTGAAAGTTATAGAGTCCAAAAGCTATGGTGCCAATATCTGAAAATTGATCACACCTGAAGTACTGATAGCCTATCTAATTTCTTAAGACCCTAACATGCCAGAAAAGTACAAATACCCCCCAAACGACCCCTTTTTGGAAAGAAGACACTCCAAGGTATTTAGAAAGATGCATGATGAGTTTTTTGAAGTTGTCATTTTTTCCCACAATTCTTTGCAAAATCAAGATTTTTTTTTTCACATATTGTCATATGACATATAATTGTCATATTAGCAGGTTATTTCTCACGCACAGCATATGCATAGCACAAATTACACCCCAAAACACATTCTGCTATTACTCCCGAGTATGGTGATATATGTGAGACTTTTACACAGCATGGCCACATACAGAGGCCCATCATGCACGGAGCACCTTCAGGCGTTCTGGAGTGCCTAGGCCATTTCTGACATTTCTCTCCCACATGTAAAAATCATCATTTATTTGCAGCAATTTTTCGAACGATTTTTTTTGGAAAAAAAACAGTTTTGTGCTGAAAAAAAAACAAAACAGTAAAGTTAGCCCAATATTTTTACATAATGTGAAAGATAAAGTTATGCCGAGTAAATAGATACCAAACATGTCACCCTTCAAAATTGCACACGCTCGTGGAATGGCGCCAAACTTTGCTACTTAAAAATCCCCATAGGTGACGCTTTAAAATTTTTTACTGGTTACATGTTTTGAGTTACAGAGGAGGTCTAGGGCCAAAATTGTTGCTCTTGCTCTACCGTTCGCAGCGATACCTCACATGTGTGGTTTGAACAGCATTTTCATATGTGGGCGGGACTTATGTATGTGTTCGCTTCTGCATGCAAGCACACGGGGACACGGGGGAAAAAATATATATTTTTTTTATTGTTCATTTTACTTTATTTATATTAGTTTGACACTTTTGTCCTAAAAATAAATTTTTTGATCACTTTTATTCCTATTACAAGGAATGTAAACATCCTTGTAATAGGAATGTGGCATGACAGGTCCTCTTTACAGTGAGATATGGGGTCAATAAGACCCCACATCTCACCTTTAGGCTGGGAAGCCTGAAATAAAAAAAACAAAAAACAATCCTGGCTTCGATCGTAGCGGTGAGTCAGTAGAAGCACCTGAGGGCGGCGGGACGTCCCCTCTCACCTCCCGTAAGAACGATCAAGCAGTAGATCAGCCGCTATGATCATTCTTATGGTGTAGGAATTCGCCGGCTGAAAAAGCTGATATCTGAATGCCTGTAGCTGCGGGCATCATTCAGATATCCCCGCACAAAGTCAAGGACATCGTATGACGGCCGGCGGGCGGGAAGTGGTCAAAACGCATTTTTTTTAACACAAAGTTGTCCATTTATACAATATTTCTAACACGTAGCATGTACATACCAAAAATGACACCCCAAAATAGATTCTCCTACTGCTCCTGAGTACAGCGATACCACATGTGTGAGACTTCCACAGCCTGGCCACATACAGAGGCCGAGTACAGCCGAGTATGGCTGAGCATGGCAGAGTATGGCTGAGCATGTCTGAGCATGGCTGGGTATGGCTGGGTATGGCAAAGTATGGCTGGGTATCACCGAGTATGGCTGGGTATGGCAGAGTATGGCTGGGTTTTGCAGAGTATGGCTGGGTATGGCAGAGTATGGCTGGGTATGGCAGAGTATGGCTGGGTATTGCGGGGTATTGCAGAGTATTGCAGGGTATTGCGAGGTATTGCAGAGGACTGCAGGGCATTGCAGGGTATTGCAGACTATTGCAGGGTATTGCGGGGTAATGCAGAGTATTGCAGGGTATTGCGTAGTATTGCAGAGTATTGCAGAGTATTGCAGAGTATTGCAGGGTATTGCAGGGTATTGCGGGGTATTGCAGAGTATTGCAGGGTATTGCAGGGTATTGCGGGGTATTGCAGAGTATTGCGGGGTATTGCGAGGTATTGCAGGGTATTGCAGAGTATTGCAGGGTATTGCAGGGTATTGCAGAGTATTGCGTGGTATTGCAGAGTATTGCGTGGTATTGTAGTGTATTGCAGAGTATTGCGGGGTATTGCAGAGTATTGCAGGGTATTGCAGAGTATTGCACAGGGAATTGCAGAGTATTGCACAGGGAATTGCAGAGTAGTGCACAGGGAATTGTAGAGTAGTGCACAGGGAATTGCAGAGTAGTGCAGGGTAATGCTGAGCATGGAGGGATGGCTGAGCATGAATGGATGGATCCATGGCTGTGACTGCGCTGTGGGCACTACACATCCAGCCCACAGCGCTGCTGCCATCCGATCCCTCCCCCTCTGCACCGATCGGTACAGAGAGGGGGGGGAGGAACCGGCATCATGACATGAGTCATTTGACGGAGTGATCACATGGTAAACAGCCGCGATCAGCAGTCCTCTGCACCCTGCGGTCACGGATGTTCCTGTGTGCGCGCCCCAGGGGGCGCACGGAGCGGTTTTCTGGGATCACGTCATAGTATGTGCTCCCAGAGTTATCCAACTGCCCTGCAGCTGTAATTTGGCAATGGGCCAGTTGGTAACTGGTTAAAATTGTATTTTTATTACAAATTGAATAACAAGGACTGTATATGTTAGCTATACATGAGAACAGGTAACCACCTCCCTTTCCATTATAATAATTTAAAAGCTTCCTGCCAATAAGCATTCTCAGTTATTGACAATGCTGACCCTGAAGCATGTATTGCTCTTTCAAGAGCTTGATCAATTTTCTCCTGATTTTCAGGTGTCATTTTACCTATAAATGAAGGTATTGTGTATTATTATGAGGCAGTGGTTTGCAGCACTTCCTTACTTGAAGATGCTGCTGGTAAAGAAACACTTTGGGGTTGATTTACTAAAAGAGAATGCAAAATCTGGTGCAGCTGTACATGGTAGCCAATCATCTTCTAACTTCAGCTTGTTCAATTAAGCTTTGACAAAAAACCTGGAAACGGATTGGTTTCTATGCAGAGCCGCACCCGATTTTGCACTCTCCAGTTTTAGTAAAGCACCCTTTTTGTGATGATCCAGAAGCAGCAGAAAGAGTGTTTCTGGAATGAAAACTCTGGAAAAATCTACTCGCACTTTCATTCTGTCCTCATCATTTCATTCCAGAAAGTATTTTTTAATGTCCTTAGGGCACCTCTGGCATGCAAGGAAGTGTTTTGTCATCCTTGTAGCATTTGGAAAAGAATATTTATTCTCACAATATTTGCAAATTGCACCTTTGCTCTCAGCAGATATTGCACTGTGGAAATGTTTCCAAACTCTAGATCAGGGGTAGGCAATCTTTGAGAGATGGAGATCTACCCGAGGAACATTGAAGAGATTAAAGAGCACTGGGCTTTAGCATCCTTTTTTTTCATTTTAATTATTTATTTTTTTCACTTATTTTTTTTAAACATTAACTAACAAGGACCCCATGAAAAGAATGGCATGAATAAAACTTATACAAATATAGTATTACAAATGTCACTGTAAAAAAAGATGTATGTACTTACCTATTTTCAGTAACCTTACCCATGTAAGCCAACGGCGACTGCAGAGGAGAAAGCGATTGGCGATGGCTGATAAAGCCTGGAGCGTTGATGTCACCCATAGGTTCCCATGTCCCAGCCTTTGTTGGTGCTCCTTTCTCTCCCCTTTATACACTGCTGGCTCACATAGGTGTGATAGCGTGACCATATTAGAGCAGCCTGAAAATAGGTTAGTCAGCATAGGTGTTAGGGGTAAGGGGGGGGGTTTAAAGCTAGTACAAGCTGGAATTCTACTTTAATCCCTCTGAATTGATAATCAGTGGTAGTGTTATTTCAAACTACCCTCTCTATTGGTGGGAAGTGCCAGTGTTAATTAACCCTTTCATAATGCATTTGTGGCCAGTGGCAGTGTTTATTAACCCTTTCATGCTGCAGCATAAAGGGATTAATTAACACTGACACTGGTGCCACTAATGCCTCATAAAAAGCTTTAAAAAGGCACAAAAGCACAAAAGACAGGGACTGTGAAGGGGTTAATTAATGACAGTAATGTGCAACATGAAGGGACTAATGTGCTGCCACAGGTCACTGATGCATTAGTGACCAGTGGCAGCACATTAACCCCTTCATGTTGAACATTACTGTCATGATTAATTAGCCCCTTCACTGCCCCCCCCCCTTCGCAACCGCCCCCCACTATCACTGTTACACAACATTACACTGTCAAAAGTAAATCTGCCAGCCAGTGCCTGCTGCCTTTGTTATTGCTTACTTGCATTCATTTCATGGTGACGACACCACTCTCTATTCCTCTTCCGCCTCCATGCCTCTGAATGACAGCAAGGCAGAGCTATTAGCTCCTGTCAAACTGTTACGTCCAAGATCGAGGAAGTGCGAATGGATGTGGGTTTGATCCAGCAGGATTTAGATAAAATCAGATCCCGAGTGGCGGAAACTGAACGACGTGCGGGGGATGTGGAAGACAGTGACCAATCATGTGGCATCTATCCGGGCTCTGCAAACTAAGGTTTGGGCGCTAGAGTACAGAGCAGAGGACGCAGAAAACCGGAGCCGTCGGAACAACCTTCGGATCGTCGGGCTCCCGGAGGGTGTTGAGGGCCAATCCCCTGCTCTGTACATAGAGGATCTTCTGCGCTCCCTGCTGCCAGCGGCCCAGCTCTCCCTGCACTTTGCCGTGGAGCGGGCCCATCGTGTTCCACCCAAGCCCGGACCGGAGGGGGCCCCACCCCGCACATTCATACTGAGGCTTTTAAATTTCTGGGACTGAGATGAGCTGCTTCGGGCTGCCTGGGCGGCTGGTGTGATACCCTATCGCAATGGGAAACTACCGCTGTTCCCGGACTACACGATGGAAACCCAGAGACAGCGCCGGTCCTTTGACAGTGTTAAAGCCGCTCTGTGTACCAAGGGAATCAAGTACAGTGTCATGTTCCCGGTTAAATTGCGGGTGGTGGATGGAGAGACTATACGCTTTTTTAATGCCCCTAAAGATGCTGCTGCTTGGCTAGAGGCACTGCCGCCGTAGCGATGTTGTTCCTGCTGCAGAATGTTGCATATTTTTTGTGTACGACCTCCGATTGATGTTGTCGGTTATATGATACCTTGAGTTCCCCTGACTTTGATTGTCCCATCCGAGTGCTAGAAGAAGTGCATTGGATGTCCATGCTGTTTGTTGGGCCGGTATATGCTCTCTGACTCATTGTGGCGTTTGCTTACTGTACCTACCTGGATGTCGGGAGGCTCTTCTTCCTCTTAGGACTGACTCTGTTGGAGTTATATACCCTGTTTGTTATACCTTCCACTGAAATGATGCCTTCCTGCAACTGACTCATAAGTGTGTGCCCCTGCTTTGTCAGGAGAAAGCAGTTTTACTTTTTTATTTCACTCCACTCAGATAGCTCTGGATTGTTCTTTGTACATCTAATACTACCAGTTCCCGTGTTCATGGTAGACTGGGATATGTCCTAGCTTGATTGCACATCCCCAACCTGTGTGGTTTTTAGTCCTTGAACTAAGGGTGTTATGGGATTTAAATGCAGCTCTCTGTTCCGAGTTGCATGGGGTGGGGGGTGGGGGGGTGGGGGAGGTTGGCTGTGGCTGACCAAAGTTTTTGTTATTGGTTGTTTTTCTGTTTTTTCCTTTTTTTCTGCTAAGATTAGGTTGGTCTATTAAAGCTGATACCTGCTCATGTTGGTGTTTATCTGGGTATGATACTTCTCAGCGGTGGAGGCGCACTACTGGGCTCTGCTGCACCGGGGAGGGCGGCTTGCCCCCCTTGGTCCGGGGAGCCCGGGTGCGACCACTGTTATCTCTTCACTCTGTTATCACAATACTTCTGTTATGGCTAAATGTTTAATAGTATCATGGAACGTACGAGGGCTTAATTCGGCTGTTAAATGTTCCTTAGTTATCAATTACTTGCGGAAACTCCACCCACACATCTGTATTTTACAAGAAACACACCTGGTGGGCTCGTGAGTCATGTGCCTGAAGTGGGCCTGGGTTGGTGCTCACTATCACGCCCCCTATTCTAATTACGCTAGGGGTGTCAGTGTCTTGGTCCACAGATCCTTGCCCTTTCAGCTCATAGACTAGACCCCAGCGGTCGCTACATTATTTTGCATGCACTGATCTATGAGACCCCCTATGTGGTGGTGGGGATCTATCTGCCTCCCCCTGTGGATATTGATGTACTTCATACGTTGATGCAGCAGATTACGGTGTACAACGTAGATAATGTTTTGTTGATAGGTGATTTCAATTTGGTGCCGTCCAGGGAGCTGGACAGGCTGCACACTACTGGTCCCCCGCAACATGGTCTCTCTCATTGGGCTGCCACCTTCCCCATGACTGATGTCTGGAGACACTTCCATCCCTCGGACAGGGAATATACCTACCTCTCCATGTCCTACCGGACCATGTCACAGATTGATTTGGCTTTTGCCTCCCCAGCAATGTTGCAGAAAGTGATCTCTACTGAGATCCTGTCTAGGGGTATCTCCGATCATGCTCCGCTGTCTGTCACCATTAGGTCCTCTCCAGTGGAAGGTGTGAGAGTGTGGAGGCTGTCCAGGAGCTGGATTGCGGACCCTGAGATTCAAGTAGTAATGCCTGAAGCTTTACGTAACTTCTGGATAGAAAATGCAGATTCTGCAGACCCTATGGTGCTCTGGGATGCCTTTAAGGCATGGCTTGGGGGGGAATTTATCACCCGAATAGCTCAGCGGAAAAGACAGTCTGTGCAGTCTCTGCGGCAAATGGAGGAACAGACGAAGCTACGTGAGGCAGAGTTTGTGCGGGCCCCGGTGCAGAATAATTACATAGTTTGGCAGGACACGTTGAGGGACTTATCCTTACTTAGAATAGACCTCACCAAGAAATCTATGATAGATGGAGCTCAGAGGGTGTTTGAATTTGGGGATAAAAACGGCAGACTGCTGGCTTGGTTAGCCAGATAGCAACAAGCAGTAACCCACATAGGGCGTCTGAAGGGTCCGGATGGCTGACTTCTAACGCTCCAAGCTGATATTAGTGAGAGATTCCTGGATGCAGAAAAAAGTGGAAAATTAGATGAAGAAATTTCCCTGGAGGAAGTACAAGCGGCACTGGGCTCTATGCAATCTGGGAAAGCCCCAGGGCCAGATGGGATCCCAATTGAATTCTACGCCACCTACCAGGAATTGCTAGCGCCCAGGCTTACAGCATTGCTGAAGCAACTCACGGAGTTGGGTTGTTTACCTGATTCAATGTACGATGCGATAGTCGTGTTGGTGCCTAAGCCTGGTAAGGACCCTGAGGAGTGCGCCTCCTACAGGCCGATATTGCTAATTAATGCTGACGCCAAATTGCTGGCAAAAATACTGGCCACCCGGCTCGGTAGAGTAATGGATGATCTTGTCCATGCAGACCAGACGGGGTTCATGGTGGGTAAGGGCACCGACATTAATATCCCCTGCTTATTTCTTAATCTGTCTGCCGCCCATACTAATGCTGGTAAAAGAGTCATAGCCTCTCTGGACGCAGAGAAGGCTTTTGACTCCATGGAGTGGGGATACCTGTGGGAGGTTCTGCGGAGATTTCTATTTGGACCAAGGTTCCTCCACTGGTTGGGTCTGCTTTACCGTGCTCCTAGAGCTAGGATCTGTATAAATGGCAACCTCTCTGATTACTTTCTCCTCCAGAGGGGGACCTGCCAGGGGTGCCCGCTATTACCCAACCTGTTGCCTTGGCGCTGGAGCCGCTGGCGGTCTTGATTAGAGATTCTGACCGTATTGTGGGTCTTCGGGTTGGCCCTCTGGAGGAGAAGATATCCTTATATGCAGATGACACTTTGCTGTACCTGCAGGATGCTGAGTCGTCATTGAGTGCTGCCTTGGCAGCCTTTAATGAATTTGGTGGGTTTTCTGGAATTCACATTAATTGGTCCAAATCTGTCTTATTCCCCTTAGATGCACAGGCCAGGGTGTGCGGGACATAGACCCCCTTGCAATGGGTGGAGGAATTTACATAGTTAGGTATTAGGGTTTCAAGGGATCTGGGTTCCTTTCAGCGCCTTAATCTCCAACCTATAGTCATGCGCACGGGGTGTGCCGGGTGTGCCTGGGCACACCCTAATCACCCCGTGCTGTGTCCAGAGATTTGCCCCAAAATGCTGCATCTAAGAGAGTGTGCGGCCCGCGCTGCCTGTGAAACAGTTTCACAGGCAGTAGAGCGTGAGAATTGCCAGAGCTGATCAGTGTATGGGACTGTCAGATAATGACACTGCATGCAGGAAGTAAGACCAGCTGTCTTAATGTCAGGGTGATGTCGGGGGTGGGCGGGACAGAACGGCCATCAAACACCAGCCAATGGGATGGGGTCTGGGCGGGCCGCTACATGTATGTGGCCCCGCCCCCTCTCTGTAGCAGCTCAAACATTGGCTTGTGTTTATAGCGCTTGGTCCCGCCCACTCCCGACTTCGTGGCTGAGTTGTAAGTCATCACAACTCAGCCGCGATGTCGGGGGTGGGCGGGATCAAGCGCCAACACCAGCCAATGATTGGGCTGCTTCAGAGAGGGGGCGGAGCCAGAGAAATGTAGCGGCCCGCCCAGACCCATCCTATTGGCTGGTGTTTGGTAACTGTTCAGTCCCGCCCACCACCAGCATCACCGCTGACTTTTAACAGCTGTGTCTCTCCCAGCATGCAGTGTCATTAGCTGACAGTTTCATACACTGAACAGCTCTGGCAATTCTCACGATCTCCTGACTGTGAAACTCCCCCTCTCTCCTATCTGTGCCACCCAATGCTGCCTATCAGTGCCAACCAATGCTGCCTATCAGTGCCAACCAATGCTGCCAATCAGTGCTAACCAATGCTGCCAATCAGTGCCAACCAATGCTGTCTATCAGTGACAACCAATGCTGCCAATCAGTGCCAACCAATGCTGCCTATCAGTGACAACCAGTACTGCCTATCAGTGCAAACCAGTGCCGCCTATCAGTGCCAACCAATGTTGCCTATCAGTGCCACTGCTGCTTATCAGTGCCAACTAATGCTGCCTATCTGTGCCAGTGCTGCTTATCAGTGCCAACCAATGTTGCCTATCAATGCCAACCAGTTCTGCCTATCTGTGCCAGTGCTGTAAATCAGTGCCAACCAATTCTGCCTATCAGTGCCAACCAGTGCTGCCTATCAGTGCCAACCAGTGCTGTAAATCAGTGCCAACCAATGCTGTCAATCAGTGCCAACCAATGCTGCCTATCAGTGCTGCCAATCAGTGCCCATCAGTGCTGCATATCAGTGCCCATCAGTGCTGCCTATCAGTGCCAATCAGTGCTGACAATTAGTGCCCATCAGTGCTGCCAGTCAGTGCCCATCAGTGCTGCCAATCAGTGCCAACCAATGCTGCCTATCAGTGCCAACGAATGCTGCCAATCAGTGCCAACAAATGCTGCCAATCAGTGCCAACAAATGCTGCCAATCAGTGCCAACAAATGCTGCCAATCAGTGCCAACCAATGCTGCCTATCAGTGCCAACCAATGCTGCCTATCAGTGCCAACCAGTACTGCCTATCCGTGCCAGTGCTGCTTATCAGTGCCAACCAATTCTGCCTATCAGTGCCAACCAATTCAAACCAGTGCTGCCTATCAGTGCAAACCAGTGCTGCTTATCAGTGCCAACCAATGCTGCCTATCAGTGCCAGTGCCGCCTATCAGTGCCAACCAGTACTGCCTATCTGTGCCAGTGCTGCTTATCAGTGCCAACCAATTCTGCCTATCAGTGCCAACCAGTGCTGCCTATCAGTGCAAACCAGTGCTGCCTATCAGTGCCAACCAATGCTGCCTATCAGTGCCAACCAATGCTGTAAATCAGTGCCAACCAATGCTGCCTATCAGTGCTGCATATCAGTGCCCATCTGTGCTGCCTATCAGTGCCCATAAGTGCTGCCCATCAGTGCTGCCAATCAGTGCCCATCAGTGCTGCATATCAGTGCCCATCAGTGCTGCCTATCAGTGCCAATCAGTGCTGACAGTTAGTGCCCATCAGTGCTGCCTATCAGTGCCACCTACCAGTGCCCATCAGTGCTGACAGTCAGTGCCCATCGGTGCTGCCTATCAGTGCAGCCTATCAGTGCCCATCAGTGCTTCCAATCAGTGCTGCCTATCAGTGCCAATCAGTGTAGATCAGTGCTGCCAATCAGTGCTGCGAATCAGAGCCTATCAGTGCCCATAAGTGCTACCAATAAGAGCCCATCTGTGATGCATATAAGTTCCCATCAGTGCCACCTATCAGTGCCAATCAGTGCCCATTAGTGCCAATCAGTGCTGCCTATCAGTGCCACCTATCAGTGCACATCAGTGCTACCAATTAGTGCCCATCAACACTGCCAATCAGTGCAGCCTATTAGTGCCCATCAGTGCTGCCTTAGCAGGGATGGTGGAAACCCCTCTACAGATAATTGCAATACAAATTACCTTCGAGTGCAACAACTTTTTAGTTGGGAGGTTCACACCATTATAGCACTCTGGATTTTTTATTTTTTAGAGTGTTACACTTAATTGTATATGTTTTAGTTACAGTTATAATGTGAATTATTGCACTTGAAGTTAATTTCCCACCACCCCTGCTAAGTCCATGTCTTTATGGACCTTGCTTTGTGCACTGGGGAGCAGTCATGTTGGAAGGGGTCATCCCCAAACTGTTCCCTCAAAGTTGAGAGCATGAAATTGTCCAAAATGTCTTGGTATGCTGACGCCTTAAGAGCTCCCTTTACTGGAACTAAGGGGCCAAGCCCAACCCCTGAAAAACAACTCCACACCATAATCCCCCCTCCATCAAATGATTTGGACCAGTGCACAAAGCAAGGTCCATAAAGACATGGATGAGCGAGTTTGGGGTGGAGGAACTTGACTGACCTGCACAGAGTCCTGACCTCAACCCGATAGAACACCTTTGGGATGAATTTGAGTGGAGACTGCGAGCCAGGCCTTCTTGTCCAACATCAGCGCCTGACCTCACAAATCCCCTTCTGGAAGAATGATCAAACACTCCCATAGACACACTCCTAAACCTTGTGGACAGCCTTCCTAGAAGAGTTGAAGCTTTTATAGCTGCAAAGGGCGGAGCCAACTCAATATTGAACCCTATGGACTAAAACGGCATTAAAGTTCATGTGCGTGTAAAGGCAGGTGTCCCAATACTTTTGACAATATATATATATGTATGTGTGCTTGAGCTTTCGGGTGCACACCCTAATGCAATAGGCT
This sequence comes from Lithobates septentrionalis, assembly GCA_037952835.1. Classification (NCBI taxonomy): domain Eukaryota; kingdom Metazoa; phylum Chordata; class Amphibia; order Anura; family Ranidae; genus Lithobates; species Lithobates septentrionalis. The sequence goes on along the minus strand of JBBDGP010002504.1, from coordinate 1,750,780 downwards.
GCGCACGCCTATGGTCTATCGTCTTAGAGATCATTGACCATTGATCATTGATCATTAGACAGCTGCATTGGCTCTTTTCTGTGGCAGGGGGCTTCCCCCCGGTTGGCCAGACAAACCCTGCAGCTTCCAGTAAGTTGCGGTGGCCTTGCCTTACCCAGCCTAATGGTATACTACTGGGCAGCTATGCTTGTAACAGTGAGGTGGTGGTTTCAGCAGTCCAGAGCAAATGCAGCTGTGTGTCTGGAGGCGGCCATAGCGGGATCTCTTATGGAGCTGGGCAATTTGGTGTATAGGGGCTCCTCGGCGTACCCCTCTCTTCCGACCTCGACTGCGGCGACCCTTCGGGTGTGGGGAATAGCTAGGCGACGCTTTATGTGTCCTAATAGGTGGTCCCCCTTCTGCCCCTTGTGGGGGAATCCTTCTCTCCCTCACTTCAGAACTATCCCAGATCCACAACTTTGGGCCCACTATGGCATTAAGCTGTTAAGAGATGTGCTCCAGGCTGGATCTCTTCTCTCATTTCAAGCTCTCACAGACAGATTTGGACTCCCAGCTTGGATGGCGTTTAGGTAACACCAGATGCGTCATGCAGCCAGGGCACAGTTCCCATTGCCCCCTAGTCTCAAGGCAGACCCTATTGAGGAGTTACTAGCGCAGGAGTCCCTCACTAAGACTATGTCCACATTATACCTGGCTCTCCTTCAGGAGATTTCACCAAAAATGGAAGCCCTATGGAACAAATGGAAGGCAGACTTACCTGATTTAGATAGAGAGACCTGGGAGGAATGTTTTGAGGATGGCTCTAGATTGGTGATTTCATCTAGAGACAAGTTGATCCAAACAAAATTCTTGCATAGGGTATACTACACGCCCCGGAGGCTGCACAGAATTTATCCGCTGCGCTCCCCGAATTGCCCGCGGTGTCAGTCACCAGACAGTACTTTTTTCACATGTTTTGGACTTCACGTCTATCGAGGTACTGGACTGGGGTGGGGGAATCTATTAATATTCGCCTTCAGCTGAATGTCCTAGTGATGGCAGAACTGGCCCTGTTGGGTATCCAGGATGATGAGCAGAGACCTAGATATACTAAGATACTGATCTCACTATTTTTTTTTATGCCAAAAAAGAAATCCTGCTGAAATGGTCCTCTCATTTGCCCCCCCACGATAAGATCATGGGAGAACTCGGTTAATGCAGTTTTACCATTATATAAGTTAACCTATATGAGCAGAGGGTGTCCCTTGAAGTATGAGCAGATTTGGCGGCCATGGACGGACCCCACGTATAATGCCTGCCCGTAATTGTTGCAGTTTGCGAGTGTACCAGTCTTTAAAGTGGGGTTCCACCCAAAAAACAAAAATACCTGGAAAAATTATAAAAAACAAAAACAAAAAAACATTTGGATATTTTTTTTTTCCACTTACCTCTAAATGCCTGTTGCTAGGTGGTCCCTCGTAGTCTGCCTGTTCCTTAGCCTGGGCTGGTGACATCACTTCCCCCTCGGCACAGGAAGGGCTCCGCTCTGCTCCCTCCCTCCTGTCAATCATCTGGGACCCATTACAGGTCCCAGGTGATTGAGCGGCCAATCACGGCGCGCGGCGCCGCTCGCGCATGCGCAGTGGGTGCCAAGCTGTGAAGGAGGGGGAGACGAGCGGGGCTTCGATCCCCCGCATCGCTGGACCCAGGGACAGGTAAGTGTCCAATTAAAAGTCAGCAGCTGCAGTATTTGTAGCTGCTGACTTTTAATTTTTTTTTTTTTGACGGCCCCCCTGGGTGGAACTCCCCTTTAAGATGAACCTGTGGTGTCTTCCTCCCCCATGTCCCTCCCTTCTCCCCTCCCTCCCCTTCTCCTTCCATATCCTGTGTACTGACTGATTGATGTATGGTTATTCCAATATCCAAGATGCATGTTGTACTCTGCCATTAGTTTGAAATTGTTACACTCCTTGTATGATTGTAACTGCATTTATCTGTTGTCCAGACTAATGTGTATTGTACCAATTTCTTTTTTCTTTCTCCAATAAAGACCAACCTTATGGTTAAAAAAAAAATATGAGCAAGGTATACCCTTCTATGGTGTGTACTTGTCTCGATCTGTCACGCACGTAGTCGATGAGCCCAGTATGCAGAGGAAGGCCTCTCTTACACCTCTGACTTGAGGCCCCTGATAGAGCAGACAGGAGCAGGAGTGCAGAGTAGCACGAGTGCCTGGCAGGATCACCAGCAGGGAGGCAGGTATGGAGTTCAGAATGGCACTGAGCAGGGTAGTTAGCAAAATGAGGAGCTGGGAACGGCAGACTTGGCTGGAGACTGGAGCCGGCTCGTGTCTGGGTGCCACACACATGGATGCAGAGACGTGATCAGGCAGAGAGGAGATTCTAATGGGACTGGAACGCAGGAAGGTCAGCGGGGTCAGTATCAGGCGGGCAGCAGAGGTACCAGAGGAGAAGGCAGGTGCAAGGTCAACGACAAGCCGGGGTCAGATGCAGGTGGACAGCAGGGGTAGTCAGAGGAAACCCAGATAAACACAGGAACAGATGCAGAGTCGCAGGTATCACAAGGGAACGCTGTAGATTAGACAGCAATGTTTCTGTGTGTCAGCCTGAATCAAATAGCCCATTTGGCATTAGGAATCATGCGCGCACAAGTGCGTGCTCGCGCATTGGCACCCGCAATATCACACCAGCTTGCACAGATCTTCTGTTTCTGGCAAGACCTTCCTGACACAATCCAAAGCACTAAGTGTCATTTCTGTCTGCTGCCCTGTTCCCCTGCTATCTGCATTAGTCACTTCTGACAAGTTTTCCTGACACCAAGAGAAAAAAGTGACGGGATCTCCAGCCTGTGATTGACAGCCTCATCTGTTTCTGTATGCTGTATAGAGGGGGTGTTTCCCTTCCCTCCAATCAGCTCTCAGAGTTCTCCTCACTGAGGTCTGCAGTGTATAATTCCAGCTGTCTGTCCTCTGTTTTCAGGCAGCTCACACAAGCTTTACAAACTCTGGTCTTTGTATGGCTGTAGAGAAGAGAAGACTGTGGATAAACAGGTACAGCTTATGTAGGAGGATTTGTTTAATCTCTGTGTATTACCTGGGGCCAGTCACTTCACTGGGTATATGTAGGGCTGCTGATAGAAATCGCAGGGCCCCATTCAGACTACCTGAGAGGGCCCCCCCCCCCCCCGAAAATATTAAAGCTATATTTCGCTAAAAATACAATACAACTATTAGCAGACACAAATACAACATAACTCACAGAATTCCTGCTAAATCTAAAAGATAAAACTGAGTTAATAAATAAAAATGAAGGTGAGATGAAAAAAATATACAGGCTCTGGGATCAGAAAGACAAAGGGAGAGAAACAGTTAGAGAGATAACAAACTCAGGAGCAGAGCTAACCTTGGAGCCAGTGCTGAGAGGAGGGGGCCTGCACAGGGAGGGGGATTAGTGAGGGACAACTGTCTCTTTCTTAGCAGATAAAAACTGGTAGCAGGGAGAGGGGAAGAGAGCAGCTTTCATCTGCTGGAGGAAAAGAGACACAATTGTCGTCCATCGCTAATCCCCCTCCCTGCGTGCTCGGGCCCGGTACAAGAGGACTGGTGGTCCCCACATATTAGCAACCCTGGGTATATGTAAGCATACCTCCCAACTTTCTGAGATGGGAACAAGGGACACATATTAGCAAAAGTATGTAGGCATAGAACACACCCCCTGCCACGCCCCCTTAAAGGAAAATTATACAAAAAAAGTATTAGTTAAACCCACAATTGCTTTTTTTACCACTACTATTCCTTTTTATTGGCTTTTGACATTTACAAATGCAGTAGTTTAGAAATTGTATGAAAGGTTTAGCACTGGGAAACACTTTTTGAAAGATAAATAGTGCATTGTATATACAACTATATAGATTAGACCAAAACGAGGAACAAATGAGGAGGAAAAATGGACAGATGGACTTTGTTCCAAATCAAGGACAGTCCCTCAAAAATCAGGGACAGTTGGGACTTATGCGTAATGCCGCGTACACACGAGCGGACTTTACGGCGGACTTTGCCCGGCGGACTGGATTTCGTCGGACAATTCGATGTGTGTGGGCTCCAGCGGACTTTGTTTGCTCAAAAGTTGGACGGACTTATGCCGCGTACACACGAGCGGACTTTACGGCGGACTTTGCCCGGCGGATTTTTCGACGTACTTTACGACGGACTTTCTGAATGAACGGACTTGCCTACACACAATCTACCAAAGTCCGTCGAATTCGTACGTGATGACGTACGACCGGACTAAAACAAGGAAGTTCATAGCCAGTAGCCAATAGCTGCCCTAGCGTGGCTTTTTAGTCCGTCGAACTAGCATACAGACGGCGGACTTTTCGACCGGACTCGATTTCAACGGATAAATTTTAAAGCTGCTAGAGATCAATAACCAGAAAGCCAGCCTCTGAAAGATGTCAGCGGCAGGGCAGAAAGCTCCAGGATGTTGCATCGCTGGACTGAAGGTGAGTATATTGAAACTAATTACACCACCTCAAAAGGTCAAGGCACCTCATCCAAATTGAAGAGTTTGGAAAGAAGTAGGAAAGGGGATTTTTGTGTTGCCACATACAGATAACGAGAATATATATTCAATAAAAATAATTTTATTTTATATCAAAATATAAAAAAAAGAGTAAACAAAGTTGACTCTTTAGGTACAAAAATATACATATGAAATCAACACAATGTTACAATTATGCGTATAGGGCTAAATGTAGCTATAAAATGACTATTTTGACTCTACATGTTTCCCTACTGTTAACGGCAGGAGGCATGCTGTCATCATCCACTTGGGGGTTCAAGGATCGGGTCTTCCATTTCTGGGAGCCTGTATGCATCTAGGCAGCACCATCTGAGTTTTTTGCTTTTCTTAGATTGGCTAGCTATATTATTATTATTATTATTATTATATGCTATATGCTGGGAATTGTTTCTGATCATCATACATACATATAATATGATTTAATTTAAGGAATTATTCTGCCACTCTTTTTGGTGCTCATCCTGCGATGTCCATTGTTGGATTTTAAAGTTCCCCTATCTGCTTTGTCCATCTATATAACAGGAGTCTAACAAACGCTCTGTTTATTATGTATATGTTGGTTAATATTTGCCTTGCCGCTCCCGAAGAAGCACATAGCGAAATGTGTAGTCAAAATAGGCATTTTATAGCTTAATTTAGCACTATACACATTATTGTAACATTGTGATGATTCTATATATATATTTTTGTACCTAAAGAGTCAACTTTGTTTACTGCTATAAAATAAAATTATTTTTACTGAATATATATTCTTGTTATCTGTGTGTGGCACCACAAAAATCCCCCTTCCTACTCTTTTCCAAACTTTGAAGGTGAGTATAGTTCCTCTTTAAATACATCACATTTTGTTAAAAAGCAGTAAAAGGGCTTTAAAACAAGCCATCCCCAACCTTTCTAACTGTCTGTAGTGTGAAATAACTCATTCTTAAAAGCCCTCAAACACTCCAAAGTCAGGTTTCTCGGTCTCTAAGGGTGTATTCACATAGATATTTAGCACACAATGTAAATTCCAGAAGCAAAAATTCCCCAATTGCTGCAGATGGAATCACAAGTGTTTGCCAAGCGTTGCAGCCACTCAGTTCATACAAAGCAATGACAGCTTTATAGTGACTGCAGCTCTCTGTGACTGTTCACTGCTGTTCATACAGCCAGCGTTTAGCTGTGCTTAGGGACAGAGGATTGTGGCTAGACACACACTGACTGTGTCCAGCCATGATCATCTATCCCTAACTGCAGCTAATAATTTGCTGTTTGAATAATCATGGATAGCTGTAAAAGTAAACAGCCTGTTTCTAACACAACAGAAGTACCTACAATGTGTTTATATAGCAGGACTGGCAGACTGGCAAGATTTTGCTCTCATACAAAAAAGCTGAGATTTCAGTGCCTCTGTTGTGAAAATAAATTTCTCCCCAACGTCTATGGCTAGAGGTGAATGATGGCTTTTACTGTTTGTTTAGCATGTGCAAATACTTTAGTGTGCATGGTATTAAGCCGAGTACACACTATAGTTTTTATTTCTTGCAACCCGCTGGGTTGCACAAAGAAAATTGACAGCTGCGGTCGGAGCTGCTGTACTAACCATGCGAGGTTAGTCCAGCGATCTCCCCCACTGAGCTGTTGTGTTCTGACAGGGGGGCGACCTTCCACCCACACCAGAACATTCCGATCAGCAATCTCTGCCATTGGCACAGGCAGAATGTCACTTTTTTTTGAACTGGTAAATATCTCTCGACATTCTGTCCGTGTATACAGGGCTTAAGATCACAGGTTTACTTTAAATGTTAGGTCATCTAGATTGGACAGTGCAATAGGTCAGATAAAACATAACATGAAATCAACTGAACAATCCACAGGAAAAACAATTATCCAATTTTACAAATAGTCCAGCTGATATTGTTCTAATATTGATAACATTGTGTCTATACACACAACTATTTGTACTAGTAAATAAATTGGACCAACTAATCACGTATAAGCAAATGTCAGGAGCAGCATTAAACATTTACGTGTTCTTGATAAAAACTGGAAATGTTTTGACTCCTTGGGCAAGTCTTATGCTAATGGGTAACACCAGCTCTTATTAAAGGGATTGTAAAGGTAAAAGTTTTTTCACCTTAATGCATTCAATGCATTAAGGTGAAAAAACATCCGACAATACCGCCCCCCCAGCCCCCCCGTTTTACTTACCTGACCCCTCGAAAGTCCCACGCCCGCTCCCGACATCCTCTTCGCTGCTCAGCCTGGCCATTGATTGGCTAGAATGGATGGATTGAAAGCAGCTCAGCCATTGGCTCGCGTTGCTGTCAATCACATCCAATGACGCGGAGCGCCGGGGCGGGGCCGAGTGATACAGTGAGCAGCTATGGCCGCCGGCTATATCGTGCGCCCGCAAGCACTCAACACCATGCGAGGGAGCTCGCATGAAGGTGTTGAGTCCTTGCGGGGGGGAGCCGAGACAGCCGACGAGGGACTCCAGAAGACCAGGTTCGGGGCCACTCTGTGCAAAACGAGCTGCACAGTGGAGGTCAGTATAACATGTTTGTTATTTTAAAAAAATATATAAATATCTTTAGTGATCCTTTAAGAACACATTGCTACATAATGGTTCAATGGTCAATTTACTAAAGGCAAATTGACTGTTCACTTTGTAAAGGAATTTTCCCCAGAGCTTAGTGAATGAGGTGAAGCTCTACTGACTTCCAAAATCCAAACGTGTGCGAGCAAAATATTTTTTTGTATTCTATTCATGTGATTTTTTATTCTTTGCAAAGTGAAATTTCACCACATTTACAAAGCTCTAGGAAAAATCCCTTGCAATGTGCAGCTTCCCTTGCAAAATGAACAGCCTTCTCGCTTTAGTAAATCATCTCCATAGTGTCCTATTTGTACATGCACTTAGTTGGCCCCTGATGAAAATTCCACCGATCATGGTTTCTAAAATAATGAATGCATAGCTCCGATGGGGATTGTAAATGTTTCTGGTACCACATTATATTTCAAAGCAAGCTTAGCCCTGAAAAACAAGCAAAATGCAGCAAACAATATAAATATAGCTTCTTAGTTCTCAGGCAGCTTGTTACCATTTCAGATATGGCCAAAAAGCAGCACCTGTCACGGTTAGAAGCTGGCACCGTAGTATATATATGGCAGAGAAAATGGCCAGCATGAGTCTGCACTAAATTGAGTCTTTCATATGCCAATGCATCCCAACAATGAGCCTGGTTTATGCCTTAACGGGCACCTCATCAGGAAAATAAGATACGTTGGGAATTCAGAATGCCAAATCTAAAATTTCCACTGGATTGTTATGTACAACTATTTTTAAACAAAGCTTTATAAGACCTTCACATAAAAAACAGTGCTGCTAATGCCAACAATAGCTCATAAAAGCATATTTTCCAATTCAAACCAAAAGTGTGTATGCATTCTGTTTGCTTGAAAAGGTGCTACAGCCAAAATATTTTACTTACATGAATAAAGATAGCATTAGCCACTATCGTGTTGAGAACCAGATGTCTTTTGGGCTTTTATGACTGGACAGATTCCTGTTTATAGTACTATTCTGTCAATATGTTTTCCTTATTAATAGAAGTATTCGGGTCTATAAAGGTCAGCGCTTATATTATCATGCTTTAGCACAAAACTGAGCAGATGTAAATTTTCACGACAAAGCAGTGATTTGTTACTGCTACTTACTGGTTCCCGAGGTCATCACTGTCACCTCACTTGTCATTGATAGCCAGGTCACAGCAACATGTGCGTACTGGTCACGTGTTCCAGGAGATAGTTAAATGTAGCATACACTAGCATAGTAATACACATCCAGTTGTAGGGTTATGATTTTCTTATGTTACTTTTTTTAAATTATATATATATATATAATTTTTTATTTTATTATGGTAGCCAGCACAAAAATGGAGCAGTAGTAGATTTTAAGTATGTTTATAAAACGATAGAAACAGTCTGTATAAAGCAGCCTTTCTCAACCTTGTTATCATGGAGGAACCGTTAAATAAAAAAAACAAAAAACAATCCTGGCTTCGATCGTAGCGGTGAGTCAGTAGAAGCACCTGAGGGCGGCGGGACGTCCCCTCTCACCTCCCGTAAGAACGATCAAGCAGTAGATCAGCCGCTATGATCATTCTTATGGTGTAGGAATTCGCCGGCTGAAAAAGCTGATATCTGAATGCCTGTAGCTGCGGGCATCATTCAGATATCCCCGCACAAAGTCAAGGACATCGTATGACGGCCGGCGGGCGGGAAGTGGTCAAAACGCATTTTTTTTAACACAAAGTTGTCCATTTATACAATATTTCTTTTTTTTTTATAAATTCTTTTTATTAATTTTGTAAACAAACATACATTCACATACAGTTTGATTGGCAACATACCAATCGAGCCGACCACGCAGGGCCGATATAACTTCTAACCAACCTTGAGTTCCCCCCTCCCCTAACCCCTCCCCCCACCCACTACCACCCACACAGCAGTCATATAGTAGCACACAGCAAAAATGAAAACTATACATCATAAATTTAAGTTTAAACAAACCATCTTCTCTCAGCTCCCCATGTACATGAGTACAGTGCATTATAGGACAGAGCATCTTAGATGGGTTTTACATATATTAGCACCCAACATCCAGCATGGAACATCATTCCATATCACTCCCTACCTCTTACACTCGCGAATCTTCCTAACTCACTGTAGCTGTAGAGTCCAGCCACGCCTGCCAAACCTTCGAGAATTTCTTAGGGCAACCTCTGGCGTGATACGCTGCTCTGTATAACGGGATGACCGAATTTATCAGTTTTTTCCAAAATAATACAGTAGGGGCATTAGTTTTTTTCCAGTTCAGTAATATTGCTTTTCTACCATAAAACAATCCTATATTCAGTAGGGTGCGATGTGCCCGAGTCGGAACCACCTCCTCCACCAGTCCTATCAAACATACTCTAGGTGTTAATGGGATTGGTACACACAATACCTCTGTTAGACATTCTGTTACTTCTGACCAGAATCTTTGAATGTGTGCACAGCTCCAGAAGACGTGTTCTGCGCCCGCTGGGGCATGTGAGCATCGCCAGCATTGATTACTCACTGATGGGTAGATACGGGACAACCTATCCGGGGTGAGATATATCCGATGTAAGAATTTGAAGTGAATTAGGCGATCCCTGGCTGAAACTAGGTGTTTGAATGGATGATCCCACATGTCATCCCAGTCTTCCCCCTGAATATCTGCTATCTCCCCCTCCCATCTCTCTCTACACTTAGTAATTCCTAGGGGGGTTTTATTAAATAGGGATTTGTATACCGAGGACAACGGTTTGGCCAGGTCCTCCTCTGTCAACATGGACTCCAATGATGAAGGAAAAAATTCGACCCTTTGCTCTCTCGTTTGTTCTTTAAAAGCGTGTCTCAGTTGTAAGTAACGAAAAAAAAAGGAATTGGGAAGGTCATGCCTAGCCTTTAGCTGATCAAAAGTGCATAGATCCCCCTCACATGTAATGTCCTGCAAGGTCTTAATGCCTTTACACGCCCAAATCATAGGGTCAGGGAGTGAGAAAAAGTGCGGAAGCTTCGGGTTCATCCATATGGGGGCTGAAGGTGTAATTCCTACGTAACTGGGAGACATTAATGTAGTGGCTACTTCCCAGGCCTTAATTGTTGTTTTCATTGACTCTGTCAGAGGAAGACAGGATTTCGGACCTCTATACAAAGCCAATTTTAAACTTTCGTATGATCCCAGATGTGCAGCCTCCACTACTGTGGCAGAATCACCAGAGTCCGCCGTTAACCACTTCCTAGCGACTACCATCTGTCCGGCAAGAAAATATTTCTGCCAGTCAGGCAGTGCCAGCCCCCCCTGTCCCCATGGTTCCTGCAATATTTTGATACTTATACGTGGGGAATTTGGGTACCATATAAATGTTCCAATGATACTATTTAGTGTTTTAAAATAGCCCTTGGGGATCCATATCGGGGAGTGTCGTAGAAAATATAGGATCACTGACAGGTATTTCATTTTTATTAGACTAATCCGCCCGATCAAGGAAAGAGGGATGGTCTTCCATACCGCCGTTTTTTGTTTAAGCCTACTAATCAAGGGTAGGAGATTCAGAGACAGATAATCTTGGATATTAGCTGTGACCCTAACCCCCAGGTATGTGATTGAGGATACCCATTGCAATGGTAAGGTATCGTCAGCCAGTTTTTTTGCCTCTTTACCTACTGGTAATATGGATGACTTACTCCAATTAACTCTTAACCCCGAAAAAGTGGCGAACCTGTCCAGAATCTCCAACGCCGCCCTAAGAGACGGACCTGGGTCTCTAAGAAACAGAAGCAGATCGTCAGCATATAATGCAATACACTCACTGATTGATCCCACTTGAATTGCCTGCACCCCCTCCGAACGCCGGAGGGCCCTAGCCAATGGCTCAATTATCAGGGCAAAAAGGAATGGTGAGAGGGGGCACCCCTGCCTAGTGCCCCTACCTATACAAAAGAAATCAGAAACCATGGAACCCAGTCTCACCGCCGTCCTCGGCTTACTGTAAAGCAAGCCGACCCAGCGACGAAAAACAGGACCGAATCCCATGCTCTCCAAAACCCCATGCATATATTGCCAATCCACTGAATCGAAGGCTTTTTCGATATCAATGGAGACAACCACTTTTGCCGGGTACTCAGCATTTTCTATTTGAATATGCGTAAATAGCCTTCTTAAATTTGTATCCGTGGACATACCTGGTATAAACCCTGTTTGATCAATGTCAACCAGAGTCGATATGACCGTGGCTAGCCTTGTGGCTAAGATTTTTGCAAGGATTTTAAGATCCGAGTTAAGTAAAGCTATTGGGCGATAAGACGAGCACAACTGTGGGTCCTTGCCTGGCTTCGGGAGAAGTATCATATAGGCCTCCATCATTGAAGCCGGCAAGGAACCATTCTCCCAGCAGAATTTGAATAGTAGTGTCAATCTATTAGCCAATTGTGACATGTGCGCTTTATAGAAATCAGCGGGAAAGCCGTCTGGGCCAGGGGCTTTACCTGGAGGGAAGGAAAGTATAGCTGCCTCAACCTCCAGCACAGAGATATCTGCCTCCAACCGAGTGGCATCTGTATCAACTAGTTTAGGCATGGAGAGGCTCCGAAGAAGTTCCTCCATTTCAGCCACATCATATGACTGTATTGGGGAGTATAGGGCCTTGTAAAATCCCACAAATTCTTCCAAAATTTCCCCCGGATCCGATAACAATATCCCTGCATTATTCTTTATTACCGGTATACTGACAGGGATTTTTTGGTCTGCCACTAGGTTTGCCAGCAACTTGCCATTTTTGTCCCCCTCAGTGAAAATGTTTTCTGCCCTTCTTCTTGCCTCGGTATGCGCCAGTTCTGTGAAATGGACTGCTATTGCTCTTCTACTATGTAGCACGGAGGCATAGTTTGTCTCCGAAGGGGAGTTCGCCTGGAGCTGTGCACATTCCCTTTCTCTAGCTAAAAGAGTTTCCTTTTCTTGATTATGTTCCGTCCTTGCTGCTTTAATTGCTGATATAAATACACCTCTTGTTACCGCTTTCAAAGTATCCCATACAATTGTCGGATCAGCCGTATCCACATTTGTCACCCAGAAGGTTTCAATGGCAGCCTGAACAGGCGTGGCTACTTGCTCCTCTTGCAACCATCCCGGTGCCAATCTCCAACCCCCCTTGTGTCCTCTAGTGGGATATGACATTGTGACCAACAGAGGATTATGATCCGAAGTCCCTCCGGCTAGGTAATCAGATGCACATACACTGTGCAGGAGTTGGGCATTCCCAAATGCTAAGTCTATTCTGGCTGATGATTTGTGGGTGGTAGACAAATGTGAATACGACACAACCCCGGGGTTTTTCCATCTCCACACCTCCGTCAAGTTCGCCACCGAAGCCCATGTGCAGAGATCTGCTGAGGCTGTCCTAACAGCATTAGAGGTATCTAGTGTGGAATCCATTATGCTATTAAAGTCACCCATAAATAACGTAGGTAGATGTAGGTATGGAGCTAGTACGTTTAACAGATCATATAATAACTGTACTTTAAATGGCGGAGGTATGTAAACATTTACAAGCAGTATTTTGTGATATGCCAAATCTAACACCAGTGCCACATATCGTCCTCCTGGATCGGTAAACACCTGATGGATATTACATGCAACCGCTTTACTGATCAAAATGGTTGTGCCTCTAGCATACGTTGAGTATGATGAGTGAAAGGACCTCTGTATCCAGGGCCTGCGCAATGCAAGTGTTTTGTTTCCATCCAAATGTGTCTCTTGAAGGAGAACGACATGTGGCTTCACCTGTTTAAGATATTGGAACACAGCTGCTCTTTTAAATTTGTTGTTTAGCCCCCTAACGTTCCATGAGATGATTTTTATCTTATTCTCCATCTATAATAGAAGTTATAGCTAAAGTACCACATTTCCCCACATTAGCACAGTGATAGCCCAACAATATACGTCTGAGAGTGTACTTAGGTAATGAACCATTGCTGTAATCGGTATGTAACATATATGACTGCTGTTTAAACTTTCCCCCCCTGCTGTTATACCAGAAACTAATAACTTTAGAACAAACCAAAAACCAAAAAAACAAAACCAAAAAAGTCCGGTATGCAGCTTTCACCCTGTAACATAAAGCTCCAAAAGAGCTCGACCAAAAGTGTCGATAGTTCGGCATAAAGGGAAAAAAAAAGAAAAATTCCTTTCCTTCTTGTGCTTCTGAAGACTCCTTATAAGTTCCATGGAGAAGTACAGCCGATTGTATCTTACTATGCCGAATATGGTGTAATATTGATGAAGAGCGTTCTGGTGTTACACAAACATATAGGCCCCACGGCTCCAACTAGTGAATATCGTATGACGGATAAGGCCACGCAGCTAAAGAGTGATACAGCCTGTGGATGACTCCCACAAGCATTAGCAAGCCAGTGTTATCATTCTCCCCTCTCCACCTCCCAGGGGATCTTCTTCCCCCAGTGATCAGGTCAGGTAGGTAGAGATTTTTGCTGCATAACATGCGGTGACAAATGGGAGAAAGAAAAAATATAACTAAAAAATGGAGCAGGCCTGAGCATAAAACCAGGTATTATATGCTGAGGGAAAACAAAATGAACAAAAGGCAAGACTGTACTGAAAAACATTCCTGCAAATGACGATGTTGTCACAGATTTTGATCTAGCCAGTCATTAGCATCTTGTGGGGTTTCAAAAAATTTCACATTACCTTTATGTTGCACCCGGAGACGACTGGGGTAGAGCATACTGTATTTTAATTCCTTCTCCCGGAGCCGCCTTTTGACCTCCATGAATGAGCGACGTCTTTTCTGGGTCTCAGCCGAGAAATCGGGGAATAACATTATACGGGCATTCTCAAATTTTAGCTCTTTGTGCTTCCTGGCCTCCGCCAACAGCATGTCGCGGTCCCTATAATTAAGAAACCGTACCAGGAATGGTCTTGGTGGGGCACCTGATGGTCTGGCTCCCGTGGGGACTCTGTGAGCCCTTTCAGCCACATAAGTAGGGGGGAGATCGCCCAGAGACAGCAATATTTTGAAGAATCGCTCTGCAAACGCCGTCGTGTCTGTGCCCTCGGCTCCTTCCGGTAGGCCAACCACTCATACGTTATTTCGTCTCTGGCGGTCCTCAGCGTCGTCTGCACGGCGCTGCAAGGCCCCCACCATTTCTTTCAGCTCCCGTAGCTGCGATCCCTGATTGTGTGAGGCATCCTCCACTTCAGAAATACGATCCTCCGCGGTGGTAAGTCTGCCCCTAATCTTGTCCAAATCATGGCGGATAAGATTGCATTCCGAGGCCAGTAAATCAATGCGCCCCATCAACTCAGATTTAGAGGCCGCTATAGCCTCTATAATTGGACCTGTTATGGCTGCTGTGTCCAGTTCTATCTCTGCCATGGCGGGAGGATTATCCTCGGATTGTGGTGCAGTGGAGACATCCTGCTGCGCCATCTTTACCTTGCTTGTCGTGGCGCGCTGAGATGTGTTCACAGGAGCTGCTTCAGAGGAGGAGTGGGCGGGGCTAGACGCCATGCTGTTCCTAGAACGGAGATTTTGCTGTGCTTTTGGCGGCTGGGAACGGGACGTTCTTTGCTGTCTGGATGCCGAGGACGGCATATTAAGCCACCCAGACTGTTCCGCTCACTCTGGTACACCTACAGCAGGGTTTTTTGTCTCCACAATCGGCCGTGGACAGGATAATTACCGGAGGTATGCAGGAGCTCAGAGCACACACGTCTTGCCTCGATCACATCCCGGCCACGCCGTCCATTTATACAATATTTCTAACACGTAGCATGTACATACCAAAAATGACACCCCAAAATAGATTCTCCTACTGCTCCTGAGTACAGCGATACCACATGTGTGAGACTTCCACAGCCTGGCCACATACAGAGGCCGAGTACAGCCGAGTATGGCTGAGCATGGCAGAGTATGGCTGAGCATGTCTGAGCATGGCTGGGTATGGCTGGTTATGGCAAAGTATGGCTGGGTATCACCGAGTATGGCTGGGTATGGCAGAGTATGGCTGGGTTTTGCAGAGTATGGCTGGGTATGGCAGAGTATGGCTGGGTATGGCAGAGTATGGCTGGGTATTGCGGGGTATTGCAGAGTATTGCAGGGTATTGCGAGGTATTGCAGAGGACTGCAGGGCATTGCAGGGTATTGCAGACTATTGCAGGGTATTGCGGGGTAATGCAGAGTATTGCAGGGTATTGCGTAGTATTGCAGAGTATTGCAGAGTATTGCAGGGTATTGCAGGGTATTGCGGGGTATTGCAGAGTATTGCAGGGTATTGCAGGGTATTGCGGGGTATTGCAGAGTATTGCGGGGTATTGCGAGGTATTGCAGGGTATTGCAGAGTATTGCAGGGTATTGCAGGGTATTGCAGAGTATTGCGTGGTATTGCAGAGTATTGCGTGGTATTGTAGTGTATTGCAGAGTATTGCGGGGTATTGCAGAGTATTGCAGGGTATTGCAGAGTATTGCACAGGGAATTGCAGAGTATTGCACAGGGAATTGCAGAGTAGTGCACAGGGAATTGTAGAGTAGTGCACAGGGAATTGCAGAGTAGTGCAGGGTAATGCTGAGCATGGAGGGATGGCTGAGCATGGATGGATGGATCCATGGCTGTGACTGCGCTGTGGGCACTACACATCCAGCCCACAGCGCTGCTGCCATCCGATCCCTCCCCCTCTGCACCGATCGGTACAGAGAGGGGGGGGAGGAACCGGCGTCATGACATGAGTCATTTGACGGAGTGATCACATGGTAAACAGCCGCGATCAGCAGTCCTCTGCACCCTGCGGTCACGGATGTTCCTGTGTGCGCGCCCCAGGGGGCGCACGGAGCGGTTTTCTGGGATCACGTCATAGTATGTGCTCCCAGAGTTATCCAACTGCCCTGCAGCTGTAATTTGGCTATGGGCCAGTTGGTAACTGGTTAAAATTGTATTTTTATTACAAATTGAATAACAAGGACTGTATATGTTAGCTATACATGAGAACAGGTAACCACCTCCCTTTCCATTATAATAATTTAAAAGCTTCCTGCCAATAAGCATTCTCAGTTATTGACAATGCTGACCCTGAAGCATGTATTGCTCTTTCAAGAGCTTGATCAATTTTCTCCTGATTTTCAGGTGTCATTTTACCTATAAATGAAGGTATTGTGTATTATTATGAGGCAGTGGTTTGCAGCACTTCCTTACTTGAAGATGCTGCTGGTAAAGAAACACTTTGGGGTTGATTTACTAAAAGAGAATGCAAAATCTGGTGCAGCTGTACATGGTAGCCAATCATCTTCTAACTTCAGCTTGTTCAATTAAGCTTTGACAAAAAACCTGGAAACGGATTGGTTTCTATGCAGAGCCGCACCCGATTTTGCACTCTCCAGTTTTAGTAAAGCACCCTTTTTGTGATGATCCAGAAGCAGCAGAAAGAGTGTTTCTGGAATGAAAACTCTGGAAAAATCTACTCGCACTTTCATTCTGTCCTCATCATTTCATTCCAGAAAGTATTTTTTAATGTCCTTAGGGCACCTCTGGCATGCAAGGAAGTGTTTTGTCATCCTTGTAGCATTTGGAAAAGAATATTTATTCTCACAATATTTGCAAATTGCACCTTTGCTCTCAGCAGATATTGCACTGTGGAAATGTTTCCAAACTCTAGATCAGGGGTAGGCAATCTTTGAGAGATGGAGATCTACCCGAGGAACATTGAAGAGATTAAAGAGCACTGGGCTTTAGCATCCTTTTTTTTCATTTTAATTATTTATTTTTTTCACTTATTTTTTTTAAACATTAACTAACAAGGACCCCATGAAAAGAATGGCATGAATAAAACTTATACAAATATAGTATTACAAATGTCACTGTAAAAAAAGATGTATGTACTTACCTATTTTCAGTAATCTTACCCATGTAAGCCAATGGCGACTGCAGAGGAGAAAGCGATTGGCGATGGCTGATAAAGCCTGGAGCGTTGATGTCACCCATAGGTTCCCATGTCCCAGCCTTTGTTGGTGCTCCTTTCTCTCCCCTTTATACACTGCTGGCTCACATAGGTGTGATAGCGTGACCATATTAGAGCAGCCTGAAAATAGGTTAGTCAGCATAGGTGTTAGGGGTAAGGGGGGGGGGGGGTTTAAAGCTAGTACAAGCTGGAATTCTACTTTAATCCCTCTGAATTGATAATCAGTGGTAGTGTTATTTCAAACTACCCTCTCTATTGGTGGGAAGTGCCAGTGTTAATTAACCCTTTCATAATGCATTTGTGGCCAGTGGCAGTGTTTATTAACCCTTTCATGCTGCAGCATAAAGGGATTAATTAACACTGACACTGGTGCCAGTAATGCCTCATAAAAAGCTTTAAAAAGGCACAAAAGCACAAAAGACAGGGACTGTGAAGGGGTTAATTAATGACAGTAATGTGCAACATGAAGGGACTAATGTGCTGCCACAGGTCACTGAT
Source organism: Lithobates septentrionalis (assembly GCA_037952835.1). Classification (NCBI taxonomy): domain Eukaryota; kingdom Metazoa; phylum Chordata; class Amphibia; order Anura; family Ranidae; genus Lithobates; species Lithobates septentrionalis. The sequence goes on along the minus strand of JBBDGP010002504.1, from coordinate 1,733,161 downwards.
GCATTAGTGACCAGTGGCAGCACATTAACCCCTTCATGTTGAACATTACTGTCATGATTAATTAGCCCCTTCACTGCCCCCCCCCTTCGCAACCGCCCCCCACTATCACTGTTACACAACATTACACTGTCAAAAGTAAATCTGCCAGCCAGTGCCTGCTGCCTTTGTTATTGCTTACTTGCATTCATTTCATGGTGACGACACCACTCTCTATTCCTCTTCCGCCTCCATGCCTCTGAATGACAGCAAGGCAGAGCTATTAGCTCCTGTCAAACTGTTACGTCCAAGATCGAGGAAGTGCGAATGGATGTGGGTTTGATCCAGCAGGATTTAGATAAAATCAGATCCCGAGTGGCGGAAACTGAACGACGTGCGGGGGATGTGGAAGACAGTGACCAATCATGTGGCATCTATCCGGGCTCTGCAAACTAAGGTTTGGGCGCTAGAGTACAGAGCAGAGGACGCAGAAAACCGGAGCCGTCGGAACAACCTTCGGATCGTCGGGCTCCCGGAGGGTGTTGAGGGCCGATCCCCTGCTCTGTACATAGAGGATCTTCTGCGCTCCCTGCTGCCAGCGGCCCAGCTCTCCCTGCACTTTGCCGTGGAGCGGGCCCATCGTGTTCCACCCAAGCCCGGACCGGAGGGGGCCCCACCCCGCACATTCATACTGAGGCTTTTAAATTTCCGGGACTGAGATGAGCTGCTTCGGGCTGCCTGGGCGGCTGGTGTGATACCCTATCGCAATGGGAAACTACCGCTGTTCCCGGACTACACGATGGAAACCCAGAGACAGCGCCGGTCCTTTGACAGTGTTAAAGCCGCTCTGTGTACCAAGGGAATCAAGTACAGTGTCATGTTCCCGGTTAAATTGCGGGTGGTGGATGGAGAGACTATACGCTTTTTTAATGCCCCTAAAGATGCTGCTGCTTGGCTAGAGGCACTGCCGCCGTAGCGATGTTGTTCCTGCTGCAGAATGTTGCATATTTTTTGTGTACGACCTCCGATTGATGTTGTCGGTTATATGATACCTTGAGTTCCCCTGACTTTGATTGTCCCATCCGAGTGCTAGAAGAAGTGCATTGGATGTCCATGCTGTTTGTTGGGCCGGTATATGCTCTCTGACTCATTGTGGCGTTTGCTTACTGTACCTACCTGGATGTCGGGAGGCTCTTCTTCCTCTTAGGACTGACTCTGTTGGAGTTATATACCCTGTTTGTTATACCTTCCACTGAAATGATGCCTTCCTGCAACTGACTCATAAGTGTGTGCCCCTGCTTTGTCAGGAGAAAGCAGTTTTACTTTTTTATTTCACTCCACTCAGATAGCTCTGGATTGTTCTTTGTACATCTAATACTACCAGTTCCCGTGTTCATGGTAGACTGGGATATGTCCTAGCTTGATTGCACATCCCCAACCTGTGTGGTTTTTAGTCCTTGAACTAAGGGTGTTATGGGATTTAAATGCAGCTCTCTGTTCCGAGTTGCATGGGGTGGGGGGTGGGGGGGTGGGGGAGGTTGGCTGTGGCTGACCAAAGTTTTTGTTATTGGTTGTTTTTCTGTTTTTTCCTTTTTTTCTGCTAAGATTAGGTTGGTCTATTAAAGCTGATACCTGCTCATGTTGGTGTTTATCTGGGTATGATACTTCTCAGCGGTGGAGGCGCACTACTGGGCTCTGCTGCACCGGGGAGGGCGGCTTGCCCCCCTTGGTCCGGGGAGCCCGGGTGCGACCACTGTTATCTCTTCACTCTGTTATCACAATACTTCTGTTATGGCTAAATGTTTAATAGTATCATGGAACGTACGAGGGCTTAATTCGGCTGTTAAATGTTCCTTAGTTATCAATTACTTGCGGAAACTCCACCCACACATCTGTATTTTACAAGAAACACACCTGGTGGGCTCGTGAGTCATGTGCCTGAAGTGGGCCTGGGTTGGTGCTCACTATCACGCCCCCTATTCTAATTACGCTAGGGGTGTCAGTGTCTTGGTCCACAGATCCTTGCCCTTTCAGCTCATAGACTAGACCCCAGCGGTCGCTACATTATTTTGCATGCACTGATCTATGAGACCCCCTATGTGGTGGTGGGGATCTATCTGCCTCCCCCTGTGGATATTGATGTACTTCATACGTTGATGCAGCAGATTACGGTGTACAACGTAGATAATGTTTTGTTGATAGGTGATTTCAATTTGGTGCCGTCCAGGGAGCTGGACAGGCTGCACACTACTGGTCCCCCGCAACATGGTCTCTCTCATTGGGCTGCCACCTTCCCCATGACTGATGTCTGGAGACACTTCCATCCCTCGGACAGGGAATATACCTACCTCTCCATGTCCTACCGGACCATGTCACAGATTGATTTGGCTTTTGCCTCCCCAGCAATGTTGCAGAAAGTGATCTCTACTGAGATCCTGTCTAGGGGTATCTCCGATCATGCTCCGCTGTCTGTCACCATTAGGTCCTCTCCAGTGGAAGGTGTGAGAGTGTGGAGGCTGTCCAGGAGCTGGATTGCGGACCCTGAGATTCAAGTAGTAATGCCTGAAGCTTTACGTAACTTCTGGATAGAAAATGCAGATTCTGCAGACCCTATGGTGCTCTGGGATGCCTTTAAGGCATGGCTTGGGGGGGAATTTATCACCCGAATAGCTCAGCGGAAAAGACAGTCTGTGCAGTCTCTGCGGCAAATGGAGGAATAGACGAAGCTACGTGAGGCAGAGTTTGTGCGGGCCTCGGTGCAGAATAATTACATAGTTTGGCAGGACACGTTGAGGGACTTATCCTTACTTAGAATAGACCTCACCAAGAAATCTATGATAGATGGAGCTCAGAGGGTGTTTGAATTTGGGGATAAAAACGGCAGACTGCTGGCTTGGTTAGCCAGAGAGCAACAAGCAGTAACCCACATAGGGCGTCTGAAGGGTCCGGATGGCTGACTTCTAACGCTCCAAGCTGATATTAGTGAGAGATTCCTGGATGCAGAAAAAAGTGGAAAATTAGATGAAGAAATTTCCCTGGAGGAAGTACAAGCGGCACTGGGCTCTATGCAATCTGGGAAAGCCCCAGGGCCAGATGGGATCCCAATTGAATTCTACGCCACCTACCAGGAATTGCTAGCGCCCAGGCTTACAGCATTGCTGAAGCAACTCACGGAGTTGGGTTGTTTACCTGATTCAATGTACGATGCGATAGTCGTGTTGGTGCCTAAGCCTGGTAAGGACCCTGAGGAGTGCGCCTCCTACAGGCCGATATTGCTAATTAATGCTGACGCCAAATTGCTGGCAAAAATACTGGCCACCCGGCTCGGTAGAGTAATGGATGATCTTGTCCATGCAGACCAGACGGGGTTCATGGTGGGTAAGGGCACCGACATTAATATCCCCTGCTTATTTCTTAATCTGTCTACCGCCCATACTAATGCTGGTAAAAGAGTCATAGCCTCTCTGGACGCAGAGAAGGCTTTTGACTCCATGGAGTGGGGATACCTGTGGGAGGTTCTGCGGAGATTTCTATTTGGACCAAGGTTCCTCCACTGGTTGGGTCTGCTTTACCGTGCTCCTAGAGCTAGGATCTGTATAAATGGCAACCTCTCTGATTACTTTCTCCTCCAGAGGGGGACCTGCCAGGGGTGCCCGCTATTACCCAACCTGTTGCCTTGGCGCTGGAGCCGCTGGCGGTCTTGATTAGAGATTCTGACCGTATTGTGGGCCTTCGGGTTGGCCCTCTGGAGGAGAAGATATCCTTATATGCAGATGACACTTTGCTGTACCTGCAGGATGCTGAGTCGTCATTGAGTGCTGCCTTGGCAGCCTTTAATGAATTTGGTGGGTTTTCTGGAATTCACATTAATTGGTCCAAATCTGTCTTATTCCCCTTAGATGCACAGGCCAGGGTGTGCGGGACATAGACCCCCTTGCAATGGGTGGAGGAATTTACATAGTTAGGTATTAGGGTTTCAAGGGATCTGGGTTCCTTTCAGCGCCTTAATCTCCAACCTATAGTCATGCGCACGGGGTGTGCCGGGTGTGCCTGGGCACACCCTAATCACCCCGTGCTGTGTCCAGAGATTTGCCCCAAAATGCTGCATCTAAGAGAGTGTGCGGCCCGCGCTGCCTGTGAAACAGTTTCACAGGCAGTAGAGCGTGAGAATTGCCAGAGCTGATCAGTGTATGGGACTGTCAGATAATGACACTGCATGCAGGAAGTAAGACCAGCTGTCTTAATGTCAGGGTGATGTCGGGGGTGGGCGGGACAGAACGGCCATCAAACACCAGCCAATGGGATGGGGTCTGGGCGGGCCGCTACATGTATGTGGCCCCGCCCCCTCTCTGTAGCAGCTCAAACATTGGCTTGTGTTTATAGCGCTTGGTCCCGCCCACTCCCGACTTCGTGGCTGAGTTGTAAGTCATCACAACTCAGCCGCGATGTCGGGGGTGGGCGGGATCAAGCGCCAACACCAGCCAATGATTGGGCTGCTTCAGAGAGGGGGCGGAGCCAGAGAAATGTAGCGGCCCGCCCAGACCTATCCTATTGGCTGGTGTTTGGTAACTGTTCAGTCCCGCCCACCACCAGCATCACCGCTGACTTTTAACAGCTGTGTCTCTCCCAGCATGCAGTGTCATTAGCTGACAGTTTCATACACTGAACAGCTCTGGCAATTCTCACGATCTCCTGACTGTGAAACTCCCCCTCTCTCCTATCTGTGCCACCCAATGCTGCCTATCAGTGCCAACCAATGCTGCCTATCAGTGCCAACCAATGCTGCCAATCAGTGCCAACCAATGCTGCCAATCAGTGCCAACCAATGCTGCCAATCAGTGCCAACCAATGCTGTCTATCAGTGACAACCAATGCTGCCAATCAGTGCCAACCAATGCTGCCTATCAGTGACAACCAGTACTGCCTATCAGTGCAAACCAGTGCCGCCTATCAGTGCCAACCAATGTTGCCTATCAGTGCCACTGCTGCTTATCAGTGCCAACTAATGCTGCCTATCTGTGGCAGTGCTGCTTATCAGTGCCAACCAATGTTGCCTATCAATGCCAACCAGTTCTGCCTATCTGTGCCAGTGCTGTAAATCAGTGCCAACCAATTCTGCCTATCAGTGCCAACCAGTGCTGCCTATCAGTGCCAACCAGTGCTGTAAATCAGTGCCAACCAATGCTGTCAATCAGTGCCAACCAATGCTGCCTATCAGTGCTGCCAATCAGTGCCCATCAGTGCTGCATATCAGTGCCCATCAGTGCTGCCTATCAGTGCCAATCAGTGCTGACAATTAGTGTCCATCAGTGCTGCCAGTCAGTGCCCATCAGTGCTGCCAATCAGTGCCAACCAATGCTGCCTATCAGTGCCAACGAATGCTGCCAATCAGTGCCAACAAATGCTGCCAATCAGTGCCAACAAATGCTGCCAATCAGTGCCAACCAATGCTGCCTATCAGTGCCAACCAATGCTGCCTATCAGTGCCAACCAGTACTGCCTATCCGTGCCAGTGCTGCTTATCAGTGCCAACCAATTCTGCCTATCAGTGCCAACCAATTCAAACCAGTGCTGCCTATCAGTGCAAACCAGTGCTGCTTATCAGTGCCAACCAATGCTGCCTATCAGTGCCAGCGCCGCCTATCAGTGCCAACCAGTACTGCCTATCTGTGCCAGTGCTGCTTATCAGTGCCAACCAATTCTGCCTATCAGTGCCAACCAGTGCTGCCTATCAGTGCAAACCAGTGCTGCCTATCAGTGCCAACCAATGCTGCCTATCAGTGCCAACCAATGCTGTAAATCAGTGCCAACCAATGCTGCCTATCAGTGCTGCATATCAGTGCCCATCTGTGCTGCCTATCAGTGCCCATAAGTGCTGCCCATCAGTGCTGCCAATCAGTGCCCATCAGTGCTGCATATCAGTGCCCATCAGTGCTGCCTATCAGTGCCAATCAGTGCTGACAGTTAGTGCCCATCAGTGCTGCCTATCAGTGCCACCTACCAGTGCCCATCAGTGCTGCCAGTCAGTGCCCATCGGTGCTGCCTATCAGTGCAGCCTATCAGTGCCCATCAGTGCTTCCAATCAGTGCTGCCTATCAGTGCCAATCAGTGTAGATCAGTGCTGCCAATCAGTGCTGCGAATCAGAGCCTATCAGTGCCCATAAGTGCTACCAATAAGAGCCCATCTGTGATGCATATAAGTGCCCATCAGTGCCACCTATCAGTGCCAATCAGTGCCCATTAGTGCCAATCAGTGCTGCCTATCAGTGCCACCTATCAGTGCACATCAGTGCTACCAATTAGTGCCCATCAACACTGCCAATCAGTGCAGCCTATTAGTGCCCATCAGTGCTGCCTTAGCAGGGATGGTGGAAACCCCTCTACAGATAATTGCAATACAAATTACCTTCGAGTGCAACAACTTTTTAGTTGGGAGGTTCACACCATTATAGCACTCTGGATTTTTTATTTTTTAGAGTGTTACACTTAATTGTATATGTTTTAGTTACAGTTATAATGTGAATTATTGCACTTGAAGTTAATTTCCCACCACCCCTGCTAAGTCCATGTCTTTATGGACCTTGCTTTGTGCACTGGGGAGCAGTCATGTTGGAAGGGGTCATCCCCAAACTGTTCCCTCAAAGTTGAGAGCATGAAATTGTCCAAAATGTCTTGGTATGCTGACGCCTTAAGAGTTCCCTTTACTGGAACTAAGGGGCCAAGCCCAACCCCTGAAAAACAACTCCACACCATAATCCCCCCTCCATCAAATGATTTGGACCAGTGCACAAAGCAAGGTCCATAAAGACATGGATGAGCGAGTTTGGGGTGGAGGAACTTGACTGACCTGCACAGAGTCCTGACCTCAACCCGATAGAACACCTTTGGGATGAATTTGAGTGGAGACTGCGAGCCAGGCCTTCTTGTCCAACATCAGCGCCTGACCTCACAAATCCCCTTCTGGAAGAATGATCAAACACTCCCATAGACACACTCCTAAACCTTGTGGACAGCCTTCCTAGAAGAGTTGAAGGTTTTATAGCTGCAAAGGGTGGAGCCAACTCAATATTGAACCCTATGGACTAAAACGGCATTAAAGTTCATGTGCGTGTAAAGGCAGGTGTCCCAATACTTTTGACAATATATATATATGTATGTGTGCTTGAGCTTTCGGGTGCACACCCTAATGCAATAGGCTGCGCACGCCTATGGTCTATCGTCTTAGAGATCATTGACCATTGATCATTGATCATTAGACAGCTGCATTGGCTCTTTTCTGTGGCAGGGGGCTTCCCCCCGGTTGGCCAGACAAACCCTGCAGCTTCCAGTAAGTTGCGGTGGCCTTGCCTTACCCAGCCTAATGGTATACTACTGGGCAGCTATGCTTGTAACAGTGAGGTGGTGGTTTCAGCAGTCCAGAGCAAATGCAGCTGTGTGTCTGGAGGCGGCCATAGCGGGATCTCTTATGGAGCTGGGCAATTTGGTGTATAGGGGCTCCTCGGCGTACCCCTCTCTTCCGACCTCGACTGCGGCGACCCTTCGGGTGTGGGGAATAGCTAGGCGACGCTTTATGTGTCCTAATAGGTGGTCCCCCTTCTGCCCCTTGTGGGGGAATCCTTCTCTCCCTCACTTCAGAACTATCCCAGATCCACAACTTTGGGCCCACTATGGCATTAAGCTGTTAAGAGATGTGCTCCAGGCTGGATCTCTTCTCTCATTTCAAGCTCTCACAGACAGATTTGGACTCCCAGCTTGGATGGCGTTTAGGTAACACCAGATGCGTCATGCAGCCAGGGCACAGTTCCCATTGCCCCCTAGTCTCAAGGCAGACCCTATTGAGGAGTTACTAGCGCAGGAGTCCCTCACTAAGACTATGTCCACATTATACCTGGCTCTCCTTCAGGAGATTTCACCAAAAATGGAAGCCCTATGGAACAAATGGAAGGCAGACTTACCTGATTTAGATAGAGAGACCTGGGAGGAATGTTTTGAGGATGGCTCTAGATTGGTGATTTCATCTAGAGACAAGTTGATCCAAACAAAATTCTTGCATAGGGTATACTACACGCCCCGGAGGCTGCACAGAATTTATCCGCTGCGCTCCCCGAATTGCCCGCGGTGTCAGTCACCAGACAGTACTTTTTTCACATGTTTTGGACTTCACGTCTATCGAGGTACTGGACTGGGGTGGGGGAATCTATTAATATTCGCCTTCAGCTGAATGTCCTAGTGATGGCAGAACTGGCCCTGTTGGGTATCCAGGATGATGAGCAGAGACCTAGATATACTAAGATACTGATCTCACTATTTTTTTTTATGCCAAAAAAGAAATCCTGCTGAAATGGTCCTCTCATTTGCCCCCCCACGATAAGATCATGGGAGAACTCGGTTAATGCAGTTTTACCATTATATAAGTTAACCTATATGAGCAGAGGGTGTCCCTTGAAGTATGAGCAGATTTGGCGGCCATGGACGGACCCCACGTATAATGCCTGCCCGTAATTGTTGCAGTTTGCGAGTGTACCAGTCTTTAAAGTGGGGTTCCACCCAAAAAACAAAAATACCTGGAAAAATTATAAAAAACAAAAACAAAAAAACATTTGGATATTTTTTTTTTCCACTTACCTCTAAATGCCTGTTGCTAGGTGGTCCCTCGTAGTCTGCCTGTTCCTTAGCCTGGGCTGGTGACATCACTTCCCCCTCGGCACAGGAAGGGCTCCGCTCTGCTCCCTCCCTCCTGTCAATCATCTGGGACCCATTACAGGTCCCAGGTGATTGAGCGGCCAATCACGGCGCGCGGCGCCGCTCGCGCATGCGCAGTGGGTGCCAAGCTGTGAAGGAGGGGGAGACGAGCGGGGCTTCGATCCCCCGCATCGCTGGACCCAGGGACAGGTAAGTGTCCAATTAAAAGTCAGCAGCTGCAGTATTTGTAGCTGCTGACTTTTAATTTTTTTTTTTTTGACGGCCCCCCTGGGTGGAACTCCCCTTTAAGATGAACCTGTGGTGTCTTCCTCCCCCATGTCCCTCCCTTCTCCCCTCCCTCCCCTTCTCCTTCCATATCCTGTGTACTGACTGATTGATGTATGGTTATTCCAATATCCAAGATGCATGTTGTACTCTGCCATTAGTTTGAAATTGTTACACTCCTTGTATGATTGTAACTGCATTTATCTGTTGTCCAGACTAATGTGTATTGTACCAATTTCTTTTTTCTTTCTCCAATAAAGACCAACCTTATGGTTAAAAAAAAAATATGAGCAAGGTATACCCTTCTATGGTGTGTACTTGTCTCGATCTGTCACGCACGTAGTCGATGAGCCCAGTATGCAGAGGAAGGCCTCTCTTACACCTCTGACTTGAGGCCCCTGATAGAGCAGACAGGAGCGGGAGTGCAGAGTAGCACGAGTGCCTGGCAGGATCACCAGCAGGGAGGCAGGTATGGAGTTCAGAATGGCACTGAGCAGGGTAGTTAGCAAAATGAGGAGCTGGGAACGGCAGACTTGGCTGGAGACTGGAGCCGGCTCGTGTCTGGGTGCCACACACATGGATGCAGAGACGTGATCAGGCAGAGAGGAGATTCTAATGGGACTGGAACGCAGGAAGGTCAGCGGGGTCAGTATCAGGCGGGCAGCAGAGGTACCAGAGGAGAAGGCAGGTGCAAGGTCAACGACAAGCCGGGGTCAGATGCAGGTGGACAGCAGGGGTAGTCAGAGGAAACCCAGATAAACACAGGAACAGATGCAGAGTCGCAGGTATCACAAGGGAACGCTGTAGATTAGACAGCAATGTTTCTGTGTGTCAGCCTGAATCAAATAGCCCATTTGGCATTAGGAATCATGCGCGCACAAGTGCGTGCTCGCGCATTGGCACCCGCAATATCACACCAGCTTGCACAGATCTTCTGTTTCTGGCAAGACCTTCCTGACACAATCCAAAGCACTAAGTGTCATTTCTGTCTGCTGCCCTGTTCCCCTGCTATCTGCATTAGTCACTTCTGACAAGTTTTCCTGACACCAAGAGAAAAAAGTGACGGGATCTCCAGCCTGTGATTGACAGCCTCATCTGTTTCTGTATGCTGTATAGAGGGGGTGTTTCCCTTCCCTCCAATCAGCTCTCAGAGTTCTCCTCACTGAGGTCTGCAGTGTATAATTCCAGCTGTCTGTCCTCTGTTTTCAGGCAGCTCACACAAGCTTTACAAATTCTGGTCTTTGTATGGCTGTAGAGAAGAGAAGACTGTGGATAAACAGGTACAGCTTACGTAGGAGGATTTGTTTAATCTCTGTGTATTACCTGGGGCCAGTCACTTCACTGGGTATATGTAGGGCTGCTGATAGAAATCGCAGGGCCCCATTCAGACTACCTGAGAGGGCCCCCCCCCAGAAAATATTAAAGCTATATTTCGCTAAAAATACAATACAACTATTAGCAGACACAAATACAACATAACTCACAGAATTCCTGCTAAATCTAAAAGATAAAACTGAGTTAATAAATAAAAATGAAGGTGAGATGAAAAAAATATACAGGCTCTGGGATCAGAAAGACAAAGGGAGAGAAACAGTTAGAGAGATAACAAACTCAGGAGCAGAGCTAACCTTAGAGCCAGTGCTGAGAGGAGGGGGCCTGCACAGGGAGGGGGATTAGTGAGGGACAACTGTCTCTTTCTTAGCAGATAAAAACTGGTAGCAGGGAGAGGGGAAGAGAGCAGCTTTCATCTGCTGGAGGAAAAGAGACACAATTGTCGTCCATCGCTAATCCCCCTCCCTGCGTGCTCGGGCCCGGTACAAGAGGACTGGTGGTCCCCACATATTAGCAACCCTGGGTATATGTAAGCATACCTCCCAACTTTCTGAGATGGGAACAAGGGACACATATTAGCAAAAGTATGTAGGCATAGAACACACCCCCTGCCACGCCCCCTTAAAGGAAAATTATACAAAAAAGTATTAGTTAAACCCACAATTGCTTTTTTTTACCACTACTATTCCTTTTTATTGGCTTTTGACATTTACAAATGCAGTAGTTTAGAAATTGTATGAAAGGTTTAGCACTGGGAAACACTTTTTGAAAGATAAATAGTGCATTGTATATACAACTATATAGATTAGACCAAAACGAGGAACAAATGAGGAGGAAAAATGGACAGATGGACTTTGTTCCAAATCAAGGACAGTCCCTCAAAAATCAGGGACAGTTGGGACTTATGCGTAATGCCGCGTACACACGAGCGGACTTTACGGCGGACTTTGCCCGGCGGACTGGATTTCGTCGGACAATTCGATGTGTGTGGGCTCCAGCGGACTTTGTTTGCTCAAAAGTTGGACGGACTTATGCCGCGTACACACGAGCGGACTTTACGGCGGACTTTGCCCGGCGGATTTTTCGACGTACTTTACGACGGACTTTCTGAATGAACGGACTTGCCTACACACAATCTACCAAAGTCCGTCGAATTCGTACGTGATGACGTACGACCGGACTAAAACAAGGAAGTTCATAGCCAGTAGCCAATAGCTGCCCTAGCGTGGCTTTTTAGTCCGTCGAACTAGCATACAGACGGCGGACTTTTCGACCGGACTCGATTTCAACGGATAAATTTTAAAGCTGCTAGAGATCAATACCCAGAAAGCCAGCCTCTGAAAGATGTCAGCGGCAGGGCAGAAAGCTCCAGGATGTTGCATCGCTGGACTGAAGGTGAGTATATTGAAACTAATTACACCACCTCAAAAGGTCAAGGCACCTCATCCAAATTGAAGAGTTTGGAAAGAAGTAGGAAAGGGGATTTTTGTGTTGCCACATACAGATAACGAGAATATATATTCAATAAAAATAATTTTATTTTATATCAAAATATAAAAAAAAGAGTAAACAAAGTTGACTCTTTAGGTACAAAAATATACATATAAAATCAACACAATGTTACAATTATGCGTATAGGGCTAAATGTAGCTATAAAATGACTATTTTGACTCTACATGTTTCCCTACTGTTAACGGCAGGAGGCATGCTGTCATCATCCACTTGGGGGTTCAAGGATCGGGTCTTCCATTTCTGGGAGCCTGTATGCATCTAGGCAGCACCATCTGAGTTTTTTGCTTTTCTTAGATTGGCTAGCTATATTATTATTATTATTATTATTATATGCTATATGCTGGGAATTGTTTCTGATCATCATACATACATATAATATGATTTAATTTAAGGAATTATTCTGCCACTCTTTTTGGTGCTCATCCTGCGATGTCCATTGTTGGATTTTAAAGTTCCCCTATCTGCTTTGTCCATCTATATAACAGGAGTCTAACAAACGCTCTGTTTATTATGTATATGTTGGTTAATATTTGCCTTGCCGCTCCCGAAGAAGCACATAGCGAAATGTGTAGTCAAAATAGGCATTTTATAGCTTAATTTAGCACTATACACATTATTGTAACATTGTGATGATTCTATATATATATTTTTGTACCTAAAGAGTCAACTTTGTTTACTGCTATAAAATAAAATTATTTTTACTGAATATATATTCTTGTTATCTGTGTGTGGCACCACAAAAATCCCCCTTCCTACTCTTTTCCAAACTTTGAAGGTGAGTATAGTTCCTCTTTAAATACATCACATTTTGTTAAAAAGCAGTAAAAGGGCTTTAAAACAAGCCATCCCCAACCTTTCTAACTGTCTGTAGTGTGAAATAACTCATTCTTAAAAGCCCTCAAACACTCCAAAGTCAGGTTTCTCGGTCTCTAAGGGTGTATTCACATAGATATTTAGCACACAATGTAAATTCCAGAAGCAAAAATTCCCCAATTGCTGCAGATGGAATCACAAGTGTTTGCCAAGCGTTGCAGCCACTCAGTTCATACAAAGCAATGACAGCTTTATAGTGACTGCAGCTCTCTGTGACTGTTCACTGCTGTTCATACAGCCAGCGTTTAGCTGTGCTTAGGGACAGAGGATTGTGGCTAGACACACACTGACTGTGTCCAGCCATGATCATCTATCCCTAACTGCAGCTAATAATTTGCTGTTTGAATAATCATGGATAGCTGTAAAAGTAAACAGCCTGTTTCTAACACAACAGAAGTACCTACAATGTGTTTATATAGCAGGACTGGCAGACTGGCAAGATTTTGCTCTCATACAAAAAAGCTGAGATTTCAGTGCCTCTGTTGTGAAAATAAATTTCTCCCCAACGTCTATGGCTAGAGGTGAATGATGGCTTTTACTGTTTGTTTAGCATGTGCAAATACTTTAGTGTGCATGGTATTAAGCCGAGTACACACTATAGTTTTTATTTCTTGCAACCCGCTGGGTTGCACAAAGAAAATTGACAGCTGCGGTCGGAGCTGCTGTACTAACCATGCGAGGTTAGTCCAGCGATCTCCCCCACTGAGCTGTTGTGTTCTGACAGGGGGGCGACCTTCCACCCACACCAGAACATTCCGATCAGCAATCTCTGCCATTGGCACAGGCAGAATGTCACTTTTTTTTGAACTGGTAAATATCTCTCGACATTCTGTCCGTGTATACAGGGCTTAAGATCACAGGTTTACTTTAAATGTTAGGTCATCTAGATTGGACAGTGCAATAGGTCAGATAAAACATAACATGAAATCAACTGAACAATCCACAGGAAAAACAATTATCCAATTTTACAAATAGTCCAGCTGATATTGTTCTAATATTGATAACATTGTGTCTATACACACAACTATTTGTACTAGTAAATAAATTGGACCAACTAATCACGTATAAGCAAATGTCAGGAGCAGCATTAAACATTTACGTGTTCTTGATAAAAACTGGAAATGTTTTGACTCCTTGGGCAAGTCTTATGCTAATGGGTAACACCAGCTCTTATTAAAGGGATTGTAAAGGTAAAAGTTTTTTCACCTTAATGCATTCAATGCATTAAGGTGAAAAAACATCCGACAATACCGCCCTCTCAGCCCCCCCGTTTTACTTACCTGACCCCTCGAAAGTCCCACGCCCGCTGCCGACATCCTCTTCGCTGCTCAGCCTGGCCATTGATTGGCTAGAATGGATGGATTGAAAGCAGCTCAGCCATTGGCTCGCGTTGCTGTCAATCACATCCAATGACGCGGAGCGCCGGGGCGGGGCCGAGTGATACAGTGAGCAGCTATGGCCGCCGGCTATATCGTGCGCCCGCAAGCACTCAACACCATGCGAGGGAGCTCGCATGAAGGTGTTGAGTCCTTGCGGGGGGGAGCCGAGACAGCCGACGAGGGACTCCAGAAGACCAGGTTCGGGGCCACTCTGTGCAAAACGAGCTGCACAGTGGAGGTCAGTATAACATGTTTGTTATTTTAAAAAAATATATAAATATCTTTAGTGATCCTTTAAGAACACATTGCTACATAATGGTTCAATGGTCAATTTACTAAAGGCAAATTGACTGTTCACTTTGTAAAGGAATTTTCCCCAGAGCTTAGTGAATGAGGTGAAGCTCTACTGACTTCCAAAATCCAAACGTGTGCGAGCAAAATATTTTTTTGTATTCTATTCATGTGATTTTTTATTCTTTGCAAAGTGAAATTTCACCACATTTACAAAGCTCTAGGAAAAATCCCTTGCAATGTGCAGCTTCCCTTGCAAAATGAACAGCCTTCTCGCTTTAGTAAATCATCTCCATAGTGTCCTATTTGTACATGCACTTAGTTGGCCCCTGATGAAAATTCCACCGATCATGGTTTCTAAAATAATGAATGCATAGCTCCGATGGGGATTGTAAATGTTTCTGGTACCACATTATATTTCAAAGCAAGCTTAGCCCTGAAAAACAAGCAAAATGCAGCAAACAATATAAATATAGCTTCTTAGTTCTCAGGCAGCTTGTTACCATTTCAGATATGGCCAAAAAGCAGCACCTGTCACGGTTAGAAGCTGGCACCGTAGTATATATATGGCAGAGAAAATGGCCAGCATGAGTCTGCACTAAATTGAGTCTTTCATATGCCAATGCATCCCAACAATGAGCCTGGTTTATGCCTTAACGGGCACCTCATCAGGAAAATAAGATACGTTGGGAATTCAGAATGCCAAATCTAAAATTTCCACTGGATTGTTATGTACAACTATTTTTAAACAAAGCTTTATAAGACCTTCACATAAAAAACAGTGCTGCTAATGCCAACAATAGCTCATAAAAGCATATTTTCCAATTCAAACCAAAAGTGTGTATGCATTCTGTTTGCTTGAAAAGGTGCTACAGCCAAAATATTTTACTTACATGAATAAAGATAGCATTAGCCACTATCGTGTTGAGAACCAGATGTCTTTTGGGCTTTTATGACTGGACAGATTCCTGTTTATAGTACTATTCTGTCAATATGTTTTCCTTATTAATAGAAGTATTCGGGTCTATAAAGGTCAGCGCTTATATTATCATGCTTTAGCACAAAACTGAGCAGATGTAAATTTTCACGACAAAGCAGTGATTTGTTACTGCTACTTACTGGTTCCCGAGGTCATCACTGTCACCTCACTTGTCATTGATAGCCAGGTCACAGCAACATGTGCGTACTGGTCACGTGTTCCAGGAGATAGTTAAATGTAGCATACACTAGCATAGTAATACACATCCAGTTGTAGGGTTATGATTTTCTTATGTTACTTTTTTTAAATTATATATATATATATATAATTTTTTATTTTATTATGGTAGCCAGCACAAAAATGGAGCAGTAGTAGATTTTAAGTATGTTTATAAAACGATAGAAACAGTCTGTATAAAGCAGCCTTTCTCAACCTTGTTATCATGGAGGAACCGTTAAAATAACTTACTGTAGCTATTTGACACCCATTGCTGTGTGTCACGAGGTCAATCGAGAATTGACCCCTTATATTCATGATCAATAAAGAAGTGATGTCTTAAGCTTAATATGCAATAGTCGTTTTGTTTGTTAAACCCAGCAGGGCTGAACGAAAAAAACCTGACAGCTCAGGAGGAGCCGCTGTACTAACTATCCGACTTTAAAAATCAGCCTTACTTTAGTGGTCAGTGCCCCCCTTATTAATAGCTGAAAAGTTCAGTGTCAGTGGTAGCTTATCTAAACATACATAAATGACTAATTGATTAAGAAACCCTAAGCAACCCTTGGAGGAGCCCTAGAGAATCCCAGAGAAAGGCTGGTATAATAAATATAGCAAGCATGGAACATTTCTTTGCATTCGGCTAAGTTACAACCTCTCTTGGCTTTATATTTTTGCCAAAGGATTTGTTGGTGAGATTTCACCTGACTTCCTGTCCCAGAGACAGCCAAGGGGAAACTACAACAGAGACACCAAAAACCAAAGAAAGTTCAAGCTTTTTTTTTTGCTGTCTGTATGTGACTTTGCTAAATTTGTCCTGGTGATATGTTGTCATCAGTACAGGACCTTCTTCTTTTTGCTCAAAATTAAAAAAAAACAAAAACAAGTTTTAGCTGGGTATATAAAGAGAGAAGGCTTCTTGGCTAGGTTACATCATGCCTTCTATTTCATCACATTTATTTACATACAGCTTTACTTCGCCTTTTTGTAATTGAAGGTTATTTTAGGGCTCACATCCTTCCTTTTCTATTTCTACAGACTGCTTGATGCAATGCACAAATAAACCGTGTACAATATGTCTCAGTAGGCAATAGCAGATGTTTGTAAGGCCTTGTTTGAATCCCTGAGGATTCTGCCTCGCTTCATATATAGTTGTAGTAAACAAGCCTCTGCAGACATCCTCTAAATATGTCTTACTACTGACTTTGTTGCTGTTAATGTGCAGGATGTACTGTCAACTTATAGGTGAGTGGAGGAGTGATACATTTGCCATGCTCATATCAACTCATGAAGATAAAGTTCCCCAATAGAAACAAACTAAATGTTAGCTGTGTCACTGGACTAAAGAAATACCTCAGGTATGATGAAATACCAGGTTTATTATTTAACTTTACTCCCTTATATATTTTTGCAGAATGTAGGAAAAAAGATCAGGTTATGCTTCAAGGGGTCCACCCAAAATGACTTTGGTGATTTGCAGATGCTATTGAGTCTAAAGCCATTAACTTTTACATCTCAGGGACTATGCTGGTGAGATCTGTGCACTTGACTACACATCTTCCTACCTGCCTTTGTCGTCTCACTCAGTTTGATGGATTTTACATTCGAACTCCAGGCAGCTATATACACCTTCTGAATACATATGAGGAAGCTGTTTTACCTTGCAAAGGATTCGTATTTCTACCTATCTAATTAAATTATTTACACAGCTCTGCCACTCAGCACACATCCTTTTCTGGCAGGGAAGTAGACCTGATTTTTTTTCTCTGCTGTGATTAGGTAATTTGCAGGTCTCCTCCCCACCCTCTATCAGCATGCTTCTTACACTGCAGCACAATTGATTGGTTATTTGCTCTGCTTAATAGTTATTATTAATAGTATTATTAACTGCTTGCCGCCCGCCCCGTCGTCAAATGGCGGCGGGGTGGTGCGGCTCTCGTTCTGGGACGCCGTCATATGATGGCGTCCCAGAACGGCTGCTCTCGCACGCCCGCGGGCGCGCGCAGCAGGGCTTTCGCAGTCGCGCCATGTTGCTAGGACAAGGCGTGACCCCGATCTCTGTAAAGAGCCGCATCCACAGCTCTTTAACCATGTGATCGGCTGTATCCAATAACAGCCGGTCACATGTAAACATGGAGATGCCGGTAATCGGCTCTCCTCGCCTCACACTGACAGAGCGTGAGGAGAGAAGAGCCGATCAGTGGCATATCCTCACAGGGGGACATCTAGGAATGTAATCAGGGCACTGATTACAATAAAGAAAAGAAGTGTCACAAATCGGTGCCCACCAATGCCAGCATACAGTGCCCACTGGTGGCAGCAATCAGTGCCCACCACTGCCCACAAGTGCCACCAATCAGTGCCCATTAGCGATGCCAGTCAGTGCTGGCAATCAGTGCCGCCTATCAGTGCTGCCCATCAATGCCCATCACTGCTGTCGATCGATGCCCATCAGTGCCGCCCATCAATGCCCATCAGTGCCCATCTGTACCGCCTATCTGTGCCGCCTATCCATGCCCCATATCAGTGCCCACCAGTGCCGCCTATCAGTGCCCACCAGTGCCACCTATTAGTGCCCATCAGTGCCACCTAACAGTGCCCATTAGTGCCGCCTATCGGTGCTCATCAGTGCCACATATCAGTGCCACCTATCAGTGCCCATAAGTGCGGCATATTAGTGCCTCCTCAACAGTGCCACCTCATCAGTGCCCATGAGTGCCGCCTCATCAGTGCCCACCAGTTCAGCCTATCAGTGCTCATCAGTGCCGCCTCATCAGTGCACATCAATGAGCGCA
The DNA here is from genome assembly GCA_037952835.1 of Lithobates septentrionalis. Lineage (NCBI taxonomy): Eukaryota > Metazoa > Chordata > Amphibia > Anura > Ranidae > Lithobates > Lithobates septentrionalis. The sequence goes on along the minus strand of JBBDGP010002504.1, from coordinate 1,714,841 downwards.
AAAAATTACTTGATTACAAAATTTACTGACAGAAAAAAAGTAAAAAACGTTTTTTTTCAAAATTTTTGGTCTTTTTTTTAATTAAAAAAAAAAAAACAGCAGTGATTAAATACCACCAAAAGAAAGCTCTAGTTGTGCGAAGAAAATGGAAAAAAAAAATTGTTTGTGTACAGTGTAGCACGACCGCGCAATTGTCATTCAAAGTGCGGCAGCGCTGAAAGCTGAAAAATGCCTTGGGCAGGAAGGGGGTGTAAGTGCCCAGAAGGCAAGTGGTTAAATACAGAGTTGCTTCAATTTGTGTATTTTATATCTTTCTAGATTTCAGCTTTAGGTTAGTTTACTAAGTTTGATTAAAAATACACCAGAAAGTGTGAGATTATGGGTGTTTTTCTCACCTCTTTTAATGACATAATACAGTTAGACTTCCAATTTTTCCAAGAACAAGCTGTACATGGTCTGTCTCTATGTATACTTTAACCCTTTAACCCTTTCAAGCCTATGTCTATTTCTGACATTTGTTGCTTACAAGTTAAAATCCGTATTTTTTGCTAGAAAATTACTTAGAACCCCCAAACATTATATAAATGTTTTTAACAGAGACCCTAGAGAATAAAATGGTGATTGTTGTAATATTTTATGTTACACAGTATTTGTGCAGCGGTCTTTCAAGTGCAATTTTCTTTCATGGATTAAAGAAAAACCTAAACAGTAAAGGTAGCCCAATTTTTTTGTATAATGCGAAAGATGATGTTACACAAAGTAAATAGATACCTAATATGTCATGCTTTGAAATTGCACACACTCGTGGAATGGCGACAAACTACAATACCTAAAAATCTCCATAGGCGATGCTTTAAAAAAATTTAACGTTTACCAGGTTAGAGTTACAGAGGAGGTCTTTTGCTAGAATTATTGCTCTTACTCTGATGATCGCGGTGATACCTCACACATGTGATTTTTCATTTGCGGGCGCGACTTACGTATAGGTTTTCTTTGCTGCGCAAGCACGCGTGGACGGGGGCACTTTAAAAAAATAAAATTATTATTTATTTTATTTATTTTTTTGTACATTGTCCCTTTAAAAAAAAATTCTGATCTCTGTTATTGCTGTCACAAGGGATATAAACACCCCTTGTGACAGTAATTGGTGGTGATAGGTACTCTTTATGGAGGGATTGGGGAGGTTCTAAAAGACCTTAAATCCCTCCTTTGCACTTAAAAGTATTCAAGTTGTCAAAATCGGCTATTCTAAATACTGTCATTTTTCTTTAAATTGTGCCATTGGCAGCCGAGTAAACTGGAATTTATGTTGTGACGTCACTTCCGGGATTTTACATCAAAGACCCGAATACGGCTTTGTTCGGGTCTCAGCCTAGGCGGCAGATACACCGGCTGGTGGCTCAGGTCTCCCAGCGGGATGGGAGGCCCGGGAAGGGTGGCAGAAGGCGACGGGAGGAGGGACGTCCCCTCCTGCTCCTTAGGATAACAGCCGAGCGGCTTGCAGCCACAGGCATCACCCCGGTTTAACTCCTTCAAGCCATGAAAGCAAATTTGCATAGGTCAGCGTGAAGGGGATATATAGTATTTACATGTGCTGTATCAAGTCTCTGTGCTGCTTTATAATACAGAGGGGAGATATATAACCTGCCAGTGCAGGAAGAGAGTGTCAGAACCCATGAATTGGAACTTAGCCAGAGTTCAGGAACCTGAAAGGATAGTCAGACAAGCCAAAACATCAGGGAGCCAGAGATGAGCGTAGTAGAACAGCAAGCAGGATCTGGAGCCAGAAAGAATGTCAGCCAAGCAACAGAAACAGGAACACAGGAGAGCGTCTCTAGAGATGTGACCAAGGTGAAGGCAGAGATCATCTGGACTGGACGGCTTAAGTACGCAGGACTGACGAGTAGGATATCATCAACAGGTGAGTCACTGTGGAGAGATAGGAGCTGGCAATCAGCCGACAGCTGAGCGGCCAGCTTTGAGAAACAAGGGCTGAGCCCAGCCCTGACAGAGAGTAGCTCCAAGGTGAGCAAGGGTAAGCTTTGAAATGATAAAGGGTACCTCACTCACTACTGGAGCCAAGAAAGATCATTCGACTAAGAGCATCTATCAAGCATAGTATTATCCATTTTGAGTAGAGTAACCCTTTAAGTAGAGCATTAAATCATACTCTGGCCTTTGGTGGTAAAAATTTAAACAAAAGCAGACATTTAATTTTGTTCTATTGTTTGCATTTGCATGCATGCACTCATATATCTCAAGTGATTTACAGTTGCAAACCTTCCATATGCCTCACCAATATGCTAATTTCAGAGATGGGATTAAGTATTGAGCAATGCCATTCGGTGATAGAGGATTACATTAGAATGAATGTATTTCTGCTTTTTAATGTAATGCACAAATGATTATTCCTGAAAACTGCATAACGATCTATTGTTTTTTTTTTTTTAAGTCAAAGTGGAAAATATCTGCTACTTTATGTAAATTAAATCTTTTCTTTCTGCTATTTTAATTGCTTGTGATGGTGTGACAACATTTTATATTACAATGGCAGAACAAAGTCATTCAAACTACTGACTTAACAAAAATATATGCCATCAGCCAATCTGGAAAGGAGCTTGTGTTTCTGACAATATCTGTTGTTTGAGTACTTTTGAGTTGCTTAGTATTTTTTTCAACAATAAGATTCACTGTAGCCAACAATTGCCCATTTACCATATCTTGGATCTGGTTTCCAATGTTTTACAATTGAAGTAATTTGTCATTGTTGCTGCAAGCTCATGCTTAGCTAAAGCTTGGTTTTGTTCTAATGTGGTTGACTTGGCTGGACTGGCATATCATACTGGTAACTCTACAAGACAGTTCACCTAGAATTTAGAAAAATACAATCAGTGATATTTATTAAAGCAAAGTATAATATGTAGTCAACTGATCACAATTTACTCTTCTAAAGTCAGACTGGCACACGATGGATTGCAGATGTTTGCTACAAGAAATAGCACTGAAGAACTAAAACTATGTTTTGTTTTTATTTTTTTAAGATAAAGGGGATTAGGAAATCGCAGTAGTCAATAATCCCTTATTAATCTAACTAATCAGGATCTGGGATCAGGCTCAGAGTCAACTAGCTGAAAAAACAGGCAAGTTTGTGGTCGGGTCTGGGTGAATCAGGAGCCAAGGGTTGGTTCCAAAGTAATGGTACTAAGGGCAGAGTGTAGCAGGAGCAACAAGAAGCAAGATACTGGCATAAACTCAGTAATCTGACAAACAGTAAGTTCACAGGCATGGCTTAAATAAGAAGTCCAGGGGCTGAGCAAGGAATTCAGAGTTTAGCAGAAAACTGGGTATCGGTGAAGACTGATCAAGAGATCAGGAAAAGAGCTAATCAGCTAATCAAACAAGTAGGCTTGTTTGGCAGCATGGAGGCATGAATTGTATTTTAGCAGGGCAAATTTATATAGGGTGAAGTCTTGCAGGCATTTGGTTTTACGCCACAGTCGTTCAAGAGCACGGCAATGTCTCTTGAGATTTCTAGTGTTGTCAGTTTGCCAGGGTTGTAACGGTCGGGGCCTGATTTTGCGTGTGGTTAGAGGAGCAAGTGCATCTAGTGATGATGAGAGTAAACTGTTGTAGACAGAGGTGGCCAGGTCAGGACAGGACAAGGGAGAGATTATGTCATATAGGTGGTCAGTAGCAGAATAGAGAAGAGAAGGGTTAAAGTGGCAAAGGTTTCTACAAGTAATTGTTTGCTGCTTGGTGGGATGGGTGGTTGGAGTCAAGGATACAATGAAAGTAATGAGGTTGTGATCAGAGAGAGGAAAGGGGGAGTTGGTGAGGTTGCCAGGGTAACTCAATTCATTCCACAGCCATTTATTCATAAGTCCTTCAGTTTATAGTCCATATAAAAAGATTGTGTAACCATAAAATATCCATCCACAAATGGCAACCTCCACAAAGAGATTAGAAGCAAAATCAAGCAGGAGCTACTGAGTATAAAAGAGAAGAGAGGTGCCTCTAAGCATAGCAATATGGTTACATTTAATGAAGGTACAACATTTAGCAACTCACATGGTTGATGATTAAAAGAGGCACATCTAAGTATGCAGACATCTGGGGCAAAGCTGTCCACATAGACCATCCTCTGCACTGCCGGCTCTCACCTCTGTCAGTCTGCAATCATGACCGGGAAGACTACCCTGCAGTAGAGTGATCTGAAAGTGAGGCTTTAAGCGCTTGTGGAGTGCAGTGTGGAAGGGATGACGTCAATGGCAGTGCGGAGGATGGTCTATGTGGACAGCTTTACCTTGGATGCCTGCATACTTAGATGTTCCTGTTTTAATCATCAACCATATGAGTTGCTAAATGTTGTACCTCATCACAAGTAACCTTATTGCTACAATTAGAGGCTCCTCTCTTCTCTTTTATACTCAGTTGTGACATTACACTACTTGTATATCAAGACATCGCTCGTTTATCAAGTCAAAATTTATTTTTAAAAAAATTAGCTTGTCTTGCAAAACGCTCTCAGACAAGTTACTCTCAATCCAAGGTTTTACTGTATAGGATTATTTCTGTGTTGCAGTGCACATGGAAAAGAGATCAATAATAATTACTTTGATTTAAGTTGTTAGAGTCATTTCAGCTAAAATTAGATTTTTTTAAAATCTCAAGTCAATGCAGTGTGCACATAATCTTGCTTAAATGAACTTCCCCACTTCGCATTAAGGAACCTCAATAAGGTGAAAATGTGTACATATAAAAGTGTAAAATATAAAGATTCCAAATAATGCTCTACTGTTGTGTTTAATAAACCCCCTCAACCCCCTCAATAATGTAAGGTAGCTAACAACTTCAACATCCAATGTGTTCAAACTCAGCAAATCATTTGTGTGAACACAGTTACAAAGTATATACATAAATTGTTTCAAAGTAAAAATAACAAATATAACTAAGGGCCCATCCTATGAGCTCTGTATTGATATTTGGCGTTCTTTGAAAATGATTAACATCCCAGTAACAGCAGCTAGTGAGGTCAGGGTCAGCATAATTTAATGCTCTTTTGCTGCTTGTTAAGTATAAATAGTTTATGCGCATAGTCTGGGCACATGTGCACTTTAAAGCTCAAGAACTCCTTGCTGATTATTTTGTATGTGCATATTATTTTATCTACTTACCCATAAACTAGAGATGAGAGTCACTCACAAACCTACCAGGTCTAAACATGAATATTGACAAAAGTCAGAAGTACAAATATTGCTTTTTGTTGAAAATTATTTTCATAATGCGTGCTTCACATTACTTTTTCTCAGCACTCACTGGAGTTAATATATATTTGCTTTACATAGGTTCCATTTAAGGGGTGTGTAAGAACAGTAAACACATGGTGGCTTGTTGAGATATTAATTGGGATTATCCATTTGTGGTGTTAATATTACATAGGTGAATGATGAACTTTGGAATATGGCACCTCTCCAGCATGCTTTGTTTTTGTGTTTGATTGTAGTTTTAGAAGCTAACTAAAGGCAAAACTTTTTTCGTTTTAGAAAGAGCAGGAGGGATTAGAACCCCTGTCAGTTTTTATTGCCATCCATGCCCCGATTAAGGGGATCCCCCTCCCATTTGTCCTGTTTATCATTATCATTATAAGTGAAAGTAAAAGAAAATCCTACATTTTGGTTTGTTTCAAGAAAAGTAATAGAGAGGAAATCTTCCGATGGGGACACTAGTTCTGGTGACCCAGGGGGTTTACTCTTACATTGGGTTTGGCTATGGGACAGGAAATGAATGGAAATACCCGCAATGGGACAAAGATGGCGAAAAATAATCTGACAGGGGTTATAACCCTACCTTACTCTACCCAAAATAAGAAAAAAACATTGCCTATAGTTCTACTTTAAGCGCTACCATAATGGTTATTTATAAGCCTTGCATTTGAAAAGGAGGGGGAATTACTGTAAGCAGACACATCTCCCAAAATCACAGTTGCCCTTACACTGTCAGATCCTGAGGTTGTGTGAGTGGAGTATGGAATCTACTCTATCCTTACTCCTCTCTGAACTCAGAACAATATGTAAGGACCCCATAATGCCCACTTTGAGTGGGGTTCTATAGGAGATAAACTTAGCATTAAATATTAGCCTTTTTAGAGCTGTTCAATCTACCATTGTTAAGAAGCTTGCAACTCTTTTATCCATGTTGGAGCTGTTCCCAGAAGAAAATGATAATTTAAAGCAGGGGTGTTCAACCTTTTGAAGAGCATGGTCCACTTCTATGATTTGGTAATTGGTTGAGGGCCACAATGAAATGAAATGGTTCAAAAATTTGAATTCCTATTTTGAATAACACAATAAAGATTTTAAACAACAATCAGGATCATCATTTTTTTTTTTGGGACCAATCCCCGTTGGATGTTTACGCACTGTTTAATCACATTCATATTTTTATTAACCAGATCACCATCAAACCCACTCTCATGCTTAGGTGCGACCAGCTCTAAAACCAATGTTGCAGCCTTCATTATATCAGGGTCTTTGCAGCCATCCCTTGCATTGTCAAAACAAGGACTGTGGATGATTTAAAAAAAAAAAAAAAAAAAAACAGACCTGAGAAGTACATGCCCTAGTAGTGCAATAAACTTATTTATTAAGCAAAAGACACATAATACACTCACATGCTCTGGAATGACACCAAGCTACTTACACAACTGTGAGAATCCACCTTCATCCTGTATGGATGCCACTAGATGTAATTCACTCGGCTCCTCTCCCATGTCTGTGTGTTAGGAAAAAAAGAAAGGAGCAGGGAGCCGGGATTATGTAGGACCAGCAATCATTCAGTAGAGCAGCATGCACCCAAAGGAAGCTGTGTAGGTTGCAAACAGTTTGAGGTCATGGGTCACATCAGATGGCTCGGTGGGCAATGGGTTGAGCATGCCTGATTTAAAGGATAAGTTCAGCTTTTGAACATGTTATGCCCCGTACACACGGTCGGACTTTGTTCGGACATTCTGACAACAAAGTCCTAGGATTTTTTCCGACGGATGTTGGCTCAAACTTGTCTTGCATACACACGGTCACACAAAGTTGTCAGAAAATCCGATCATTCTGAACGCGGTGACGTAAAACATGTACGTCGGGACTATAAACGGGGCAGTGGCCAATAGCTTTCACCTCTTTATTTATTCTGAGCATGCGTGGCACTTTGTCCGTCGGATTTGTGTACACACGATCGGAATTTCCGACAACGGATTTTGTTGTCGGAAAATTTTATATCCTGCTCTCAAACTTTGTGTGTCGGAAAATCCGATGGAAAATGTGTGATGGAGCCTACACACAGTCGGAATTTCCGACAACAAGGTCCTATCACACATTTTCCGTCGGAAAATCCGACCGTGTGTACGGGGCATAACACCTATATTTAACTTTTTCTCAGCAGAAAGCTTACACAGAGGTATGAGAAAGCTAGAGGACTTGTCTGCAGGAGCCTGACATTGTACCCACAATCCACTGATCGTGGGTGCAATGCTTTGCAGGCTCCTGGGGGAAAAAATAATGCCCCCTTTTACCTGCAAAAATGTGTGCATTTATTCATTTATTCATTTTTCCCCAAAGGCAAAAATGGAGTATATTGGTAAAGCAGAGCTGTAGCCTAACCAAATACTTGCATTTAGTGAATACTTGCTTCAAAATAATGTGAGGAATTCAATAAAGCTGCTGAACTACTTTTCTGGCATGAAACATTTGTGGCACTTTTGGTTCTGACAGCGACACACCAAATTCAGGTAGTTCTAGAATGCGCCATTTTTTCAATGTGCCGCATTTAATGCGCCAAATGTAAAAATGGAACTAATTGAAACCAACTCTCTTTTGGCGTACAGAGAGAAAAATTGACTCAGACAGACTTTGCGAAAGTGTCTTCAGCGCATTCTAAAGTCCTAGACAGGTACATGAATTTGGTGTATTCAGCACCACTTTTACAATGCATAAGAGACGCTTTCACAAAATCTGTCTCCGCCAAGCTTTATTAATTCCAGGGAATGTGCCTTAATGCATATTTAGAAATGTGTCTTCCCAGTGGCTGCATTTATATATGACCTGGTGGTGATGTTGGAGGACCCTGGGAGCTCTGTGACCTCAGTCGTAATCTTTTCTAGTTGACTTGTACAGGACTTTTCTCTGCCTCCCAGTGCAGAATACTCTGCAAAAGAGGCCATGTATGGTGCTATACAGATTGATATAGCTCCTCCCAGCCCCACCCTGCATGATCATTTCTGTGATGTCACTAACCTCTAAATCCATGCCACTAGCAGGAGGCAAAGAGAGTGAAAAAGACTGGGCAAGATGATGGGTAGCATTTCAATATACAATATAAGATAGAATGGAAAGAAAATGCATTTGTTATTTATTCACAATACTTAATAAAAATATACACATGTATACATTCCTTCTGTCCCCTAGACATGAACATAACATATACAATGAATTAAAATCGCAATTCACTTCCTGAGAAGATCCCTCCACATGTGACTAACCCCTTGCTATTTACAGTATGTATGTCAAGAAGTCCAGACATTTACTTTTCTTGGCACCATCAGAAGTTTCCTTTCTCAACATGTTTCACATATATATTTTCTTCAGGAGAACAAGGAGAGAAAAATGCAATAACATCACATCAAAATTGAAATCAGTATATGTTTATATACAGGACATGTACAATATATTTCATATACAGTTTTTTGTTGAACTTACATAAATATTATCTCTGCTGCCCACCATTGGCGTTGCTAGGGGGTGGCTTTTGGGGCCATAGCCCCGAATCTGGGGCCCATAGCCTCGAGTCTCTGCAGGGGTCCCCAAGGGGAGGGGAGGCTCTCTGGGGACCCTGATGCAAGGGGGAGGCTCTCTGATGACCCTGATTTTAAGGGGGAGGCTCTCTGGGGACCCTGATTTAAGGGGGAGGCTCTCTGGGGACCCTAATGTAAGGGGGGCTCTCTGGGAACCCTGATGTAAGTGGGGGCTCTCTGGGGACCCTGGTGCAAAGGGGAGGCTCCCTGGGGACCCTGATGTAAGGGGGGGCTCTCTGGGGACCCTGATGTAAGTGGGGGGCTCTCTGGGGATATACACACACACACGTATATTACTGTATATACATGTATATGCCCGCCCAAGCGTATGACTTTACTACACTGCTATGGGCTCTAGCCCCAGATCATTTGTAGACCTAGCAACGCCCCTGCTGCCCACTCAGCCTGTCGATCATACACATGGATGATGTTGCCCCCCCCCTTCCTTCCCAAATCCCTCCTGTGTATATAATGGAGGCATCACTACATTGCAGCTGGATTGTGTGGTTGCTTGTCTATTCTTCCTGATACCCTCATTTGATTTTGTAATAGCCATGACCAAAGCCAGGATGAAAGGAGGTGGCTTATGCCCGGTACATACTGTCATGGACATACTACTTCCAGACCTGCAACAGGGCTCAGGCGCATCCCCACCAACAGGTTCCCAGTAACGAACAGGCGTGCGCCAATGCGCATGTGCCGATCGCAGAGATCGCACGCACAGTGATTCGGCTTTGGCGCCCAGTGGCCTTTAAGAGGGGCTTCCACAATTCAGCACTTGCTGTTTGATCTGCAGCTTCACCTGTGACCTGTTCCTGTAATCAGCATCCGATCACCTGACCTGGCTCTCTGACCACGCTGCTGTCTCCAATCCTGAACCTTGGCTTTCCCTGACTCTGATTCTGTTTACCTGCCTGTCTGATCTCCTGTTACCAGAAACCAGCCCGAACTTGACTATTCCTTGCCTGCCGAATCTGTTGAACTGATCCACTGTGTATGACCCGGCTTGTCTGACCTTGCTTCTGCCTGCTGTGTGCACCCTGCTGACCTGCATCCAGCTTACCTGCAGCCTGCTGACCTGCATCCAGCTTACCTGCATCCTGCTGACCTGCATCCAGCTCACCTGCAGCCTGCTGACCTGCATCCAGCTTACCTGCAGCCTGCTGACCTGCATCCAGCTCACCTGCATCCTGCTGACCTGCATCCGGCTTATCTGCTGACTTGCATCCAGCTTACCTGCACCCGGCACTCCAGTCAGTTCCAGTGTCTCCCAGTGGACATCATCTCCAGTTCCAGAGAATCCACCAGGCACTCATACCCCACTGTGCTCCTACGGTCACTGTCCTCAACTCCAGTGATCTGGGAACCAGGGCTGTACGAGAGGTCTCCCTCTGCACGTCAGGCTCACATACAAGGTACGTGTCAGTATCAAACAGCCATGCCTGAGCCTGCAAGAGGGACCTCTGCTACTGATGAAATCTGCCAATTACTCTCCGTCCTCACTCAAGAGGTGAAATCTCTTCAGGACAGCTATGAACACCTGGTGAGACAAGTGCAGTCCCGGACGAGTATTACCAATCCTTCTTCCAGTGGGTTGTCATCAGAGGCTTCCCCCGCACTCCCTGTAATGATGTTATCTCCAGAACCCAGGGTCCCAATTCCGGAGAAGTTTTCTGGGGATCGAAGCAAGTTTCGGACTTTCCGTAATGCATGTGAGCTGTACTTTTCCTTACTACCCTTAACCTTTTCGCGGGAAAACACCAAGGTGGGTTTTGTTGTCTCACTTCTGCTGGGAGATCCACAAGCCTGGGCTCATCACCTGCTGGAAGAACACCATGTTTCTCTGGACTCTCTGTCATCCTTCTTTGACGCAATGTCACTCTTATATGATGACCCCCAACGAACTTCCACTGCCGAAGCTGCTCTTAGCACGCTCCAGCAGGGCCGCAGAGTGGTCGAAGATTATATAATGGACTTTAGACGCTGGAGCGCGGATACCCAGTGGAACCATGCAGCTTTACGGCACCAGTTTCGCCTAGGCTTGTCAGAAGGACTAAAGGATGAACTGGCTCGGGTCGGTGTACCAAATTCCCTGGAATCCTTGATGACCCTAACTATTCAGATAGACCGTCGTCTTCGGGAACGCAGGATGGAGAGGGTGACCCAGCAGACTCAACCAACTTGGATGTTACCCCAAGTGCCTACGACCTCTCGCCCTGTTCCCCTTAGACCGGTCCCAGTTAATTCTGCACCAACCAAACTAAAACCGGACTTTCAGAAATCTGGGCAGGTCGGACTAATGAGACCCGCATTGTCTGCTGAGGAACGTCTACGTCGGCAACAGCTCAACCTGTGCTTGTACTGCGGGGGACCAGGCCATTATGTACATTCGTGTCCTGCCAAGTACCGTAGATCTTCATCCACCCCACCACACAGTCACCCAGCTCTCTCTACTCACCTGGCTATTCCCATCACCCTTCAGTTTTCTGGAAAGACTGTGTCTGTTACTGCAATAATAGACTCTGGTGCATGCAGTTGTTTTATTGATTTGAACTTTGCCAACCAACAACGCATTCCACTCCAGCACAGGGCTCAAGGACTGTCTGTTTTCTTGGCAGATGGATCCCGTATTAAATCTGGCCAGGTGACTCAAGAGACTCCCCCACTGCCTGTAATTACTGTCTCAAACCACAAGGAACTGCTTAAGTTTGATGCTATTGCTTCCCCTCTGTTCCCGATCATCTTGGGTCTACCGTGGCTTCAGGCCCACAACCCGCAAATTGACTGGGGCTCCGGAGAAATCAGGTTTCAGTCCCTCTACTGTCAAGAACATTGTCTGCCCTTACCTTCCAAGATATCTGGTCCTTTGCTGTGCCTGGAAGCTGACTCAGAGTTACGCTCAGCAGTACCTGAACAGTATCACGAGTTCTTAGACGTTTTTAGTAAACGAGGGGCAGAGACACTTCCTCCTCATCGTTCCTACGATTGCCCGATTGAGTTACTGCCCGGAGCTGAAATCCCCTTTGGGCGAATTTTTCCTCTGTCTGAGCGGGAGTTGGAGGTTTTAAAGGAATATGTTGACGAAAACCTTAAGAGGGGGTTCATCCGGCCATCCACCTCTCCAGCTGGGGCAGGGATCTTTTTTGTGGAGAAGAAGGACCACTCATTGCGTCCCTGTGTGGACTACCGGGAGCTGAACAAGGTCACGGTCAAGAACCGGTATCCCTTACCCCTGGTACCTGAGCTTTTTCAAAGATTAAGAACTACTGTTGTGTTCACCAAACTCGATCTTCGTGGGGCCTACAATTTGGTTCGCATTCGTGCAGGGGACGAGTGGAAAACGGCCTTCCGTACCAGGTTTGGCCATTATGAACATCTGGTGATGCCCTTCGGCCTGTGTAATGCCCCTGCGACCTTCCAGCACCTGATAAATGATATCTTCAGAGATTATCTGGACATTTTCGTCATAGCCTACTTAGACGATATCCTGATCTTTTCCTCATCCTTGGATCAGCACCGGAAACACGTCAAGATGGTACTCTGCCGACTCCGTCAGCATGGCTTATATGCCAAACCAGAAAAATGCGAATTTGAGCGGCAGAGTATCCAATTTCTGGGCCTGGTAATTTCCACAGAAGGGTTCAAGATGGACCCACAAAAAGTCACAGCTGTTCTGGACTGGCCTGCACCCTCAGATAAAAAGGGGGTGCAACGTTTTGTTGGCTTCGCCAATTTTTACAGAAGGTTCATCAAAGGATTTTCTGCAATTATCTGTCCGATCACCCAGCTAACAAGACAAAACGTCCGATTCCAGTGGAATCCCCAGGCTCAAGCTGCCTTCTCTACCCTAAAGGGACTCTTTACCTCTGCCCCCATCTTGAGCCATCCGGATCCCTCTCTTCCTTACCTACTCGAGGTTGATGCCTCAGAAACAGCTGTGGGGGCAGTTATTTCTCAGCGCCAAGGACTCAAGGATCTCATGCACCCCATAGCATTCTTCTCTCGGAAGCTTTCGCCTGCAGAGAAGAATTATGATGTGGGGGACCGTGAACTTTTGGCCATTAAAGCCGCACTCGAAGAATGGCGATACCTGCTAGAGGGAGCGGCACATCCCATACTTATTTACACGGATCATAAAAATCTGGAATATTTACGAACTGCCAAACGTTTGAAGCCGCGTCAGGCACGATGGGCGTTATTCTTTTCCAGATTTTCATTTCACATCACCTACCGGCCAGGATCAAAGAACATCAAGCCTGACGCTCTCTCTCGGATGTACGATGACCCCAAAGAAACTTCAGTTCCGGACACCATCTTATCTGAGGGCAACTTTCTGCTTTTCCAGACAGACCTGATGTCCGGTCTAAAACAAGCCTCAGAGGGGGTGTCCGGTCCTCCAGGATCAATCTTGATACCCAGGGATGGGATGCTTTGGAAGGACAGCAAAATTTTTGTGCCAGAAAGTTGCCGGACAGAAGTGTTGAGCCTGTGTCACGACCACCCGCTGGCCGGACATTTTGGGGTTCACAAGACTCGTGAACTAATCCAGCGCATGTTTTGGTGGCCGAAGCTTGAGGAAGATTGCAAGGACTATGTTAAGTCATGTGTCATCTGTACCCAAAGCAAGTCTGCCAGGACCAAGTCCTGGGGCCTCCTCAGACCACTACCAATTCCTGACAGACCCTGGAGCATGATTGCCATGGACTTTGTAGTGGAACTACCCCCTTCTGAAGGACATACAGCTATCTTTGTAGTGGTTGACCGTCTGTCTAAGATGGCCCACTTCATACCCCTAAAGAGTACGCCGTCTGCTTTGGAAACCGCCCGGGTGTTCATCAGGGAGATCGTAAGGCTGCATGGGGTACCAACCAACATTGTATCTGACAGGGGAGTCCAGTTCACCTCCCGCTTCTGGAGATCACTATGCCAAATTCTGAAAATTGAACTTTCCATGTCATCTGCTTTCCACCCCCAGACTAACGGACAAACTGAAAGGACGAACCAAACCCTGGAACAGTACATCCGTTGCTTTACCTCATTTGTCCAAGATGATTGGGTAGCACTGTTGCCTTTAGCGGAATTTGCTTTCAACAATGCCAGCCATTCAGCCACAGGTCAGTCACCGTTCTTTGCGAACTATGGGTTCCATCCTGTCTTCCTGCCTAACATTATTCCAGAATCTCCTGTTCCAGCAGTACAAAGCACTGTCGAGTTCCTGGGTCGCAACAACAAGTTGTTGCAAGAAGCTATGGCCAAGGCGCAGGCAACCAACAAGAGGCTTTATGACAGGAAGAGAAGAGGTGAATTACGTCTCCAACCAGGTGATCAGGTGTGGTTATCTACCACCAACCTCAAGATGGCTTGCCCTTCAAAGAAGCTGGCACCCAGATTCATTGGCCCTTTCCCAGTTAAAAGGAAATTGAATGAGGTCTCCTATGAACTTACCCTGCCTGAGTCGCTCAAAGTGCACCCGGTGTTTCACGTGTCTCTGCTTAAACCCACAGTACCCGACCCTTTCCCGGACAGAGGAACGGGGCCACCCGGACCCGTTATTATTAATAAGGATGAGGAGTATGAGGTGGAGGCTGTCGTAGACTGCAGGAGAAGAGGTAACCAACTTCAATTTTTAATCAAATGGAAGGGCTATGGACCAGAGGAGAACTCATGGGAACCTAAGCAAAATGTGCATGCCCAAGAACTGATCCAGGCCTTCTTCCGCAGACATCCTCATAAAAGAGCTCTTTTGGGCACCCGGAGGTTGCCCTTAAGGGGGGGGCAATGTCATGGACATACTACTTCCAGACCTGCAACAGGGCTCAGGCGCATCCCCACCAACAGGTTCCCAGTAACGAACAGGCGTGCGCCAATGCGCATGTGCCGATCGCAGAGATCGCACGCACAGTGATTCGGCTTTGGCGCCCAGTGGCCTTTAAGAGGGGCTTCCACAATTCAGCACTTGCTGTTTGATCTGCAGCTTCACCTGTGACCTGTTCCTGTAATCAGCATCCGATCACCTGACCTGGCTCTCTGACCACGCTGCTGTCTCCAATCCTGAACCTTGGCTTTCCCTGACTCTGATTCTGTTTACCTGCCTGTCTGATCTCCTGTTACCAGAAACCAGCCCGAACTTGACTATTCCTTGCCTGCCGAATCTGTTGAACTGATCCACTGTGTATGACCCGGCTTGTCTGACCTTGCTTCTGCCTGCTGTGTGCACCCTGCTGACCTGCATCCAGCTTACCTGCAGCCTGCTGACCTGCATCCAGCTTACCTGCATCCTGCTGACCTGCATCCAGCTCACCTGCAGCCTGCTGACCTGCATCCAGCTTACCTGCAGCCTGCTGACCTGCATCCAGCTCACCTGCATCCTGCTGACCTGCATCCGGCTTATCTGCTGACTTGCATCCAGCTTACCTGCACCCGGCATTCCAGTCAGTTCCAGTGTCTCCCAGTGGACATCATCTCCAGTTCCAGAGAATCCACCAGGCACTCATACCCCACTGTGCTCCTACGGTCACTGTCCTCAACTCCAGTGATCTGGGAACCAGGGCTGTACGAGAGGTCTCCCTCTGCACGTCAGGCTCACATACAAGGTACGTGTCACATACGGTCGGATTTTCAGACGGAAAATGTGTGATAGGACCTTGTTGTCGGAAATTCCGACCGTGTGTAGGCTCCATCACACATTTTACATCGGATTTTCTGACACACAAAGTTTGAGAGCAGGATATAAAGTTTTCCGACAACAAAATACGTTGTCGGAAATTCCGATCGTGTGTACACAAATCCGACAGACAATCCTAGGATTTTGTTGTCGGAATGTCCGAACAAAGTCCGACCGTGTGTACGGGGCATAAGTGTTTTCATGTCGAATGTGCAGGGAAGCTCGCCGACTTTCTGCTGCCACTTGTAAACAAAATCGAAAGGCAGAGGAAGTCTTCCACTACTTGGTTCTGCATTGGATGACATCATCAGTCAGAACTTCAAAGGAGACGAATATTGGAAAACTTCCTCTGCCAGTTTCTGTGTTTACAAGTGGCAGTGAAAAATCGGTGAGCTGTCCCAGCAGAAATATCATTTATGGCAGGACCTGGCTATTGAGCTCAGCACCTGATGAGCCTCCCCACTATTTCCAGTCCTGTTATTGCCCATCATTGAATCATGAAGCTGATTTAGTCATTTGTGTATGTTTAGAAATTAATATGGCATTGAGGCTCCAGTCACACGAATGCATTTTTCATGCTTCTTCCTTTTTGCAGAAACGCAGGACATTATTTTTAACATGGGTTCTTATGGAACATGTTCACATAAATGCATTTTTGTGCCTCTGCATATTTGGAAAGGGTCAGGGACTTTTTTCCTTTCAGCATGCAGCATTTTGCATGTAATAGACTTCAATAGACCCACATCCAAAACGCAAGTACTGCGTATTTATCACGATTTTCCTGCAATTTTCCTGTGATTTGTGTTTTGCGATTTGGGTGGTTTTTTTTGGGAGGGGCTTTACATTCACTGTATATAGCTGGTTGCTAAGGAGTGGGGCTGCCACGTTCTTAACAATCAATGATCAGCTGTTAGCGAGGCTCCGCCCTAACAGTTGAATGTAAAAAAAAAAAAATTTGGCAGCTAAAAAAAAAAACGGCGTGGGGTCTCCCCCCCCCAAAACCATACCAGACCCTGCGGTCTGGTATGGATTTGGAGGGGACACCCCCACGCCAATTTCTTTTTTTTTAAATGGCGTGGGGTCCCCCCACCCCAAAGCACCTTGTCCCCATGGGGACAAGGGCCTCTTCCCTACCCCTGGCTGCTGGTTGTGGGGGTCTGCAGGGGGCTTATCAGAATCCGGATAGAAGACCGGAGGAAGAAGAAGAAGACCGGAGGAAGAAGTGGGGGAAGAAGAAGACGGAGGAAGAAGACATTTTTAAAAAAAGGACTTGTCAAAAACGCTTGTCTTACTACACTACTTTTTTTACAATGTACCCCATACTCATTCACATAGGGGGGGCCAGGATCTGGGGGCCCTCTTGTTAAAGGGGACTTCCGGATTCTGATAAGCCCCCTGTACACTGACCCCCACAACCACCGACCATTGTTGTGGGGAAGAGGTCCTTATCAAGGGAAAAAGGTGCTTTGGGGTGGGGGGCAGAGCCCCCCCACCCCAAAGCACTCCCCTATGTTGAGGGCATACAGCCTGGTATGGTTTAGGAGGGTGGGCCGTCGCTCGTCCCCTTCCTTTCCTGACCTGCTCGGCTGCTTGGATAAGGGTCTGGTATGGAATATGAGAGGGCGCACTTTTTTTTTTTTTGGCGTGGGGGTGTCCCCTCCAAATCAATACGCTGTTTGAGAAATATTAGATACAGAAGGTGCTAAGAGTGATCACATGCAACAAGTATTACTCTCAATTAATACAATACATGCTTTATTTCTGCTGTGCAGGCCAGAACCAGATCCAGTTTTGTAGATCTCCTTTAATTGTTATGAATAGAAAGCAACTGTAGCATTTTAACATAATCATGCTGAACCATTTTTGCCTACACAGCCTTAGCCACAGTCATAGCGCTTTGCCTACACAGCCTTAGTCATAGCGCTTTTCCCTTTACCTTCATCAGTTTACCCCCTTGGCATATGTTAATTTAAAACACACATTCGTGGGTGTGTGTTCATAGTTGTTTTATACGCAGCCAACTTACACTGTGACAAGAGAAAAGAGTGCTGTGTGAGTGCCAAGTGCAGTGCAAGTTTGAATGTATCTGGGTGGTGAGGGGATGATCTTTTTGGAGGCTTTAGGGGTCAGCAACCTGCAGATCATTATCTACCAGTAGATCGTGGCCAGGTGACTGGTGGATCGCAGTCTGGGCATAGATTGCTAACATGTTTACATAGTTTACATTATTTACATAGTTTACTAATTTAACCAGCATAAGGGCTTGTTTTAGCATATGTAAACGGCGTTCAAACCACACATGTGAGGAATCGCCATGAAACGTTAAAGCGAGAACAATATTTCTAGCAGACATCCTCCGTACCTCTAAACATGTAACCTGTTTTTAAGTGTTGAAGTTTGGCACCATTCCACAAGTGTGCGCAATTTTAAAAGCATGACATGTTAAGTATCTATTTATTCGGCTCAGCATCATCTTTCACAGTATACACAAAAAAATCAGGCTAACTTTAGTATTTTTTTTATTATTCATGAAACAGTTCTTTTCCAAAAAGAAAACACGTTTGAAAAATTGCTGCGCAAATACCGTGTGACATAAAAAGGTTCAACGACCACCATTTTATTCCCTAGGGTGTCTGCTTAAAAAAAAAATATATACATATATAGATATAGATATATATCTATATCTATATATATATCTATATATATATATATATATATAGATATATATATATCTATATATATATTTGGGGGGGGGGTTCTGAATAACTTTCTAGCAAAAAATGATGATTTTCACATGTAGGACAGAAGTGTCAGAATTGGCCTGGGTGGCAAGTGGTTAATTACCATAAGTAAATAATATACAAATAATTATTATATATTGTTTTAAGGTAATTTACTATATTTTCAAAAACTGTACTCACGCAGATGGCTTAGGAGACAAATTACTGAAGTTTGAAGTTATAACTGCAAACCAGTAATTTCACAGTAAATAGTTAAATAATATATTATGTTATAACATATAGCATAATAATATAGTATTTAGCTTGATTTAAAAAAAAAAAAGTACCTTTTCAGCAGCAGCAGATTCTCCCTTTTAACTGTGTGAGAAAAACATGGGATTATAGGTACACCTTGTACCTATAAACCCATGATTTTTCCTTGTAGTTAAGAGGACTGACCATAAGTAAAATATCCATAAAGAGACAAGGAGAAATTCCAGGTAAGGATCCCGATGTGCAAGTGATGTCCAATAATAATATGTGACTGATATAGTGATAACTATCCACCACCAGTATCGCTAGCCTCTCACCTCAATGAGGTCTTAAAACAGCCTTTCCCACACTGGGAGATGTATAATGGCAGGCAACTGGAACCAGGCAGCTTGCAGTTTCAAGGAACGATCACATGAAATAGAATAAATGAAATCTAGTGCTCTCTGTCTCTCACTTAAAATATGTTTATTTCAAACATAGAATAACTTACAAAGCTGGCACTGTACCCCAGTGCGAAGGATGCAGGCATGCAGGATACTCCACGAAAACGAGCAGGGCGCGGGTGACGTCACAAGTCACGTGGTATGTTCCGTACGCGTTACGTCCCTTGTGATGGACGGGACTTTTGGATGATCCTGATACCTACCAGATCCTTAATAAGGACCCAATGTTAAACTACAAGGATGAACTACACTGGCTGGTGGAAGAAGGAAAGACATTGGGGATTCTGACAAAGAAGGAGGCGTCCTATCTAGACCCCCTTTTTTGCAGAACACCCATTATATATTGTCTTCCTAAAATCCATAAGAGTATCACTGACCCCCCTGGTAGGCCTATTGTCAATGGCATTGATTCCATCTCCTCAAGGGTGGGTCAGTATATAGATTTCTTTCTCCAACCGCTAGTGAATCAAACTGAGGCATTCCTGAAGGATATGAAACACGTTATTCAAATTATGGAATCCCTCAGCTGCTCCTCTCCTTGTATTTTGGCTACAGCCGACGTAGGGTCTTTGTACACCATTATTGGACATGAAGATGCTGTATCCTCAGTACAATGGGCCTTATCTAAGTTTTCCGACCTTTCTAGCAAACATAAGAATTTTTTGTTAAAGAGTTTGCGCTTCTGTCTAGAAAAGAACTATTTCTGGTTCAGTCGTCACTTTTATTTACAAAGGAGGGGCGTTGCGATGGGTGCCCGTTTTGCTCCCAGTGTGGCCAACCTTTTTATGGCCCACTGGGAGGAAGATGTAGTTTTTAGGCACCGCCCCCCACAGCTAGTGTGCTATAAACGGTACATAGACGATTTAGTATTGGTATGGGAGGGGGACCACTCTAGTTTGGACACTTTTGTGAAAACTTTAGACGCTAACACGAAAAATATTAAACTTACTTGGAATTTTAGTGAAGAAAAATTAGTGTTCCTAGATTTGGAGATTCGGAGGGAAGAGAATAAATTCACATTGTGCAATTATCGAAAGCCCACCGACCGAAACTCCTTTATTCCATTAGGGAGTTGCCACCACAAATCCTGGCTGTGCAACATCCCTAAGGGACAATTTGTGAGGCTCAGACGAAATTGCACAGATGTCAGCGATTATGTCTCTCAGTCCATGGCACTTTCTTCTAAATTTCAGGAAAAGGGCTATGATCAAATGGCCCTTAAGAGTGATATGGAGAAAGTTCTGGCCATGGATAGGCCAGAATTGATCTCCAATAAAGTTAAAGACACCAGCATTAATGCCCCCAATTTCAAAATGTTATTGAACTATAATGTTCAGTTTAAACAGTTTGAAAAGCTGGTTGCTAAAAACTGGCCAATTTTGAAACAAGATCGTGTGCTGGGTCCCCTACTGCCACCCCGACCGTCTTTCATTTATAAGAAAGCTCCGTCCTTAAGAGACCGTTTGGCACCCGGAGTGGTAGATCCCCCCATTCATACAGATAATAAACTATTCTCCTTCCTCTCTGGTTTCTATGCGTGCGGGCGTTGTACAGCCTGTAAACATTCTAAGTGTAACGATAAAAAACGCAAACAATTCGTTGCCACCTCTACTGGCAGGGAATATAAAATTGATCAATTGATCACCTGTAAGACAGTCGGAGTGGTATATATGTTGGAGTGTGGATGTGGCCTCCAATATATTGGAAGGACCTCCAGGCCCCTGCATGTGCGTTTAGGAGAGCACATTAATAATATTAAGAAGGGATTAAAAACCCACAATGTTTCGAAACATTTCAAAATGGTACATGCCCAAAACCCCAGGGGATTAAAATTCTGGGGAATTGAAAGAGTTAATAAACATTGGAGGGGGGGTAATTTCCTTCGCCAGCTCAGCCGCAGGGAATCCCACTGGATACATGAAACTAAGGTCCTCCTGCCGAGGGGCTTAAACGTCGAGTTTGACGTAAATTGTTTTATCTCTGATCGGTGATTTTTTATGATGATTATTATGAGCTAATGTTTTTATGTATTTTTATGGATTTTTACTATGTTTTGAATATATGAATTTATATGAATATATGAATTATGTGGGCGAGTGGGATGTTCCATGAGACTGAGCAATTACGCGGGTCGTCTTATAAGCCATGCACCTTAAACAGGGGGCTTGTCACGTCTTTACCAGCTACGCTTAGTAGCATTTTTGTTATCCATTAGGATTCAATTACATTCCATTTGTAATTGTAGTAATTCTTTCCACGGCTCCAGCATGAGAGCTGACATTTCCGGGTTCGGGTAACCGTCGCCATGGTTATTTGCACACAAGTGGTTTCATTGGCTGCGGCGAACAGCCGAGTCAGTTAAAAGCGGGTGTACTACGTCACGCCGTCGCCGCTGAAGAAGTCCCGCCCATCACAAGGGACGTAACGCGTACGGAACATACCACGTGACTTGTGACGTCACCCGCGCCCTGCTCGTTTTCGTGGAGTATCCTGCATGCCTGCATCCTTCGCACTGGGGTACAGTGCCAGCTTTGTAAGTTATTCTATGTTTGAAATAAACATATTTTAAGTGAGAGACAGAGAGCACTAGATTTCATTTATTCTATTTCATGTGATCGTTCCTTGAAACTGCAAGCTGCCTGGTTCCAGTTGCCTGCCATTATACATCTCCCAGTGTGGGAAAGGCTGTTTTAAGACCTCATTGAGGTGAGAGGCTAGCGATACTGGTGGTGGATAGTTATCACTATATCAGTCACATATTATTATTGGACATCACTTGCACATCGGGATCCTTACCTGGAATTTCTCCTTGTCTCTTTATGGATATTTTACTTATGGACATTGATGTTTATTGATATTCAGGGAAACTGTTAGCGCTGTACTGCTTTTTTCATATGTCTGTTTGGATTTGATAGATTTTATCCTCAGTAATCAGCTGCTCTTAGTATTTTGCATTGGTGATCAGCGCTGGTTGATTTTCATTATAGTTAAGAGGACTGGGCTGGAAGGAAGCATTTGTCTTTTAGACACATGCCCCCTTTTATGACACTGCAGTGAGAGGAGAGCCTCCACTGCAGCATTTTTATTGGACAGCTTGGACCAATGGTGCTTTACTATTGGTCCAAGGCTCCAAGCTGTCCATTGAGCTCAGTGCCTCTGACAAAAAGTCATCCTCTCAATCTGCTGCAAACAGTGTGTGCCAGCTTGTATTTAAACTGGCTGTGCTGTATGTAGCTTCTGACAGGCTGCGCAAGGAGCCCCGTATCTCTGGAACCATGGTTGGCAGAAGCCTCAAATTTTGACCAATGGTGGGCTAGGACTTCAGCTAACAACTGCCCCCCCCCCCCCCCCCGCCGCCCAAACTCCAGGTTGCCGAATTACGACCATTGAAGCTTGGTCCTTTTTTTGTTTTTTTTAATGTTCCCCCCTGACTGCACATCCCTGAAACGGGGGTAGGGTGCTACAATGCAGAATGTGTACAAGCTGTTGAGTGACAGTGTTTAGGCAGTTTTGGCAGCGCTATCTTAACCACTTACCCACTGGGCACTTATACCCCATTCCTAACCAGGCCAATTTTCAGCTTTCAGTGTTGTCACATTTTGAATGACAATTACTCAGTCATGTAACACTGTAACCATATTACATTTTTTTCCTTTTTTTCACACAAATAGAGCTTTCTTTGATAGTATTTAATCACCACTGGATTTTTTTATTTTTTGTGCTATAAATAATAAAAGACAGAAAATTTTGTATAAAAATGCATTTTTCGTCGTTTCTGTTATAAAATTTTACAAATCAGTAATTTTTCTTTATAAATTTTGGCCAAAATTTATACTGCTACATATCTTTGGTAAAAATAACCAAAATCAGTTTAAATTATTTGGTCTTTTTGAAGGTTTTAGAGTTTACAACTTATGGTGCCAATCACTGAAAATTGATCACACCTGATGTACTGATGGCCTATTTCCTTTCTTGAGACACTAAGGGTCCGTTCACACTACGACGACTTGGGATCCGACTTGTCAGCCCTCAAGTCGCCCCAAGTCGCTTGACATTGGGAGTTGCATTATAGTCAATGAGAGCCATCTTAATGTACGCTCCGACTTCAGAAAAGGTTCCTGTACTACTTCTAGGCGACCTGTACCCATAGATTTCAATGACGGTCGCCTCCCAGTCAGATCCTCATCTATAGTGAAGCGACTTTACAGGAAAAAGAAGATTATGAGGGGGAACTCCACGCCAAATTTTAAATAAAAAACCGGCATGGGTTCCCCCTAAGGGAGCAAACCAGGCCCTTAGGTCTGGTATGGATTTTAAGGGGAACCCCCTACACCGAAAAAAACGGCCGTGGGGGTCCCCCCAAAATCCATACCAGACCCTTATCCGAGCACGCAGCCCAGCCGGTCAGGAAAGGGGGTGGGGAGGAGCGAGCACCCCCCTCCTGAACTGTACCAGGCCGCATGCCCTCAACATGGGGGGGTGGGTGCTCTGGGGAAGCGGGGCACCCTGCGTCCCCCCACCCCAAAGCACCTTGTCCCCATGTTGATGAGGACAAGGGCCTCTTCCCAGGGTCTGCAGGCAGGGGGCTTATAATTTAATAAGGGGGCCCCCGGATCCCAGCCCCCCACCCTATGTGAATGAGTATGGGGTACATTGTACCCCTACCCATTCACCTGGGGGGAAAAAAGTGTCAATAAAAAAACAGTACACAGGTTTTTAAAGTAATTTATTAGGCAGCTCCGGGGGTCTTCTTCCAACTTCAGAGGTCTCTTCCGACTTCTCCGCTCTCTCCGGCCTCTTCTCCTGCTCTCCGGTTCTTCTCTCGCTCTCCAGTTCTTCTGCCGGGCTCCTCCGCTATCTTCTGCTCTTTTGCCCCTCTCCTGCTAGCGGTGGCCCGGTCTTCTCCGCCGACTTCTTCCCTCTTCTTCCGATGTTGACACGACGCTCTCTCCCACTGTAATGCCGTGTTCGTGATGCACAGCGACTTATATAGGGATGGGGCGTGGTCACCGAGTGATGTCACCCGGTGACCCTGCCCCTTATGACATCACAGTCCCGGGACATAATGGGACTGTGACTTTATAAGGGGTGGGGTCAACAGGTGACATCACCCGGTGACCACGTCCCATCCCTATAAAAGTGGTTGCGCAACGC
Source organism: Lithobates septentrionalis (assembly GCA_037952835.1). Classification (NCBI taxonomy): domain Eukaryota; kingdom Metazoa; phylum Chordata; class Amphibia; order Anura; family Ranidae; genus Lithobates; species Lithobates septentrionalis. The sequence continues at coordinate 1,690,745 of JBBDGP010002504.1, read as the reverse complement.
GCATACGGCATTACAGCGGGAGAGAGCGTTTTGTCAACAACGGAGGAAGAGAAGAGGGAAGAAGACGCCACAGAAGACCGGGCCACCGCTAGCAAAAGAGTGGGCAAAAGAGCAGAAGATAGCCTGGCAGAAGATACCGGAGAGCGGGAGAAGAACCGGAGAGAGCAGAGAAGAGGCCGGAGAGTATGGAGAAGAAGGAAGAGACCGCGGAAAAGAAGGAAGAGACCCCCAAAGTCGGAAGAAGACCCCCGGAGCTGCCTAATAAATTAGTTTAAAAACCTGTCTAGTGTGTTTTTTTGACACTTTTTTTCCTAGATGAATGGGTAGGGGTACGATGTATACCATACTCATTCACATAGGGTTGGGGGTCAGGATCTGGGGGCCCCCTTATTAATGGGGGCTCCTGGATTCCCAAAAGCCCCCCACCCGCAGACCCTGACAACCAACGGCCAGGGTTGTCGGGAAGAGGCCCTTGTCCTCATCAATATGGGGACAAGGTGCTTTGGGGTGGGGGGGCCGCAGGGAACCCCCCTGCCACAAAGCACCCACCCCCCCATGTTGAGGGCATGCGGCCTGGTACGGTTCAGGGGGGGGGCGCTCGCTCATCCCCACCCCCTTTCCTGACCGGCCGGGCTGCGTGCTTGGATAAGGGTCTGGTATGGATTTTGGGGGGACCCCACGCGTTTTTTTCAGCATAGGGGGTGCCCCTTAAAATCCATACCAGACCGAAGGGCCTGATATGCTCTTGGAGGGGGAACCCATGCCGGTTATTTATTTAAAATTTGGCGTGGAGTTCCCCCTCAAGATTCATACCAAACACAGTGCCTGGTATTGGCGGGGATCCAAGTCGGATCCCCGTTCACTGAAAGTCGGACGCATATCGGCTTCAAGTGGCAGGGCAAAGTTGGATCCAAAGTAGGACGGCTGTCGTGTTGCACCAGTGTGAACCCGGCCTAATGCTAGCCATACACTATACGAAAAATTGTTCAAACCCATTTTCAAAAAACAAACTTACAGTCGTGAGAGCAAGCGATAGTGCCATCATGTAAATCATTCAATGGACATAAATAAATCAATTTTTTGTTCATTTTTTTCATATATACCTAATGCAAACAGTTTGGACAGGAAACACATTGACCTTTCAATTTATTGTTCGTTCCGCAGAAAATTTCCAAACTTGTCCTTCATTTTTTTGGCTCAAAAACGTCCCAACCGATTACCGATTTGTGCCCATTAACTGTCCAAAAAACGTGCGCACTGTCTAAATAACCGAATTTTGGCCGATTTTTCGTATAGTGTATGGCCAGCATACACTAAAATCGCCTCCGAAGTTGCCAAAAGTAGTGCAGGAACTACTTTTGGGAATCGTTGCAGCGCCACAAATTCTGAGTCACACCAATTCGGACGGTGCTGCGGCCGGCAATAGGTGGCGATTTGACATGTCAAATTGCATGTCAAAACGGCTCCAAGGTATTTAGTAAGAAGCATGGTAAGTTTTTTTTCGTTGTAATATTTTCCCACAATTCTTTGCAAAATTAAGATATTTTTTTTCACAAAATTGTCATATTAACAGGTTATTTTTCTCACACAGCAAATGCATACTTGCATAAAAATTATTGCGGCGCTGAAAAGTTCAAAATGAAATTGAAGAGTGGGAGGAATCCAATCAGCAAATATATTGTGCAGATGTAGAAAGAGTCACTCGTCACCATGTGGTAATGTAGTCTGCTTACCAGAAGGTGTTAAGGATTAGGCATAGATGATAAATTCTCAATAGCATCCAGCAAATCCAGCCCACTGGAACCCCTCATCAGACCACAACATCCGTGGGATTTCCTTCACATATAAACATCTCCCAATGGTCAAGTTGAAGCTTAAAACAGCATGCATCAATGATAGGAACAAACGGCTGCAGCAATCAGCATACGGATGTCAGCCTGCCTGACATGTTTCATCGTAACAGATGTCTTCAGAGGCATGGCCATACCTGGAGAGGCGGGGCAGCTATAATTGTGATTTTTTTTTAAAAACACAGATTTTTACATACTGTCCCTGGTTTTATTGAGGCTGGCAACCCTGATGGGGCCCCTTAGTGGCATGGGGCCCCTTAGTGGCATGGGGCCCTCGGGCAGTGCCGAGTGTCCGAATGGTCAGTCCGCCCCTGCAGGCTAGCCACCATCAGGTGTTCCAGGAGCATAAATTACACATATCATTTACCTATTACACCTCTGAAAGCCCTGGCACACCAGGACAATCAAAACGCCCACAAAATGACCCCATATTTTAAAGCAAACACCCCGTTGTATATTCTATGAGGCATATTGAATCTTTTGAACATGTCATTTTTTTACACAAGTTTTTTGGAAAATGTGGAAAGAAAATGAAAACGCATTTATTTTTTTAATGCATTTTTTTCACATTTTTACAGCACTGAGGGGTGCTGATGAGGATCCACTGATAGGGTGGTACGGATGAGCTCAGTTGTGCACTGTTGGCACTTATAAACACACTGATGGGCACTGGTGGCACTGTAGTGGCACTGTAGGTCAATGATGGCACTGTAGGGGCACTGATGTGGCACTGAAAGGCACTGTAGGGGCACCAAAGACACAGTAGTGGCAATGTAGGGCACTGATGGCACTGTAGTGGTACTGTAGGACACTGATAGCACTGTAGGGGCACAGATGTGGCACTGATGGCACTGTAGTGGCACTGATGAGCACTGTAGTGCACCAGGGGGCATGCGAGAAGCACGTTCAAGGAAGGACGTCAATAGAAGCCCTCCCAGAACTAGCCGGCCATGCTGTAGCCAGCATTTGGCTATGGTCGGCAAGTGGTTAATAGTATCATATGCCACTACATTACAGTGCTTCTTACATCATGTTCCCCTATCGCAGTGCCCATATACATCAGGTAGGTTCCTCCATCACAGTGCCCATATGCTGTACCTCAGGTGTCCCCATCACAGTGTCCCTATACATCAGGTATCCCCATCACAGTGTCCCCATTCTTTAGGTTCCCCCTTCACAGTGTCCCCATACTTTAAGTGTCCTCATACATTAGGCTCCCCAATCACAGTGTCCCCATACATCAGGTATCTTCATCACAGTGTCCCCATGCATTAGGTTCCCCCATCACTGTGCCCCATACATCAGGTGTCCCCATCACTTCAGTTTCCATATATAAAGTGTCCCCATACATCAGTTGTGCCCCCTTCCCCCTTGTACTCACAGATCACAAATGCAGTTCCCACCTGCAAGGTTCCCCCTTCACAGTTCCCCCGTCATTGCTCTCTCATCAATATTGTTCAGCTGTTGCCTCTGAGAGTGAAACTTGAAATGCATCCGGAAACTGGACACCTATAATAAAATGTTGAAGATTATGCTATTTATATCAGCATGTCTTTGTCTACAATGGTATTAGAGTCTTTGGCATATGTTCAGCTGATGCCTCATTTTATTGATTGTTTAATGTGACACCAATAAAGTTGTATTTATTTTATCGGTTGGTTGTTTGTTGAGTCCACACGCTCAAGAAATACTTCTGTTTGGTGGAATGGTCAAGTGGTTTGCTGCACATTTTTGAGGCTATAACTTGGAGAACAGGTGCCAGAATATTATGCAAGGGACTTGTAATGCCAGCAAGTAATATATCTACTTGTGTGTTACCAAGTCATTATCATTCCAGTACAATCCATGCTGCAGTAAGCTTTATACTGCCAAGTCTTTGTCTGTACATCATTGCTGAAAGAAAAAAAAACACTGAATACATTCATAACAGGCTACCACACCAAATAGGTACCTTGTCAATATGGGTTTTTGTTGCTTATTCTATAAACCTAGCTAGCAGAAAGTGCAAATTATATATTATCAAACATTCTATCATCAGCTTCCATTTTTTTTGTCAAGGCTTGAACAAGCTGAAGTTAGGAGCTGATTGGTCACCATAAACAACTGCATCAGATTATGCACTCTCCAGTTTTAGTAACACCACCCTATTGTGATTAGTAAAATCAACTATTTATGGTCTGAAAATGGCAAACTAAAAACGAACGGGGCTGGGAGATGAAAAATGTGCCCTATTATTACATATGGTGATTCCAAATGATACATGGATCTCCAGTTAAAAAAACAGAAAGTAGACACATTGGTCAAGTAGCTACACGAGAACCTCAATGTACTAAAGGTATGTGTGAATCTGGTCATCAAATGAGCCTAATTCAGTCAATATTCAGATGAGTGTACAGTTGTAAAAAGCAGTGATAGATCAGTGAAAGGATCATTTACTGCTTCATAAATAGTCCCCTGTTTTTTGTTTTTGTTTTGCTATTGAGTTAGAACAAAATCGTCTTTCCCACCTTTCCTAGGACCATTAAAAGTGTGTCCTCTTCTCTTACCACAACCTGTGTGAGCAGCTTTTTAAATCCAGATGGGAAGGCTTGCGGTGTACCAGCAATCTTTCCCCAGCACATTCCTTCCTACATGCTCCCTTGTGTCTGGTCATGCACACTTTATTGGTGGAAAGATAAGCAGTAATGCCTCTGGGCATAAATAAAATACATACCATGTACAGTATATTCAATGGACTTGTAAGGATGGACAATGAAAGTTTTCAGGCTAACTGCAATTAAGAATATTGTTGAACCAGTAACATTATTGTAAAACAATGATGTGTAAGTTTTTTCTCAATGTCCTAATGTATACTTGATGAACGGTATACTTATGTGAAGTAGGGGAGGAGGCTTTGTTCACAGAAGGTTGATATCTAGAAGAGTTAATGTGACTCATTCGACTGGCACTAATGTACAGAGCATAAACCTTTCTTCCCTCTTATCCATGTGTGTCATGTCCTGTTACACATGCAGTTCATCATTTCATGCAACAATGATAGAGAGATATATAGGGACACACCCTGCTTTATTGTCACATGGTTATTAGAGAAACTTTTATAACATCCAGGGACACACTGATTTTTAATGACACCTTCCAGTGAGTTATATGCCTAACTTGTCTAGTTATATCAGTTTCCAATAACAACCTATGGGGAATAGGCATACACTAAATGTAGTTTTATAACCCACAGGGGGCTTAGTTTAGGATTTGATTCATAATTGTCTTATAATAATCTAACCAGTTTCTGGTTCCAGGGTAACTTTGTTTTTCCATTTTTTTCTTTAAGTTGATCTTAATAACTATATTATTTTTTACTCGTATTTATTTTAGATTGGATGTCTTTAGTAATGCTAGGTGACCTAGCTTTGCTAAGTCCTAGCTATTTTGAGTTTAGAATGTTATTAGTATAATTATGACACTAAATCCCGGACTTATGGATTCAGACTAATCCTTTATTAAAGAGAAATAATGAGAGAAGTATTAGTTGCTGATAAAAAGTTTCTGCAGGGATCACACTGCATAAATATCTGACATACATTTCTCAATTACAAAAAGCACAATTGTGGCAACAGTCACAATTGTTTGTGGTGAAGTCAACAAATGTGTTTTAGAAAATTGTATGGTTATACCAGTTTGGTTAATGCCTTGTTAATGAAGGGTTGTCAATCCAGCCAATCAATGGTGACATACATGAGCCCAGTGAGTTGGAGTGATAAATATTTGGGATATCTGATGATTGACTTGCATGATGAAGGTACACTGAGATGCCCAACAGGAATCAAGTGATCCTAATTAGACTAGCAAAATGGAGGACTCACCGGAACCTGCTTTTTATAGTTACAGTGCTTTGTAAAAGTATACACCTCCTTAGCTTTACCTATTTTGTTACATTACAGCCTTTAATAGTCTAAGTTGGTGAAGTAAAATTAGAAAAAATATATACATAAAACTATTTTTCAGAAATAAAAAAATGATAATTAGAATGTGTGTACGTATTCACCCCCTTTGTTATGAAGCCCATAAAAAGCTCTGTTGCAACCAATTAACGTATTTTTCGCTCCATAAGGTGCATTTTTTCCCCCCAAAAAATGGGGGAAAATGCCTGTGCATCTTATGGAGCGAATACTGACCAGGACCGCCCCCCCCCCCCCCCCCCACCATGTTAGAATACCAGGCCTTTTTTCCTTGTTTTCCTCCTCTAAAACCTAGGTGCGTCTTATGGTCAGGTGCGTCTTATGGAGTGAAAAATACGGTACCTTCAGATGTCACATAATTAGTGAAATGATGTCCACCTGTGTGCAATCTAAGTGTCACATGATCTGTCATTACATATACACACCTTTTTGAAAGGCCCCAGAGGCTGCAACACCTAAGCAAGAGGCACCACTAACCAAACACTGCCATGAAGACCAAGGAACTCTCCAAACAAGTAAGGGACAATGTTGTTGAGAAATACAAGTCAGGGTTAGGTTATAAAAAAATATCCAAATCTTTGATGATCCCTAGGAGCACCATCAAATCTATCATAACCAAATGGAAAGAACATGGCACAACAGCAAACCTGCCAAGAGACAGCCGCACACCAAAACTCACGGACCATGCATGGAGGGCATTAATCAGAGAGGCAGCACAGAGACCTAAGGTTCCACAGCAGAGACTGGAGTATCTGTACATAGGACGACAATAAGCTATTTGCTCCATAGAGTTGGGCATTATGGCAGAGTGGCCACAAGAAAGCCATTACTTTCAGCAAAAAACAAAATGGCACGTTTTGAGTTTGCGAAAAGGAATGTGGAAGACTCCCAAAATGTATGGAGGAAGGCGCTCTGGTCTGATGAGGCTATAATTGAACTTTTTGGCCATCAAAGAAAACGCTATGTCTGGCGCAAACCCAACACATCACCCCAAGAACACCTTCCTTACAGTGAAACATGGTGGTGGCAGCATCATGCTGTGGTGATGTTTTTCAGCAGTCTGGACTGGGAAACTGAACAGAGTTGAGGGAAAGATGGATGGTGCTAACTACAGGGATATTCTTGAGCAAAATCTGTACAACTCTGTGTGTGATTTGAGGCTAGGATGGAGGTTCACCTTCCAGCAGGACAATGACCCCAAACACACGGCTAAAGCAACACTTGAGTGGTTTAAGGGAAAACATGTAAATGTGTTGGAATGGCCTAGTCAAAGCCCAGACCTTAATCCAATAGAAAATCTGTGGTCAGACTTAAAGATTGCTGTTAACAAGCGCAAACCATCTAACTTGAAGGAACTGGAGCAGTTTTGCATAGAGGAATGGGCAAAAATCCCAGTGGTAAGATGTGGCAAGCTCATAGAGACTTATCCAAAGAGACTTGGAGCTGTGATAGCCGCAAAAGGTGGCTCTACAAAGTATTGACTTTAGACATCTTCAAAGTTGTGGGCATGAAGATGTGTCCGGGTGGCGTGATGTGCGTCTGACGTCAGCACAGGGGAGGAGCCTAGCGCCGGCACCAAGGGAGGTGTGAGATGGGGAGCCTACAATCCTCGGAGATGCCTCGCGGGGTGAGAGACCGCGAGTGGCCGGCATAAGAACGAGCGCTCGGCCGCCCACCTGTCCTACTTCCCCCTCCCGCCGAACCCGCTGAAGCTGCGGCGGCAGAGCCGGATATCCTTCCCCGGACCGCTACAGACAACAGACGAGGCTGTCATCAGTGCACCTCCACCTCTATGTGGCTTGACGCTGTGAACAGACAGGAGTATTAGTAACTCTCGAGCCCCGGCCAGAGGACGCATAGAGTGGAGCTGCAGTTTTCAGTTTGAACCCGAGTGCTGGACGCTGCAACAGGGAGCTAAGATTAAGAAACCAAAGGAATCATTTCCACGCTCAGCTGTTTGTGAAAGAAGAAGCAAGGTATGAGAAGCTCCGCTGATATCACTGTTATTACTATTGATAAGCTATGGTATGAACTGTGCGGGTTAGATCTGGATCATCTGCTGTGAGACTGGGAGACCAGAAAATGCAGGCAATTAGGGCTTACTGTTATTTCTGTTATAGGCCCGACTAAAAAGGACTGGAGTACTAAGGCCCCCCCCTGGTCTCTCCCCCCTGTCTATAAGCTAGAAGTGGGCATTTGATCTGTGAGGCTGAGCGTCTGTTGTGCAGTGCCCCCCGCGAGGTCTGACCTGCTCCTTTTACCTCCCTTCTCTGGGGGCTCCTCTCTATTCCCTGAGCACGGTCCCAGAGCTAAGATAGGATTTAAAAGAGAAGCAGTCACAAGATAACCACCTTCAGCGCACACTGCGGTCTGGAAGGAGGAAGAAAACGGCACACTTACCACAGAGACTTTATACAGTTCCTAGGTGTGCAGCAGATCCTCCACCCCTACGGTCTGAGGGGGGAGGGAGATTCCCAAACAGAAAAGCACCTAGAGGGGTGACTGCGATACTCCTTTTTATTTAATTACAATAAGGGGTGAACTGGGACAGGGAGTGGAAGCATCAAGAACAACGGAACCCCAAAACACAAGAGAGAGCCTAAACACCAGCTCCATACAAAAATATTTAAAAGAAGCAAGCGCAAAGAGCCCAGGAATGGAGGTGAAACACCCAGGCACGAAGGACAAGAAAAAAGAGCAACAGAAACAAAAGGGGGGACAGGGGGATAGAACCCACGAAGAACTGGATCTGGAGGGTGCGTCCGCATGGAGTGCTGTCGAGGAGCAAAGAATTTTGGCTCTAGTTCCGAGTAAATTAGACATGAGCGAAATGCTCACTAAACTGGAAACAAAACTAGAAAGTGTGATAAAAGCGGAGATCCTAAACGTCGGCTCCGACATGGGACACCTTCTCCGCCGGGTAGAGGAAGCCGAAGAGGCCTCAGGTATTCAAGCTAAAGACATCTCAGGCTTAAAAGAACAAGTCAGGAAGATACAAAACGAAAACCGTTTACTGACGTTCAGACTGGAAGAACAGGAGAACCAGAGCCAGGGGCAAAATCTACGCATCAGATCCATCCCGGAACAACAAAATGAGGATCTGGGAGAGAAGATGAGGAAGATATTCAACCCCTTGCTGGGCAGGCGAGAAGAGGAAGCATTAAGGATCGACAGGGTCCACAGAATAAGGAAGCCCTCCCACATAAAGCAAGACACTCCTAGAGACGTTATTGTCAAATTTCACCAATATGAGGACAAAAAAAAAATCTGGAAGAACTTAAAAGGGGCCCCTCCAATAAGCTTTGAAAACAAAAACCTGCAGATATTCACTGACTTATCAGCTGGTACTTTGGAGCGGAGAAGACAGATGAGACCAATCCTAGATCAACTCAGGAGGGCAAACCTAAAATATAGCTGGGGGTTTCCAACATCCCTGATAGTTACTAAAGATGGAAGATCATACAGAATGAGATACATGGAAGAGACGCAGGACTTCTGTAACAATCTGGGTATCCCCATCCCTGATTTGTTATAATCACTGAAGGAGGGATGACCTGGGGGTGGTGGGGGGGGGGGGGGGTGCTGGGGGAGAGTGGAGAGTATATTTGATTGTTTTTTTTTTGTTTTTTTTTGTTTTTTTCCTTTCTCTCTCCTCCCCCCTAAGAGGTCGGCTATCCTCAGAGGCACGAGGACTAATGTTTTTCGGATTCAAGCTGAAATTGAATAAAGTGTAGGGACTGGGAAGGGCTGGTCGCTGGACGGCCCTCTCTAAATAATATAAAATAATATAAGGTCCGAGCGGGGGGGGGGGGTGTGGTGGTGGGGGTGTATCTCCGGACGGAGGCGCTCCGAGCCTCCATCTCCTGCGCCTCTCCCTCCCTCGGGAGGGGCAGGCGCTGGATGCCGGTGCTAGAGCTCCGCCCTGGGGGAGGAGTTCCGTAGTGTGGAATGGGAGAATTTCCATATGGGCGGGCTTGTGGCGAATTGTACGCCATGGGGGGGCGGAGGAGCGGGAATGGGGGGGGTGGAAATCAGGGTTGGGGGAGGGGGAAGGGAGGGGGGGTTAGGGGGTGTGTGGGGCAGATGAGGGGGGGGGGGAAGGGTAGGGAGGGGGCATCTGCAGGATGTGTTCGAGAGGAGCAGAGTACAGAGAAGAACGTTCACCCCATCAGTTATGCCTGAGCTCAAATTTATATCCTATAATGTAAAAGGGTTAAATTCACCTAGGAAAAGACACAAAATATTAAGGGAACTGTGCCTCCTCCGTGGGGACATAGTCTTCTTGCAGGAGACCCATCTGACTCTTAATACAAGAATCAGGCTGCTTTCCCCTAGGATTCCTCAATGGTTTTATGGGGACTCTCCTGACAGGGGGTCAAGGGGAGTCGCCATAGGGTTGTCTAAGGCTTCGAACTTCTCGTTGAGGGACAGACTGACAGACCCCGAAGGTCGTTACATTTTCTTAAAAGGAACTATCGGATCAAGGATGTTTACGCTGGCTAATGTTTACTGTTCAAATAGGAGCCCAACTATTTTCTTGGGACAAGCGTTGGAGAAGCTGCTGGAATTTGGGGAAGGGGAGGTGATCCTGGCAGGGGACTTAAATTTTTGTTTAGACCCCGCTCTGGATAGTACGTCTCGTGCCCAGGGGCTAAGGAAGGTGTCATTAGGGGCAATTAGGCGGAAATTACTCCGCAGCCAGTTAATGGATGTGTGGAGAGTGCAACACGCTAAAGAGAGGGATTTCACCTTCTTCTCCCCTGTGCACGGGACTTGCTCCAGACTGGACTACATTTTTGTGGACCATAGTTTGTTGGAGGGGGTTGTAGAAACTAGAATAGAAATAACGTCCCTTTCAGACCACTCCCCAGTTACGATGAGGCTGAAGATCCCAGAAGCTGGGGGACGTCCTTTTTCGTGGAAGCTGAACGAGGATTTGTTGAGGGACCCTGAAGTGGTAGAGCAGATCCAGGATGAGGTGAATTTCTTCTTCAATACAAATGACACGGGTGAGGTATCACCCTCTATTCTATGGGAGGCGCACAAAGCCTACATCCGAGGGACACTAATATCCATAGGAGCAGGCCTGAAAAAAAAAAGGAAGGAAGAAAGGGAAAAGCTGATAGAGGAAATCTTTTCTTTAGAACAAGAGGGAGGAGCTGAGGGACATGATGGAGCAGGATGCTAAGAGAGCTACGAATTTAATAACTAGGGATAATTATCTATGGGCAAACAAGTCGAGTAAACATTTGGCCAGATTAATAAGGAAAAAAAGAGGTCGGAATTTTATCGACAAAATAAACAACACAGGAGGGAAAGCGATAGTGACCAGTGGAGGCATGGCAGAGGAGTTTAGAAAATTCTACGCCGATCTTTATTCTATAGGGCAACGGGGGGGGAGGATAGTACCCGATTAGCCAGGGGCACGGAATTCCTAAAAGAAGCAGGATTAACGGAGCTGCCCATAGAGGACAGGGATCTCTTGGATAAACCAATTGAGGAAGAGGAAATCTTAGCAGGCCTGAGAGACTCCCCGAAGGGCAAGAGCCCAGGCCCGGACGGTTTCTCTACCATTTATTTAGAGAAAATGAAACACTTACTGGTCCCCAGGCTGTGCCAATATTGGAATGAACTTGGCACCAGGTGTGAGAGGCGTTGACTGCTACGATTACCCTGATACTGAAAGAAGGGAAGGATGCCAGGTTGTGTTCAAGTTACCGGCCCATATCCCTGTTGAATGCAGATGTTAAATTATATGCCAAGGTGCTGGCTAATAGACTGAAGGGTTGTATGGCCGGTCTGATGCACCCGGACCAGGCCAGCTTTGTCCCCGGTAGACAGTGCAGGGATAATGGGGTGCGGGCGGTGCTGCTGTCGGAGTTTTGTAGACGCAGGGGACCCCCAGTTCTGTTCCTGTCGATAGACGCCGAAAAGGCATTTGACAGGGTAGACTGGGGGTTCTTGATGAACACGTTGGAAGCCATGGGGTTCGGATCTAGGTTTATTTCCTGGGTCAGGGCTCTATACAGTAGCCCAACAGCAGCTGTACGAGTTAACGGGGCCATCTCAAAATCTTTCGGGATGATAAACGGAACAAGGCAGGGCTGCCCACTCTCCCCCCTCCTGTTTGTCCTGTCCCTCGAACCTCTCCTGGCATCTATTCGGAACAGTCCTGACTGTAGTGGGGTGAAGGTGGGAACCGAGGAGCATAAATTGGCGGCATTCGCCGACGATGTCTTGTTTTTTATCTCAAATCCTAGAATAACCCTACCTAATGTGCTCCGAATCCTCAGAATATACGGAGAAGTTTCAAATTTTAAAATCAATCCCAGGAAGTCCGAGATTTTAAATATCAGCTTAAGTAAGCAGGAAGAAGACCATTTAGCTGCAGTGTTTCCCTTTCCCTGGAAAAAGGAGATCAGGTATCTGGGAATTAAACTAGCCAATACTATCAAAGAGTTATTTCAAAAAAACTACATCCCTTTGTTAGACGACATTAGGCAAGAGGCAAGAAGGCTGCGGTCCAGGCCGCTGTCATGGTTTGGGCGAGCAAATGCGGTTAAAATGATGATAACTCCGAAAATTTTGTATAAATTCCAGCTGCTGCCGATTCCATTACCAAGGTATTTCTTAAAGGCTTTAAGGAAATTAATAAGTGAAGCTGTCTGGGGTGGCAAAAAAACGCGTATCTCCTATGCAACATTGAGTAGAGGGAAAAAAAAAGGGGGAATAGCTGTACCAGATTTCAATAGGTACTACATTGCTGTAGTGTTTTCACGGGTCACCGATTAGAGTAAAAAAGGGTTGGACAAGCGGTGGGTGGATATTGAGTTCTCTTTGAGTAACAATAATTTGGCACATTTACTATGGAACCCTCCAAAATTTAGAGCACTCAGCACTAACACATCTTTGTTAACACACAACACCTTTAAATATTGGGATTTAACACATACACAGCACAAATGGTCACACAATTCACCGTTGATATATATGAAAAACAATTTATTTTTTGAACCAGGGAGGAGGGAGGTGGGAGGGAATTGGTTAAAAGAGGATTCTATTCAACTAAAAAACTTTACTAGTAAGGGGAAAATTCGCACTTTCACGGAATTGAGTAGAGAATCAGAACTTTGGGTGATGGACAGATGGAGGTACCTCCAGCTCTCCCACTTTATTGAAAAACTACCGAAGCCACAATGCATCTACTAAGCACAGAGGCGTTTTGATCGCCATAAGCAAAAAGGTTCCATTTATTTGCAGTAAGCAGATAGCTGACCCGGAAGGTAGATATTTAATTTTGCAAGGCACGATTCAGGATAATGAGATAACAATCATGTCCTATTATGCTCCGAATACTAACCCAGGGCCCTTTCTTACCCATGTCTGTTCTCTGATACGAGCTCACCTAAAAGGTACCCTATTGTTAGCAGGAGACTCTAATGTAACGTTAAAGCCCTCCCTAGACAAGTACCCACCGGATCATAAACCCCCCTCGGCGGCTGCCAACTCCTTTTTATTCTCCCTACAGAACTCTGATCTAACAGACATATGGCGGGAACTCCATCCCCTGAGTAGGGATTATACCCATTACTCTCACCCTCATCATTCTCACTCTAGGATCGACCATATGTTCGTACTTCGTAAACATCTTCCCTTAATAGAATCAATTTCTATCCTTGCAGCCCCTTGGTCGGACCATGATCCCGTCCTAACGGTTTGTCGTTCCTTACTGAGTTAATCACAATTCTCCCCATGGGTGATGAATGACTCTCTCCTATCCCACAAAGAGATTCTTGCTGATATCCATGAAGCTTCAGCAGAATATTTTAGAATTAACACAGGATCAGTACCATCCCCAATTACTCTGTGGGAAGCCTATAAAGCGGTCCTCAGAGGACATGTTATCCGTATAGCGTCTAGACGCAAAAAAGAAAGGGCAAAGGCTCGACAAGAGCTTGAATTAAAATTAGAGACCGCAACCAAGACCTTCAAACTAACACCTACCCCCACTAACCGCAAACTCTTAGATAAAGCCCGTACTGACTTAGACTTATGCCTGACTGACGAAGCAGAACGAACTCTACGATGGGCCTGACAAAAATGGTACATTAAAGCGAATAAACCTAATACTATGTTAGCTAATAGACTACGCACATTCGCCCCAAAATTTTCTCCTATCACTCTTCGCACCCGCCACAACTCCCTAACAGGTAATCCCCAAAAAATCCTGGAGGAATTTAGACACCGCCTCACTAAACTTTATTCGGAACCGAATCATCTTTCAACCCAAGGCCTAGATACCTTTCTTAAGAATTTAACACTACCATCCTTGTCTGAAACCCATACATCCCTGATGGACCGTGATATACAGGTCTCAGAAGTACTCCAATGTATTAAGGAGTTGAAAGTGGGCAAGAAACCGGGCCCAGACGGCTTTACGGCACTTTATTACCGGAAAATGGCAGATATCATTGCCCCACATTTAACTAAAATGTATAATTCAGTCAAGGATGGTTGTCTCTTTACACCTAACCAACTGACCGCCAACATAGTCATGATACCCAAGCCAGATAAGGACCATTCATCATGGACTAACTTTCGGCCCATATCACTCATCAACATCGACACGAAAATTTTAACAAAGATCCTGGCCACCCGCCTCAACTCCTTCCTTCCACGCCTAATAAAAAAGGAACAAGTGGGATTTGTCCCACGGAGACAGGCAGGGGACGCAATTAGACGTCTTCTCCAAATACAACACATTGCTCATAATAGGAACATTGAAACTATGTTCTTATCATTGGACATCAATAAGGCTTTTGATACACTGTCCTGGCCTTACCTGATTCAAACGTTGAAGCACTTTGGTTTTGGCACATCTTTTATGAGCTGGATCTCAGCTATCTATAACTCCCCTCAAGCCAAGGTGAAGTACTACGGGTTTGAATCTAACATTTTCCCAATTAGAAGGGGAACTCGCCAGGGGTGCCCACTCTCTCCACTGCTATTGATTTTAGCATTGGAACCCCTAGCGGAAGCCATTAGATCCCATTTTGATATAACTGGGGTGGAGATAGCGGGAACCCCGCATAAACTGTCTATGTTCGCGGATGACATTTTATTGACCATCACTAAACCAAGAATCACACTTCCTAACCTGCTAACTCTTCTGGAATCCTTTGCCACCTTCTCGGGCCTTTCGGTCAATTCAGCTAAATCTAAAGCAATGTCAATAAACCTCTCCCCATCTGAATTAGATTCCCTACAGTCACACTTCTCTTTTCAATGGCTCAATTCTTTACCCTATCTTGGTATTCGACTCACCCCAACATATTCAGGTTTATTCCAAGCTAATTTTCCCCCATTATTCAGAAATCTCACCAAAATGCTCTCCTCATGGTCCGCTCTCCCGTTATCCTGGTTTGGTAGGATAACTACTATCCGCATGTCCTACCTCCCAAAATTACTTTATTACTTCAGGGTTCTTCCGGTACAGGTCCCCTCCCATATTCTCCGTATACACCAGCGCAAGATTATGCAGTTTATTTGGGGCTCTAAGAAACCCAGGATTAATAAGCAGGTATTATCTGCTCGAAAAATTAATGGAGGTTTATCTGTACCCAACCTACAAGCTTATTATATAGCTGCAGCCATTGCTCCATTATCTCATCTCCATGAGAAAAGTCAGATGCCGTTGTGGGCCGCTATGGATATGGTAGACTCTCACCCGATACCCTTGGCTTCTCTTCCATGGCTTCCCCGGGAACATCGCCCTAGTGCTATGGGCCCCTGTCTGGCCCATTCACTACGGTTATGGGACTCTGTTAAATATTCTGCAGGTTTAATCTCCCCACATCTTCCCCTACTCTCCCTCCTGCACTGCCCACTGTTTCCACCAGGACAAGATAATCCGCAGCAGTTCCGATGGTGGACTGAGCAAGGCTTTGTGGATGTCCACTCTATGCTTTCTCCAACTAGGATCACAACATTTGCGGCTTTACGTTCCTCACATGACATCCCCCTAAGGGAGCATTTTAGATATATGCAAATACGACATTTCCTACTAACCCTTATAAAATCTCATGACCCCCCTTATACACTAACCCACTTTGAACATCTTTGCAGATCACGACCCCAGTCCCCAGGTCTGATTTCATTAATTTACGCAGCCATTATCGGCTCAACAAAACCGCCCACAAGAACATACCATCTGCATTGGGAAGCGGAGCTGAGTAAAAAAGTTGACCCGGAGGACTGGCAGGCCATGACAATTTCATTATCCAAGTGCTCCAAGAATGTTTTGTTCCTGGAAAATGCTTACAAAATTTTATATAGATGGTATTATACACCTGCCAGAATAGCGAGGTTCATCCCATCATATTCCCCATTATGTTTTCGAGGATGCTCACAAGAGGGCACGATGGCACATATTTGGTGGAAATGTTCTAAGGTATGCAGACTCTGGGTCAGAGTGTATACACTTCTCCGAAACCTTTTCAATACCACTATAAAGAGGGACCCTTATGAGGCCCTTTTGGGGAAACCAATCATTGAATTGCTGCGCCCAGAACGTCAGCTTGCATCCCATATACTTACTGCAACTAAATTAACTATTGCAAAATCATGGAAAACTCCAGCCCTAAGTTTTGAAGCAGTTAAAAATCGTATTAATGATACCATGGTTAATGAAAAGCTGACAGCAATTTTATCAGATACTCATGACAAATTTCTCCGAATATGGCAACCATGGGTAAACTATGCCCACCCCTCCAGATTCGACTCGGCGTTACTCTCCTTGTAATGAGATCACAGACACCACACCCCGCGGACCTCTTCTTCTTCCCCTCCCCCTCTTCCCTCCCTCCCCCCTACCTTTCTGCTCCTCCCATCTTTTTTTTTCCTCTATTTTTCTTCTGCTCCTTCTTTTTCTTAATCATCCTGTCAGTCTCTTTTTTTACTCCCATGTTCCATCTTCATTTTTTTTTCTTTTTTTTTTTTGGAGGTTTGCCCCTGACGGAGATAAAGTACAGGCTGACAAATGCTTATGTACACTTTTATTACCTCTTAAGTGCTTTATGTATAGTTACATGATTTTGTGTTCTGATATCTGTTTTCATTCCCCATTATTCCGTTTTTTTTTTATTTTTATTTTTGTATCAAGTCTATGTAAACATGTATCCACATAATGCACACTTATATGTTTCTCCCATTGTACTATTAATGATTTTTTTTTCCTTTATGTTCAATAAAACCTTTTGTACAAGAAAAACTACCGAAGCCACTCAGAAGTATGGAAGAGCTCAGACCGCTGGAGCAACTCTGTACGAAGGAGCATTCAGGAGGTGATATAGCCCAAATATACAGAATATTGGGAGCAGAACAGGAGCTGGTGGTGCCTCCTTACATTAAAAGGTGGGAGCAGGAACTGGGGTCACAGTGTAATAGGAACATGATAGACAAAATTTTGAGACTGGCCCACTACTCAGCACTAGACAATAGGAGAACGGAAATTCATTATAAAGTTCTAGCAAGATGGTATGCCACCCTAGACAGAGTAAGTAAAATGGATGGGACAAAGGTTAACACCTGCTGGAGGGGATGCTCAACTGTGGGCACAATGGCCCACATCTGGTGGGAGTGTCCCATTATTAAAGCCTTCTGGAAAAAAATCTTATCATTGACAAAGGATATTACGGGGAAGGAAATTGAGGAAGACCCATGGGCCTGCCTCTTCCACGGGACTCAGGAACCAGTCAAGGGTTATAAATCCTCCCTGGTCCCCATAATACTAGATGTAGCCAAGAGACAGATTGCTTTAAACTGGTTGAACTCATCAAGTCCTAATACGCGAGACTGGCTCTTTGGCCTCAACAAAATATTTAATGTCGAGTGTCTAGACGGGCGGGGAATGGAACCAGACGAGGAGACAGAGCATACAGGGAAGTGGACAGGCTGGATTAAATTTAAAAGATCATGGACCTATTTAAAGGAGATTATATAAAAACGGTATAATAAGGAAGGGATTTTCATTGTGAAGGGAGCGACTATGATGTAATTTGTACCTTCCGAGTAACGTCCTGCAGGGTCGGGAAGGGAGGGGTGGTTGGGGGGGTAGAGGGGGGGGATGGTTTTGGGGGACAAGTATGTTCTTCTTTGTATACCTAGGGTGATTTGTACTATGGAATTGTCCCCTGTGGGAAATGAATTGTTATGAAAAACGATAAATAAAGATATAAAAACCATGACAGAAAAAAAAAAAAAAAACAAAGTTGTGGGCATGTTCTGTAAATTAAATGATGAAAATCCTCAAACAATCCATGTTAATTCCAAGTTGTGAGGCAACAATACACAAAAAATGCCAAGGGGAGTGAATACTTTTGCAAGGCAATGTATAGCCAAACAATTAAGCGAAGCTTAGCTATTAGAGATTATGGACTTTTTCCAATACATTGTTAACAGTTACTATGGTGCCTGTCTGGTGTATTCCTTGATCTTCATGATGCTGTTTGCTAACTAAGGTTCTCTAACAAACCTCTGTGGGCTTCACAGAACAGCTGTATTGATACTGAGAATAAATTACACACAGGTGGACTCTATTTACTAATTAGCTGACTTCTTAAGCCAATTGGTTCCACTAGATTTTAGTTAGGGGTATCAGAGTAAAGGGGGCTGAATACAAATGCATACCACACTTTTCAAATATTTATGTGAAAAATTTTTTGAAAACCATTTATCATCTTCCTTCCACTTCAAAATTATGTGCCACTTTGTGTTGGTCTATCACATAAAATCCCAATAAAATACATTAACGTTTTTGGTTGTAACGTAATAAAATGTGGAAAATTTCAAGGGGTATGAATACTTTCAAGGCACTGTAAAACAGCTAGTCTACGGCACAGGCTTGTACCCTCTGAGTTGCCATTGTATATGACCTTGAGAAAAGAGAGAGAATTTTTTTTTAATTTTTTTTTTATTTAATTCTTTATTTTAAAGGCTATACTTCATAACTTACAGACACAAAGAAATTCACATCTGTTAAGGCCATAAGCCATCATGTACAATGTAGGCCAAAGCGGAAACAAACATCTTCAGAAAAATCAAAGACAATCTGTGTTCATATAAACAGAAAGTGATTACAAAATATACGCTAGTTTGATGCTACCCAGCATTTTCCAGATTTTAAATACAGAAAGAGGGCAAGCATAGGGTGTCAAAGAGGATACCCCTGAATGAAGGAAAATAAGAACAGAATTGAGAAGAAAAATAAAGAGCTATGCAGCTTTCTTCCCAAGGGAAACTGTCCATAATGGGGGTAAGGGAAGAAAAAAAACAAGCAAACAAGAAAAACAAAATTTAAAATAATAATAATAAAAAAATAAATATCAACAATACCAAAAGCCAGGACATCGGCCCAACATCTCTAGCTGATTTAAGCCAAGTAATTGTTGATATCTACAGGAGAATTTAAAGTCATTCCAATAAAACCATTTTTTGTTTTGGCCAGAGATCTTGTCCTTGAGAACTGCTGTAAGGTCCTCTATCTCTTGAATATCATTCGCTCTGGCAAACCAATGTCTCAGAGATGGTTGGGATGGACTCTTCCAGGACCTAGGAATACATGCTTTGGCTGTGTTTAGCAGCTGGAGTAGCATGGATTTCTTGTATTTCTTACAGGACATGGAGGTTAAATGGAGAAATATTGCTGCCGAGTTACCCTTTAAGATATCTCCCGTAATGTGATGATGATGTCCAGAACTGGGTGCCAGAAAGTTTGAAGAGCTGGACGCTCCCAGAATATGTGCAGCAGAGTTCCTCTTCGAGTGTTACACCTCTATCAAAGATTACTCTGTCATGGGAATAGTCTAGCCTCACTGAGGGCATCTTGTACCATCGAGGGACTATCTTGAAAGATACTTCCTGAAACTTGCAACTGATTGAGGCCTTATGTGCAAAAGCGATGATCCTAGTCTGTTGTTCATCTGAAAACAAGTCATACACGGGTCCTTTTCCCATTTGAATAGAAAATCCGGATCCAGATTAGAGTGGGCATCGAGCAATAATCCTTTATATGTAAAAAATTTGAGTTTGATGTGTTGAGTGGATGCTACATTGTTGCCGGTCACTATTTATAGCAACATTGTGTTTTGTATCACATTAGCACAATTTTCAGCATGAGTTTGAAGTGTTGAGTGGATCCTACATTGTTGCCGGTCACTAGTTATAGCAACATTGTGGTTTGTATCACAATAGCACAATTTTAGGTGGTATTTTTAGTATATATAGGGATTTATTTGTATATTTTTGTTTTTACCACGGTGTTTGAAGCATGTTGGTATAATTTAGAGATTGGATACATCTATTTTTCATATAATTTTTTATTCATTTTTTACATATAAAGTATTGTCACATTTACAGTGCTATAAACATGTTTTTTTGGGTTCACATACATTGTATTATTATATACTTTGTTTGGATGCGCGCTTGTCACTTTATATGAATTGTTTTGGGTCTTTTTTGTATTTTTGACTTAGACAAGCAGCTGCACCGATTATTGAATTTTGTATGGTTAGCGCAAGATTTTTTCTCCTTTTATATCGAGCAATAATCGATATGAGAAAGAAAATGTGTGATGCGGTGGCCCCTCTGAGAGACACGCCTTCTCGTACTTAGTAAGTTCATGGACTTCTTGTATCTCTTACAGGACATGGAGGTTAAATGGAGAAGTATTGCTGCCGGGTTACTCTCTAAGATATATCCCGTAGTGTGATGATGATGTTCAGAACTGGGTGCCAGAAAGTTTGAAGAGCTGGACGCTCCCAGAATATGTGCAGCAGAGTTCCTCTGCAGGTGTTACACCTCCATCAAAGATCACTCTGTCGTGGGAATAGTCTAGCCTCACTGAGGGTGTCTTGTACCATCGAGTGACTATCTTGAAAGATACTTCCTGAAACTTGCAACTGATTGAGGCCTTATGTGCAAAAGTCAGGATCCTAGTCCATTGTTCATCTGAAAACAAGTCATACACGGGTCCTTTTCCCATTTGAATAGAAAATCCGGATCCAGATTAGAGTAGGGCATCGAGCAATAATTAATATGAGAAAGAAAATGTGTGATGCGAGAGACACGCCTTCTCGTACTTAGTACGTTTCAGAGCAAAATGTTTTGGGCCGGTAGGGAATGCAAGATATGCGACAATTGCAAGTTACGAAAAGGGTCTAGAGGTGGAATTTTGGCGTTTGCCTGAAAGGGAAGAGAAGTCACACCAAGTGGCTCAATAAAGGAAATCCCACCAAGTGGCTAAATAAAGGAAATCCCGAGCTCTAAGTAGCCCTTTAGTTGTCCAGACTTGTCTATAACTGGGGTCATGTGTTTAGCTGTATAATATTTTTGCGGGTCAGATAGTCCCACCCCACCCCTATATCAGGATCACCTTACTGATGCGAGGCATCCTGTTGTGCCAAGAAAGACAGCATCTAATGAATTTCCTGGGACTATTGCTGGTTTACATTTTATGTTGAAATTTGTTTTGTGAATAGTTTGGTGCATAAAAACATTGGGAGTTATGTGGTTCTTTCTGATATGGGCAAGTGGATCCCAGGCACAACTTCCACGGTCCCTTTATAAAGTAACTCCACTCAAAATGTCTAGCAAATTAAAGCAAGGACTTAAACATAAGTAAAATGATATTTGGCATATAAATATAAAAAATATGTTTCAGATCATGCACACACCTTAGTGATGTTATTTCTTTAAAGCAGTTCTTTTTTTTAAGGATTGATTACTAGGGCAACATATTGTGTATAAATGGGGCACCTGGCAAGTGTTCTCAGTTCCTGCAAAGTGCCAGTTAACAAAGAGAGCGGAATGGTTCTGCATCTACTTCCACCTTCAGTAGAATTCCCATTTGCAATCTACACTGCAATAGCCAGGCAAGTGAAAGCAGCAGGTGGGGTTTAGTATACATTCACACTAGGTGCAAAACCCCGAACCTGCAGCAAATTGTGGCCATTAGCATGTAATTGCTCATACAGTGATCACATGTGAGTGATCGGTCCTGGACAGAGACTGCCTGCGTCCATGGTTGGTCACTTGCATATGATCACTGCATGAAAGATTACAAGCGAGTGGCCGTGTTTAGCTGCAGGAGCTGGCAGCCTTCCATTTCTTTCAATAGGGCTGCCTCCCGCAGCTAATGACAGGAACCCCCGCAGGGATTCTTGTATCTAATCAGAGTGCAGGTGGTTTCACAGGTGTGACTGCACTGTTAAAGTGGACCTTCATTCTCTCAATCAACTTTGACTATTTGTAATCCTTATGCTGCTAGCATAAGTAAATAGATATATTACAGAAGTATATCATGTTTACTTGTTTTAACTGTGTTTTTAAATTTTTTCAGTTACTTCCTAGTTTCCAGGCCTAGGCTAATCATGTCATACATTCCAGGAGGGGAGGAGGGTTTTTCCCCAGCTAAGCACACACGCCTACATACTGTACCTGAGTTAAGGCCAGATAGATCCCAGGAAATAAAAGCTACATAAATCATCTGCCATTAATCAAGATGGCCATGGCCAGAAATCCTAGTTGGCGTGCTTTCAAAGTGATTTCTCAGCAAAATGGAGCATGGAGACGTGGATAAGTGGATGAGTTTGCGTTGAATATTAAAAATGAATTAAATTGTGGTTTTAGTTTATGGTGCTCAGAGGCAGTGTAGTTTCACTTTTAAGCAAAAATCTTTCATTTCTGGCTGCAAAATAGTGCAGATTATAGCAGTGTGCAGGCCTTTATTACCAATTATGAATGATAGCAGCAAGGCCTGAATGCTGGCAGATTCAGCAGATGTACTGAATGTAGCCTACCTTATATAGTAAGGGAGAGGCTATACCACTGTTGTCAAAAGGAGCCCAGGCAACGGCTCTTTGCTTCTGACTGTTACAGATAGTAAAGGTGTGTCTTGACTACAGAGTTCAAAGTGATATTGTGAGGTTTTACTGAATGACACCTAAAGTACGAATTATACACTGTAGCCTGCACCTACTGTACCTTATCCATATACATAAATTAGTAATAACCTTCCAATCATTCACAGAAGATAAATCCTCACTTGTGTTTACCTATTAAAATGTCCTTGCCTTGCAGTAAAAGTTTCATAAACCTAAGCGAAAAATAAAAAACTGTGTACAAGACAATGTGCTATTTAAATGTGTTAAAACCAATTTTGATTTACTAAAACTGGAGGGACAAAATCCGGTGCAGTTGTGCATGATAGCCAATCAGCTTCTAACTTCAGCTTGTTCAATTAGGCTCTGTTCCCATCTAGGCGTTGCTATTTTACAGGCAATTTTTGGGTGTTTTTCAGGCGTTTTGCAGATTTTTTGTACAGGCATTTTGAAGATCAAAAGCAATAAAACTCCTGTAATCTGCCAAAAAAGAAGCTCATGTACTATTTTGAGCGACGGGTGTTTTGCTTTAGGCGACAGAACGCTCAGATGTAAACAGGGGCCATTGAAATGAACGGGATTTGTCTTGTTGGGGCGTTTTTTAGAGCTGAGGTTTAGAGCAGAAAAACGCCCAAAAACACCTAGATGTGAACGGAGCCTTAAACTTTGACAAAAAACCTGGAAGCTGATTGGTTTCTATGCAGAGCTGCACCAGATTTTGCACTCTTCAGTTTTACTAAATTAGCAATTCAAAAACAAACAAATAAACCTGTGGAACAAGCAGCTATTTAAAAATTTTCATGATAAATTCTCAAACATAAATGTACGACAAAACAACGCTTCCAATGATATAATATGAAACATAAACTGAAACAAAATATAGTGATCATAAAATCTCTATATCAAAAAGAATGTGAAATGAAAGATTAGAAAGTCCAAATACAGTATAAGGCTTCCAAACACCCAAATGAAGCAGCAAGCGGAAGTTAACCACTTTACTACCGGCACTTTCACCCCCTTCCTACCCTGGCCATTTTTTAGCTTTCAGCGCTGTCGCACTTTGAATGACAATTGCGCGGCCTTGCAACATTGTACCCATATGCAATTTTTATCATTTTCTTCACATAAATAGAGCTTTCTTTTGGTGGTATTTAATCACTGCTGGGTTTTTTATTTAAAAAAAAGACCGAAAATTTTGAAAACAAAATTTTTTTTCTTAGTTTCTGTTAGTGAATTTTGTAAATAAGTAGTTTTTCTCCTTCACTGATGGGCACTGATAGGCTGCACTTATGGGCACTGATGAGGAGGCACTAATATGCTACACTTATGGGCACTGATGGGTGGCACTGGTGGGCACTGATAGGCGGCACTGGTGGACATTGATGGGTGGCACTGATGGGAGGCATTGATGGGCAGCACTGATGGGCATTTATGGGAAGCACTGAGCAGGCACTGATGGGCACTGAAAGACAACACTGACTGACATCACTAATGGGCACTGATTGGTGGAAATGATTGGGCACTGCTGGCGCTTTACTGTAATCAGGACACTAATTACCTGTCTTGGTGTCCCCTGGAGGGGACACCGAGGAGATGCCGATCAGCGGCATCTCCTCGCCCCACACTCTGTCAGTGTGAGGCAATGAGAGATGATTACTGGCACTTTCGCCCTTGTGGGTGCGCGAGAGTGGCCGTTCTGGAGTGACATCATATGATGTCCACCCAGAGCAAGAGCCACACCGCTCCTCCATCATTTGATGGTGGGCGGGCAGCAAGTGGTTAAAGGGGAAGTAAACTCAGTTTTATTTATTTATTTTTTCTTCCCTGCAAAGTAAAGACATAATGTGCTAGTATGCATCTTATTCTAGGCTTACATTGAGACCCCTTTCACACTGAGGCGCTTTACAGGTGCTATATCGCTAAAAATAGCGTCTGCAAAGTTCCTGCAAAGCGCCTCTCCTGTCTCTCCAATGTGAAAGCCCGAGTGCCAACGCTTTTAACCCTTTTTCGCCCACTAGTGGGGATTAAAAGCTAGCGGCCAAAAAGCGACACTAAAATGCTGTTATTTTTATGCCCAGGCACTGTGAGTGTGAAAGGGCTCTTAGGTACAAATAATACACAAAGGTTTACAACCTCTTTATCTTGAGCACTGCAAAGCAAAAACGCTATTTAACCAACTGACCTCCAAAAGGTTTTACCCCCTTCATGACCATATAATCTTTTACTATTCAGCACTGTGTTGCTTTAACTGGCAACTGCTTGGTCAAGCAACACTGTTCACAAATTATATTTAGCCTAGGTTCACATTGGAGCGATTTGTCATGCGATTTGAGAGATCAAATCGCATGACAATTTGCAGCCTATTGGAGGCAATGACACTGTTCCAATCTGTGCGACACCACACAGATTTGTAAAAGTAGTTCCTGCACTATTTTTGCAGATTTCAGGTGCGACTTCAATAGACATCTGTACATGAAGCCATACAGATGTCTATCAAGTAGCACCTGAAATCGCGCTGACCTTGCTACTTTGAAATCGCGCTACTTCAAGTGAATCAATGTGAACCAGGGCTTATACAATTTTTTTCACACACATATAGGTGTCCGTTTATGAAACAGAGAAAAGCGGAGATCCTGATGATCACAGCTGATCTCTCAGGTGTGCCAATTTAAGAAGCTGAAATGAGGAGTGGAGAAAATGTTCTTCACTTCTCATCTCAGGGCACACTCTTCTATCATTGAGATGTCCAGTTTATGAAGGTGAGATCGGACGAGAGATCTCACTGGCCATCTCTGTAAAATAACTCCGTCCCAGATTCTCCAGCCCCAGAGATGGAGAATCTGGGTGAGAAGCTGCTGTGATGTGTGGAAGAAGGCTTTTTTCTTCTTATTATTATTATAATTACACACTATTTTTAACTTTGGTTATACTTTTTAAACCCAGCTGCTCTGTAATCACACAGGTATCTCAGGAGATCACAGGCATCCCTCCATCTTCTGCATAGATCTCAGGTGTTCTCGGAGGAAATACTTCTTCTCCTTCTGAAAACAAATGTTCTCCGCTTCATAAACAGGGTGCCAGAGGTGATGATTTTTGTTTAACCACTAGGCGTCCGTGCTATAGCCGAAAGACGGCTACAGCGCGGACTCCAATTGCCGGGAGGGCGTCCCTGGACGGCCTCCCGTTTACTTCCGCATTGCGCGCTCCCGCGTGCGCGCATCGCGGAAGTTTTGTGCTGGCCGTGTCCCTCGGACACAGCCAGTCACAGATCACCGTAAACGGCCAATGACAGCGGCCGTTTACGGTGCGATCGGCGGTGCCAATGAGAGAGGATCTCATATGTAAACATATGAGATCATCTCTCATCGCCGGCTCTCCCTCCTCACAGAGACAGCGTGTGAGGAGGGAGAGCGGAACCGCTGCGGCGGTGAGTGTAAAAGAAAAAAAAAAAGGTGTCCTGCTGTTAACAGTCCCTGCCATCTGCCCCTGCCATCTGCCCTGTCATCTGCCCTGTCATCTGCCCCTGCCATCTGCCCTGTCATCTGCCCTGTCATCTGCCCCTGCCATCTGCCCTGTCATCTGCCCCTGCCATCTGCCCTGCCATCTGCCCCTGCCATCTGCCCCTGCCATCTGTCCCCAGTGCCATCTGTCCCCACTGCCACGTATAAGTGCCACCTGTCATCAGTGCCACATAGTGCCATCTGTCATCAGTGCCACATAGTGCCATCTGTCATCAGTGCCACATAGTGCCATCTGTCATCAGTGCCATCTGTCATCAGTGCCACCTGTCAGTGTCACGTGCCATCTGTCATCAGTGTCACGTGTCATCAGTGCCACGTATTAGTGCCACCTGTCATCAGTGCCACGTATCAGTGCCACCTGTCATCAGTGCCACGTATTAGTGCCATCTGTCATCAGTGCCACGTATTAGTGCCATCTGTCATCAGTGCCACGTATTAGTGCCATCTGTCATCAGTGCCATGTATTAGTGCCATCTTTCATCAGTGCCACGTGTCATCAGTGCCACATATCAGTGCCATTTGTCATCAGTGCCACATGTCATCAGTGCCACATATTAGTGCCATGTGTCATCAGTGCCACGTATTAGTGCCATCTGTCAGTGCCACGTATTAGTGCCATCTGTCAGTGCCACGTATTAGTGCCATCTGTCATCAGTGCCATGTATTAGTGCCATCTGTCATCAGTGCCACGTCAGTGCCACGTATCAGTGCCATCTGTCATCAGTGCCACATCAGTGCCACGTATCAGTGCCATTTGTCATCAGTGCCACGTCAGTGTCACGTGTCATTGTCCTGGTGCTCCAGGGCCTTCAAAAGTGTAATAGGTAGTCAACAAATTAGATGTGTAATTTATGCTCCTAGAACACGTGATGGTGCTCCATGCATGTTGGGCCTCTCTATGTGGCCAGGCTGTGAAAAAGTTCCACACATGTGGTATCCCCATACTCAGGAGATGTAGCAGAATGTATTTTGGGGTGTCATTTGTGGTATATACATGCCATGTGAGAGAAATAACCTATTACAATGACAATTTTGTGGGGGAAAAAAAAAATCTTCATTTTGCAAAGAATTGTGGGAAAAAATGACAACATCAAAAACCTCACCATGCATCTTACTAAATACCTTGGATTGTCTACTTTCAAAAAAGGGGTCATTTGGGGGGTATTTGTACTTTCCTGACTTGTTCGGGTCACAAGAAATGAGATAGGCCACCAGTGCATCAGATGTGATCAATTTTTTATGATTTGCACCATAACTTGTAGACTCTCTAACTTTCACAAAGACCAAATAATATCCACTAATTTGGGCTATTTTTACCAAAGATATGTAGCATTATAAATTGTGGCCAAAATTTATGAAGAAAAATTACTAATTTGCAAAATTTTATCACAGAAACTAAGAAAAATGCGTTTTTTTTCAAAATTTGCAGTCTTTTTTCATTTATAGCGCAAAAAATAAAAAACCCAGAGGTGATCAAATACCACCAAAAGAAAGCTCTATTTGTATGGAAAAAAAGGACAAAAAATTCATTTGGGTACAGTATTGCATGACTGAGTAATTGTCATTCAAAGTGTGAGAGCGCTGAAAGCTGAAAATTGGTCTGGTCACGAGGGGGGTTTAAGTGCCCAGTTGTCAAGTGGTTAATAAATGTACACCAAATTTTTGGTGGTATTTGATCACCACTGTTTTTTTTTTATTATATAAACAAAAAAACACTGAAAATGTAAAAAAAAAAAATACAATATTTTCTACTTTCTGTTATAAAACATATCCAATAAAATCAAATCTCTTCATAAATGTAGGCCAAAATGTATTATGCTACATGTTGGTAGTGCTGGCAGTGATCAGGGCTGATCTTGCTAAAAAATGTGTTTTGAGGACACTATACTATTGGGGACACTAGTATTGTTCTGACCGTGACCAGAATACGGACCCGAACAGACACTATACTAGTGATGGCAGTGATCAGCAACAAATAATATGACTGTGATGGTGTGATGGGCAATCAGGGACTAGCGCTAACTGACACTGACTATCTGACTTCATTAGTGACACTTATGCTGTGGTCAGTGATAGTACTGTAGACTGACACTGTAAAAATGGCACTGCTGGCCGGAGCGCAATCAAAGTGGTAACTGTGTGCCTAGCAATTGTATGCGTGTTGATTTTACTCACAGACTGACTGACTCTTCTTCCTGATTTCAGCTCTGCACGACAAGTGAAATCAGGGAGAAAAATACAGCCAGATCTGTGATCTGTAATAGCAAACACAGATCTGTGTTTTGATTGACCACAGCAAGCAGCAGATTCACAGCCAGAATCATTGGCTGGGACCCTGTTGACAAATTCATGCTGTGTCCAATCACAGCATGAGAGGCAGGGGGCACGCATGCACTCGCTTGTAAACCCAGAAGTTCAGCGTGGCCTTGATCATATATCTCCCACAAGCTGCTGTGCACATGCTGAGACCTCATTTTCCATTTAAGTGGGCAAGCAACCACATCGGTTATCTAGGGACCCTCTTAACTCCCTCTCTAAGCCCTGGATCACATTGGTGCATTTTGACATGCGATTTGACATGTCAAATCGGCGGCAATGGCCCCGTCCTAATCGGTGTGACGCTGCATTTGCTGATTTCAAAAAGTAGTTTCTGTGCTATTTTTTGCGATTGGGGGGGGGGGGGATTTTCATTGACATCTGTGCAGAAAACTGCACAGATGTCTGTGAAATTGCCACCGAAATCGTTACTGACATGCGGAAGTGAAATTGTGCGCGTTCAGCAGAACTCGCACAGCTTCATTTCCGCAGCTCATTGTGAACCTGGGCTAAAGGAGATTTTCTCAGCCACATTTTTCCCCACTTTTGACCACCTTACACCAAGATCTCAGAAAGTGGTCAAGTAAATGTTTTTCATGGTTTGGAAGGAACAGTGTCCATAAGATGAACATCCTCCCAAACTGCTCTATCTGTTGCAAACCTTTCCAATCAGGATAACTAAATCCTTCCTCAAAAAGTTTAGAGGAGAATTCCTTTTTTTTTTTATGAACTTAAAAATCCCACAGACTATCTCACAGGCTACTGTCCCTTCTTAAATGACAGGGTGGCTTGGGTTTACAAGCCCCATTAAAATATAATAAATCGCTCCATCTGGCACAAGTTGTAGATTGAACCACTAATGCCGGTAACATGTGGTTTCAAATTTTTGACGCGCTGGTACAGGGTTTCCTAGATCGTACAAAAAATGTACTCACAGTGCTGCTGGTGTTTTCAAAGGGAGCGTACTTATCTACACATGTTCTGGAGATGTCCGATTCTGAGACTTTTCTGGTCCCAAGGTACGCAAGCTTGTGTTCAAGCTTACGGATCTCCAACTGGGAGAGGACCCAGTGGCTTACCTGTTACACCTGATTTCCTTGTCACTCAAGCAGTACAAATGATTGCTTTCACTCCAGTTGCTCAACGCAGCTAAGGCCCTCATCGCCTTATACTGGAAGCAACCTAACCCTTCCCCAGTAGTAGCCCACCTACAGAAAATGGAAGAGATCTATTAGATGGAAGATATTTCAGCCTCTGCAAACCATAAGGAACAATTTTGTAAAACATGGTTTTACTGGACAGAATATACTTTCTCCTCCAACTACCTGATAGATCTAGCTGCATGAGAAAAACATGTGCCCTTTACTTGCCTTCGTGCCATGTCAAACCTGGAGAATGAGAGGTACACAGAGGTTGTTTTTTTCTCTGCCGTTGAGGAACTGCTGTTATTATTGATTATCCCCTGGAGACGCCAGTGGCGAATCTTGGAATGTGTCTCCCTACCTTTTTGCCTTTCCCCCCTCTTTACACTGCTTGTCTCTATTCTACCCCACTAGCCTCCACCTACCCCTTTTTATTTTTTTCCTACCACAGCTTCAGCTACTCGAATTATGCTTCATGTGTGGTTTCGGAAGACGGAGTCTCTTTCAACCTTTGGAATGGCAGAGGCAAACCCTATCATGTAATGAGATAAATGTCTCTGCCATGACGCGTGTACCCTTTAGAATGCCAGTGGATGCTTGCGCCCGATTCCTGTACTTGTGTCTGCATTGAAAAAGGAGTGCCCACACTGGACATTTCTTCTTCAGTGCACTCACGGCGCCTGTCACACTGGGATAAGAGGAGACTGATGGGGAGCTAAAGCCTCGTACACATGATCGGACTTTATACAAACTTTTCCGTGGATTTCTGTACAAAGGGTGTTGGCTTTGAACTTGTTAAACATACACACGGCAGAACTTTTTAGGCAACAAACACGAACGTAGTGACGTTTCAACGTACTGACGACACATCAACTCTCCGGTGCCACCCTTTGGTCAACTTCTGTATTGTCTGATCTTTTGCATTGGTTCTGAGCATGCGTGTTTGTACTTTGTACTAAAGTCCAATGGTTTTGTGTACACACGATCGGACTTGCCGACGTCGGACTTTTGTTGCCGCCAAGTTTGTCTGTTCGCACAGCCAACATTTGTCCGATGAAAACCGAAAAAGTTTGTCCGATTGAGCGTACCCACGGTCGGATGTTGCCTTAAAATGGGTCATTTGCATGTTTATTATTAAAAAGTCAGTGTGTATGGGCCTTTAGACTAGTTGTCCATCAGGTTTGCAAGCCTGTGGGTGGATTAGTAGCAGCTTTCTGCTGTGCATTGTCAATCAAAGGTAAAGCTGACTTGCTGGGGAACTGGTTTCTCATTTCCCCATTAAGCTCTACCCACCCAGTGAAAAGGAATTTCCAAAATATGGGCATTGCTCATAACTGTATAACGACATCACCTGTATCACCTGTATCCCCGTTTACCTCTGTACGTCAGATCAAATATGGTCTTATAGACAGATTGTTAAACTCCACTTTTGTTGAAAAAATATAGCCAATGAAAAAAAATAATATAGCATATGCAATTGCTACACAAGCCATGTTGTATTTTAATGATATTAAAATGACCTTTCCTTTTCAATCTGAAAATTTTCTGTGAAATTGAATGCAGAATGGCAACCTGGAGGCATTCTGTACACAGTTGGTGTAAGGAAAGTCCTCCAGAAATGTAATTTCCTGCTTGTGTAAAAGATATAGGTGCCGCTCAGGTTATAGGTGCAGTCCAAAGCCAACCGCTGTGAGTGCTGGTCAGTGTGAGAGCTTGTCCTGGCTCCAAGCAATAGCAAGGCAGAAAATGTGTCAATGAGCCCCACATCACAAAACAGACTTGTGTGAAAGAATGAGGGGCAGCCTCATCCCAGGCTCTGCCAAGGCCACATCTTGCTTATGCGATTGACTCACTGATTTTCCCAAAAGTCTAATACAAGTCAGATTTTAGGCATCTTTGTGGCTCCAGGACCAAGGCCTCAAGTTCAGCCTTCTTTGCCCCCAGCAAGCTTCGAATGGTGGATGGTGATTGTGTCAAGTTCTTTTAAACTCCAGAGGCTGCGGTGTCCTGGCTGGATGGTCGTCAGCTTTACTGCTGGCAGTTCCCTTGTGTGGGGTGCGCTGCAGTTGCCTGGGCGCTCTTGGTTTCCTGTTTTATTTGGTTTACATTTGTTTTATATGTAGCACCCCCTACCAAAAGGTAGGTGTTACTATAGGATTTTTACTAGGGAGACTGTCAGCACAGGTAAATTTAGGCAGGCCTATGCTTTTGAGCTGGACCTGTCTGTTTTGATCTGGGGGCAGGGAGTAGTTAGTGTAGCAGTGGGTGTGACCACCTGTGCTCTAGTTCTGAGGCGCCTCCCCTGCTTCCAGGGAGAATGTTCTGGAAGAGGGGCAGGACCTAGAACTGGAGTGGCAGGCAGCTCATGTGGGAGCCCTGACCAATCCCCAACTGGTATTGGCAGGGGGCGGGCCTCCTATATAAGCTGAGGTAACATGCCACTTGGAGGAGTTGTCGGCCGGGTGAAGTGGAGAATGGATTACTAGACAGCAGCAGGAGGGCACCCCCATCTGGGGGAGTGGTGCACGCCGATCGCAGGAGGAGGCTTGGGTAGAGCTGTGAGGGAACTTCACTTTTACACAGTCATTAGTGAAGTCTGCATCTTTACATGGTCATTGATGTGGAACTCCTGGAGCAGAAGGGCAGGTGAAGCTGTCGGAACGTACGGTCCGGTCAAGTTCTCCATCAAGGACTCTGGGCAGAGAAAGGTCGGTGAGTGTACCGCAGTGGAGAGCTAGATGTGCCAGGAAGTCTGTGAGGGAACTTCACCTTTACACAGTCATTGGGGAAGTCCTTATCATTACAGGTCACTGATAAGGAGTCCTGGATCAGAGGAGAGACTGTGGGGAGTAGTGTCGAATCGATGTGGCCTGAGGGCACAGGATTTGCAAGCTGGGCTAGCTGGGAACAGTAGTCCACTGTCCAGAACCAGCTTTTAAACTACTAGGCTTCCGGTGAGAAGCAATACAGGCCTCTGGCCTAGTAGCAGTGAGCAGCCAGAGTCAGCATGAGGAACTATTCAGAGTGGGTCCTTTGTGCTTACGGAAGAAGATGTGTCAGGAAATTAATAACTACAGTATAGGTTTGTGCAGGAGGAAGAGGATTTCTGGGAACATCACCCTTACACAGTCAAGGCTGATGTCCTCATCTTTACATGGTCATAGATGAGGAAGTTCTGGAAGCTATAGTCTGCAGGAGTTACGCAGAGGAGGAGCAATAATCTGCATAGTGATGCAGGGAAAAAGACTGTGGCTATTAAGCATGCGCATCTTTCCTTCAGGCTCAAATCAAGTGCTAATCTACCAAAAAATCTTTACATATGATGGCAGAGATAATCTGTTCTATGGGCATCCCGTATACCCCTTTCCCCAACCAAGTTGTACCCACCAATAAACAAAAACAAAACACAGCAAATGATTTTTCATTGTATCTGCAAGTGATGTATGGAGACTGGTAGCGGGGTGATATGGTGGATGTTTGTTACTAGTGGCAACTACACCGCTACATATAACTCCGTTTAACCGTTAGTATTTCTTATCCCTATAAGGGAGCAATGTTCCTAAGTGCCTGCTGCACAAATCTTCCATAACTCTAGGCCTAACTTTCAGCTCCAGAACATGAAGGAGCCCACAGTTTGGGGCCAGGCTGTTTAGTCACCATATGACAATTGTTTTCTTCTCTCACTTTATGACTTCTTCCCTCCCCACCAGATTGCCTGCCTTTCTGGACTCCTGCCCAGCACCGGACCTAGTGGGTTCCACAGACTACAGTGGTTACTTCCGGAATTGCTGTTCCCCAGTGGGGACTTTCTACCTTCTTTTACTCCTGGATCATACCCTCTGAAGGACCACCTGTTTTCTGAACTGCCACGGGGTGGTTTATCCAATTCTTGCTGATGTCCACAGTGATCTGTGTTCTCAGGTTTAGCTTGTAAGCAAATGTTCTGTTCTGTTTTGGGTACAGACTGTTTCCCAACTCTCCCCATGCGTTAAAGGGGGGCATTGGATACCGATAGGGTAAGCACGTTGTGCTTGGGAAGTTCTGTTTTGGTTTTGTTTATGTCAATTATTATTTTTATTATGCACGTTATGCATGCTCGTACTTCATTACTGCCTAGTCTTTTCCAGACCCTGCTCTCTCATTCAAACAAATCTACCAATATAATCATGGCGTCACGTGACCAGGATACAATATTGGTTATATCCTGGAATGTGAGGGGCCTCAATTCTAAATTCAAAAGGGCATTCTTATTCCAATATATTAGATTACACAACCTCACAAACCCTCAGGTTTTAATTCTGCAGGAGACACATCTGATGGGCAGCTCTAAAAAAAAACCTGGGTGCAGAGAGCTTTTCATGCATCGTATTCCACTTATGCCAGAGCAGTATTGATATTGATACATAAATCTCTTCCTTGTGTTGTTGAAGTGGTTCTTACTGCCCAAGGCAGGTATGGGTTGTTGGTGCTTACAGTGCGGCAGCAACGTTATGTTATTACTGGCATTTATATTCCTCCACCTTTAAAACCTGAAATTTTGTATGCCGTAATGGAGAGGATCACCCTGTATTACCCCACAAAGCTGTTGCTGATGGGTGATTTCAATACCATCCTTTCCCCAAACCTAGATAGACCCACTCCACCAAAGTCTTTTGCTTGCCAGGCTGGGCCCTTTCTGCAGGCCTAACAGAAATATGGAAGTGGAAGCATCCCTCCACTAGAGCTTTTTCCTGCTTCTCTAATGCCGTATACACACGGTCAGAATTTCTGACAATAAATGTTCGATGTGAGCTTGTTGTTGGAAAATCCTACCTTGTGGATGCTCCATCGGACAGTTGATGTTGGAATTTCTGACAAATGTTTGAGAGCTGGTTCTCTAATTTTCCGACAACAAAACTTGTTGTCGGAAATTCCGATCGTCTGTACACAATTCTGACGCACAAAATTCCATGCATGCTCGGAATAAAGCAGAAGAGCCGTACTGGCTATTGAACTTAATTTTTCTCGGCTTGTCGTACATGTTGTACGTCATCGCGTTCTTGACGTTCGGAATTTCCGACATTTGTGTGACCGTGTGTATGCAAGACAAGTATAAGCCAACATCCGTTGGAAAAAAATCCATGGTTTTGTTGTCAGAATGTCCGATCGTCTGTACGCGGCATTACTCTTACAAAACCTCCTCTAGAATTGACTACGCATTTGCCAATCCTTCTATGCTGACTGATATTGAAGATGCAACATACCTACCTACCCGTCTCTCAGATTATAGTCCTCTGGCAGTCACGATAAGACTATTGGGAGTCCAATGCGGGGTCATCCTCTCCTGCAATGGTGTGGGAAGCTTTCAAGGACTTCACAAGGGGTCATTATATCTCAGCCATTAAGGAAGTCAAAATGCATCACACAGCCAATACTGTGTTGTTTGAAAAGGAGATTGAGACAGACTCTGAGTGCTATGTGTCCTACCCATCTGTCTCTAATTTTAATTTGCTACAAGCCTCTAAGTTTAACTTACAGTTACACTTAACAGAGGTCACCAAACTGGACCTTTTTCATACTAAACAACAATACTTTGAGCAGGGGGACAGGAATGGCAGGCTGTTGGTGATGATGTCTCACCATGACACTCCTCTCACCCTTCCCACAACCTGCGGGTGTGGGAAGTACTGGGAAATCCCATGGTGCAAAAGTACCAAGGGATTTCCTGGCTGCTGCATTTTGAAAACGGTACAGGAAACTTTTTCCTGCATAAAACACAGACACAGCAGCTCATTAAAATTAATTAAATTGGTGTGAACCAGGCCTAAGAGCTTAAGCTGGCCATATGCGGTTGGAATCTCGGCCGGTTCAGCAGGGACCGGACGAAATTTGAACCATATATGGGCAGGCTGAATATGCCCAAATTAATCGAAAGATCAACCACAAGCAGCCTGTCAAAATTTTGGCAATGTAATTAATGGCAGCAGCTACTAGCAGTG
Source organism: Lithobates septentrionalis (assembly GCA_037952835.1). Lineage (NCBI taxonomy): Eukaryota > Metazoa > Chordata > Amphibia > Anura > Ranidae > Lithobates > Lithobates septentrionalis. The sequence continues at coordinate 1,655,045 of JBBDGP010002504.1, read as the reverse complement.
ATAACTGCATTCTCCCGGCGGGGATAGCTTTCCCTGCCCATGACACTATGGTACCTAAAATTTTCCATAGGCGATGCTGTAAAAAACCTTTACAGGTTACCATTTTAGAGTTATACAGGAGGTCTGGTGCTAAAATTTTTGCTCTCACTCTGACGTTTGCGGCGATACCTCCAATGTGTGGTTCGATCACCATTTACATATGCATGCGGGACCTACGTGTGTGTTCGTATTTGCGCATATGCACGGGGGGAGTGGGCACTTTAAAAATGTTTGTATTATTTCATTATTTATTTAATTTAGTTTTTTTACATTGTACCTTTATTTATTTTTTGTTAAACTTTATTGCTATCACAAGGGTTGAACAACATTCCCTGTGATAGCATGGGCTGTAACAGGTCCTCTCTTTGGAGCAATCTGGGGTCTATTAGATTCCAGATCTCTCCTCTTGCCTTCAAAGCATCTGATCAAACCCAGATCCATTTAATCAGATACTTTCACAGGTTGGTAATGTTTATAAACGTCCTAAGGCCAGAAAGTGGCTAAAGTGGCAGTATTAAGAGCTACTTGAATTTGACACGTGAAGGAAATGTTACCGATAATGCAAATGAAAATTCAGGAGAAAATGCTTGCCAAAATTAGGTGCAGGTAGTTATTAAAGCAGTTGTAAACGTAAACAATTTTAAACACTTTTTTAAATAGATAAATCTAACCATATCTTACATCTATATTTATTTATTTTTCTAAATTTTCCTGTAATGTGTCTTCTCTCTTTAAAGACCAGGTTATGTGATAGCTGTATGTTACAGGGCAATTCATGGACCTGCTGGTGGGCGTTTATGTTGTCTTGCATCTATATCACTGAAGGAAATGCAAGCATACATAGGAGGGGAGGAGCAGATGAAGGGGAATCCACAAAACTCAAGCCAGTAACAGGGTGGATGAACTTCATGAATAAGAGGCTTTCACATCCCTTAAGCAAAAACAAAAGAGGACATGGGACTCCCGGCCAAGCGGGTCTCAGGACCCATTTCCTGTTCGGCCAGTAGGAGAAGCAACGACCCCCGCTCTTCCCTTGGCAATCTGAAGCGAAGAGCAACAGGTGGAGGGGCAGTAACAGCCTCTTCCAGTTTCCAGGGGTCCTACCCCAGATCCAGCACCACCTCGACATTGGCCTCCTGGAGGAAAGGAACAGCCCCCCTTCACACAGAAGAATACCTGTGTTGTGAATAGACCAGCTGTGTACTGAGCTCCCTTCCCATCACAAATTTATCTCATGTGTCGGGAAAGCTTCTCGGAAGTGACACATGCTTATAACAGAGGAACTAAGCACCAGAGAAAAACGGCACTTTGAGCTTTGGAGAGATATAAGTAAACACTACAGATATATGTGCTATGTTTACATTTAATGACTGAGGTGTACAACCACTTTAATTGTCCGGCCTATCCAAAAAAAAACCTTAATGCCCCCTATGAGCCTTCTGGCTAAAAATCAAAGGCCATGTAGTGCATTTTCTTTAAAAAAAAACATTCATCCAGGTGAATCTGCACATAAATTCACTGGGATTGTGCTTCATGAAACTACAGTGGAAAAACCTCACCCCTAGACTTAAGCTGGCCATACACTAGTAGATTTTCAAATGAACATTTGTACAAACATTTTTATGAACATTTTGTATGAAAATTCTCAGTACATTTGATGACTTAATCCATCTCGTTCAAAAGTAGTTTTGTAGTTTTTAACATTCAATTTTGGAAAGAATGAACCTTCCCAAATAAAAACCACATTCACTATTATGCCACGTACAGATGATCGGAATTTCCGACAACCAAGCGGTGGATTTATTTCTGACGGATGTTGGCTGAAACTTGTCTTGCATACACATGGTCGCACAAATGTTGTCGGAAATGGCGACCGTCAAGAACGTGGTGTCGTATAACACGTACGACGAGCCGAGAAAAATGAAGTTCAATAGCCAGTGCGACTCTTCTGCTTGATTCCGAGCATGCGTGGAATTTTGTGCGTCAGAATTGTGTACACATGATCGGAATTTACGACAATGGATTTTGTTGTCGGAAATTTTGAGAACCAGCTCTCAAATTTTGTTGGTCGGAAATTCCGACAAAAAATGTCCGATGGATCCTACACACGGTCGGAATTTCCGACAACAAGCTTTCATCGAATATTTGTTGTCAGAAATTCCGATCTTCTGTACGCGGCATTAGAAATTAATTCTAGAAAAATTTTTTATATAGTCTGCCTGAACAAACAACTGTAGTGCTGTGCTTTCTTTTCAGACAGCCCAACAGGTTTTTTATGACTTGAATGCACACAATAGAAAGGTTTTGTTTTGTTTTTTGTGCAAGAAAGATTTGATACAAATTAATAAAAATATATGTTTCAAGTTTAAAAACTTGAAAACTTAAAGAATAATTGCAGGTATCAGCATGTTATACATGACTACATTCGCCCAGCTAAAAGACCAATGTAACTATGTATATGACATACCTAGCCGATGCTACTGGCAGCTGGAAATTTTTACTTGTTTCCAGGTTCTGCTATCCTGCGTTTTAAACACAGGAGATCAGCTGCTCGGCACAAACGTCATTCGGAGAATGCTTTGCATTTTTTTAACCACTTACCCACTGGGCACTTACATCCCCTTCCTGCCCAAGCCATTTTTCAGCTTTCAGCGCTGTCGCACTTTGAATGACAATGGCGCAGTCATGCTACACTGTACCCAAACAATTTTTTTAATCATTTTCTTCACACAAATAGAGCTTTCTTTTGGTGGTATTTAATCATTGCTGGGTTTTTTATTTTTTACAAAAAAAAAAAGACCAAAAATTTTGAAAAACAAAATATTTTTCACTTTTTTTCTGTCAGTTAATTTTGTAACTAAGTAATTTTTCGCCTTCACCGATGTGCGCTGATGAGGCGACACTGATCGGCTGAACTGGTGGGCATTGATGAGGTACTTATGGGCATTGATAGGTGGCACTGATATGTGGCACTGATGAGCACTGTTAGACGGCACTGGTGGGCACTGATAGGCAGCACTAGTGGGCATTGGTAGGCAGCACTGGTGGGCACTGATAGGCGGAACAGATAGGCGGTACCAATGGGCACTGATGGGCATTGATGGGTGGCACTGAGCGACACCGATGGGCGTTATTGATGGGCATTGATTGACAGCAGTGATGGGCAGCACTGATAGGCGGCACTGATTGCCAGCACTGACTGGCATTGCTAATGGGTACTGATTGGTGGCACTTGTAAGCAGTGGTGGGCACTGATTGCTGCCACTGGCGGGCACTGATAGCTGGCATTGGTGGGCATTGGTGGGCACTGATTTGTGACACTGTTTTTCAATATTGCAATCAGTGCCCTGATTACATTCCTAAATGTCCCCCTGCGTGGTGATGCCGCTGATCGGCTCTCCTCGCCATACACTCTGTCAGTGTGAGGCGAGGGTCGCCGATTACCAGCACTTCCTTGTTTACATGTGACCGGCTGTGATTGGACACAGCCGATCACATGGTTAAAGAGCCGCGGACGCGGCTCTTTCCACAGATCGGGGTCGTGCCGTGTCCTAGCAACACGTTGCAGCTGCGATCGGCGCGCAAGAGCAGCCGTTCTGTGACGCCGTCATATGACGGCATCCCAGAACGAGAGCCACACCGTCCCACCATCATTTGATGTTGGGCGGGCGGCAACCAGTTAATGAATGCAAAGCAATCTTTAATTGGACGTGGTGGGGAAGTGACATCATGCTCTCCACCTTGTCCAATCTGAGAGCGTATTGCATTAATTCAAAAAATGCTAATTATTTTCTGATTGGCACCCAAGCTGAGGTACTGACCTGTATTCACAAGGCATCAGTCTGCCTGCTCAGCACAAGACGTCTGTCACTTACCTGGTGATGGAGCCTGACATGATACCTCTGGCTCAGTGCCCCTGGTAAGGTAACAAAAGGCACAAAAGCTTGGAGTGGCATAAGCGCCTGACAGTTCTCATGATGAGAGATGCGGAAGAGTCGTTTGTGTGTATTTAGATGCAGGCTGGACTGTGGATGCCTAGCAATGGAGATGACAGGCTGGCAGGTCACTGGCAGACAGACAGCAGGCACTTGGAAGGCTATAGGTGGGTGAGCACAGATGACGGGCACAGGTTCAGGATACAGTGCAGGGTCAGGCAAAGCCGGATCAGTAACTGGCAGGCAGGTCAGAAGCAGAAAAGCAGACAGGAGAGTAGTCAGAGTCCAGGCCAGAGTCAGTAACAATGAAGCAGGTTCGGCAGAGGGAGCAGGCAGAGACAGAGTCCAGAGGCCAGCCAGGGGTCAGAACAGGCAGATTTCATATATGGCCAAGGCAGATCAGGTTGGCAACAAAAGATCAGATACAGGAACAGGTAGCAGATATGCAGGAAATGCTGTAGACCATACGGCAAGATCCTAGTGCATCAATTCTGTTTAAATAGCCTGCCTGGTGCCTTTCTTAGTGGCGAGCATGAGCACAGCTCACAGGAGTTCTGCGCTTTCTTAAAAGCTCACAATGTGCTCAAAATCTCCTCTCCACAACACAAAAGTGATCCTGACATGACTATAGTGTGCATTGACACATAGGCTAACATGGAGGGGCGTTTACAGTCAGAGAAAAGAAAAGCTCAAATGCCTGAAGAAGCAGCTTTTTTGAATTGCAGTGTGTATGAGGCCTTATATAAATTGCCTGGTTAGAAAAAAACTAAATATTTTTAGGTCTTTATGGCTTAAATTATTACAATATAAAAGCCAGTGTCTAGAAGTGTGCATCAACTTTATAAGGCATGTAATAAAATTATTTGGGATTTGCTTTGACGTATATCCACTTAACTAGAAAGATATTATCGGGAAATATATAAATCTTTTTACCCTGACATCAGCTTCTGCTTAACTAAACCTTCCTCTGAAGTTGAATTGCCAATTTATGACAATGTGCTAACATTTATATGGAAAGCAGACAAATGATTTACAAGTACATTGCTTGAAAAAATTAAAGTTTCACCAAGAAGAAACTGCAGATCTTACAAATGTAAATGTGACAGCGGATTTTAAGATTGATAGGAAATATATATGGTCTGTTAACAGGAGGGATGATCAAATCAGGAGAATTGCAGATTCATAAATTTTTTGATTGTCGTGAATTTTTGCATGGTATATTGGCTTTCAGCTCTGGAAGATTGGTGCAGTTAGTTTTCAGTGCAGTTTCCAGTTGACAGAATAATACAAGGCCCCCTCACAATATTCCTCCCTGTAATGATAGCATTTCACTAATCCCAGTTCTTAAAGCGGAGTTCCACCCAAAAATGGAACTTCCGCTTTAAGGGAGGTGACCCCCTGACATGCCACATTTGGCATGTTCTTTTTTTGGGCGGGGGGCCGGTACCCTCTTTTCAGAGGGTCCCAGCTCCCACTTCTTCTCGGCGCACCGCAGCACAAGAAGGGAGATCATCTCTCCCTCTTGGCAATCATTTGGGACACGTCACAGGTCCCAGACGGTTGTGTGGCCAGTCACAGCACACGGCGCAGCTCGCACATGCGCAGTGGGTGCCCGGCTGTGAAGCCACAGCCGGGCGCCCACAGCTTCAATGCTGGTGCTGCAGAGAGGAGGGGGAGATGAGCGGGGCTTCGTGTGTCCGCATCGCTGGACCCTGGGACAGGTAAGTGTGCGATTATTAAAAGTCAGCAGCTGCAGTATTTGTAGCTGCTAACTTTTAATCTTTTTTTTTTTTTTTTTTTTAGCAGAACTCCGCTTTAAATCTCCCTTAACCACCCCAATACCTGACTCTTTCACCCCCTTCCTGCCCAGGCCAATTTTAAGCTTTCAGTCATGCAACACTGTACCCAAATTACATTTTTGAGATTTTTTTAAACAAATAGACCTTTCCTTTTTTGGTGGTATTTTACTCACCACTGGGTTTTTTAAAGTTTTGCTATATAAGCTAAAAAAATACCAAAATTGTTGAAAACAACCACATTTTCTTAGTGCCTGTTATAAAATTTGCAAATTATTATTATCCAGGATTTATATAGCGCCAACAGTTTGCGCAATGCTTTACAATGGTAGAACAGACAGCACAGTTACAATACAATTCAATACAAGAGAAATCAGAGGACCCTGCTCGTTAGGGCTTACAATCTAATGCCTCATTTCCACTGAGCGGATTGGTTCGGTACAGTTTGAATGGCCTAGAATGGTCCGGTCTATTATGGTGAGCGTTTCCAAGTGGGACCACAAGGGGCCATACAGGGTTTAGAAAAAATGCTAGTGTGATGCCATATTTGTGCGACAGGAAACCTGAGAATCAACAACAATGGAGATCATCCAGCAGCTCATCTTTTCTCTAGTAGCTTTTTGGTTCTTCAAATTTAAAAACATGCCGCACTGTATGAGAGAAGGTTGCGAGCGGCAATGAGAAACACAGCAGAAAAGAAAAGAAAACTTCTAGCTTGGATATGTAGCCGAGAGGAGAAGTACACCTTTATGCGGCAAAGACAAAGACGGCAGCGCTATAGGGTAAGCAAATTACCTACCTACCTGACACACACACACACTGACTTACCTACCTGACACACACACACTGACCTACCTACCTGACACACACACTGACCCACCTACCTGACACACACACTGACCCACCTACCTGCCACACTTACCCTGTTTCCCCGAAAATAAGACCTAGCGTGATTGTCAGTGATGCCTGCAATATAAGCCCTACCCCCCAAATAAGCCCTTCCCTGTTTCCCCGAAATTAAGCCCTCTCCTGAAAATAAGACCTACAAGGACTTTAACTAGGGCTTATATGGGGGGTAGGGTTTATTTTGCAGCCATCACCAACAATCACGCTAGGTCTTATTTTCGGGGAAACAGGGTAGCAAGAATAATGAAAAATGTATATGTTGTATGAATATTTTTTTTATTTTAGGATCTGTTACCATCTGTGTTTTTTATTTTTTTAGATGCTTATCCTCTTGGCAAAGCAGCGCCGCCGACCAGTCATTTGGGCTCTTCCCCGCGCCAATGAGTGGTGGGATGTGACCGTCCCAGGATTCACACACACACAGTGGGTGCACAATTTTAGAATATCTGAGGAAACCTTCTCATACCTTTGTACAAAGCTACGTCCAGCGATAGAGAAACAAAACACCAACTTCAGAGCCTGTTTGCCTGTGAGGAAAAGAGTTGCCATTGCACTGTGGAAGCTGGCTACCAACAGTGAATACCGAAGTATAGGTCATCTTTTTGGTGTCAGTAAATCCTCTGTGTGCCGGTGTGTGCAGGACTTCTGTAAGGCTGTCTGCACATTGCTAGCTCCTGAAATAGTACATTTTCCGGACAGGGAAAAGCTTAAAGACATGGCTAACTACTTTGAAAACAGGTGGGGCCTTCCACAGTGTGTTGGTGCTATTGATGGCTCACACATACCAATTATAGCACCACAGGAATACCACACCGACTACTTTAACAGAAAAAGCTGGCATTCCATCATCCTCCAGGGAGTAGTGGATGGAAAAGGACTGTTCTGGAATGTGAATGTAGGAAAGCCTGGGAGTTTGCATGATGCTCGGGTTCTACGATTGTCCACATTTTGGGATTGGGTTGGCCAGGGAGGCCTATACCCTGTGTGCACTAAGAACATTTGTGGGGTGAATGTTGGCTATTATGTGCTCGGGGACTCTGCCTACCCTTTACAAAATTGGCTCCTGAAACCATTTCCTGACAATGGCTGCCAGACACCAGAACAGCAAATCTACAACAAGAAAACATCCAGGGCACGGGTTGTAGTGGAAAATGCTTTTGGAAGACTTAAGGGTAGATGGCGGTGTCTTATGAAGAGGAATGACAGTGACATTAAACTTGCCAAATCCATGGTGCTTACTTGCTGTGCTCTTCACAATCTTTGTGAAAGTCACCCAGAAGACTTCCACCAGGATTGGAATATATATTCAGAAGAGCCAGTAGTGATAGCAGCACAGGATATGGAAGAAGAGTGCAGTGAAATACGTCAGGCTCTGATGCGGCACCTCAACGTTTAATTTCTTACCATTCATTTTTACAAGTTTTAATTAAGTATTACTGTATTGTTAAAGTGTTACATTAATCAGACATACTCAAAAAATTCTCTCATGATTTTTATTTCACAAAAAAAAATTTCTATATATTCTAGAAAGTCAAAATGTGAAAAATATATGTAAAAATTAGCTTTTTTTAATAAAAACTAAACCAAAATTTTTTTTAACGAAACGTGTACAAGTGTACAACTCCTGTGCTGCATGAAAGGCCCTACTGTCTGGGTGGTAACCTGGGATCACGATTGGCTCCAAGCACTTGAACAAGCTGACCCAGGACACCAAGGAAGGCCTGGTTGAAGGTAGCCAACTGCTCCATCTGCTGCCGGGCGATTTCTGCCTCCTGGCGCATAGCTTCCTGTGAATCCTGACGCAGTGCCTGAAATCGCCTCTCAGAAAGGTTCTCAATCCTTTCCAGCTGCCTTTCCTCTGATGCCCGCATATCCTCCATGACTGTGCGCAGATCCATCTGCAACCTTCTCCTTTCACCTGTAATATACAAAAGACCAGAATAGTTTTTGGAAGCATCAGTGCCACCACTGTAACCCCCTTTCTCATCTACCCCACCAGACTGTACCCCCTGCTCTCCTGTCCCACCTCTGTTACCCCTGATATTCTACCCCACCTCTGTTCACCCTGCTCATCTGCCCTGGCAATACACCTCCTTTCACATCTGCCCCACTGCTCTTCTGTCCACTGCTGAACCCCATGCTCATCTGTTCTACCACTGTACCCCCTGCACATCTGCCACACTGCTGAAGCCCCTGCTCATCTGTTCCACCACTGTACCCCCTGCACATCTGCCACACTGCTGAAGCCCCTGCTCATCTGTTCCACCACTGTACCCCCTGCACATCTGCCACACTGCTGAAGCCCCTGCTCATCTGTTCCACCACTGTACCCCCTGCACATCTGCCACAATGCTGATTTATTTTAAGAAAATGCACAATTACAACTATCATCATGTCTTACCAGTGTGCCGGGGTACATTGGGCGTACTCTGTGGTTGGCTACTCTGTGGTTGGCTTGAGGAAATAGTACTGGTGCTGCTGAAAGAGGTTGAAGGTCCATCGTCGGAAACGTTTGATACATCATTGGAGACTCCATCACTTGTTTCTGAAAATGCACATATGGTTATATATATTTTTTAAATGGTTAGCAGAGCAAAATCCTATGTATAATAAAAAAAACTCACCAAAGGGGTCTATCATGGATTCGAGCATTGAAATTGCAGAGTCCAGACCTCCCTCCCTGCCTTGGTTTGCTGGCCTATGACCGTAAATGGCATCCATGACGTCATACCACTTCCAAGTTCTCGGACTGTTTCCACTACGGCTGTTGTCAGCCTTAAATTTTTTATATTGGCCTTTAAGCTTCTTAAGCTTTGCCCTACACTGACCCGACGTGCGTTCAAATCCCTCGGCTGCTATCCGCTGAGAAATATCTTTGTACACCTTTTCATTCCTTACTGATCCGTCAAGCTCACTCTGAATAACGCTATCACCAATTATGCTTAGGAAAGTAGATAGTTCCTGTGATGACCAAACACGGCTGTTGTTAGCAGGCATCCTTCTCCTTTAATTTTCCTTTATATGCATGTGTTTGTTTGGCGCTTTCCTCTGACATCATCATAGCACAGCAGAGGGTTTTTTGTCAGCCAATCAGTGAAAAGTAACAGGTGACGCCGGTAGCTCCGCCCTAAGCGAACTATTCCATTTTCTATGTCCCCACATCTGAAGCAGGACCCTGAATGGAGCGGTACGGTTCGGTTGTATGGGCCGCTTTCATAATGGAAACACCCAAAATAGCGTACCGTACCGAACCGATCTGCTCAGTGGAAACGAGGCATTAGAGGGATAAATAATATTTCTTATAAATTTAGGCCAAAATGTATTCTGCTAAATTTCTTTGGTAAAAATAACCCAAGTCAGTATATATTATTTAGTCTGTGTGAGATAGATTAGATAGATTAGATAGATTAGATAGATGCTCCGCGGCGCCAGTGGTATAGCATTTCACAAGACCCTAAAATGTTAGGACGGTACATATAGCCCTGAATGACCCCTTTTTTGGAACGTAGACAGTCTACGGTATGTAGTAAGAGTCATGGTGAGTATTTTGAAGCTGTAATTTTTTTTGGTCACATTTTTTGGGAAAATAAAGAAATTAAATAAAATGTGTTTTTTTTTTCACAAGGTTGTCATTTTAGTTTTTTCTCACACACAGCATAGGCATACTGATACTTATACTCCAAAACACATTCTGCTATGTCTCCTGAGTATGAGGATACCACATTTGTAAGACTTCTTAACAGCCTAGGTGTATAGAGGGGCCCAAAATCAAAGGAACACCTTTTGGTTTGCAAGGAGCATAAATTATTATTATTATTATTATTATTATACAGGATTTATATAGCGCCAACAGTTTACGTAGCGCTTTACAACTTGAGGGTAGACAGTACAAATACAATACAATTTGATACAGTAGGAATGAGAGGGCCCTGCTCCTTAGAGCTTACAATCTAAGAGGGAAGGTCAAGAGATACAAGAGGTAATAACTTTGGGTGATGTGCTGATTGAGAAGATAAATGTACAGTTGTTAGGTGGGGGCCAGATAGGCTTCTCTGAAGAGATGAGTTTTCAGGGATCGTCTGAAAGTGGATAAAGTAGGAGAAATTACATTTTTGGAGGCCCTGGAGCACCAGGACAGTAGAAACGCTTACAAAATGACCCCATTTTGAAAAGCAAGCTTTCCAACAGATTTTCTGAAAGGCTTAGTGAGTCTTTTGAAAATGTCATTTTTTGCCAAACGTTTTTGAAAAATCCAGGAAAGAAAATGAAAATGTATTTTTTTAAACTTGTCAATTAATACATAGTTGCATAGTTGGTAAGGTTGAATAAAGATATCAGTCCATCCAGTTCAACCTGTGTGGGTGTGCGTGGAAGTATTATGTCCCTACCATTTCTCATATCCCTGAATATTGTGTTCAGTTAGATAACTATCTAATAATTTTTTGAAATCAGCAACATTACCCGCTGCAAACACCAATTGTGGAAGGGAGTTTCACATCCTTACTGCTATAACAGTAAAAAACCCTTATGCAGTTGAAGGTTGAACCTTTTCTCATCCAACTTCATTAAGTGGCCATGACCAGCCCGCAGACAACCAAGTAAACCTGTCTAACAGTATGCGTTAAAAGCAAGGGTTTAGTCTGCACACATTTGCAAATGCATGCGTAAGCCACTGTCACGTACCTGGTGATGGAGCCTGATATGCAGAGGACGGCCTCTCTTACAACTCTGACTTGGAGCCCCTGATAGAGCTGACAGGAAGCACCGAGATGCAGAGTCGCACGAGTGCCTGGCGGGATCGCTGAACCTGGAGCTGGATCGGAGCACTCGGCCGGGCTGTAGAGGTGTCTGTAGGAATCCCAGAGCAGTGGTAGGCAGGTAGCTGGAGCGAATAGACAACCGGTCCCCACAGGCAGAAGTGCAGATGCAGCAGAAGGGATGGTGGCACCCTCGAGGCTAAAGAGAAGGCAGGTACAGGCAGGCCGGGTCATACACAAACGGGCACATCAGGAACAGAGGCTGAAGCAGAAGTGGAATCAGATTACAGGCCGGGTCTTCAACAGGCTGGCAGTGGAGTGGCAGAAGGAGCAGGCAGGTGCGGAGTGGAGGACAAGCCGGGGTCGGATGCAGGCAGGAAACAGGAACATTAGGAAGCAAGCCAGGTCACAACAGGAATGGAAGTCAGGTAAGTAATTGCAGGATACACAGGGGACACTGTAGAGCAGACAGCACTGAGTCTGGAAACTGGCTGAGTTTAAATAGCCTGTTTGGGTGGCAAAAGCTGTCACAGGGTGCGTGCGCACCTGACAGGGGCAGAGGTAACAGGTCATCTTCTTCTGCAGCCATCTTGGGTGCTGGTATGCCCTTCCTGACAGGCAGAGGTAACAGGTCGTCTTCTTTGGCAGCCATCTTGGGTGCTGGCATGCCCTTCCTGACAGCCACAGAGCCTCGTCAAGGCACCCTGATATCTGTGGTACCTAACACTAACTTATAAGTGTCCCCACAGTGGAGGCACATGCATTCTGATGGATAGGTGAGAGCAGGTTGACTGTAGGGGAGCCACCCCTTCTTAAAGGTACAGGGGCACACTGAACACCAAACATATAGCACAATGGCTGCAAAGGTGTCAGTGCGTTGCCTGACCACAAAACACAACAGTGATACAAAAAGGGTACGCCACTTGCCCCTATCTATAGCTGGCTATCACGGTAAGAAGCATTGGAAGGCTAACAACAGTTATAAACAAGGTCAAGGATAAATCCAAGGAAAAAAACAAGCTTAACTTACCGACCAGCCCTCAGACAACCAAGTAAATCTGTCTAACAGTATGCGTTAAAAGCAGGGGTTTAGTCTGCACACATTTGCAAATGCATGCGTAAGCCACAGAGCCTCGTCAAGGCACCCTGATATCTGTGGTACCTAAAACTAACTTATAAGTGTCCCCACAGTGGAGGCTTCTTGCTGCCTCTCTGGTGTGGCTTAAGGTACAGACAGTATCTCTGAGAATACAAACTTGGAGGTCCTTCTCTTCAATATGAGGCCTAGGTCCCTTATATTAATATAATAATAACATAATAATAATAATTAATAATAAAATAATAATATTTCTAACACATAGTCATGCTTAGAATTACACCCCAAACACATTTTGCTACTCCTCCGATGTATGCCGATGCCACATGTGTGAGACTTTTTCACAGCCTAGCCATGATTTTTGGTGTTTCATGTCCTTTATTACTCTTTGTGTCCCCTGTCTTCTTTACACTGTGTGTATATGTGTTCTCCCTTCCTATATATAAAGTTCCAAATGGTCTGCATTATTCAAGCCCAATCCCCACCCCTCGGCTTCCCCGGTGTGTGTGATTACTGAAAGGGGAATAGCCCTGTGATCTGATTGGCCCGCCCACCCTGCCAGCTCTATATACCACACCTAAGATGGCAGACGACTCTGCCTGATGAAGGAGCGTGCATGCTCCAAACACGTGCACGTCATAGCTTTCCCCCACTGAGACCAGGGACTTCCTGAGTGAGGGCTTCCTCCTGTGCCCTGTACGCTGTAGCCTGGGACACCGGAAACCACTGGCGCCGCAGAGCAAGACACAACAGCGCTGCATGGATGTTCTGAAACCCTGCTGTTCATCTGACATTTATCATGATATGCCTGCTTTTATCTGTTTTCGAGTGAGTACATTACTACTTAATTAAACATGTTACAAATTGCTGCACTTAGATTTGCGCTGCTTGTCTGTTTTTCTTTTAAGGAAATACAATCCTTTCTTTGAATAGTCATCTTTATAAAAATGTTTTTGTAGTTGATTTCGAGTGTTTGGTCTTCACCTTTGCTACTGTTTATTCTCATGTCTCTGTGGTGCTAAAAACTAAAGTTGGGTATACACTAGTAGAATTTCATTAGACATTTTTCGTTGTACGAACAATGTAAGAACATTCATTCATTTTTCTAATCATTAGTGGTGTCAAATCAATGTGTGTTTCCGGCCACAGTGACGAAAAAATGTGAAGGAGCTGGATGAATTTTTTTTCTGTATGAACACTGGTTTTCATTTGGTAAAGTCTATTTGTTCAAAATTGAACGTTAAAAGCAAACAAAATCTTGAGCTACTGTCTAATGACATTTGAATGTACTGAGAATTTTTGTACAAATTTTCCTATGAATTTTCATTTGAAATTCTACTAGTGCATACCCAGCTAGTCAGAATACTGAAATGTTATGGGGCTGAGGCTGACCATATGAATGCTCATCAAAAGACTCACTGCAAATGTGGAGATGTCAGAGAGCAAAGGTCTGGCACCAATGAGTCGATGGAGGGTGTATTGTACAGAAACTTGCACTAAATACTTAATAATACACCATGTTCCTAATTATTAGGAATAAACGGGGTAATTTCAGAATTAATGACTGTTTTATCGCTAGCATAATTTCACAGACACGGAAACTCTCAATTTGCTCAGCATCTTAGGTAAAATTTGCATGACAAAAGATAACTTTTATCCTTTTTTATAAATTTAGAGGGTGTTTTTATTTTTTGTTTTTTTTTAGGACAGTGTCATTTATTTGATTAAGTGTTCATTGTATTTGTATTTTTTACTTATTTAGGATATAGTGGTAGTTATTTGTGTAACCTTGCTACAATTTTATTGTACTGTTTTTTTCCCTGTCCGTTTTTTTGTCCCCTGAAATAATCTTAAAGTAATGATGGTAATGATTGGTCATTTTTGGCACATAAACAAGCCCAGGATAGTCAAAAGGAGCTTCTGAAATCCTCAGAATCCATTTAGAGCCCATTGCACCTTAATTTCACCTATTACCTAATGTCAACTCATAGCCAAGAATAAGGCTATATGAACATTTGATGTGATTGTCTAGAGCTCGATCTTTTTGTTATTAGGTTTTTATTACTGTCTGTGTCCATATTATAAAGATATATTTTCTCTGTTTGGCCTGGTGAATACTGTAATTAAGACTCAAAATGATGGGAAATTCAACATTTTGAATTGTCACCAGAATAACAATAAAGTGTTCATCTTCCAGTGGGGACACTTGTCCCAGTAACAGCTGTCTAAGAGGGGATTTTCGGCACTTTGGAGAAATTTCCATTTATTTCATGTTGTGTGGAAGGAAAATCTCCCCAATGGAACAGGACAGGGAAGGATATTTAAAGGGGTTGTAAAATCTCAAGGTTTTTCACCTCAATGCATTCTGTGCATTATTGTGAAAAACCTTCTGTGCTGCAGCTTCCCCCAGAGCCCCCCCCCCACCCTCTTTCTTACCTGAACCCAATTGTTCCAGTGACGTGCATGAGCCAAGCGGCTCCAGCCACTGTCTCGGGTCCTCATTGGATAGACTGATAGTAGCAGGAGTCATTGGCTCCCGTTACTGTCAATCAAATCCAGTGACACGGGAGTCCTGCTATCTGTGTCAATGGACGCAGCAGCGGTACTCGTGAGCGCGCTCGCACGGGTGCCCCCAGGGAAAACGGCTCTCCATGGGGGCACCTGATGAAGAGAAAGAGTCAAGAGCACCGCTGGGGCATCCCAGAAAAGGAGGATCAGAGCTGTTCTGTGCAAAACCCTTGCACAGAGCAGGTAAGTATGACATGTTTGTTATTAAAAAAACAAACAAACGAACCTTTACAATCACTTTAACTATTCCTTACTATGTTCAGCATTTTAAAATAAAGTTTTAGGGCTTTACATACAGTATACTTAAAGCGTTTGTTACCCAAACATTTCATATTCCTGATATATGCCTGCTGTACCATGTACTTGTATGAAAAAGTATCCTGTTCTCTTTGTATTACTTTTCTTTGTTTGAGATCCCTGGTGTTCCTGTCAGTCCCTCTGCTTTCCTATTAAAAACTCACCACACTAAGCAGGGGAGCACACCATTTTCAGTTCTCTAGCTAAGTTGGGAACTCAGTGTGCTCTCCTCCAATGATCAGACTTGTCCTGACATGCCCCCCTGTACAGCCATTCAGTGGGAATCTCAGTGTCCTGCTGCTTCTCCTCCCCCCAGCTCTTATGCAGTTGAGAACAGAGGGAATGTGATCACTTATAAAAAAAATGGAAAAAAGGTATTTATAAGTTTTTTTTTATCTATACACAAATGTTTTGCCTTTTATTTCTATTTCAAACTGAGTGGGTTGTTTTACAAGGTAATGGTTTACAACCACTTTAATATAACATTCCTCATGTGCTGCAGAAGTATGCATCCTTTTTTATGTCCATCACTACTGCACAGTAGCCTTCAATTCTATGCCTGCGGTTTCTGCAAAAGCAATTATAGTTTTACCCCCCACCCCCTCCCTCCTGGCCCATATTACCCACCATCCAGTATTTGGGTGCACACCTTCTTTGCATACCAGAGTGAGTGCTGGTAAATACAGCAATACCTGAATAGGTTTCTGTAAAAGAGTTAATACATTTATCAAATAAAGTCTTTCTTACCCTCTAGGGAAATGTAATCATGATTTTGCACAATTGCAGAGAGTAAAATGTAGCTCATCTAAATACTAATTATGCCGCTTCTAAAATTAGCTTTGTTGCTTAAACTTGATTTAGTTACTGTATTACACATTTTGAAATTGTTGCTATAAACAAAGATAATCTTCACTGCAGTTCTCCCAACAACAACAACAAAAAAAAAAATACACCAGCGATGACCTTAACCTGAAGTAATTATAAACTTGAAATATTTTTCTCTCCTACGTTGATTATGAAAAGTATGTTTGGGAATACAGAAACAGAACCTGCATGGTAATGATCAAACAGATTCATTAGTGCCAATTTAAATAACAGATATTTTTTTTTTACCACTGTATAACAAGTTAACACAATATAATAGAAAAAAGGGCATAAAACAAAATGAGCCTCCTGCTGCGAAAAAAAAATCGAAGCAATGTCTCTTTTTATAAAACATTTTATAAAATATTTAAACTACAATACAATGCCAGCTTTATGACCTAATAAATGTTTGATTCTTATTATTTGCTGTGTAGGAATGAGCAGTTGCCCGTAAGATAAAGTAACAGAGAAGGAACAGCAAACCTTGGTTAAAATAGAATGCAGTATTTACTCTAATTTCCTATGCTACTTTGCTCTGGTTGTATCCTCAGTCTTTGCCTCAAATTATAAAGATGTCTTCTAAATTTGGGGTAATGGATTTGTCTACAAATAATATATATATATTATTATTTTTTTAAAGAACAAATATACAGAGTCGCCCAATAGTCAATCAGGTTTCACTTGTCTGACTATAATAATGCAATATAATTAGTTGTAGCACCTGCATATCCTCATTGCTATTTGTATTGGATAAAGACAATGCATATGGCAATTTTTTTTTTTCTTTAGAAATCTAACAAGTAAAAATATTTTTAATTGGTTGATTATGAAAGGTTGCATATAAATATTTAATCTTACATTTACACCCAGCAGGTGAAGCTCTGGTATCTTTTACATTTGTTTACCTGACTTTTCTTAGCTGTGTAACTGAAAAAAGCCTGATGTTTATATACTATAGCACAATTAGTCAAACTCAAATGTACACAATGCACACCTGACTGAGTCAGAGGACAAATTCATCCCGTCTCTCTGACAACTTGCCTGCTTTACTCAGATAGAGCATATGAAATTACAATAAGAGAGATGCAATCTGAAAGGAAATATCATTAGCTGTACTCTCTCTTCAGAAAACACAAAAATAAATCACACTGGCAACGACAGCATACATAGGCAGCAGGAGTTGACTTGTTTCTGTAAAGGTTGTGCAGTGCTCTGCATGGTCTTGCAGGAAGGAACTCTGGGGCATGGGTTGAATCAACTATTTTGGTAGGTTGTTGCGACTCAGGGAAGGGGGTGGAATTCTGGGAGAGTGGGGGGTAAAGATCAAGTTCAGTAAAATCCAGTGATCACTTTGGGTTTGAATGCCACCTAGAGCCAACCCACTACCTGTAAGCCCAGGGCATCAAGCTTTGCCTCTTGTCTTGGACTCACAGGGGTATGCTGCAGAGAAAGGTACCACATTGTTATGTGGCATTAATATCTGCAGCATTTAAGATTGCCTACTGCTAGAAGAAGAGTATTATAAGGGACTGTGGCAGTACTGGATCAGACCAAAGACATCTGGAACACAGGTAAGTATATGTGGGTTTTTTTGTGTCCAGAGGTATTCTAAAGAAGAGGGTGCAAACACTGGGTGGGTACCTGAGCCAGGAGCTGGGCTTTAGGCTGTGACTATTACAAAAAAAAATATTCAGCACTCATAAAATGATGCCAAGAGTCTGAAGTGTGCATTTGATTAAGGATAGAGGTTGTTAGAACATTTATTCATTGTGCATTTCCAATACATAGTACAAAGATACTGAGAGTTTATTTGCTTCTTTTATGGTCACTATGCTACAAACTCCTTACCAAATATCAGATCTTGCTGCCAATTCATGGCTCATTCAATGCCTCTTATTGCTCTTTGTCTGGGTAAACTTGTGTTATTATAGTTAAATTGAGATCATCTGTCAGGAAACACCCAAACTGTTGTATATGTAATTATAAATTATCTTCACACGTATCAGCTGCCAATTTCTGCACCACTGTACTAATATTCAACTTTATTCATCATCAGTTTCACAATAGGATATAATTACAAACTCATGTAATATTATACTGTTATTTTGTAAGTATGTAACATATTACAGTAATTTAAAAATAACTAATACCAAATAACTCAGGACAAGAAAGAAACTGATATTACTCAGATGGAAAACCATATCGTCCTTAAATTACTGACTAGTTATAATTCCAGAACTGCTATGCCTAGAGATGTCCAATCAAGAAAAAGAAAATGATCTTCAAAACTTTGTGTTTTGTTCATTTACAGTATGCTGCTGTACTAAGTCATATGCCATGTGTGTCTTATAGTAAATGCAGCATAACTAGTCATACCCAGTATTGTGCTCAGATGATGTCTCCAGAAAAACCAGTTCTAATCTTCAAGGGTGTAACCATGGCGGATACAGCAGTTACAGTTCTGCTAAATATACTCAATATGGACACTCCCAGTGCAAAAACATGCAATGTTATTTTATGTGTACTTTCCATTGAATGCATTTTTAAATATTTTCAACTGGTAATGAGGTTAACACGATCACATATATTTGGAAACTATATTCTACACATGCAATGGCTAAGTTCTGTAACATATTTGGCAATGCAATCGTGGTTGCAATAAATAATAATTACAAAAGTGGTGGCTGCTCTCTGGGTCCACCAGTCCAGGGGGGCAACGTGAGGATCGGAGCCCATGTCCCAAGTCAGTGAACCTTGTTTGTAAATAAGAAGAAAAGACCAGATCGCTCCTTAGATGGACACTTACTGTTATGAGCCGTGTCATGTGTCGTTCCAGCCAGGTGTATCTCCTCAACAGGAACATGAATTGCAATGAAAAGTGACAAAAGCTTAAGGCTGGGTTCACACTAGTTCGATTTGGATGCAGGTCTCCCCACATCCAATTCGCATGACAAGAGAGTGTGCCTGGCTTTCAATGGAGCCAGTTCACAAATCTCTGTGGTGGCTGCGGAGCGGATTTGTCAGGGATATGGCCATAGGACTGGCAATGTCGCCAATACTCATCATGGCTTCACCAGACAAAACACATACTATGGTTGTCCCTCCACCAGAACCATGGGTTCCAACCCCCGAACGGTTTTCCGGAGACCAGAAGACATTTAGGGCCTTCAAAAACGCCTGCCTATTTGATTTGGCTCTACAGCCAAGGACTTTTGCTTCAGAGGCTATAAAAGTAGAGTTCATTATTTCATTACTAGCAGATGAACCCCAGGCTTGGGCCCACAACTTATTGGAACAGAAGAGTCCTATTATTGATGCAGTAGACTCATTCTTTGAAGCCTTGGCACAGTTAGACGTCAATCCTCAGCGGGTGGCGACCGCAGAAGCTATTCTCCATACATTACAGCAGGGTCGGCGCCCAGTACTATACCATAGAATTCCGCAAATGGTCCGCCGACACAGGGTGGAACGAAGCAGCCCTGCGTTATCAGTACCGAGTGGGATTATCCGAAGCTCTCAAAGATGAGTTGGCCAGAGTACAGACTCCTACCTCACTTGAGGGTCTTGTTCAAATGGCTATACAACTTGACAGATGTCTGGGGGAGCGATGGTCCGAACGATCCCAAAACTTCAGACTGACCTGGATGATGCCCAAGGTCTCCACTTCACCAGCATCTGTTCCTCCTACCACAACCATGCCTGAGCCTGAACCTATGCAAATTGGTCTGGTCCATTTGATTTTAACTCCTGATGAAAGACTTCGTCATTGGCAAGGCAATCTATGTCTCTATTGTGGGGGAACCAGACATTTCCTTCGCAACTGCCCCATTAGACCCAGTAAGTCCTTTCCACGTTCCCCCGGTATACTTCCAGGTCTCTGGGGCTTCCTCATCTCACCTTGTCCTCCCTATCTCATTGCAGGTGGCGAAAGAGGAGTTCTGGCTGCTGGCCATAATTGACACTGGTGCATGTAGCTGTTTCTTGGATTTGGCTCTGGCAAGGAAACTCAACATTCCCCTCCATCATAAGGAGCATAAACTGGAAGTACACCTTGCAGATGGCTCAATGACTAGTTCAGGTCACACAAGAAACTGTACCCATCCTCACTTCAACTAACTCCGGACACCAAGAATACCTAAGTTTTGATGTCTTGTGCTCACCCATGTTTCCAGTCATTTTGGGAACCCCATGGCTGCAGGCACATAACCCACGAATCAACTGGAACAAGAAGGAAGTACTTTTCACCTCTTCCCACTGCCTGCAGAACTGTTTCGTCCCTAAACCCAGAAATTCTACGAGTTGCCTAACTGTTTAACCTATCACCAACTCCCATCAAGATATACCATCAGTTTACCAGGAATTTCTGGATGTCTTCGACAAGAAAAGGGCTGATGTCATCCCACCTCATCGGCCTTATGATTGCCCAATCGAGCTGCTTCCGTGTTCTGAGAGTGCGGGCTTATTCTTTGTCGAAACAGGAAGCTTAATAAAATTACCATTAAAAACCGCTCTCCGCTTTCACTTGTTCCCAAACTCTTTCAAAGATTTCGTACAGCTCGGATTTTCACCAAACTAGACTTGCGAGGTAACTACAATCTTGTCCGCATTCAGAAAGGAGACGAGTGGAAAACGGCATTCGGAACACTTTGAGTATCTAGTAATGCCGTTCGGCCTTTGCAATGCACCAGCCAAGTTCCAGCATCTCGTAAACAACTTTCGAGAACATCTAGACCATCTTGTTATTGTTTACTTGGACGATATCCTCATCTTTTCACCTATTCTGGAACTCCACAGAACACATGTAAAGAAAATACTACTTAATTTGAGAAAGCATGGACTGTATGTTAAGGCTGAAAAATGCGATTTTAAAAAGATGTCTACCCAATTTTTATGGCTTATCATCTCTACAGATGGGATCGCAATGGACACACAAAAGGTGAAAGCAATTCTCGAATGGCCAGCCCCATCTGATAATAAGGGTGTTCAAAGGTTTGTGGGCTTCGGAAACTTTTACAGAAGGCTTGTGAAAGATTTCTCTTTGATCATTTCCCCAATCACTCAGATAACCCGCCAGCATGTCTGATTTCAGTGGTCTTAGGAAGCTCAGGTAGCCTTTGAAAAGCTAAACACTCTGTTCATTTCAGCTCCAGTACTTCAGCATCCTGTTCCTTCTCTACTTTATGTACTGGAAGTTGATGCTTCAGAAATAGCCACAGGGGCAGTTCTATCTCAGCGCCAGGGGCCCAAAGTGTTACTCCACCCCGTGGCTTTTTCTTCTCGAAAAATGAGTCAACCAGAGAAGAATTATGATGTTGGGGACCCGGAACTGTTGGCTATAAAAACTGCTTTGGAAGAATGGAGATACTTTTTAGAAGGGGCCGCACACCCTATAATGATCTTTACAGACCACAAGGACCTGGAATATCTCAGAACTGCCAAGCGCCTAAGACCCCGTCAAGCCCGATGGGCCTTGTTCTTTTCCAGGTTCAACTTCCACATCACTTATAAGAATGGGATGGCCGGTGCCTTATCCTGAATGTTTCCTGATACTCCCGAGGAAACGATGCCTAGTACAATCCTGTTAACACAGAACTTTCTGCTAATTCAACCTGATCTGAAAACGTCAATTGAACAGGCCTCAGTTCAGTGTACAGAGCCAGAGGTGTTTTTATTAAGAAGTCAAGGGGGATTTCTTTGGCATCAGGACAAGATTTTTGTTCCACAGCAAACCAGACCCCAGGTCCTGAAAACTTTCCACAACCATAAACTTGCTGGGCGCTTTGGGGTATGATAAACGTCCAAACTCATCCAACGATCCTTATGGTGGCCCACCTTGAAAGAGGACTGTAAGAATTATGTTAACTCTTGCACAACCTGCCAGCGCAACAAAGGGTCCAACACTAAATCTTGGGGCTTGTTAAGACCACTACCGATTCCGGAGCAACCTTGGCAGAAGATATCTATGGATTTTAAAGTGGACTTGCCCCCCTCAGAAGAATTCACGACCATTTTGGTAGTCGTAGACCGGCTATCCAAGATGGCACACTTCTTGCCTATGGTAGGCACACCCTCCACCATGGATACTGCAAATATTTTCATAAAGAAAATAGTCAGACTGCATGGTTTACCAGACAATATAGTTTCCGATAGGGGGGTAGTTTACCTCCAGACTTTGGAGAAATCTCTGCAGGATCTTAAACATGGAAGTGTGCCTATCTTCTGCATACCATCCACAAAGTAACGGCCAAACAGAAAGAACAAACCAAACTCTAGAATAGTATCTGCAATGCTTTTGTTCCTTTTCTCAAGATGACTGGATCTCCTTACTCGCTTGTGCAGAGTTTGCATACAATAACTCCATGCATTCTGCCACCAATCAGTCACCCTTCCGGGCTAATTATGGGTTCCATCCTTTACTTTAAAGCCTTCTTAAAAGCCCAACAATACTACAAGAAGCAATTTGACAGAAGGAGAAGGGGAGTTCCTGTCTTTAAATTCGGAGATAAGGTATTGCTCTCTTCTACTAACCTCAAACTTTCTCGTCCTTCCAGGAAACTTGGGCCAAGATTTATCGGTTCATTCGAAATTAAGAGGGAGATTAACCCGGTGGCATTTGAACTTGCCCTGCCAAGCTCATACAAGATTCATCCTGTATTACACGTCTCCCCTGCTTAAACCAGCGGTAACCAGCCCATTTCCTGGAAGAGAAGAATCACCTCCACCTCCAGTCTCGGCTGGAGATGAAATGGATTTCGAGGTAGAAGCCATTGTGGACTGTCGTAAGAGAGGTAGGCAAAATCAGTCCCTTATTAAATAGAAAGGGGTATAATGCAGAGGAAAATTCATGGGAACCTGCAAACAATATACATGCTTCTAGGCTTTTACAACTATTTTTCAATAGATATTCTGAAAATTGGGCTTGTTTTGGGCATTCAGAGGCTGCTCCTTGGAGGGGGGGGCACTATCAGGGAAATGGCCATAGGACTGACAATGTCACCAATATTTATCATGGCTTCACCAGACAAACCTCCAGGCACATTGGCGTACGCAGATGTGCAACGGCGCTAACAGAAGCGCGCAGGCGCAGGTTGTGATAGATGCTGACACCCACTGCCTGAATAAACACACTGCTGAGATCCCTGAGTTGCTGGATTATCCTCAGCTCCCCTGTGTTCTCTGTGTTCCTGCATTCTGATCTTGCACTTCCCATTGAATGACCCTGCTTCCTCTACCCGCTTATCCTGATCTCCTGGCTTGACCCCTGGCTTATATTCTGACCTACTTCTGCCTGCTCCATTGCTTGATCCTGGCTTGGCTCACCAATTCTGCTTCTGTGTTTCTTACCGTGAATGACCTTGGCTTGTTCCAGTGACCCTACCTGAATCCTGAATCTGCTTAAGGACTGATCTTACTGGGTATGACCCCTGGCCTCGCTTCTGATTCTCCTACCCGATTTCCCAGCTACCCACTACTTCTGCCTCCTTTCTAGCATGCCTGCCACACAGTTCATCCGGCTTGCTTAAGCTGCTCCAAATTGATCATCAGGTCACAGCCACCGGCAAACCCTGCTTCTTTGGGCACTGCATTCCCTGTTCCACCTTCAGGGTTGCGCTGCACTCAGCC
Organism: Lithobates septentrionalis; assembly: GCA_037952835.1. Taxonomy (NCBI): domain Eukaryota; kingdom Metazoa; phylum Chordata; class Amphibia; order Anura; family Ranidae; genus Lithobates; species Lithobates septentrionalis. The sequence goes on along the minus strand of JBBDGP010002504.1, from coordinate 1,631,164 downwards.
ACAAGGGAAGCCCTCTCAGCACCTTGTCCTCCAACTAGACTTCTGACAGGATTGCACAAGGGTCCTGTGCATCTTAGGCTCCATTTCAGGTCCGAATTCAGGCAAAAATGCGCGCCTAATTCGTCCCTGAAATGGAGAACAGGGACGCACCAGACCCCTGTCTGTGAGCAGCATCCGATTTGTCCCTGCTGTGAGCAGCATCCGAAGTGTGAACCCAGGACTTAATCTTCCTCTATCCATCCCTCCCCCTCCAAAAAAAACTGTTTGGGATGAATCCATCTTTAAAGCAAACCTATGCTTTGCCCATACAGAAAAGCAACTGGTCAACAAAAGCACATACTTATTGTTTTCTCCAGTTCTCCGCTGCTCCACTCAATACCAGAATGAGACAGGATGATATCTGACAGCACCCTAGTGGGGGGAATCTGACTTATCCAGGTAACAGAACTAGGCCAGCTGAGTCACCCTGTGTGGGCTTCATCTCTGAACACTTGTAGCTTACACAGGGCTTTGCATTCACTCTTGGCAACTAAAGAAAGTGGCATGGGCATAAAAGGAAGGTCTGCATTAAAGTGAGCCAATTGCTTTGCCCTTCATGACATTAGCATAGCACAAACATGGTCCTGACACCCACTTAAACCCGCTACAGATAACCAGGGAACATTAATCTACAGTACATTGATAAGATATTTACATTAATATGTACCTACAGATTTTTTTATATAAGGGCACTTTGAGACAGCATGCACTCGCTGCACCACAAACAGCGTTTTGGCCTACTTGCATGAGTTTTGCCAGGGGCAACAACACCCCTCTCCCAGGTATGAACATCCATCCACTCTCTCCTTACACTGAGGGTTGGCTTGCTTTCCTCTTTAGCTTTGGTTCGGTGCTGCTAGGTGCCACTTGCACCAATCCACTGCAGATTCAGACACTGGTGGACTTTCCATACTCGCAGTCACTTCACCGCACAGAGCAACAACAGGAGCACTGTCTCTTTAAGGGGCCTCTCCCTTCCAGGTACACCACCTGCTGCACACACTGCAGAGCACAGGCAGTTTCTGTCAATAGCTCACTGGTATACGCGAGGATCTTCAGTTCTGCCCGCATTCTCCACCAATTGTAGTATTGGGGGTTATTTAGCTTCAGTGTAGAGCTTACCAATGAGCTGAGTCTTGTCAGGGCTGGGCTCAGCTAATTGCCAGCTCCCATCTCTCTCCACAGTTACCCAGCTGTTGTTTATCCTGCTCGTCAGTCCTGCCTACTTAAGCCGTCCAGTCCAGAGGAGCTCTGCCCTCACCTTGGTTACATCACAAGAAACTATCTCCTGTGTTCCTGTTTAAAGACTGGCTTTGCTGACATCCCTTCAGGCTACAGATCCTGCTTGCTGTTCCAATACTATACTTTGATCCCTGACTCCTGGCTTGGCTGACAATCCGTTCCGGTTACTGAACTTTGGCTATGTTTTGACTACGTTTGTTCTTTTTACTTTTATTATTAAACAAGTGTGATTTAACTGTACTTCTTCTGTTTCGGTCTGATTTCATGGTTTCTGACAAGTCTGGCAGATATGCAGTTTAAGGGCTTTTTTGGCCCATTTTTTTTGAAGTAAAAGAAAAAACAGTCCATCCAGGAGTCCCACGCAGGGGTTTCAACTTCAAAGCAATAATGAAATAACAAATGGAAAATACTGAGCCACCTGGCTCTCTGGTCAGCACTGCTGTTCTGGCGTTGACCTCAGACCTCTTTACTCTGTAACTGTGTCCCTGTATGGTACCCACTCTGTACCTCTGGTGACACTCTCTTTTACAGCTTCCTGGCTGCTTCAACCCACTAGCTTGGGCCCTCCGTCTGCTCTGTCAGACTGTCCTGTGACAACAGGCACACTTCTCGCTTGCATGCCTGGACTCCTCTGGAGGGTGGAGCCCAGAACCCTGGTCCTGGCTCTGCTATAAGCCCAGGGCCCACCTGCATAATCAACAAGTAAGACTCCTGGCTGTTCCCAAAACCCAATCCCAGGATTGGAGATTCCATCCCACCCAGATCACTATGAAATCTCCAGGCTCCAGGCTCCAGGTCACCAACTGGATTTTACCAACCACAGAGGAAACTGATAAAACAGTTTCCGCCAAATTAAATACAGTGCCTTGCAAAAGTATTCACCCCCTTGGCTTTTAGGCTGGGTTCACACTGGTGCGATACGACAGCCGTCCTACTTTGGATCCGACTTTGCCCTGCGACATAAAGCCAGCATGTGTCCGACTTTCAATGAACGGGATCCGACTTGGATCCCCGCCAATGCTCGGCACTGTGTTTGGTATGAATCTTGAGGGAGAACTCCACACCAAATTTTAAATAAAAAACCGGCATGGGTTCCCCCTCCAAGAGCATACCAGGCCCTTGGTTCTGGTATGGACCTTAAGGGGAACCCCCTACGCCAAAAAAACGGTGTGGGGGTCCCCCCCGAATCCATACCAGACCCTTTTTCGAGCACGCAGCCCGACTGGTCAGGAATGGGGGTGGGGATGAGCGAGCGCCCTCCCTCCTGAACCATACCAGGCCACATGCCCTCAACATGGGGGGTGGGTGCTTTGGGGCAGGGGGCCCCCCCACCCCAAAGCACCTTGTCCCCATGTTGATGAGGACAAGGGCCTCTTCCCGACAACCCTGGCCGTTGGTTGTCGGGGACTGCAGGCGGGGGGCTTATCTGAATCCGGGAGCCCCCTTTAATAAGGGGCCCCCAGATCCCAGCCCCCACCCTTTGTGAATTAGTATGGGGTACATAGTACCCCTACCCATTCACCTGGGGAAAAAAGTGTCAATGAAAAAACACAGTACACAGGTTTTTAAAGTAATTTATTAGGCAGCTCCGGGGTCTTCTTCCGACTTCGGGGGTCTTCTTCCGACTTCGGGTTCTTCTTCCGACTTTGGGGGTCTCTCCGGTGTCCTGATCTTCTGCCGGCTCCTCCGCTATCTTCTGCTGCTCTTTTGCTAGCAGTGGCCCGGACTTCTGCCCTCTTCTCTTCTTCCAATGACACAACGCTCTCTCCGGCTGGAATGCTCTCTGAGCGCTCCGATGTGACTTATATAGGCGGTGACACCACCCCCTTATGCCGTCACAGTCCCTGGGCATGCTGGGTCTGTGACATTTTAGGGGGCGTGGTCACCGGGTGATGTTCACCACACCCCCTTATGACGGCACAGTCCCAGCATGCCCCGGGACAGTGACCTCATAAGGGGGCGGGGTCACCGCCTATATAAGTCCATTGCGGAGCGCTCAGAGAGCATTCCAGCTGGAGAGAGTGTTGTGTCAACATCGGAAGAAGAGAAGAAGGCAAGAAGACAAGAAGGCAGAAGGCAGAAGTCCGGGCCACCGCTATAGCAAAAGAGCAGGAAAATGGGCAGAAGATAGCGGAGGAGCCCGGCAGAAGACCCGGAGAGCACGGAGAAGAACCGGAGAGACCTCCGAAGTCGGAAGAAGACCCCCGAAGTCGGAAGAAGACCCCCGAAGCCAGAAGAAGACCCCCGGAGCTGTCTAATAAATTACTTTAACAGCCTGTGTAGTGTGTTTTTTTATTGACACTTTTTCCCTATGTGAATGGGTAGGGGTACCATGTACCCCATACTCATTCACATACTGTGGGGGTCGGGATCTGGGGGCCCTCTTATTAAAGGGGGCTCCCGGATTCCGATAAGCCCCCTGCCCACAGACCCCGACAACCAAAGGCCAGGGTTGTCGGGAAGAGACCCTTGTCCTAATCAACATGGGGACAAGGTTCTTTTTGGTGGGGGGGCCCACGGGGCTCCCCCTGCCCCAAAGCACACACCCCCAATGTTGAGGGCATGTGGCCTGGTACAGTTCAGAAGGGGGGGCTCGCTCTTCCCCACCCCCATTCCTGACCAGCCGGGCTGCGTGCTCGGATAAGGGTCTGGTATGGATTTGGGGGGACCCCCGCACCGTTTTTTCGGCGTAGGGGGTTCCCCTTAAGGTCCATACCAGACCCAAGGGCCTGGTATGCTCTTGGAGGGGGAACCCATGCCGGTTTTTTATTTAAAATTTGGCGCGGAGTTCCCCCTCAAGATCATCTGAGCACAAGTCGCATACCGAAGTTGGATCATGCGAGACGGCGATCCGCCTTTGATCCGACTTCAATGATGGTCAATGGGCTGAAGTAGGATCAAAGTCGGACCAAAGTAGTACAGGGAGCATTTCTAAAGTCGGAACAGTTAGGACGGCTCCCATAGGGAAACATTGGATTTCACACGTCATGCGACATGAGCTCCCAATGTCGGAGCGTTTGTCGGACCAGTGTGAACCCAGCCTCAACCTATTTTGTTACATTACAGCCTTTAGTTCAATGTTTTTTTAATCTGAAACTTTATGTGATGAAGCCCATAAAAAAGCTCTGGTGCAACCAATTACCTTCAGAAGTCACATAATTAGTGAAATGATGTCCACCTGTGTGCAATCTAAGTGTCACATGATCTGTCATTACATATACACACCTACAAGTCAGGGTTAGTTTATAAAAAAAATCCAAATCTTTGATGATCCCTAGGAGCACCATCAAATCTACCATAACCAAATGGAAAGAAAATGGCACAACAGAAAACCTGCCAAGAGACGGCTCCACACCAAAACTCACGGACCGGGCAAGGAGGGCATTAATCAGAGAGGCAGCACAGAGACCTAAGGTAACCCTGGAGGAGCTGCAGAGTTCCACAGCAGAGACTGGAGTATCTGTACATAGGACGACAATAAGCCGTACGCTCTATTGAGTTGGGCTTTATGGCAGAGTGGCCAGAAGAAAGCCATTACTTTCAGCAAAAAACAAAATGGCACGTTTTGAGTTTGCGAAAAGGCATGTGGGAGACTCCCAAAATGTATGGAGGAAGGTGCTCTGGTCTGATGAGACTAAAACCCAACACATCACATCACCCAAAGAACACCATCCCCACAGTGAAACATGGTGGTGGCAGCATCATGCTGTGGGGATGTTTTTCAGCAGTCGGGACTGGGAAACTGGTCAGAGTTGAAGGAAAGATGGATGGTGCTAAATACAGGGATATTCTTGAGCAAAACCTGTACCACTCTGTGTGTGATTTGAGGCTAGGATGGAGGTTCACCTTCCAGCAGGACAATGACCCCAAACACACTGCTAAAGTAACACTTGAGTGGTTTAAGGGGAAACATGTAAATGTGTTGGAATGGCCTAGTCAAAGCCCAGACCTCAATCCAATAGAAAATCTGTGGTCAGACTTAGGCTCGATTCACACCTATGCATGTTGCTTTTGAGCGTTTTTGGAGGTTTTTTTTCCATGCTTGCCACATTTTTGAGCCGCGTTTTTGCCGCGATTTTGCCGCGATTTAGCCGCGATTTGCGTTTTTTGTTTTTTTTTTTACATTTTTTTTTTACAGTCTTAAAAAAAATGTAAAAAAAAAAAATTAAAAAAAACAAAAAAAAAAAAAACAAACGGCAAAAACGCATCAAAAACGCACCAAAAACGCATCAAAAACGTTGCAAAAACGGTGCACTTGCGTTTTTGATGCTTGTCCATTGAATTCTATTACATGCAAAACGCTGCATTTTGCATGAAAAAAAGTCCCTGACCCTTTCCAAAAATGCAGAGAAACAAAAAGGCATTGATGTGAACATGTTCCATAGGAACCCATGTTAAAAAATTCCCGTGCATTTCTGCAAAATGCATCAAAAAACGCACTAGTGTGAATGGAGCCTAATGCCCTGTACACACAGTCGGAATTTCCGACGGAAAATGTGCGATCGGAGCGTGTTGCCGGAAATTCCGACCGTGTGTGGGCTCCATCGGACTTTTACCATCAGATTTTCCAAAACACAAAGTTTGAGAGCAGGCTATAAAATTTTCCGACAACAAAATCCGTTGTCGGAATTTCCGATCATGTGTACACAAATCCGATGCACAAAGTGCCACTCATGCTCAGAATAAATAAAGAGATGAAAGCTATTGGCTACTGCCCCGTTTATAGTCCCGACGTACGTGTTTTACGTCACTGCGTTCAGAATGATTGGATTTTCCGACAACTTTGTGTGACCGTGTGTATGCAAGACAAGTTTGAGCCAACATCCGTCGGAAAAAATCCTAGGATTTTGTTGTCGGAATGTCCGATCAATGTCCGACCGTGTGTACGGGGCATTAAAGATTGCTGTTCACAAGCGCAAACCATCCAACTTGAAGGAGCTGGAGCCGTTTTGCAAGGAGGAATGGGAAAAAATGTGTGGCACCTTTTTTAGAGACTCATCCAAAGCGACTTTGAGCTGTGATAGCCGCAAAAGGTGGCTCTACAAAGTATTGGCTTTAGGGGGGTGAATAGTTATGCACATTGACCTCTTCTGTTATTTTGTCCTATTTGTTGTTTGCTTCACAATAAAAAAAAAAAAATCTTCAAAGTTGTGGGCATGTTCTGTAAATTAAATGATGCAGATCCTCAAACAATCCATGTTAATTCAAGGTTGTGAGGCAACAAAATACGAAAAATGCCAAGGGGGGTGAATACTTTTGCAAGGCACTGTAATCCTCCTGCAGCCTCTCAACCTGCCTATTTGAGAATCCTGGGAGACAATCACTAGGACAGGGATCCATACTGTCACAAGGGCTATAGAATTAGTTTAACAAATCTAAATATAATAGTTTTATAGATATAAATAGTTTATAGATATACATAGTTTTATAGATCTAAAGGACCAGAGTTTTCCTTTAGGCTAGGTTCACACTGCTGCGAATTCTATTGCAAATTTGAGCCGTTGCGATCGCTCAAATTCGCAAGTCATTTAAATTACATTGATTAACATTAGTGCCGTTCACATCGACGCGTTGCGAATATAACCTGCGTGAAAAAAAGGTCCTGTGCGAGTTTGATCCGTGTGCGATGCGAATTCAGCTCTATAGACTGCAAAATTTGCTGTAGAATCGCAAGAACACATATAGAATTCGCAATGCAAATTCGCAACGCAATCGGATCAAAATCGCGCTAAATTCGCACTTCAGCAGTGTGAACCTAGCCTAAAGGAGTAAACAGCTATGTTTAAGGTGTTTCTAATTATACTGGTAAAGGAACATTGCTAACGCATGGCAAATACCTGTTGCCTTGAGGTAAATGGTAGTATGAGCAGTAGCCCTTAGTTAGTCAAAGCCTCAAAGGTAATCTTTTCTTCGCCAGTGTCTAAAAATGGCCCTGAATCCAATTATAGAGTAAGTCCCTATATCACAGCCCAGGCAGTTCCTGCATACTATGAATAATAGTGTGTCCTTCGCGCCACTAGGAGTGGTGAATGGAACTAGTGTTTAAATTACACGTAGTGATAACAAAATCATGCAGCAAAATCTAATGGTGTACACAAAACCACAGAGCAAAATTAAAAATCAAAGTGATCTTGCGCATAACATAAAATAAATGAAAAACTTGGGCGGCACAGTGGTGTAGTGGATAGCACTTTCGCCTAGCAGTAAGAAGGGTTGCTGGTTCGAATCCCAACCACGACACTACCTGCCTGGAGTTTGCATGTTCTCCCTGTGCCTGCATGAGTTTCCTCCGGGTACTCCGGTTTCCTCCCACACTCCAAAGACATGCTGGTAGGTTAATTGGATCCTGTCTAAATTGTCCCTAGTATGTATGAATGTGAGTTAGGGACCTTAGATTGTAAGCTCCTTGAGGGTAGGGACTGATGTGAATGTACAATGTATATGTAAAGCACTGCGTAAATTGACAGCGCTATATAAGTACCTGAAATAAATAAATAAAAATTTGAAGTGTGATAAATATATCACTGTGCAAACTAATTATAATAAGTACACATAAAAAATATGGACAGAGTAACGCTAAATAAAATGATGCATGAATGTACATGTGAAATGTGATGATAATCACTTCAAATAAAATGAAAAACTCTTCATAAACAAAAATAGTGTAAAAAACTATAAAAAACTTGATTTTAACTACAACATTGTTGAGTTCACTTTGTTGATATTTAATAAACATACACTTATTTTTAAGCATATTGCATTAGTGGAGGCTTCTCTCTCTCTTCCTTCCCCCTATATGCTGTGGTGATACCGGACTAACCCATGACATATGTGTGGAGGACCATGAAGGGGAGAACTATCCATGTACACACTCGCAGTATCCATTAACTCATTAGGACCCGGATAGAAGGCTGTGACTTACACCAATTATCTGTTGATGCGAGATACTACACAGTTTTAAGGTGATAGTTTTGCGAGACCGCACCTGATGAGAGAATTCATGGAATTCAACATGATTATTATCTTTCACCAGCCTTAACCTACACCACTTTGTCACGCATCTGGATACACCTCCTATTTTTCTTGTGTGCCTGGAGGATTATATACACATATATTATCCATTTGGACTATTCATCACTATTAGCCATATTGACTTTTTGGAGGAGTTTTTTTTATAGTTTTTTATTGCTTTTTACACTATTTTTGTTTATGAAGAGTTTTTCATTTTATTTGAAGTGATTATCATCACATTTCACATGTACATTCGTGCATCATTTTATTTAGTGTTACTCTGTCCATATTTTTTACGTGCACTTATTATAATTAGTTTGCACAGTGATATTTTTATCATACTTCAAGTTTTTCATTTATTTTTTATGTTATGTTCCCATCTTTACTTTTACATTAATATTTATGCGCAAGATCACTTTGATTTGTAATTTTTAGTTCCTGCATACTTGTGCTTTTTGTGGTAGGTGTCAGCTGTTTCTAAATATCATACTATATCATCCACTGACAGGAAAACAATAGTGCACTAAAAGAAAAACCTCCTTGTACAATGAATATCTGCAGCATTTTTTTTTAAAGGCCAACCCTGGCCATGCTTCTTTGTCTACATACAATTGTACAACTGTCCTGAAGAAATGTGGGGAATTACTAGATTAATTAATGCTTTGATGGCAACAGCACATGCCATCTGTAATTAAATATGAACATACCAATGGCATAGTTATCTTTCAGCCAAGACTGTGTTCTCCGCCAAAGAGATTCATTCTCTCAGTTTGTTCTGGTGACCACTTTCAGGGGGACTGACAATCAGGGCCAATGTGAGTAATCATGAGGCCCTGTACAGTCTACCAGATGGGGCCCCCAACCCTGCCCGGACCCCACCCTCTGACCCCACATACCTGCCTAAAAAAGAAATGCCGTATTGTCTTCAAGGGGGGACAAAAGGGGGCACTGGTGCCCAGTTGGATGAGATGAGGGTCCTGGTGCATAGTGGGGAGAGATGGGGGTCCTGGTGATTACTGGGGGGGGAGACGGGGGGTCCTGGCACTTAGTGGGAAGAGATGGGGGTCTTGGTGCTTAGTTGGGACGGGGTTGGGGGATCCTTGGGCTTAGTGGAAACAAATGGGGGTTTCTTGGTGCTTAGTGGGGGAGATTGGGGTTTCTTGGTGCTTATTGGGGGAGATGAGTGGTCCTGGTGCTTAGTGGGGAGAGATGGGGGACCCTGGTGCTTAATGGGGAGAGATGGGGGGTCTTGGTGCTTAGTGGCGAGAGACTGAGGGCACTGCCAGTCAGTGGGGGGAGGGGGCACTGGTGCTAAGTGGGGGAGATGGGGGTATTGGTGCTTAGTGGGAGCAGATTGGGGTCACTGCCAGTCAGTAGGAGAGGGGAGCACTGGTACTAAGTGGGAGAGATGGGGTTTCTTGGTGCTTATTGGGGGAGATGAGTGGTCCTGGTGCTTAGTGGGGCAAGATTGGGGGTACTGCCATTAAGTAGGAGGGGCAAAGGTGCTAAGTGGGGGTGATGGGGGTCTTGGTGCTTTGTGGGGGCAGATTGGGGGCTCTGTCAGTCAGTAGGGGAGGGGGGTCTTGGTACTTTGTGGGGGCAGATTGGGAGTTCTGCCAGTCAGGGAGGCAACATTATGTACTCACAGTATAGAACATGTATTATGTGAACTTTGAAGCTGGCTGGTTGTACCCCCTTATCAGTGGCTCTGCTGACAATCCCACAATTTTGAGTTGTTCCCAAAACAAGAATAGATGGAAAATCTTCAGTAGTGCTACCCCTGCAGGAGTCGTTTAGATTAAATAGATTCTCCCCCAACAGTGCAGAGGCAGCCAGGCACACAGCAACTTTTCATTCACTATGGCTCATTGAACAGTCTAGGGGTTTTCTTTTTGAAATATATTTGCTAGTAGAAACTTGGGAGGGGATTTGAGGGTGATGTGGGATACTCCAAAGTGGAACTTATTGCTAGCAGAGGACACTTCTTGCTTATTAGCTGTAACATTATTAGAGGTAGATTGGAACAGTCAATGGTTCATGGCTGGGGACCATGAAGTAATATGAGCACAGATAAGAGCAGACTAGAACAGTCCATGGTTCACATCTGAGGACCATGAATTTAGGTGCAGCACAGGAAAGAGGCCTCCTGTAAAGCAGTCGAACTTCCAATGCAAAAGTCCAGGGTCAAGCAGCCCTTTTAGCTCACAGATGCATTCCCGCTGAGTAAAAAAGACCATTTGCTCAGGGCTCCAGACTATTTAATAGCAGCTCAGCCATCATATGGGCACACCTTCCAAGTGATTGGCTAGGCCCTGCTCAATATTTAGGCTGGAAATTTTAATTATCCCTCCTCAAGTTCCAGAAACTTCTAGAGGCAGGGGGAAGCAATGAAACCCCCAGCCTGTGCAGCCCCAGGCCAGAATAAACAATAACTGCACCTCTGCCTACAGCAGGAGTCAAAAACGAAATTTACCTAGCAGCTTAACTAAGAGGGTGGTTCACTTCCAATGGAGACACTTGTTCCAGAGACAAATAAGAGATGAATTTCCTTGCTTTGGAGAGATTTCCTTTCACTTTCCTTTGTTTCTTCAGTACTGGAAGTGAAGGGAAATCCCACAATGGTATAGAGATGGCAAAATAACTGACAGGGGTTTTACTCCGATTTACATCGGCAAAGTGACACGGGTGCGCAAAATGACGTACCCGTACGTCACTCCCTCATCGGCTACTCGATGACCGCCGGTGGCCCGCAATCATGGCACGGAGAGGCAGAACGGGGAGATGCCTATGTAAACAAGGCATTTCCCTGTTCTGCCTAGCAACATAACAGGGATCTACTGCTCCCAGTGATCGGGAGCAGTGATCTCTGTCATGTTCTAGTAAGCCCATCCCTCCTACAGTTAGAACACACTGAGGAAACACACTTAACCCCTTAATCGCCCCCTAGTGTTTAACCCCTTCCCTGCCGGTGACATTTACACAGTAAATGCATTTTTATAGCACTGATCGCTGTATAAATGCCAATGGTCCCAAAATAGTGTCAAAAGTGTCCAGTCTGTCCGCCGCAATGTCGCAGTTAAGATAAAAATTGCAAATCGCCGCCATTACTAATAAAAAAATAAATAAGAATTCCATAAATCTATCCCCTATTTTGTAGATGCGATAACTTTTGCACAAACCAATCAATATACGCTTAGACCCCTTTCACACCGATCCACCCATAGCTTTGGCGGTAAAACGCCGCTATTTTTAGCGGCGTTTTACCGTCGGATTTGCGGCGCATTTCGGCCGCTGGCGGGGCGCTTTTATCCCCCGCTAGTGGCCGAGAAGGGGTTAAAACCGCCCGCAATGCGCCCCAATAGCAGCGTTTTGCCGGCGGTATCGCAGTGCTGCCCCATTGATTTCAATTGGGGAGCAGCGGTGGAGGAGCAGTAAACACACCGCTCCTTCACCGCTCCAAAGAAGCTGCTGGCAGGAATTTTCCTGACGTCCTGCCAGCGCACCGCTCCAGTGTGAAAACCCTCGGGCTTTCACACTGGAGACAATGGAGCAGCTGTTTGAGGGCAGATTGCAGGCGCTATTTTTAACGATATAGCTCCTGCAAAACGCCCTCGGTGTGAAAGATGTCTTATTGCGATTTTTTTTTTTTTTTTTACCAACAATATGTAGAAGAATACATATTGGCCTAAACTGAGAAAGAAATTTGTTTTTTATATATTTTTTGGGGATATTTATTAAAATATTGCTTTTTTTTTTAAATTGTCGCTTTTTTTGGTTATAGCGCAAAAAAATACAAAAAAAGCACAGCTGATCAAATACCACCAAAAGAAAGCTCTATTTGTGGGAAAAAGGCCATCAATTTTGTTTGGTTACAACGTCGCACGACCGCGCAATTGTCAGTTAAAGCGACGCAGTACCGTATCGCAAAAAAGGGTTTGTTCAGGAAGGGGATAAATCCTTCCGGGGCTGAAGTGGTTAACCATTTTCTACTATACCCAGTGACAAAAAAAAATTGGCTTTAGATATACTTTAGAATCAGCACAAACTTGCTTTTATATATAAGCATATGTGAAATAAGAGACATTATACATACCTTTCAGGCAGCCAATTTGTTGAATTGCCACCTCTTCACTTCTCTTCAACTTTTTCTAGTATTCCATACTTCTGAGTGTGCAGAATCCCTGCTTCCCCTGTGGCCTGTGATGGTTCCTCCTGATGTATCATATATGTACAAGATATACATAGCTACAAGATGCACAAGACAGTGGGAGGAAGCACTGGGGGAAACAGGGGAAGCAGGTATTCGACCCATTTGACTAGTTGAACAACTGTGGCAGCCAGGGAGCAGTGAATAGCCAGTGTTTCATAAAACATAAAACCAGAAAAATGATATATATATATATACATCTCACAAAAGTGAGTACACCCCTCACGTTTTTGTAAATATTGTATTATATCTTTTCATGTGACAACACTGGAGAAATTACACTTTGCTACAATGTAAAATAGTGAGTGTACAGCTTGTACAACAGTGTACATTTGCTGTCCCCTCAAAATAACTCAACACACAGCCATTAATGTCTGCTGGCAACAAAAGTGAGTACACCCCTAAGTGAAAATGTCCAAATTGGGCCCAATTAGCCATTTTCCCTCCCCTGGTGTCATATGACACATTAGTGTTACAAGGTCTCAGGTGTGAATGGGGAGCAGGTGTGTTAAATTTGGTGTTATCACTCTCACTCTCTCATACTGGTCACTGTAAGTTCAACATGGCATCTCATGGCAAAGAACTCTCTGATGATCTGAAAAAAAGAATTGTTGCTCTACATAAAGATGGCCTAGGCTATAATGCCCCGTACACACGGTCGGACTTTCAGACGGAAAATGTGCGATCGGAGCTTGTTGTCGGAAATTCCGACCGTGTGTGGGCTCCATCAGACATTTTCCATCGGATTTTCCAACACACAAAGTTTGAGAGCAGGCTATAAAATTTTCCGTCACCAAAATCCAATCGCGTCAATTCCGACCGTGTGTGGCCAATTTAAAGTGCCACGCATGCTCAGAAGAAATTCCGAGACGGAACAGCTCGGTCTGGTAAAATTAGCGTCCGGAATGAATAGAGCACTTTCGTCAGGCTGCAATGTTTAAAATTGTTTAATACAGCGCACTCTGTTCTTCTTTATAATGCTAGAAGAATGAAGTATTTTTGCTGCTCATATTCACACAGACTTCTCACAAACTTCTTTCTTTATTATTTATCGTGATTTCATCAATATATTTAGATTTGTCACATCGGGAAAAAATATATATATATATATTTTTTTTGGTTTGTATTGTTTTCAAACCTGATCTTGTTGTTAATTTTTTTTTTTTTTTTTAGATCCTGAGTATTCTTGTGTGTGTTTTGTGTGTCAAGTTACCACAACACCATTATTATCTGGTATTATTTAATCTTTAATCTCAAGGAGATTGGTTGTTGTTGGTGTCTCTTCTTAATTTCACATTGTATTTTTGAAATGTACCTGCCTCCTCACAAACAAACTGTCCTTTTTGAAGGAAAACACATATAATTGAAACAAAAATTCCTTTATTAAGGGCTCAGAACCAACCAAAGAGGGAGGCAACGCTGGAGAAACAGCAGAAATTGGTGAAGCCTTTGGCCCCCAGGGCACACATTAATTATTCCATGGCAAAATTGGTGGCCTGAGGAGTCCATATCTAAGGCAATGCAGTCTGGTCCAGAAGTCCCAGAGATCATGAAAGCAGCAGATGACATCTGTGTCCCCAGGCTGTGGTCATACAAGAGCCTGCATCTTTTGTCAGACCAGACTGAACCCAGGTCATTACTGTCTGGTCTTCCTTCCACTCTTCTTTCCACGCTGTGGCTGTGGTGGTGGAGTTGTGGCAGGAGGAGGAGGAGGATGGTCCAACTCACTTAGGTTGGTTTTGGGTGTGATTTCGCCCCTCACCCCCTCAGTTAAGACTTTATAAAGAAGGTCCTCACACAGGAGGCATTGGACCTCCTGCATACCCTGCAGTTGTGGGGCAGCCATGCAGGCAAAAGCCTCTTCAGGAGTGGGGGTGGCTCTGAGGGATGCAGAAGCCTCCTGAATCGCCCTGAGTGCTGAATCCTGCACGTGACTCCCCTTCCAGGGTCTTTTGTTTGGAAGGCGGAGGGGAGGAACCTGCGATTCTGTCAGGCTCCTACTGGGCCCAGGTTTCTCCTGGCTTCCACTTAGCCCCGCCTCCTCCTGGCTACCACTAACCCCCGCCTCCTCCTGGCTGCCACATTCCACAGCCTCCTCCTGTGTGGCACATTCCACAGCCTCGTCCTGGCTGAAGTCTTCCTGTGTATGAAAAAGGGACATAGTTTTAATTTTTTATTCATCAATCACACACAATTTTCACCTCATGATTGTTGCAAATTGAATGTTAACAAATATAACAGATGATCATTCTGAGCCCAGCATTTTTCATTCTTGTCCCAATTATTTTTGCCCACTACTGTCTATTGATATTTAAAACACTTTATTAAATCAGCAATTAGTGATCAATAATAACATCTAGTAAACATAATTTATTTATTAACCAGAAATCTGTACAAGAGTGCTATACCTGGCTCCAGCTGGGCTCCTCCACTTCTTCCTGGCTGGAAGTCCCAGGTTGGACATCAGAAGCCTCAGCTGGGGTGGAAGGAAGAGTGGAAGGTAGGGTGGAAGGTAGGGTTGAGAGGGATTCCCTGACTCCAGTCTGGTCTGACAGAAATCGCAGTCTCTCATAGTACCACAGCCTGGGGACATAAACGTCATCTGCTGCAGCTCCGGATCTCTGGGAATCTGTGACCTTCTTGCGCTCCCTAAGAAAAGTGCTCCTCAGGCCACCAATGTTGGCTTTTAAATAGGGGATGGTTGCCGTGGGGACCACCGGCTTCACCAACTCCAGCAGTTTCTCTAGTGCTGCCTGCCTCTTTTGTTTATGATTATAATGTGGATGTTTCACCTGCCACAGACAGGGCAGCTCCCTGTACTTGTCTATGAACAGGGGGAGGAAGTTGTGGTCATTGAGGCCATCCATTTTATCTGCAAGACACAAGACAAGACAAACCCAAATGTCAGGCGAAACTCTCCTAATCTTGTTACAATATAGGCCTCAATCTAGAAGCAGTATAGGCCCAAGTTTAGATCTTACCTTCGTTATCACGATCGGCGCCTCCGATACTCCTTCCTCCGCTCACAGATCGTACGTACTACGCACGCATGTTACGCTTTATATACACTGCGCATGCGTGAGACTCCGCCCGCAGCTGGCGTTCTTTCTAGTCTATTCCCCGCCCCTTCTCGTTCGGCGCAATGGGGGAAGAGCACATGGCGGAGACACAGCAGGTGCGTTCTAATTACAGCAATGAGGAGGAGGAGGAAAGCCCGGAGCCTGAAACGTCCCGATCTTAGAGGAGAAGATTTAAGGCATCAAATATGGCCTCTGGGGAGATATTAGAGATGGTCGATATCCTGAAGAAGGGGAAGTTATTTACCTTACAACAACCCCAATGTCAGAAAGGCCAAGATCATGGCGAAAGTAGTCAAGAGTCTGCACCGGAATTTTGGGGTACAACGATCCAAGGATCAGCTCAGGAAGCGGTGGTCGGACCTGAAATTAAGGGAGCACGAGCAGTACAGAAGGATCAGGAGAGTGCTGCAAAAAAGTAAGTAGTTGTGCTATGTTCCTATTCTTTATGTTTATTACGTTTGTGCTGCTCCATGTGCTTTTCTTAACTGTTGTACAGTTTAAAATGGCAACTTTCATGTTCATGGGCACATTATTCGTTCGTATGAAACATTGTTCTTTCTGCTTAGAAAACACAATTTTTTTGGCCATATGCATTTGAATAGATTTTTTATGGCCTACTTCTTTTAAAATAATTTGGTTGTGTAGATGGCTTTGTAACTAGAATGAAATGCAAACTAGATTCTGGGTAAGGAGAGGACACTCAGCAGCAGTTTTCACATCTGTACGCTGGAGCACTAGTGTGGGACACAAGAACACCCCAAGGAAAATCGCAGCAGGAGAAACAACATTAGGGTGCGCGGCCTACCTGAAGCCACATCAGGGGGTGATCTTAGAGCCACGATAGTGGCCATATTTAATCGATTGCTGGACAAACCACCTACAGATGAGCTGGAACTGGACCGAGTGCACCGTGTACAGGGTCCTAGGGGAGGAGATGATCCCGCACCGAGAGATGTATTGGCGAGAGTTCACTATTACACAATTAAGGAAGAAATTCTACAAAGGGCATGGACCCAGGGTCCCTTGGACTTTGATGGTGCGTCTGTGCAACTTTTCCCAGATTTATCGCGACTCACCCTGCGCATGAGAGGCCAACTATGACCATTACTTGAAGCAATCAGATCAGCGGGTGCTACATACAGATGGGGACACCCCTTCCACTTGATTGTGCTGAAAGGGAACAACTCATTCGTACTGCGATGGCCGTGCCAGCTTCCTGACCTGTTCGGATTCTTGGCGATCCCCGGTTTCTCTGTACCCAACTGGCTGGACTTTCCAATCACCTTCAACAACCCACGTTCTGCATCACCAAGACCCCAAAGACCCAGTAGACGACAATGGCGCTCAAGATCCAGGATATCTCCGAGAGACAATCTCACCTCACCAGAGTCTTGACTGGACTATCCTTCCTGATCTCATAACATATCCACACGGTTCCGTGAGTGGGTCATGGATAGTCTAAGGGGCTTATCATGTATATATGTTATTGGGGGGCCTTGCCTCTTGATACAGAGAGGCAATGCCTAAAATGGTTGCTTGGACCCAAATGCTATTGGGGCCTTCACGCGGTGCCTCCCCCCCATTACTCCCCACTTTTAACGGAGACATTTTTTGTTGCCCTCCGTTTACAGTTTTTCTCTCATTTTTTTTGTTGGGGGAGTGGGGGGGCGGCGCTGGAGGAGCCCTGATTCAAAAGACACGGGATTGTGTATAGCTTAATACTGTTCTGATGTTTGACACCAGAGTTCACTGTGATAGCTATGTTGCAGACGGGAAGTTAGTGTATGTGTTTCTCTGTGTTCATATATACTACATCACAGGGGGTTACATACACGCGGCCTGAAGGTTCTGCAACATGGCAAATAGAGTTGTTCTTGGAAATTTTTATTATTTTTATGGTTCATTTATAGCGGTAGTAGTCTGGTATCTCTTATTATGCCGGTTCTCTCCTGTCGACACGTCTCCCGCTGTGTCGCAGAGTCTAGTCTTCCACACCCTCTAATAGGTAGCGCATACGTGCGCAAGGCTTAGTTTAGCAACAGTGGGATCATTTATTTATCCTTCTTAGTATTGTTCTTTTTCATCTCCTAGCTTTGCTTCCTTCCTCCTTCCTCTCTCTCCCGGTCCCCCCCTCCACTCCTACCCTCCTGCCCTTCCTCCTCTCCTTTCTCCACCCCTTTTCGCCCCAGACTGTGACCCCCCCCCCCACCCCACGCTTTGAGTATTTTCTTTATTTTTGTATTTTTGGTTTGGTATTGGTGAGCGACATGGCCCCCCCGGGAATCCCCTCGGGTTCACGCACGCAAGGAGAGATAAAATTTACCTCTCTCAATGTTAGGGGTCTGGCGACACCGGAAAAACGCTCCAGACTCCTCTCTGACCTGAAAAAAAACACGCTCACAGGTGGCGTTTATTCAGGAAACGCATTTCAAACAGTCGGTAGTTCCCAGACTTTGCAACAGGGATTTCCCCAACGCATACCATGCTCCCTCCCCTTTGTCGAAATCTAAGGGAGTTAGCATATTGATAGCCAGATCTTTACCGTGGAAGCTGCTAGAGGAGAGAGCGGACCCACTGGGGCGGTACCTGCTCTTAAAAGGCAAAATTAGAAATACCACAGTGACTCTGGTCAATGTCTATTTCCCTAATTCTGACCACTTGTCCTTCTTGCGAACACTCACTCCCCTGATCCTAGAGTTCCGGGAGGGTCTGTTCCTGATGGGCGGTGATTTTAACTTTGCCCCGGAGCCGCTCCTTGACGTTTCGAGAGGAGCGTCTCACTTGTCCTTCGCTTACCTGAAAAAACTTAAACAGGAGTTGGCTAGCCTGCAGTTGGTTGATCCCTGGAGGATCATGCACCCTGAGGAGAGGGATTACACCTACTTCTCTGCGGTGCATGGAACCTACTCCAGGATAGACTTCTTCCAGATCCAACATAAAGATCTCCCCTGTGTCACTTCATCCCAAATTGATTACATTTCCCTATCGGATCATGCTCCCACGCATGTAACCATATGCTGGGACACAGAACTCAGATCCCCCCCAACATGGAAACTAAACGAGTCACTGTTACAAATCCCGGAAGTAGGTGCAGAGGTAAGTAGGGCACTAACCAACTTTTTCTCAGAAAACACAGACCCATCGATGTCTTCAATGACGATATGGGAGGCCCACAAATGTGTAATAAGAGGGGAACTAATTAGGATCGGGGCTGCAAAAAAAAGGGATAGAACCAAACAGATCGATCTCTTGATATCCCAGGTGCGGTCTCTCGAGCTGCTGCACAAGAAGTCTATGGCCGAAACACACCTCAAGGCTCTATTGAAGGCCAGGGGTGATTTGAAAGACCTTTTGTACCATAAAACGTTGCAGAATCTGGCTTAGGCTAGAAGATCTATGCTCGAATTTTCCAATAAGCCAGGTACCATGTTGGCCAGACTTCTACGTGGTCCGAGACAGCGCACTTACATTCCTTCTATAGTGACCTCGCAGGGGGCAAAAGTTCATACCTCTAGGGATATAGCCAGCGAATTTGTTGAGTACTATCAACAATTATACAATTTACACAGGGGGGAACCTGTTGGCTCTTTAGTGGAGAAGGAGAGGTTGGCGGCTGAATACATCAGGTCCTCGGGTATGCCTACTTTGCCAACTGACATAAGTGACGCTTTTGAAGCGGACATTACTCAGGAAGAACTAGTGCTAGCACTGGCACAAACGAAGCCCAGGAAGGCACCGGGGCCGGATGGCTTCTCTCTGACCTATTACCAGACTTTTGAGCCCAACTTATCGCCACACTTTCTGAAAGCGTACAACACATTAAAGGGGGGTAGTACTAACATGGTAGACTCCTTACGGGCATTTATATCCCTGATCCCAAAAGAAGGGAAGGATCCCAATTACTGCAGTAACTATCGCCCGATTGCGTTGCTTAACGTAGATCTGAAATTATTTTCCAAAATCCTCGCCAATAGAATCTTACCACATATCCCACAGCTAGTTCACCTGGACCAGGCAGGGTTTGTGCCGCTGAGGGAGTCGAGAGACAATACCATTAGAGTTCTCAATCTTATACATGAAGCGAGATCAGTCCAGAAGCCTTTTCTGCTCCTCTCCACGGACGCGGAAAAGGCTTTCGATAGGGTGGCCTGGCATTTTATGCGGGCCACCCTGGAGCATATTGGTATGGGCCCAAACATGGGAGGCTGGATATCGTCTCTGTACTCGGCTCCCTCGGCGGCGGTACGGGTCAACGAGTGGCGTTCGGAATTCTTTGACATTACAAACGGGACGAGACAGGGGTGCCCCCTGTCCCCACTGATTTTCATTCTCACCCTCGAGCCGTTCATGTGTAGCATCCATGGGAACCCTAATGTAACGGGAATTGCTAAGCCCTCTGGACATCACAAAATCGCGGCCTTCGCCGATGATCTGATTTTTTTCGTCTCCAACCCACGGATCACTCTACCCAACATCTTGTCAGCTCTTAGGGTATATGGGGAAATATCAAATTTCAAAGTCAACTGTGCCAAGTCCACGGTGTTGAACATCACATTACCAGCTATGGAAGCGGTAAACATGAGCAAATCCTTCCCCTTTAGGTGGGCGGAGAAATCTATCCGCTACCTGGGGGTGGACATCACCCCGAACTTGGCACATTTATACAACAGCAATTTCGTACCCCTACTTCAGAGACTTAAGATAGACCTCCAGACATGGCACAAACTCACCTTGACCTGGTTTGGGCGGATGTACCGCCCTGAAAATGACAGCCCTACCCCGGATTTTATATATACTTCAAACATTACCGATCCAGTTACCAACCACTTTCTTTAAGCAAATTCAGTCTATCATTAGAGAGTTTATCTGGTCTCATAAATCCCCCAGAACGAAAATGCAAACACTGACCAAACCCAAAGAAAAGGGGGGAGTGGGTCTCCCGGATATCTTTCGATATTACCAAGCGGTTCACTTAGCCAGGATTGCCGATTGGCACTGCAATAGAGACTCCAAACAATGGGTGGGAATGGAAATTGAAGATTCCTCTATTCCCTTACTCCCATCCCCATGGCTCATGTCCACTCCGCCGGTAGACATGAAATCCCACCCGCTAATAGGGGCCACCCTCCGGGTGGCGAGGAAGATATTCCGTACCACAGACATATCACCGTTACCCTCACCCATGACGCCTATTATAGGTAACCCGGACTTTATCCCCGGCCTCACAAGTCGTAGATTGAGACAATTAATGTTTTATGAGAAACAGTCCCTAGGTGAGATTTGGCCCCAGGGAGAATTCCCAACTGCATCCACACTCTCCAGACTCATAGATCCTCCATTAGACGGCTTCAGCACTCTTCAACTTAGGCACTATCTGAGGACCCTCCAGAAACTTCCATATGTCCCTCGGAGCCACACTCCTCTGGAATCCCTCTGCAAATCTAGGGAACCTATCAGACACGCACTGTCTTTCTTATACAGTCTTCTTACAGGTCAGGGGGGGGACTCAACTCCAGAGTTCCTCCTGAAATGGGAAAGGGACCTGGGGACTCAGTTCTCCACTCAGCAAAGAGAGAAGGTCTTGGTCTTGGCACATAAGTCCTCGATTGCGAGCCATTATCAAGAAGCGGGATACAAAATCCTGACCAGGTGGTACAGAGTCCCATACGTGTTACATAAAATGAATTTGTCGCTGTCGGATAGGTGTTGGAGATGTGACAGGGAAGTGGGAAGAAGCGGGATACAAAATCCTGACCAGGTGGTACAGAGTCCCATACGTGTTACATAAAATGAATTTGTCGCTGTCGGATAGGTGTTGGAGATGTGACAGGGAAGTGGGAAGCATGCTCCACGTCTTTTGGTCGTGCCCACTCCTGAGACCCTTTTGGGAGGAGGTGACTGCGACTATTCAAAGTCTGACCTCGGTCGATCTCAAAGATAACCCGGCCGCATGCCTCCTACACCTGACCACGAGACCGATTCAAAAGTACAAGAAAACATTGACAATGCAACTCCTGAACGCAGCTAGGACATGCATTCCGGCGCTCTGGCGTGATCCTCTCCCTCCGACCAGGGTCCTGTGGTATTCAAAAGTTAACTGTATTTTACGTATGGAGGAACTGACGGCAACTCTACAAAACAAAGAGGAACAATTTATTGACAAATGGAGACCCTGGAGATATTTTGTCGGTACAGACGCATATCTACAGGACATGGCACAGACACAATCTTCGCCTACCTGAGGTACAACCCCATTAAAACAGATATCTGTATACACCCCTTTGGGGTGTGACAGGTGGGATCGAGCTGGGGGCGATGTCGCAGCCATTCCTTTATAACCCCTTCTTTTTTGCCCTCTTCTCACCCTCTTCATGCTTCCCCTTCCCCTTTCCTACCCCGCTTTTCTTTTCACTTTCTACCCTTTTCTTTTCTTTAGTCTCTTGTGTTTCGATCAGCTCACTAAGCAGCCGTGGTGACGGCGATAACGAATATAATGTGAATGATATTACTTAAGGTGAGCAGGTAACACTCACCTGTATAGCAAAAGACATATCTGTCTTTGAAGGTTTAAATACTATCATATATATCAAAAC
The DNA here is from genome assembly GCA_037952835.1 of Lithobates septentrionalis. Lineage (NCBI taxonomy): Eukaryota > Metazoa > Chordata > Amphibia > Anura > Ranidae > Lithobates > Lithobates septentrionalis. The sequence goes on along the minus strand of JBBDGP010002504.1, from coordinate 1,608,992 downwards.
TGTTCATAAACAAATTAAGTTTTATGCAAGGAGGCCCGTTGGTAGGCAACCTTGATATAATATATTATGTATGGAACAGATATACTTTTGGCTGGAACCAGTGGCAGAATTTCCAGGGTCGCAACAGTCGCAGTTGCGACTGGGCCCGGCATTCAGCCACTGTGGGGGGGCCCAGCGGGGTTGATCTTCACACACGACTCTGAGCGGAGATCGTGTGTCATAGATTAATAGCACAGAGAGACTCCGGCGGCATTAATGTTCTATTTGTCGGTCCTCTCTGGCACAGATGAGAGAGGACACACAGCTGATCTCACTGCTCCCCCTTCTCCCCCCTCCCCCCTCCTGTGTGCTCCGCGGGAAATGTGAGCTCTTTAGCTTTACACTTGAGTGCCTGCAGAGCACACAGGAGAGGGGAGGGGGGAGAAGGGGGAGCAGTGAGATCAGCTGTGTGTCCTCCTCTCTCATCCATGCCAGAGAGGACCGACAAATAGAACATTAATGCCGCCCGAATATCTCTGTGCTATTAATCTATGACACACGATCTCTGCTCAGAGCTGTGCTGTCCTGAGAAGGCAGACAGCACTGATAGAAATTAATAGCAGGGACTGATGAGCACTAATAGAAGGCACTGATGAGCACTAATGGAAGGCACTGATGGGCACTGATGAGCACTAATAGAAGGCACTGATGGGCACTGATGAGCACTAATAGAAGGCACTGATGAGCACTGATAGACGGCACGGATGATCACTGATAGAAGGCACTGATGAGCACTGATAGAAGGCACTGATGAGCACTGATAGAAGGCACTGATGAGCACTAATAGAAGGCACTGATGAGCACTAATAGACCGCACTGATGAGCACTAATAGAAGGCACTGATGAGCACTAATAGACCGCACTGATGAGCACTGATAGAAGGCACTGATGAGCACTAATAGAAGGCACTGATGAGCACTGATAGACGGCACTGATGAGCACTGATAGACGGCACTGATGAGCACTGATAGACGGCACTGATGGGCACTGATGAGCACTGATAGAAGGCACTGATGAGCACTGATAGACAGCACCGATGAGCACTGATAGAAGGCACCGATGAGCACTGATAGACGGCACCGATGATCACTGATAGACGGCACCGATGAGCACTGATAGAAGGCACCGATGAGCACTGATAGAAGGCACTGATGGGCACTGATGAGCACTGATAGAAGGCACTGATGAGCACTGATAGAAGGCACTGATGAGCACTGATAGAAGGCACTGATGAGCACTGATAGAAGGCACCGATGAGCACTGATATAAGGCACCGATGAGCACTGATAGAAGGCACCGATGAGCACTGATAGAAGGCACCGATGAGCACTGATAGAAGGCACCGATGGGCACTGATGAGCACTGATAAACGGCACTGATGAGCACTGATAGAAGGCACTGATGGGCACTGATGAGCACGGATAGAAGGCATTGATGAGCACTGATAGAAAGCACTGATGGGCACTGATAGAAGGCACTGATGGACACTGATAAAAGGCACTGATGGGCACTGATAGGAGGCATTTATGGGCACTGATAGGAGGCACTGATGGGCACTGATAGGAGGCACAGATGGGCACTGATAGGAGGCATTTATGGGCACTGATAGGCGGCACTGATGGGCACTGATAGTGGGCACTGATAGGAGGCACTGATGGGCACTGATAGGAGGCACTGATGGGCACTGATAGGAGGCACTGATGAGCACTGATAGGCCACATTGATGAGCACTGATAGGCAGCACTGATAGGAGGCACTAATGTGCACTGAAAGACTGCACTGATAGGTGGCATTGATAGGCACTGATAGGTGGTACTGATGGGCACTGAGGAACACTGATAGTCAGAACTCAGGCAGTATTGATGGGCTTTGATGGACAGAATTGAAGAGTACTGATAGGTGGCACTGATGGACGCAGTTAGGTGGCATTAATGAGCACTGATAGGTGGTGCTGATAGGCAGAATTGATGGGCACTAATAGGCAGCTTTAATGAGCACTGATAGGTAACACTTGTAGGTGGAAGTGATGGGCACTGATAGGCGGCACTGATGGGCACTGATGATTGGGGCACTGATTATCAGTGTAAACAATTTATTGACATTCTTGACAGTTAATGGCAGTCCTTTCCTAACACAAACACAGCGTGTGAGGAAAGGGCTGTGGATAACCAGTCTGTTTACATGTGATCAGCTGATCACATGGTAAAGGGCCGATGTGATTGCGCTGGATGCATGTCCAAGGGGTCATGTGGGAAGCACGGTTTTGGGAGGATGTCCATGGACACCCTCCCAAAATTGGAAGCCGGGGCTCGGGTGGAAGGGGGGCCCCATCATGGTTTCTTGCACCGGGGCCCTGAAGGTTCTAGTTACGCCTCTGGCTGGAACTTATCTACGCTACCATATTTGTTTGGTTAATAACTTTGATTTTGGTCCACAGTCATATTTTATGTGATTCAAAAGTATGTTTTTGTATGGAATATGTAACATACTGTAACTTAGACTGTATTTCTATGCCTTCAGTATGTCAAAATAAAGGAATTTAAAAAAAGAACACCCCAAGAACTTCCACACAGGTGCTCCAATGTATACTATAGGGGAGACTCCATCTGCGAAGCTTGTAAAAAACAGGTAAGTATTCAAGCTTGACAAAGGACAAAAAAATTTCTTAATCTTGGAACTCTGCCAAAATAGACAATTGTACCCCACTTCCAAGCAATGTTTCATATTCCTATTTCTGCCATCAAATATCTGTGTGCTAAGTATACCTATTTTTTTTTACATAGGGGATAAAAGACTCAGGGGACACCCCTCATCCGAGGAGACAACAGACCCCCCACCTCAGGAAGAAATGGAGACCCACCAAACACAACAGGAGGAGGAGGAGGAAGGAGATGTGGTGGAAATTGTCACCACAACAGGTGAGTGTCTGCGACCACAGGCTCAGGTAATAAGAGATGGATGCCGGCATATTTATAATACATGGTGTGTTTTGTTTCTATCTTTTTAGGTGATCGTGATGTTGTGGATCCAGATCATTTCACCTCTGAAAGTGCACAGATCCTGATCGGGGAGATCATGGGGTGTAATAGGGACTTGGAAAACATCCAGAAAAACATCAATGATGTTCAACAAAAAATGAAGAACATCATTGATGTTTTAGGGAGAGTTTAAAACCCCTCCAAATCCCTTCCCTTTTTTGTGCTTTTTGAGCTCTAAAAATTTCAAACATTTTTTGACATATTCTCGAAAAGCCAAATTTTGAAGATGCACACAGTGTGTCAACATGTGCTATCTGTCATCACGGGAGATCAATGGACGCATTTTTGGGGTGCAACCCCTTCCTCAATAACAAAGTAGATGAGAGGAAGGGGTTGCACCCCAAAACACGTCCCTTGATCCCCCGTAATGGCAGCTAGCACATGTTGACATTCACCAATTTGTGTGCATCTTCAAAATTTGGCTTTTCCAGGGGTGACTTCACCCCATCTGAATGCAATATCAAACACAGTTTATAAATACTCATGTCTGATATTGCCTTAAATTTCTTGAAAAGTTGAACTTTGTAAGTTCAAGATTTGTGTCTTTCTTGTTGGTTTTAAACATGCCTGTTTTATCTTAAATGGACATTTCTACTTTTAGTAATGTGACCACAAAAATTGTTATACAACAAACATGTTTTTTTTTTTTTTTTAAACCTTTTATAAATGCACATGTGATTGTGCTGGTATTAAAAAGATTGATACTCAAGAATGTGTGGATTATTGCTTGAATGCTCCAAAAATGTTGTTGTGCTCAAATTGGTGTTTTCTGTGACAATGGGGGTTATTTCCTAAGGGAAATTCCACTTTGTACTACAAGTGCAGTTTCAAGTGCACTTGTAGTGCAAAGTGTCTTTGCCTTTAGTAAATAACACCCAACAGTGCTTTGTAATGTTACACAATCACGCCATATTCAGGACTCGCCACATTTCTGTCAGGGTCAGTTAAAAGAAACACAAGCAGTAAATGTCACCAAAGATTTTAGTAGTTCTAATTATTTTTTTACTTTAAAAATGTTTCAGACATTGTCTGGCATATTGATGGCCCCCCTACCAACACTTTGGGCCCAATTTCGACATTTTCACTTAGGGTGTACTCACTTTTGTTGCCAGCGGTTTAGGCATTAATGGCTGTGTGTTGAGTTATTTTTAGGGGACAGCAAATTTACACTGTTATACAAGCTGTACACTCACTACTTTACATTGTAGAAAAGTGACATCTCTTCAGTGTTTTCACATGAAAAGATAAAATATTTACAAAAATGTGAGGGGTGTACTCACTTTTGTGAGATACTGTGTATATATATATCTATCTATCTATCTATCTATCTATCTATCTATCTATCTATCTATCTATCTATCTATCTATATCTAGGTATATAGATATATATCTATATATATATATATATAGATATATATATATATATATATATATGGGACACATTCTCCAATGCAAAATATTCTTTTTATCTCTGATTGTTCTTCAAAACATGACAGTGTAACCACTGTCCCATTACCACTCAAGTTCCCGAGAGCATCATTACACAGGAATTTAAGAAATTACAACAGGAGGCGAAGAAGGTAACTGTGGGGAAAGGAAAACAGGAGGTGAAAAGATTGCCCTTATCTATGCAATTTCATAGTTACAGTGAATACATATTTAGAATTATTAGGAAGCACTGGCCCCTACTTAAACGCGCTTATCCACAGATAGAAGATCTTCAACAGGTACCCATGAAAGCGTACAGGAGAAATAAGACAATCAGAGATTCACTAGTATGGTCGGAATACAAACCAAGGGAGCATGAAGAAAAAATTACATTTTTGGGTAGAAAGAGAAAGGGTTGCTTTCCGTGTCTTAATTGTATCCAGTGCAGTTTAATCATGAAAGGTAATCATTATATACATCCTGGTAATGGCGAGAAGATTATGGTGAAGGGTTACCACACATGTCAGTTCTCCTATGTAGTTTATATGTTGATATGCCCTTGCAATTTAATATATGTTGGGGAGACTACACTAAAAATTAAGGACAGGATTGCTCAGCATCGTAGCACTATTACACATGAGCAACCAGGTTTGCCAGTCTCTAGACATTTTCTTGAACAAGGACACAAAGATTCAGATCTGAGATTTATGGTCTTAGAGGAAGTACTTAGAGATCGGAGAGGAGGTTATAGGATATTAAAATTGAAACAGAGAAAAGTATGGTGGATAAACAAATTACGGTCCTTGCACCCTGAGGGAATGAACAGGGATTATGATCTATACTTATTTTTATGAATTTTATGTGAAGTGAATTTCATGGTTTTCTTTCAGATTGAACAGAATAATACAGGCTAGGAAATATGGAATGTATTTGGAGATGGATACAGTTAAATAGACAGCGAAAAGAGATTTTGTTTTTTTTCTTTGTTTTTTGTTTTCCTTTTTGTTTCTCCTATGATGATTGACTAAATATTTAGTGTAAATATGTACAGGAATTCATTCTTCCTCATATATTAGGAGATGAAGTATTAAGACACTAATGGGAATGATACAGATTTCAATATCTGCACCATTAATGTTTGGATTTAGATGTATTTTTGTATTAGCTGTATAGAGAGTGCATTCGATTTAGCCTGGGGAGGGTTAACTTGAACTTGCCTGGTAATGGGATTATGGGATACACCTGTGAAGCGACACCTTGTGATGTTGGTAAGAAAATGTGGAGTGTATAGATTGTTGCACAAAGCCTGATGAAGAGCATGGTATGCTTGTAACCGCACAGTAGCGTTACGTTGTCTTGTTTTGAAGAACAATCAGAGATAAAAAAATATTTTGCATTGGAGAACGTGTCTCATCGTTTTTTCTATTGATTTTTGGTGGAAAATTGTAAGTCCACCCTGACACTACACTCCAGAAAGGAACAGAAGGGAAAGAAAAGGAAGTAACCCACCCTATTTTTGCATATATATATATATATATATATATATATATATATATATATATATATATATATATATATATATATACACATATATATATATATATACAGTACCTTGAAATAGTATTCATACCCCTTGAAATTTTCCACATTTTGCCATGTTACAACCAAAAACGTAAATGTATTTTATTGGTATTTTATTCGATAAGTGGCAAAGTGTAAGGAAAATGATCAATGGTTTTCAAATTTTTTTACAAATAAATATCTGAATTAATGATCTCCTTGTCCGGTCTGTCAGTGTAGGTGGACAGCCATGTCTTGGTTGGTTTGCAGTTGTGCCATACTCTTTCCATTTTTGGATGATCGATTGAACAGTGTTCTGTGAGTTGTTCAAAGCTTGGGATATTTTTTTATAACCTAACCCTGTTTTAAACTTCTTCACAACTTTATCCCTGACCTGTCTGGTGTGTTCATTGGCCTTTATGATGCTGTTTGTTCACTAAGTTTCTCTAACAAACCTCTGAGGGCTTCACAGAACCGCTGTATTTATACTGAGATTAAATTACCACAGGTGGACAGTATGGCACAACTGCAAAACAACCAAGACATGGCCATCCACCAAAACTGACAGGCTGGGCAAGGAGATCATTCAGATATTTATTTGTAAAAAAATTTGAATACCATTTATCATTTTCCTTTCACTTCACAATTATGTGCCACTTTGTGTTGGTCTATCACTTAAAATCCCAATAAAATACATTTACGTTTTTGGTTGTAATATGACAAAATGTAGAAAATTTCAAGGGGTATTAATACTTTATATATATATATATATATATATATATATATATATATATATATATATATATATATGGCTCAAAAGTCCTGAGCTACTAGCCATGCCTTAAGAGTTAGTCGCCACCAGTAGCCCCACCCAACCCCTACCCTGCCCCGCCCCTAATTCCTCCCCTAAACACCCCCTCGTAAATCATCACATGAAAAATGATACTGTTAAATGTTTTATACACAATTAAGTTACAAAAATGAATATTAACAACAACAACTTTAACAATATTAACATAAAGCATATCAGTAACCATCAGTGCAGCCTCATCAGTGCCCATTAGTGCAGCCTCTTCAGTGCCCATCAGTGCAGCCTTATTAGTGCCCATCAGTGCAGTCTATCAGTGCCCATCAGAGCCCATCAGTGCAGCATATCAGTGCCCATTCGTGCAGCATATCGGTGCTGCCTTATCAGATGAGCATATCAGTGCTGCCTTATCAGTGCAGCCTCATGAGTGCCCATCACTTCAGCTTAACAGTGCCCATCATTGCCACCTCATTAGTGGCCATCAGTGCCGCCTCATCAGTGGCCATCAGTGCAGCCCTCCAGTGCCCATCAGTGCAGCATATCAGTGTTCCCTTATTAGAGCAGCCCCATCAGTGCAGCTTATCAGTGCCGCCTCATCAATGGCCATCAGTGCAGCCTTATCTGTGCCAATCAATGCAGCTTATCAGTGCCCATCAGTGCAGACTTATCAGTGCCCATCAGTGGAGCCTTATCAGTGCCCATCAATGCATCCTATCAGTGCCCATCAGTGCAGTCTTATCAGTGCCCATCAATGCAGCCTATCAGTGCCCATCAGTGCAGCCTCATCAGTGTCCATCAGTGCAGCCTCATCAGTGCTCATCAGTGCAGCCCATCAGTGCCCACCAGTGCAGCCTCGTCAGTGCTTTTCAGTGAAGCCTCATCACTGGCCATCAGTGCAGCCTCATCAGTGCTTTTCAGTGAAGCCTCATCAGTGCTTATCAGTGCCCATCGATGCAGCTTATCAGTGCCCATCAGTGCAGCCTATCAGTGCCCATCAGTGCAGCCTATCAGTGCTCATCAATGCAGCCTGTTACTGCATAGGGATCACAGGGAGGAATCAGGAGGAGAGCCGGCCGAATAACACAGAGAGAGGATCTTCCACTGTCACAATAGCTTGGATCCGAAATGCTGGCCGCTGTCAAACAAAGTCCCACCTCCTGGACCAGCCCCTGTGATAGACAGCACACTGATTCAAATTTCTGGCATTGGACCCGTGTGTGGTGTCTATCATAGGAGCCGGTCCAGTAGGCTCTGTTTGACCTCTGTTTGACGTTGTGCCAGCGTTTCAGATCAAAGCTGTGTCACAGCGGGAAATTCTCGCTCTGTGTGATCTCTCCTCCCAACAGTTTCCTGGCTGATTACTTCTGGCAGAAGCGGTGCAGCATTTTTGACAAGACATCAGAGCAGCCATATATATATATATATATATATATATATATATATATATATATATATATATATATATATATATATACAGTGGCGTAGCGTGGGTTGTCAGCACCCGAGGCAAGGCAAGTAATTTGCGCCCCCCTAACCTGCGGACTTTTAGCTATCCCTGAGTCCCTTCAAATACAATAGTACTGACCTACCTGATTCCTATACTGACCACTACACACTACACTGTCCACTACACTGAGAACTACACTGTCCACTACACTACATTGTCCACTACACTGACCACTATACTATACTGTCCACTATACTACACTGACCACTATACTGACCACTATACTATACTGTCCACTATACTACACTGACCACTATACTGTCCACTACACAAACCACTACACTGTCCACTATACTACACTACACTGTCCACTATACTACACTGTCCACTATACTACACTACACTGACCACTATGCTACACTATACTGACCACCATACTACACTGACCACTATACTACACTACACTGACCAGTATACTACACTATACTGACCACCATACTACACTGTCCACTATACTACACTACACTGTCCACTATACTACACTGTCCACTATACTACACTACACTGACCACTATACTGACCACCATACCACACTGTCCACTATACTACACTACACTGTCCACTATACTACACTACACTGTCCACTATACTACACTATAATGACCACCATACTACACTGACCACTATACTACACTACACTGACCACTATACTACACTGTCCACTATACTACACTACACTGACCACTATACTACACTACACTGACCACTACACTACACTGTCCTCCATACTACACTGTCCACCATACTACATTATACTGACCACCATACTACACTGTCCACTATACTACATTAAACTGTCCACTATACTACACTGACCACTATACTACACTGACCACTATACTACACTATACTGATCACCATAGTACACTATACTGACCACCATACTACACTGTCCACTATACTACATTACACTGACCACCATACTACACTGTCCACTATACTACACTACACTGTCCACTATACTATACTGTCCACTACACTACACTGACCTCTATACTAAACTACACTATACTGACCACTATACTAACCACTATACTATACTACACTAACCACTATACTGACCACTATACTACACTATACTGACCACCATACTACACTGACCACTATACTACACGACACTATACTGACCACCATACTACACTACACTGTCCACTATACTACACTGTCCACTATACTGACCACCATACTACACTACTCTGACCACCACACTGTCCACTATACTATACTGACCACTATACTACACTACACTGACCACCATACTACACTACACTGACCACCACACTATACTACACTGTCCACTACACTATACTGACCACTATACTGTCCACTACACTACACTACACTGACCTCCATACTAAACTACACTATACTGACCACTATGCTAACCACTATACTATACTACACTAACCACTATACTGTACTATACTGACCACTATACTACACTGTCCACTATACTACACGACACTATACTGACCACCATACTACACTGTCCACTATACTACCCTACACTGACCACTACATTATACTGTCCCCTAACTGCCCCCCATACTGACCTCTACACTACACTGACCTCCATACTAAACTACACTATAATGACCACTATACTAACCACTATACTATACTACACTGACCACTATACTGTCCAATATACTTACCACTATACTACAGTACACTGTCCACTATACTGACCACTATACTACACTATACTGTCCTGCCTACAGTCTCTCTCTCTCTCTCGCCCCCCCCCACCCCCCCGGCCAGTAACAGGACTCTCACGAGGGAGTCTCACTCACCTTCTTATCCTGGCCTGCATCAATCCGGATGAGGAGGAGAAGACAGCGGCAGCTCACGTTGTTTCTTCTCTCCCCTGCGCTCTGCCTGCTGCCATGTTCAGTGTCCAGCGCTCTGTGATTGGGCGTATGGGGGGGTCATGTGCGGAGGCGGGACTTCAGGAGCGATCGAGGACAGGCCAGCCCTACGCCTCACATGACCCCCATACGCCCAATCACAGGGCGCCGAACACTTAACATGGTGGCCGGAGCGCAGGGGACACAGGAATTTGAAATTAGGAGGAGGCAGCCAGTGACACATACTGGCGCCCCCCTAAATGTCGCGCCCGGGGCCACGGCACCCCCTGCACCCCCCAAGTTACGCCACTGTGTATATATATATATATATATATATATATATATATATATATATATATATATATATATACACAGTATATATGTGTACAGCATCTTTTATAATTGTTATGCTTTTGGTGCTGTTAAAAATTTTAAAGCAGCTGATAATCTAGCCAGTAAGACTACTATGTGTGATGTTGCATATATTCTCAAAATGTATCAATGAAAAATGTGAGGGAAATGCAATGTCCTTCTACTCATTCAGCGTAGAGCCCATTCTGCACAATCCTCACATTAATATGAGCAAGCTATTCCTCAGCAATGACAGAGCTACTTTATTATCACTCTGCAATGTCTGATGCTGCAAAATGGAAAAAAGTATTTTTTTGCGCTATAAACAAAAAGCGACAGACAATTTTGAAAAAAAAACAAAACAATAAATTTTACTTTCTGCTATAAAAGATACCCAATAAAAATATTTAAAAAATCATATTTCTTCATCAATTTAGGCCATTATTTATTCTGCTACATATTTTTGGTAAAAAAATCCCAATAAGCGTATGTTGATTGCTTTGCGCAAAAGTTATAGCGTCTATAAACTATGGGAAATATTTATGGAATTTTTATTTATTTATTTATTTTTTTACTAGCATTGGCGGAGTCCAGCGACTTATAGTCGATATTGCGGCGGACAAATCAGACACTGACACTTTTGACACTTTTTTGGGAACCAGTGACACTAATACAGTGATCAGTGCTAAAAATATGCACTGGCACTGTACTAATGACACTGACTGGGAAGGGGTAAACATCAGGGGCAATCTAAGGGTTAACTAGCTAGTGTTTTAGTGTAGTGTTGGAGGTGCTTTTACTAGGTTGATACCGAATGCTTTTACCAAGCTCTGTTTTTAGTAAGTGCATGTCTGTAGATGCGGGAATAAAAGTGTGTTAAGCGGAAGTACACTATGTCTGTGCCTATCTTCCATAATACCTGTGGGGGAAGTGTGACTCATACTGATGGAGTTCTTGGAAAGATTCATCAGGAGTTCAATTAAGAGTAGGGATGGGCGAACTTCGGGCTGAACTTTTGCTGTTCGACGAATACCCGAACAAACAGGTCGTTCGACCGTTTGTTTGGCCCCTCCGAACCAACCATGCGCTGAACAGTGCATTGCAGGCCCTGATTGGCTGAAGCAGTGAAAGCTTCAGCCAATCAGGGCACAGAGCACTGTCAGAGTCATGATTGGACACTGTCATCATGACTTTATCCAATCATGGCTCATTCCCGCCCCACAGTATAAAAGTATTCTTTCAATGGCAGGCATTTTTAGTGTGATTTCGGTGTGGAGAGAGAAAGAACAGGGCTCTGTTCAGTGCTATTAGTTAGTTAGTGTGCTATACTGTGCTATTTTGCTTCAATTGTCAGTGTAGAATATTAGTTTAGTGTCAGTCTAGTGATAGTGTGAGTGTAGTGAGGAGGACCATCATTCAGCTTTGCATAGTGTGCAGCTAGATTAGGGACAGCTCTGATAGTTTCACTGTAGTGTAGTGAGACCGTGTCATTCATACATACATTAGTTTAAAGTAGGGACAGCTCATATAGTTTCAGTGTAGTGTAGCGAGACCGTGTCAGTTAACTTTACATTAATGTATAGCTAGAGTAGGGACAGTTTAGATAGCGTCAGTGTAGTGACGGTTGAACACCGTCTATTTGATTGCGTTACTGCCAGTTTAACGCCATTTACTTCTGTGTGCATTACTGCCAGTTTAACGCCATATAGTTCTGTGTGCGTTACTGCCAGTTTAACGCCATATCGTTTTCTGTGTGTTACTGTCAGTTTAACGCCATATATTTCTGTGTGCATTTCTGCCAGTTTAACGCCATATAGTTCTGTGTGTGTTACTGGCAGTTTAATGCCATATAGTTTTGTGCGTTACTGCCAGTTTAACACCATATAGTTTTGCGTGCGTTACTGCCAGTTTAACGCCATATAGTTCTGTGTGCGTTACTGCCAGTTTAACGCCATATAGTTTTGTGCGTTACTGCCAGTTTAACACCATATAGTTTTGCGTGCGTTACTGCAAGTTTAACGCCATATAGTTCTGTGTGCGTTATTGCCAGTTTAACACAATATAGTTCTGCCAGTTTAACGCCATATAGTTTTGTGCAATACTGCCAGTTTAATGCCGTATAGTTCTGTGTGCGTTACTGCCAGTTTAACGCCATATCGTTTTGTGGATTACTGCCAGTTTAACGCGATTTACTTTCGTGTGTGTTACTGCCAGTTTAACGCCATATAGTTCTGAGCGTTACTGTACGTTTGGCGCATTATATTGCAGTATATTTTAGTGTATCCGTGGAGTGTGTCTGTGTAGTGTGGGTACTCAAATTAAAGTGCATCAAACACCTCTTTACATTGATTAAAGTGCATTTACGTACAGATTTCAACTTCTTCTTTACATTTGCTTATAAGCACCACCCCCTCCCTCCCAATAATGTCTGGGAGGACAACAAGGAGAGTCAGACGTTCCCTTGGCACTGTAAGGGGTCCAGCAACAAATGTGTCCACAGGCAAAGATGTACGTGGTGGTCAGTCCTCAGGCAGGGCAACAGTTTGCCCGTGCCATCCAGCAACAGCATGCAGAGGAGGTGGTTGACTAGCTTACTAAACCTTCCTCATCCTCCTCATCCTCTGTCACGCAAGCAGAGACAAGTGTGCAGTCCCCTGCAGTTTCCAGAGTGGATAAACCTGCCTCCTTGTCCACATCTATTCCTGCCATAGCCCCAACATCAGCCATTGAGGAGTCAGCTGAGTTATTTGACCACAGCATCAGCCACTTGCTCTTTGATGATTCCCAGCCATTACCGGATTCAGATGTTAGTTCTGAGGTTGAGGATTACAGGAACATGAGCCTAGATAGAGGGAGGAACACTGGTAGACAAATTGGCATTCATGTTCCCCAAGCCGCAGCGTATTGCCATGTTGTCTCCATTGGTAATGATGAAGATGGAGGAGATGGAGATGAAGATGATGATGAGGTCACGGATGCGACTTGGGTGCCAGATAGAGCAGAGGAGGAAACTGAAGATGAGTGTCAGGGACCTGCTGTGACAAGACGGAGGTGCGTGCGTGCCCATATGAGCACATGGGTACCAGCACAAGCCAGTCAACGGCGTGTGCACGGTGGCGCGCGTCGGACGCATCTGTGTGCGCGCTAGCATGCGCCGGATGCGTGTCTGCGCGCATTAGATGCTGTTTGGCGCCAATGGGCCTGTCAGGAAAGGTCTCCTCCGCTGGTAATATCGATCATTTGGCGTGCAGTACTGAGGTCCACCAGCAGGTATCTCCTGGCAGTTTGGAGCTGTCAGAAGAGCTTTTTCCTGCTGGTATTCTGTCACCTTTGGGCCGCAGTACTGGCGTCCACCAGCGGAGGAATCCTGGCAGTATGGAGCAGGTATTTCCTTCTGCAGACAGGTGTCACCTGACCTTAATTAGCAGCTGCAGTATAAATACCCAGCAAGTGCACACTCATGTTGCCCTGGTATTTGTCCTTGAGCCCTGACCTGCAGCCTGCATCCTGTTACTCTGATCCTGAAACCTGATTCCTGAACCTGAAGCCTGAAGCCTGATTCCTGGAACCTGTTGATCCTGTTTCCTGTCTGTTACCTGAACCCTGGACGCTGAGCCTTGTACCTGACCCGTCCCTCCTGTGATCCATCCATCCTCTCTTGTCCTGTTTGTTTCCCTTTCCAGCTACTGATCTCCTGTTTATGACCCTAGCCTGGCTTGACTATGATTCTGGTACTCCCTTTTGCTACATATGCTGGTTGTGTATTATCACTGTTTGGTTGTTTGGTTTGTTCACTCTGTATTGGTGGTGTGTTCACATTTATATGCATTTACCTTAATAAACTTACTTTCACCTATATTTATGTCTGTTTCCCTCTGTTGCAGTCCACACAGTTCTGGTCTTATCTGGTATATGACAGAATACCAGGGCCATCCCTGACCGGAAGTGGCTGCACAGGGAAACCATTTTGATTCAGTTTGGTTGCAAACATGAATGCCAATGAGGTTATTTATTTTTCTCTGCTGGCATCTGAAAGTGGTGATTATTGCCGCCAGGCTTTGAAAGGATGGTCTAGTGACCAGTTGTTTGCAACTATACGTTTGGCTCACTCCCTGGTCGATCAGGGTTATATACTGTTTGGGGAGGTGCAGCCTTTGATCAAGATATGTACTGAGCTGGCCCTGCCCTGTATTCCAGAAGGCCGTGATGATTTCACTCCTCCTTTTGATATGAATTAGGTTGTATCCCTAGTGTGGCTTTTTGAAGCTAATCCAGCCGATTTTTGTAAGCACTACTCAACCTGTTTCCCACAGGTGATTGCTGAGTGCATTGTGTCTGCTCAGTCTTTTGTTAGACAGGGAGATTTAAAAGCACAGTTTGTACAACCTATATTTTCAGCATTGTCTGACATGGTGCAAGCAGCTCCAGCCAAAAAAACCACCTCTGCCACCAAACACCAGCCTACCTAAATGTATGTTTCCCCATCAACCATGTCAACCTCAGTAGCAGCTCAGTATACGCTGCTCCCAACCAAATACTCATATCTGGTCTCTGCTCCCTGTACCTATCCTGCATTCAACCCACCTGCCTCTTCTCAGCTGCCTACAAACCCACAGGAACTTCCCCCAGCTACTGTTACGTCTTCTCTACCATATCCCAATCCTCCTTTCCAGTCTGCTGCACCCCTCACCTACAGAGCTTCAGTGGCTAAGCCAAAGAAAAAACGAAAGTTTTTACCACCCAAGATGATCCTGCCAGTATCCTAACCCGCCTCCGCACCAGCTTCCAGCCTGATGTGCCCGCCTTCCAGCCTGATGTGCCCGCCTTCCAGCCTGATGTGCCCGCTGCCCAGCTTGATGTGCCCGCTGCCCAGCTTGATGTGCCCGTTGCCCAGCCTGATGTGCCTGCTGCCCAGCCTGATGTGCCTGCTGCCCAGCTTGAAGTGCCCATGCCTGTTCCCAGCTTGATGTGTCTGCTGCCCAGCTTGATGTGCCTGCTGCCCAGCTTGATGTGCATGTGCCTGCTGTCCCGCTTGATGTGCCTGCTACCCCACTTGATGTGCCTGCTGCCCAGCTTGAAGTGCCCCTGCCTGCTGCCCAGCTTGAAGTGCCCGTGCCTGCTGCCCAGCCTGATGTGCCTGCTGCCCAGCTTGAACTGCCCATGCCTGCTGCCCAGCTTGAAGTGCCCATGCCCGCTGCTCAGCTTGAAGTGCCTCTGTTCGCTGACCAGCTTGAAGTGCCCATGCCTGCTGCCCAGCCTGATGTGCCTGCTGCCCCACTTGATGTGCCTGCTGCCCCGCTTGATGTGCCTGCTGCCCAGCTTGAAGTGCCTATGCCTGCTGCCCAGCTTGAAGTGCCTGTGCCCGTGCCTGCTGCCCAGCTTGAAGTACCCGTGCCTGCTGCCCAGCTTGAAGTGCCTCTGTCCGCTGCCCAGCTTGAAGTGTTCCTGTCCGCTGCCCAGCCTGGTGTGTTCCTGCCCGCTGCCCAGCCTGATGTGTTCCTGCCCGCTGCCCAGCCTGATGTGTTCCTGTCTGCTACCCAGCTTGAGGTGTCCGCTGCCCGGCTGGGACTTTCCCCAGCAACGGCTAGTTGGAGCGTCCGGAGGTCGCTCCTTTAAGGGGGGGGTTCTGTCAGGAAGGGTCTCCTCCGCTGGTAATATCGATCATTTGGTGTGCAGTACTGAGGTCCGCCAGCAGGTGTCTCCTGGCAGTTTGGAGCTGTCAGAAGAGCTTTTTCCTGCTGGTATTCTGTCACCTTTGGGCCGCAGTACTGGCATCCACCAGTGAAGGAATCCTGGCAGTATGGAGCAGGTATTCCCCTCTGCAGACGGGTGTCACCTGACCTAATTAGCAGCTGCAGTATAAATACCCAGCAAGTGCACACTCATGTTGTCCTGGTATTTGTCCTTGAGCCCTGACCTGCAGCATGAATACTGTTACTCTGATCCTGAAACCTGATTCCTGAACCTGAAGCCTGATTCCTGGAACCTGTTGATCCTGTTTCCTGTCTGTTACCTGAACCCTGGACCCTGAGCCTTGTACCTGACCCGTCCCTCCTGTGATCCATCCATCCTCTCTTGTCCTGTTTGTTTCCCTTCCCAGCTTCTAATCTCCTGTTTATGACCCTAGCCTGGCTTGACTACGATTCTGGTACTCCCTTTTGCTACATATGCTGGTTGTGTATTATCACTGTTTGGTTGTTTGGTTTGTTCACTCTGTATTGGTGGTGTGTTCACATTTATATGCATTTACCTTAATAAACTTACTTTCACCTATTTGTGTCTGGTTCACTCTGTTGCAGTCCACACAGTTCTGGTCTTATCTGGTATATGACAGGGCCTTTAAAAGGACAGCACTGCTGTTTGATCTGCAGCTAGTGATTCCTGTACCTGCCTTCTGATCACCTGTACTGACCCGGCTCTGTTTGACTTACCCTATTTCTCCAACGCTGACCTTGGCTTGCCTTGACCCTGCTATAAGGACTTCCTGCTGACACACTGTTGCCGAACTCTGCCTGTTCATCTGACTCTGCTTTGGCCTCAGCCCTACCTGCCTGATTTCCTGTGTTTGACCCGGCTTGTCTCACTGCTCCAGCCTACTGATCAGTTCTATTTTGATTATCTGTGTTTGACCCGGCTTGTCTCACTCTGCTCCAGTCTGTACCTGCCAGCTTCCAGATCGCTGACCTGCAATTAAAAACCATAAATCAGACCGAGACAGAAGTAAAGTTAAATCACACTTGTTTAATAATAATAATAATAATAATAAGGTAAACAGAGTAAGCGTAGTCAAAATAAGCCAGAGTTCAGTAACCGGATCGGGTAGTCAGCCAAGCAAATGTCAGAGAGCCCGAGATAAACGCAGTAGTACAGCAAGCAGGATCAGGAGCCAGAAGGAGCGTCAGCTGAGCAAGTCTTCAACAGGAACGCAGGAGAAAGTCTCTGTGATGTTGACAAAGGCGAAGGCAGAGATCAAGTGAGCTGGACGGCTTTAACCACTTCAGCCCCGGAAGGATTTACCCCCTTCCTGACCAGAGCACTTTTTACAATTTGGCACTGCATCGCTTTAACTGCTAATTGTGCGGTCATGGAATGCTGTACCCAAACGAAATTTGCATCCTTTTCTTCCCACAAATAGAGCTTTCTTTTGATGGTATTTGATCACCGCTGCGGTTTTTATTTTTTGCGCTATAAATGTAAAAAGACCGAAAATTTTGAAAAAAATGATATTTTCAAATTTTGTTATAAAAAAAATCCAATAAACTCAATTTTAGTCATACATTTAGGCCAAAATGTATTCGGCCACATGTCCTTGGTTAAAAAAATGTCAATACGCATATATTTTTTGGTTTGCGCAAAAGTTATAGCGTTTACAAACTAGGGTACATTTTCTGGAATTTACACAGCTTTTAGTTTATGACTGCCTATCTCATTTCTTGTGGTGCTAAAATGGCAGGGCAGTACAACCCCCCCCCCCAAATGACCCCAGCTTGATGTGCCCGCTGCCCAGCTTGATGTGCCCGTTGCCCAGCCTGATGTGCCTGCTGCCCAGCCTGATGTGCCTGCTGCCCAGCTTGAAGTGCCCATGCCTGTTCCCAGTTGGAGCGTCCGGAGGTCGCTCCTTTAAGGGGGGGGTACTGTCAGGAAGGGTCTCCTCCGCTGGTAATATCGATCATTTGGTGTGCAGTACTGAGGTCCGCCAGCAGGTGTCTCCTGGCAGTTTGGAGCTGTCAGAAGAGCTTTTTCCTGCTGGTATTCTGTCACCTTTGGGCCGCAGTACTGGCATCCACCAGTGAAGGAATCCTGGCAGTATGGAGCAGGTATTCCCCTCTGCAGACGGGTATCACCTGACCTAATTAGCAGCTGCAGTATAAATACCCAGCAAGTGCACACTCATGTTGTCCTGGTATTTGTCCTTGAGCCCTGACCTGCAGCATGAATACTGTTACTCTGATCCTGAAACCTGATTCCTGAACCTGAAGCCTGATTCCTGGAACCTGTTGATCCTGTTTCCTGTCTGTTACCTGAACCCTGGACCCTGAGCCTTGTACCTGACCCGTCCCTCCTGTGATCCATCCATCCTCTCTTGTCCTGTTTGTTTCCCTTCCCAGCTTCTAATCTCCTGTTTATGACCCTAGCCTGGCTTGACTACGATTCTGGTACTCCCTTTTGCTACATATGCTGGTTGTGTATTATCACTGTTTGGTTGTTTGGTTTGTTCACTCTGTATTGGTGGTGTGTTCACATTTATATGCATTTACCTTAATAAACTTACTTTCACCTATTTGTGTCTGGTTCACTCTGTTGCAGTCCACACAGTTCTGGTCTTATCTGGTATATGACAGGGCCTTTAAAAGGACAGCACTGCTGTTTGATCTGCAGCTAGTGATTCCTGTACCTGCCTTCTGATCACCTGTACTGACCCGGCTCTGTTTGACTTACCCTATTTCTCCAACGCTGACCTTGGCTTGCCTTGACCCTGCTATAAGGACTTCCTGCTGACACACTGTTGCCGAACTCTGCCTGTTCATCTGACTCTGCTTTGGCCTCAGCCCTACCTGCCTGATTTCCTGTGTTTGACCCGGCTTGTCTCACTGCTCCAGCCTACTGATCAGTTCTATTTTGATTATCTGTGTTTGACCCGGCTTGTCTCACTCTGCTCCAGTCTGTACCTGCCAGCTTCCAGATCGCTGACCTGCAATTAAAAACCATAAATCAGACCGAGACAGAAGTAAAGTTAAATCACACTTGTTTAATAATAATAATAATAATAATAAGGTAAACAGAGTAAGCGTAGTCAAAATAAGCCAGAGTTCAGTAACCGGATCGGGTAGTCAGCCAAGCAAATGTCAGAGAGCCCGAGATAAACGCAGTAGTACAGCAAGCAGGATCAGGAGCCAGAAGGAGCGTCAGCTGAGCAAGTCTTCAACAGGAACGCAGGAGAAAGTCTCTGTGATGTTGACAAAGGCGAAGGCAGAGATCAAGTGAGCTGGACGGCTTTAACCACTTCAGCCCCGGAAGGATTTACCCCCTTCCTGACCAGAGCACTTTTTACAATTTGGCACTGCATCGCTTTAACTGCTAATTGTGCGGTCATGGAATGCTGTACCCAAACGAAATTTGCATCCTTTTCTTCCCACAAATAGAGCTTTCTTTTGATGGTATTTGATCACCGCTGCGGTTTTTATTTTTTGCGCTATAAATGTAAAAAGACCGAAAATTTTGAAAAAAATGATATTTTCAAATTTTGTTATAAAAAAAATCCAATAAACTCAATTTTAGTCATACATTTAGGCCAAAATGTATTCGGCCACATGTCCTTGGTTAAAAAAATGTCAATACGCATATATTTTTTGGTTTGCGCAAAAGTTATAGCGTTTACAAACTAGGGTACATTTTCTGGAATTTACACAGCTTTTAGTTTATGACTGCCTATCTCATTTCTTGTGGTGCTAAAATGGCAGGGCAGTACAACCCCCCCCCCCCCCCCCAAATGACCCCATTTTGGAAAGTAGACACCCCAAGGAAATTGCTGAGAGGCATGTTAAGCCCATTGAATATGAATTTTTTTTGTCCCAAGTGATTGAATAATGATAAAAAAATAAAAATAATTTTTTTTTTACAAAAAGTTGTCACTAAATGATATATTGCTCACACATGCCATGGTTATATGTGGAATTGCACCCCAAAATACATTTAGCTGCTTCTCCTGAGTATGGGGACACCACATGTGTGGGACTTTTTGGGAGCCTAGCCGCGTACGGGGCCCCGAAAACAAAGCACCGCCTTCAGGATTCCTAAGGGCGTACATTTTTGATTTCACTCCTCACTACCTATTACAGTTTTGAAGGCCATAAATTGCCAAGATGGCACAAAACCCCCCCAAATGACCCCATTTTGGAAAGTAGACACCCCAAGCTATTTGCCGAGAGGCATGTTGAGTCCATGGAATATTTTATATTTTGACATAGGTTGCGGGAAAATTACAAACTTTTTTTTTTTCACAAAGTTGTCACTAAATGATATATTGCTCAAACATGCCATGGGCATATGTGGAATTACACCCCAAAATACATTCTGCTGCTTCTCCTGAGTACGGGGATACCACATGTGTGGGACTTTTTGGGAGCCTAGCTGCGTACGGGGCCCCGAAAACCAAGCACCGCCTTCAGGATTTCTAACGGCGTAAATTTTTGATTTCACTCCTCACTACCTATCACAGTTGTGAAGGCCATAAAATGCCAAGATGGCACAAAACCCCCCCAAATTACCTAATTTTGGAAAGTAGACACCCCAAGCTATTTGCTGAGAGGCATGTTGAGTCCATGGAATATTTTATATTTTGACAAGAGTTGCGGGAAAATTACAAACTTTTTTTTCTTTTCTTGCACAAAGTTGTCACTAAATGATATATTGCTCAAACATGCTATGAGCATATGTGGAATTACACCCCAAAATATATTCTGCTGCTTCTCCTGAGTACGGGGATACCACGTGTGTGGGACTTTTTGAGAGCCTAGCCGCGTACGGGGCTTCGAAAACCAAGCACCGCCTTCAGGATTTCTAAGGACGTAAATTTTTGATTTCACTCCTCACTACCTATCACAGTTTTGAAGGCCATAAAATGCCAAGATGGCAGAAAACCCCCCCAAATGACCCCATTTTGGAAAGTAGACACCCCAAGCTATTTGCTGAGAGGCATGTTGAGTCCATGGAATATTTTATATTTTGCCACAAGTTGGGGGAATGTGACAAACTTTTTTTTTTTTTTTTGCACAAAGTTGTCACTAAATGATATATTTCTCAAACATGCCATGGGCATACGTGGAATTACATCCCAAAATACATTCTGCTGCTTCTCCTGAGTATGGGGATACCACATGTGTGGGACTTTTTGGGGGCCTAGCTGCATACGGGGCCCCGAAAACCAATCACTGCCTTCAGGATTTCTAAGGGCGTAAATTTTTGATTTCACTCCTCACTACCTATCACAGTTTCGTAGGCCATAAAATGCCAAGATAGCACAAACCCCCCCAAATGACCCCATTTTGGAAAGTAGACACCCCAAGCTATTTGCTGAGAGGCACGGTGAGTATTTTGCAGCTCTCATTTGTTTTCGAAAATGAAGAAAGACGAGAAAAATGTATTTTTTTTTTCTTTGTTCAATTTTTGAAGACTTTGTGACAAAAAGTGAGGTCTGCAAAATACTCGCCATACTTCTCAGCAAATAGCTTGGGGTGTCTACTTTCCAAAATGGGGTCATTTGGGGGGATTTTGTGCCATCTGGGCATTCCATTGCCTCCGAAACTGTGATAGGCAGTGAAGTGTTAAATCAAAAATTTACACCCTTAGAACGCCTGAAGGCGGTGCTTGGTTTTCGGGGTCCCGCACGCAGCTAGGCTCCCAAAACGTCTCACACATGTGGTATCCCCGAACTCAGGAGAAGCAACAGAATGTATTTTGGGGTGTAATTTCACATATTCCCATGGAATGTTTGAGCAATATATCATTTAGTGACAACTTTATGCAAAAAAAATTGTCTTTTTCCCGCAACTTGTGTCACATAATAAATATTCCATGGACTCGACATGCCTCTCAGCAAATAGCTTGGGGTGTCTACTTTCCAAAATGGGGTAATTTGGGGGGTTTTTGAACTGTCCTGGCATTTTATGCATAACATTTAGAAGCTTATGTCACACATCACCCACTCTTCTAACCACTTGAAGACAAAGACCTTTCTGACACTTTTTGTTTACATGAAAAAATTATTTTTTTTTGCAAGAAAATTACTTTGAACCCCCAAACATTATATATTTTTTTAAAGCAAAGGCTCTACAGATTAAAATGGTAGGTGTTTCATTTTTTTTTCACACAGTATTTGCGCAGCGATTTTTCAAACGCATTTTTTTGGGAAAAAACACACTTTTTTAAATTTTAATGCACTAAAACACACTATATTTCCCAAATGTTTGATGAAATAAAAAAGATGATCTTAGGCCGAGTACATGGATACCAAACATGACATGCTTTAAAATTGCGCACAAACGTGCAGTGGTGACAAACTAAATACATTTTTAAAAGCCTTTAAAAGCCTTTACAGGTTACCACTTTAGATTTACAGAGGAGGTCTACTGCTAAAATTACTTCCCTCGATCTGACCTTCGCGGTGATACCTCACATGCATGGTGCAATTGCTGTTTACATTTGATGCCAGGCCAACACTTGCGTTCGCCTTTGCGCGAGAGCGGGGGGGGGGGGGGGACAGGGGTGCTTTTTTTTTTTTTTTCTTTCTTTTTTTTTGCTTTTTTATCCTATTTTTAAACTGTTCCTTTCATTTTTATTTTTTTTTAGCATTTTTATTGTTATCTCAGGGAATGTAAATATCCCCTATGGTAGCAATAGGTAGTGACAGGTACTCTTTTTTGAAAAAATTGGGGTCTATTAGACCCTAGATCTCTCCTCTGCCCTCAAAGCATCTGACCACACCAAGATCGGTGTGATAAAATGCTTTTTCAGTTTCCCAATGGTGCTGTTTACATCTGGCAAAATCTAAGTCATAAAATGCTCGTAGCTTCAGGTTTCTTAGGCCATAGAGATGATTGGAGCTATTCTGGTCTCTGATCAGCTCTTTGGTCAGCTGGCCGAATCAAAGGCTGCATTCTCAGGTTCCCTGTTGAGACAGGAGAGCCAGAGAAAAACATGGAAGATGGTGGGGGGGCATTCCCTCCTACTGCTTCTAAAAGCAGTCTAGAGGCTAATTAGCTGCTAGGATTGCTTTTACATGAAAGCCGACCGCTGGCTGAAAAGAATGATACTAAGATGATACCTAAACCTGCAGGCATCATTCTGGTATAACCACTTAAAGTCCAGCAACATACCAGTACCTTGCTGGTCCTTGTTGGGCATATATTGTAAACTTTTTTTTTCATGCAGCCTGTGGGCTGAACGAAAAAAAGTGATTGATCAGTGGGTATGCCCACCATTAGAATACCTCCCTTCATCCACCCACTTCTAATGATGGGCATATATGCACCGTTTATATATGCCGAAGCATGGGGGCATCCTCCCGCAAAAGGTAGGAGCAAATCGCTCCTCCGCCCACTGCTGCCCCCACGCTTCGGCATATATGCTGAAGTATTTAACTGTGGTGGTGAAATCACCTCCGACAGCGCTGGAGTCACGGCTTTATGTAGCGTGGGAGCAAACGCTGTTGCTGTCAAGATAAATAAATCCGCGCTGCAACTGAATGGCGTACCTGCTAAGCAAATGATGGCTAACAATAAAACAAAATAACATTACAGTATAACAGTAAGACTTACCATACCTGCAAAGCAAATACAAAAAATCATAGTAAAAAAAAAAACCTTTAACGCAACCTGTGCCTAAAATATATATATGCCAAAGCATGGGGGCATCCTCCCGCAAAAGGTAGGAGCAAATCGCTCCTCCGCCCACTGCTGCCCCCACGCTTTGGCATATATGCTGAAGTATGTAACTGTGGTGGCGAAATCACCTCTGACAGCGCTGGAGTCACGGCTTTATGTATCGTGGGAGCAAACGCTGTTGCTGTCAAGATAAATAAATCCGCGCTGCAGCTGAATGGCGTACCTGAAAACAAAAAAATGGTTAAAACACAGTAAACTTTAAAAAAATTACATACCTGAAAAGCAAACATGATAAAACATAACAACAATAAAACATTGCAGAATAGAATACAGTAAAAAAGAGCAGAATAGAGAGAGAATAGAGACAGAGAGAGAACAATAAAAGGACAACTATTTTTGGTTTTTTTATTTTATTTTTTTTTGTGTATTTTTTTTTTTTACTTTTTTTTTTTTACATTTTTTTTTATAACTGTAACTTTTATAACTGTAACGGTTCCAGGTTTGGGTCTCTCAAAATGCGATGGAATCTTGGGAGACCCTGTGAAAGTGTGTCCTTGTCTGTGCAATGTTGTACCCTACGCTAAAACTCAACTAGTGTATGGTAGCGCTCAAAACATTCACCAATGCAAAGACCAGGATTGCCAGGACAGGAGGGACAATAATAGCGGGTGTCACGCCTAAATCTGCGCTTTCTGCAGACACGACATTTTCTTTGTAGGGCTCGTTGGGTAGGGGTACTCGGCAGGACATAAGGAAAATGCCTCCCATGCAGCCGGCTTACTGCATCTGGTTGGGGAAGGTGAGGTGGAGCACTGTCTGGATACAGAAGGGCTCTGACGATCTCTTCCTGGAATTTAAGGAAGGATCCAGTATAGCACATGAGCGTTCAGCAAAGCCAATTGAAATAAGTATACAGACACTTTTTTGTACCAGCGTCTGGCCTTACGGGCAACTAGGTACGGCGCCAACAACTGGTCGTTGAGGTCCCCCCTCCCATATTTTGGTTATATTCGTGGACACTGAGGGGTTTCTCCACAACACCAGTCGCCATAGTAATTTGGACCGTCGTGTCTGCATGAAGGGAGGTAAGAACGAAAACATTCTTATTGTCCCTCCACTTCATAGCGAGCAAATTATTACACCGCAAGCAGGCTCTCTCCCCCAGCCTAAGACGGGAATCTACAAGCCGCTGGGGAAAGCCCCGGCGATTAGATCGCACGGTGCCACATGCTCCAATTTGATGATCAAAAAGATGACTAAAAAGTGGCACGCTCGTGTAATAATTGTCCACATATAAATGGTACCCCTTTCTGAATAAGGGTGACACCAAGTCCCACACTATCTTGCCAGCGCTTCCTATGTAGTCAGGGCAGTTTGTGGGCTCTACGTGACTATCTTTGCCCTCGTAAACCATAAAACTACATGTATAGCCTGTGGCCCTGTCACAGAGCTTATACATCTTGACCCCGTATCTGGCACGCTTGCTGGAAAGGTACTGTTTGAATGACAAGCTGACAGAAAATTTAATCAGGGACTCATCAACGCAGACAACTTGATGGGGAGTAAACAAGTCTGCAAAACGTTGGTTGAAGTGGTTTACGAGGGGCCGAATTTTGTAGAGCCGATCGTATGCAGGGTCTCCATGAGGACGACAGAGTTCATTGTCATTGAAGTGCATGAACCGCAAAATCTGCTCGTATCGTGCCCTGGTCATGGAGGCAGAGAACAAGGGCATATGGTGAATTGGGTCAGTGGACCAATATGACTGCAACTCACTCTTTTTAGTTATGCCCATGTTGAGGGAAAGGCCCAGAAAGATCTTAAATTCTGAGACCGTAAGTGGTCTCCAATCTCTGGCAAGGGAGGACTGGGGAATAGTGGCGATGTGTTGACCAGCTTATAAATTGCTTTGGTCCACAATAGATCTATAGAGATCTTCGGTGAAAAACAGTGAATAAAAATCAAGTGGCGTAAAATCAACTGTTTCCACCTGTATTCCGGGTTGGCCAGTGAATGGGGGAAGTACGGGTGCTGCAGAAGTGGTGGGTTCCCAATTCGGATTGGCGAATGCAGTAGGAAGGGCACTATGGGCACAACGAGCCTGTGTTCGTTTTCTTGGTGGCAGCGGGACACTACTAGTGCATGCCACCTCGCCAGCTTGAACTGCACTTATGGGACTCGCCACGTCACCACGTGATACTGCAGTGCTGGATGTACGACCAGGGTGTACTAGGCCGCTGGTGCTTGCCAGTTCACCAGA
This sequence comes from Lithobates septentrionalis, assembly GCA_037952835.1. Classification (NCBI taxonomy): domain Eukaryota; kingdom Metazoa; phylum Chordata; class Amphibia; order Anura; family Ranidae; genus Lithobates; species Lithobates septentrionalis. The sequence continues at coordinate 1,582,772 of JBBDGP010002504.1, read as the reverse complement.
AGGAATAGCGGCGTTAGTACTGCTCTGCTTCATATGAGGGACCTGCGGTTCTTGCACTTCAAGGACAGAAGAAGAAGATTGGGGTCTGGTACGCCTGACCTTGGCAGGGACCACAACTCCGTCGTCAGAGCTATCTGTCATGGAGCCGCTGTCCTCTACAGGATCGTATTCTGAGCCTGAATCTGACAGATGAGTGACTTCCTCTTCACTATCTGTCATGCTCAGAAACGTGTAGGCCTCTTCACTAGTGTACCTTCGATTTGCCATTTTGGGCTCTAAATTTAGGGGTACACTAGTGAGACTCACAGGCAAAAAAGCTCCTGACTGTCAGAGACTGTATCAAAACGCTACCAATAAACTGTTAGCGATCGCAGGGATCAGGCCTGACTCTGCGAACGCTGCAGTTATGTGTGCTTAGTGTTTTGTAAGTGTCAGTGATCGATCGATACTGCACTTGGGTGGGCTGGGCAGGGCTGGGCCGAGGGGCAAAACGCAGGTGCTAGCAGGTATCTGGGCTGATCCCTCTAACACTGCATTTTTGGGGACCCTAAACTGCTGGGGACACTAGTATAGATCTGATCGGATCAGATATTGATCTGTTCAGATACTATAGCACTAAGGGAGGTGTATGCTGCGTGCGTGGGTTTTAGCGGTACTGGCGCTAACCTGATGCTGCCTGGGGTGACGCAGACCTTATCTGACCCTAAAAACGTAACTTATATCACCGCGGGGCGATCAGGGGGTTAAACCTTTATAAGGTAATAAACGCCGGGTGCCCTAAAACTATAATATACAAACTAACTAACCAGCTTCACCCGTAACAGTTATACGGTGATCACTGGTGAAAGGGTTAACTAGGGGGCAATCAGGGGGTTAAAACCTTTACTAGGTAGTATATGGGGGTCCCTGTCGCTATAAAACACTGACGGCGAACCTATATACTTACCTCCCTAACTAGCGTCACCTGTGTCACTAATACAGCAATCAGAAAAACGATTGCTTAGTGACACTGGCGACGGGGGGTGATCACGGGGTTAAAACTTTATTAGGGGGGGTTAGGGGGGTACCCTAGACCTAAAGGGGGCTAACCCTAACTGCCCTACCACTTATAACTGTCACAAACTGACACCAATGCAATAATCAGAAAAAAAAATGCTTTTGGTGTCAGTGTGACAGGGGGCACAGGGGGGTGATCAAGGGGTGACTGGGGGGTGATGCGGGGGGTGAAAAGTGTGCCTGCGTGTTCTACTGGAAGTGTAGTGTTGTGCAAACTTACTTGGATGTCTTCTCTCCTCGGCGCCGGAACGAAAAGACCGGCTCGAGGAGAGATGACATCACTTCCTCTGCTTCTGTTTACATTTCAGAAGCCGAGGAAGCATTTCATTCGCCAGGAGCGATCGCGAGGGGGGAGCCACGAATGAGTGGCCTCCCCCTCACCTTTGATCGCCCCTGACCTGAATCCAACCGCCGCAGGCACCGAGGGGGGGGGGCCATTGGACCCCTGCCCGCGGGAAGGCAAGGACGTACCTGTAAGTCCTTTTGCCTGCCCGTGCCATTCTGCCGACGTACATCGTCCTGCGGCGGTTGGCAAGTGGTTAAGTAGGCAGGACTGACGAGCAGAATCAACAACAGCTGGGTAACTGTGGAAAGAGATGGGAGCTGGCAATTAGCCGACAGCTGAGCGGCCAGCTCAGAGAAGGAAGGGCTGAGCCCAGCCCTGACACCTGCACCTGCCTCCACTGACATCAGCATCTGGACCTGTCTGGTGGCTCATCATCCATCCACCCGTGCCTACACCACAAACAGGCACTCCTACCTCACTGCGCTCTCGAGTATTCTGTTCCCACTCCAGTGGCTCCTGAGCCAGGGCTGTAAGAGAGGTCTCCTTCTACAAGTCAGACTCTACCACACGGTACATAACAATGAGGCGGCACAACCCCAAGGAGGCCGACATCAAGAAAGAATAGAGAGCAGCCGCTATATTCCATCACATTCTGCAGCTGTTATCTCCTGGCCCACTCCCCAAACCTCAGCTGTCTGGGCGTTTTTCAGCACTTCTGCAGCAGATCGCACTATTGCTATCTGCAAACTGTCTCAGGCACATCAAACGTGGCAAAAACACCAACCATATGCATATCATTGCAATTTTTTTGCCTTTATCAAAAGCACCTCTATAGGGTTACGGTGGGAAGGCGCCCCCCGACATCCAAAGAGTAATTTTTCTGCACCTGTTTCACAGGTACATATCATTGCAATTTTTTACAGCAAGGCCAATTCTTGCTTTCATTAAGAGTACCTCTATAGGGTTACGGTGGGAAGGCGCCCCCCGACATCCAAAGAGTAATTTTTTTGCACCTGTTTCACAGGTGCATATCATTGCAATTTTTTACAACAAGGCCAATTCTTGCTTTCATTAAGAGTACCTCTATAGGGTTACGGTGGGAAGGCGCCACGACACCCAAAGACCAGCTTTTACGCACCCGTTACTTCTATACAAAGTCAATGGATTTTTTTTTGGATACAGAATGTATCCAAAAAATCTCTAATCTTGTTCCAAGTGCACTAAATTGTGGCCTCATCATACACACTGGCTCCCCAGCTGTTGCTGAGAAAAATAAAGGCAGCTTGCAGGGAAAATTAATTTTTTTTTGGTTTTATAAATGCAATTATTGCTACAGCAGGTTCTAGACATGGTGCAGATCTGCCACTTTACAGGTAGACTAAGGGGACCCCCCAGATAAACACAGTTGCAGCGCTCAATGGGACCAGCAGTAAAAAAAAAAGGTAATGGATGAAGTGAACAGTCAAGTTCATTTATTGGAATGCACATAGAAATAAAAACAACAGCTGGCAATGGAAGAGTAAAACACACTGATTAAAAGCAGACCATTGCCAGAATGAAGTACTCTGAATACTTGTAAAAACGATACCACTATAACTCCAAGGATAAGGGGTTAATGCCAGCAAGTATGCTCGGTGTAACGATCCTCAATGCGGACCCTATGGATGGAATCTGCCAAGATGGAATAAGGGGAGAAAAGACCGCTCACTGCAGTGCAATGGGTGGCTGGATAGCCGGACTCACTGTGACCGGGGGGTGTCCTGTTGAGCTTGTCATGGGATACCCTTGATAGACTGGCTGATAAGGCGAGCTAGGACTGGGCATCCAGAACGGCGCTGTGGATCATCCACGGTGGATACGAGCCCTGGAACCGCTTGTGCAGGCTGGAACTGAGGAGAAGCAAGTGCTGGGCGGATCGTGAGCTACATGGGGTTGCCAAGGCGACCGTAACTAACAAGTTTGCATGCCTGCGCAGGTGACCTCCCAGGCACTATATTGTAAGGATTTTTTCATTTTTAGGCTTTCACTTTAAAAATTAAAAAATCACTGCTCATTTAAAAATTAAATTTTTCACAAACTTTTTTTCTATTGATACATGTCCCCCAGGGCAGGACCCGGACCTCTATAACCATTGCATGCCCAATTACTTGCATATAAGCCTTCAAAATGGGCTCTTTTGATTTTTGACGTTCGGATCCCATTGACTTTAATGGGGTTCATTATTCGGGTCCGAACTTTCGCAGTGTTCGGAAGTTCTGGTGCAAACCGAACAGGGGTCGGTTCGGCCCATCCCTAATTAAGAGGACTAAAGAGCTGGTCTCTGCGGACTTGTACCTGGAACATAATATAACACAGGTAATTTTTTTACATGTTTGAGGTGAGCAGGTTATTCACCTGGTGAAGGATGAGCACTGTAGGATATAACTGAAAACACTCTGGGTGTTTCCTCTATTATAATCTATCTTGCTATGGAACATTGGACTTTGTAGATCACTTATTGGACTCTTTTGCATCTTGAATGATGGGATTGCATACATTTGCACTGTATTGCATTTTGTTATATGTAATAATTCTATTGCACTTAATGAAATTCATATATTTGTTAACAAGTTGCGTTACACTATATTTTTGAATTGATGGTTATAAATAGCGGTGAGTGGAGCACTGTAAGTATTTGAGCTAGCAACTTGACAAATGTTTACACTCAAATTTTGGTAGGTTTATTTTATTTTATGTAGTTATAGATAGCGTTGATTATCTTTATTCTGAGGATATTGAAGCTTACTAGTTCTTTAATGTGATAGCTGCATTGGTCCTTTTTTCAGGCTGCCATGATTTGGTGCATTGTACTTATAGAGGAACAGCATCTAAAGCCTCGTACACACGATCAGATTTTCGGCAGGGAATTGTGTGATGATAGGCTGTTTGCCTAAAATCTGACTGTTAGTACGCTCCTTCAGACAATTAAAAGGGTATAGTCCCTCACGCTACTGACTGAATTAAACAATCCTAACTAAATCAAAAGGAGTTGAAATCGCTGCTAAATCTAAAGTGTACACTATGCACTATATAATGAATGATATATGAAGTGATCTGCACGAGTTTCAGAAATAAGTACCAAATACTAAGTAACTCTATCCAATATGCAATTGAGTGAAGTGTTCCACAAATGTGACACGAAACACACAAAAACTCTATCCAAAATATGAAATAAAATAAAAATAAAATAATCAAGTCCGAATTGTCCGAAACCAGACCAACAAGTGATGATGGTGATGACAGTGAGTAATGTCCAAAAATGTAAACAAATCTTCTAAATAATAAACACCAAAGCTTCTTAAATACAAATCTTTGTGGCCACACTGCCACCTAATGCTCACAGAGCTCTTACCTCCATATGGAGTATAGTAAGCCTCAAAGATATCCTGTGATCGGACCAGGTACACAGCGCACATATCTCCAATTGGTGTCCGTATGGGGAATTCTGGGTAAGGGTGATGATCTGTCAGGCTCTAGTTTTCCTCTGCTGTAGACCAAGTTTTCCTCCGGACCTCACGGTGATCATCCAGTATCAACCATTAAAGAAAGCATAAAAAAGGGCCACCCATAGTGTATTATATATAAACAATAACAATTTATTAAAACAGCAAGTGGATTCTTAAATTAATGTAGATAAAAACAAGCTTGTACAAAGCAAAACACGATCCTTACGTCACTTCTGGTTTGCTCAAACATGCGATCACACCCTACACGTTACATCATGGCACGTGACTTCATCAGGGGAACCGGATTGGCTGTTAGACAACTCTATTTATGTCCGAAAACAGGAAGTGAATTGGCGGCCATTTTGTTGGAGAAAGTGTCTCAGACATGGCGGTGGCTATTTTCTAGGAAGGTAAAGATGGACTACAGCGGGGATTTTCTTGAAAGAGAAGTCGATGGCCATTTTTTTTGAGATTCCATCTCCAATATAGCGGTGGCCATTGAATGGGTAGGAATAGATATCCTACAACATAAGCTCAGCTGGAGTTTAATGCTTAGTCACCAACGAAGCCAATGGTAAATTGAATAAAAAATGTAAATTTACATAAATGTAATACAACTCAACAATCTCCTGTTTTTGAATTGATTATTGGATATGTATCTTTATACTAATGATATGTTTTATACTTTATGTAACCTAGATGGAATCAGTAATGCCTGCAGTGCCCTGATGAAGCGTTATGCGAAACATGTTGGCTGCTCCTGCATACCCACGTATTTGATTTCATTTATCAAGCTGTAATTCACACTTACAATATGTCTCTTGTCTGTGTTGATTTTATCTGACATTTTTCAATAAATGTATATTTTTTATATTAATTGTTGTTTTTGGTGCTTACCTCATAAACAGACATATTACCTCCCTCCAAAATCCCACAACCCTTTGAGAGAGCAGTGTCTCTTTCTCCACATTCTTACTACAACCAGGGACTGGGAGGAATGGTCTGTTTCTGGAAATTGTCCAACCACATACTCATAAAAATAAAAATATATAGTAAAATAATGAACAGCAATATGTGGCTTTAATACGATGGAGAGGATGAAGTGAATAAGTGAAGAACACTTCATCTCAAACCGTCATAGGGAAATGACTGAGAATGCCACTTCGTTAATGCATGAATTCTTCTGTAATCTATGATAAAGCCATGACTGGTAGCTAAAGATGAAGTATCAACCAATACTGGACAAAATTATCCCATTAAAGAATTTATCAGCTGTCATACGGAGGGGGTAGTATATGTCCTCCAATGCAGCTGTAATTTACAGTATGTGGGAAGAACAAAGAGACCTCTCATGGTCAGGATAAGGGAACATGTTCAGAACATTATAAAAGGTTTCCAGAAACATAATGTATCAAAACACCTCACACAGGTACATAAAATTGATCCCTAACACGTACAATTCTGGGGCATTGAGAAATATAACAGACCATGGAGGGGGCACATAAAGTCAGATCCATTAGCCCAAAAGAATCCAAATGGATACATACCTTACACACTCTTATACCTAATGGCCTAAATGTTGAATTCGACTTAAATCGTTTTTTAAGTAATTTTTAATTTAATTTTTATCTGATGTATTGGTTATTGTATATTCATTACTTTATTTCCGGCAAGTACTCATGTTCTCTTTTGTTTTGTATTCTCTGTATATCATTGGTTTATGTATTATTATTTTTATTTTTTATACTTCATCTTTAGCTACCAGTCATGGCTTTATCATAGATTACAGAAGAATTCATGCATTAACAAAGTGGCATTCTCAATCATTTTCCTATGACGGTTTGGGATGAAGTGTTCTGTTTAATCACTTCATCCTCTCCCACCTATTAAAGCCACATATTGCTGTTCATTATTTTACTATATATTTTTATTTTTATTTAAATTAACATTTTTTATTCAATTTACCATTGGCTTTGTTGGCTACTAAGCATTAAACTCCAGCTGAGCTTATGTTGTAGGATATCTATTCCTACCCATTTAATGGCCGCCGCTATATTGGAGACGGAATCGCCAAAAAAATGGCCATTGACTTCTATTTTAAGAAAATCACCACTGTAGTCCATCTTTACCTACCTAGAAAATGGCCGCCGCCATGTCAGAGACACTTTCTCCAACAAAATGGCCACCAATTCACTTCCTGTTTTCGGACATAAATAGAGTTGTCTAACAACCAATCCGATTTCCCTGATGAAGTCACATGCCGCGATGTAACACGTAGGGCATGGTCGGATGTTTGAGCAAACCGGAAGTAACGCAAGGATGGTGTTTTACACGTGTTTTGGGCTGTACAAGCTTGTTTTTATCAACATTAATGTAAGAATCCACTTGGCGTTTTAATAAATTGTTATTGTTTATACATAATACACTATGGGAGGCCCTTTTTTATGCTTTCTTTAATGGTTGATACTGGATGATCACCATGAGGTCCAGAGGAAAACTTGGTTTGCAGCAGAGGAAAATTAGAGCCTGACAGATCATCACCCATACCCAGAATTCCCCATACAGACAACAATTGGAGATACGTGCGCTGTGTACCTAGTCCCATCACAGGATATCTTTGAGGCTTACTATACTCCATATGGAGGTAAGAGCTCTGTGAGTATTAGGTGGCGGTGTGGCCACAAAGGTTTGTATTTAAGAAGCTTTGGTGTTTATTATTTAGAAGATTTGTTTACATTTTTAGGCATTACTCACTGGCATCACCATCATCACTTGTTGGTTCCGTTTTGGACAATTCAGACTTGATTATTTTATTTTTATTTTATTTTTGTGTTTCTTGTCAAATTTGTGGAACACTTCACTCATTTGCATATTGGATAGAGTTTACTTAGTATTTGGTACTTATCTCTGAAACTCGTGCAGATTACTTCATATAACCTTCAGACAATTGTTGTCCAACTTTCCACCAACAAATGTTGGATAGCAGGATAATAAATTTTCGGTGGACAACGGTCTGTTGTCAGATTTTCGTATTGTGTGTACACAAGTACGTCACACAAAAGTCCAAAGTACAAACATGCATGCTCAGAATCAATGCCTGAACATTCGGAGAAGTGTCCACTACCAACAGTTCCAGGCATTGTGGAATTTTTTTTTTATAGGGACAGAGGCCACACAGTGCTAAATTTGGACTGTGACTGCCCCTACACAGTCATTTGATTTTTGGCCATTCCTTTTTAACTGTGCTATTAAAAGACTGCTGCCAAGGGGCTTTTCTTTGCTAGGATTCTCAGAAAACTGTCTTTTGTGTTTATGTGTCCTAGGTATCATGCACCCTAAACCCTTCTCCCTGCATTTCGTTTGTGTTTGACAATAAACAGTAAAAAAGGCCCCTAGATTGGAGCCTGAATCTGTCACTGAGCTTCTAGAACTGGTAACAAGGGTAATCAGCTTCTGGACAAGTAGGGGGACCCAGTTATTTAAACAAAAATTGGCAGATGGGAACAGTCTACGAAAAAGAACCATAAATGTAACCCTCTGGGGCATTAAAGACCGCTCTCAAAAACAGAACACTAATAATTACAAAAATATTAAATACTTTATTAGATCACAACATTTATCAAAACAAAAATAAAATCAAAAATCAAAATAAGACACATTTTACATTTTGTTTTTTCCCCCTCCCATCGAGCGATACCTATTAACTAAATGTCCACTATATGCTATGCTGCTGCAGTACTTTGTCTAATATACAGCCATTAAATGCTGCCTATGCTAGAGTTAATGTGCATGTTATTGCCTTATGACATGCCAAGGAGGTTCTGAGAGTATTTAATGCATCACAAATCTTGCTTCCTCTCTCCCATCGTGGGATACCTTAGCTATGTGTGCATTTTAAACCATACCGCTGCACTACCTCTAGCCTTACCATACACCCTTCATTTTGTTGTGGGTACACGGAAGGACTTTGAGGCTTGGCGCTTGTGCACCTTCATGGAGTACAGCGGCTTCATGTCCTGGCACGAGGATTTGAATACAGACAGCAGCGGGATGGACTAACCAGACTCACAGCCATCACCCTTGCCAATTTGGCTCTGTGTTTTTTTGTTGAACTGCTATGTTACCCGCTATCTCTTCCTCTGTTGCCAAACTGCATTCTTTGGCCATATTTGTACGTATGGGAGCTAGCTACAGCATTACTGTTGACACATACAGTATCTCACAAAAGTGAGTACACCCCTCACATTTTTGTAAATATATTATTATATCTTTTCATGTGACAACACTGAAGAAATGACACTTTGCTACAATGTAAAGTAGTGAGTGTACAGCTTGTATAACAGTGTAAATTGTCTGTCCCCTCAAAATAACTAAACACACAGCCATTAATGTCTAAACCGCTGGCAACAAAAGTGAGTACACCCCTAAGTGAAAATGTCCAAATTGGGCCCAAAGTGTCAATATTTTGTGTGGCCACCATTATTTTCCAGCACTGCCTTTACTTTCTTGGGCATGGAGTTCACCAGAGCTTCATAGGTTGCCACTGGAGTCCTCTTCCACTCCTCCATGACGACAGCACGGAGCTTGTGGATGTTAGAGACTTTGCGCACCTTCACCTTCCATTTGAGGATGCCCCACAGATGCTCAATAGAGTTTAGGTCTGGAGACATGCTTGGTCAGTCCATCTCCTTTACCCACAACTTCTTTAGCAAGGCAGTGGTCGTCTTGCAGGTGTGTTTGGGTTGTTAGTATGTTGGAATACTGCCTTGTGGCCCACTCTCTGAAGGGAGGGGGTCGTGCTCTGCTTCAGTATGTCACAATACATGTTGGCATTCATGGTTCCCTCAATGAACTGTAGCTCCCCAGTGGTGGCAGCACTCATGCAGCCCCAGACCATGACACTCCCAACACCATGCTTGACTGTAGGTAAGACACACTTGTCTTTGTACTCCTCAGCTGGTTGCTGCCACACATGCTTGACACCATCTGAACCAAATAAGTTTATCTTGGTCTCATCAGACCACAGGACATGGTTCCAGTAATCCATGTCCTTAGTCTGCTTGTCTTCAACAAACTGTTTGTGGGCTTTCTTGTGCACCATCTTTAGAAGAGGCTTCCTTCTGGGACGACAGTCATGCAGACCAATTTGATGCAGTGTGCGGCATATGGTCTGAGCACTGACAGGCTGACCCCCCCACCACAACCTCTGCAGCAATGCTGGCATCACTCATACGTCTATTTTCCAAAGACAACCTCTGGATATGATGCTGAGCATGTGCAATCAACTTCTTTGTCAACCATGGTGAGGCCTGTTCTGAGTGGAACCTGTCCTGTTAAACCGCTGTATGGTTTTGGTCACCATGCTGCAGCTCAGTTTCAGGGTCTTGGCAATCTACTTACAGCCTAGGCCATCTTTATGTAGAGCAACAATTCTTTTTTTTCTTGTCCTCAGAGTGTTCTTTGCCATGAGGTGCCATGTTGAATTTCCAGTGACCAGTATGAGAGAGTGAGAGTGTTAACACCAAATTTAACACACCTGTGTCAGGAGACTAGTAGACCAGACTGTGTGGACTGTACAGAGATAACCCAAAACACATGTAAGTGAATAGTGATATTTATTAAAATAGGTGATAATTAGAAAATACAAACAGTGAACAACCAACCCAACAAACCCACTACAAACAACAATATCTACAGCAAGGGGCAATACCGGAATCACAGATGTCAGCCAGGCCAGGGTCATACACAGCAGGTCAGCAAGAACAAGGGATATACCAGAGACATAAACGTTTAGCCAAGCCAAGGTCATACACAGGAAGATCAGTAAATGAGGGACAGGGAACCAACAGGACAGAGAGGGAATGGATCGGGCTGAAGGGTACAGGAACACAGAAGGAATCGGGTCAGGATAAGCTCGGGCACAAGGTCAGATGCAGACTCAGGATCGGGTAACAGGCGAACAAGGTCAGGGCTCAAGGAGAGAGATACCAAGGCAAGCATATGAGGGCTTGCCGGGTATTTATAGGACTGACTGTGATTGACTTCAAGTCACACCTGAGCGCAGGGAGTGTTGTCTGCTCCATACTGCCAGGATCCATCCGCTGGTGGACGTCAGTACTGTGGCCAAAAGATGAAATGACACCAGCAGGGAAATATTCTCCTGACAGTTCAACACTGCCAGGACACCTGCTGGTGGACCCCAGTACTGCATGCCAAACGATATATCTTACCAGCGGATGAATCCTTTCCTGACAGTACCCCCCCCTAAAGGATCGGCCTCCGGACGCTCCAACTAGTCTTAATTGTCCATAGTCTATGGCATCAGGCAGAATGGTGGAAGAAGGCTGGTCATCAGGCCCATCCAGGCAGATAGCTGGCACATCAGAGTCATTGAGCTGGGTAGCGGACAGGAACAAACCAAGCTGGGCAGCAGACAGGAACAAACCAAGCTGGGCAGCAGACAGGAACAAACCAAGCTGGGCAGCAGACAGGAACAAACCAAGCTGGGCAGCAGACAGGAACAAACCGAGCTGGGCAGCAGACAGGAACAAACCAAGCTGGGCAGCAGACAGGAACAAACCGAGCTGGGCAGCAGACAGGAACAAACCGAGCTGGGCAGCAGGCTCCGGGTCATCGAGCTGGGCAGCCGGCTCCGGGTCATCGAGCTGGGCAGCAGGCTCCGGGTCATCGAGCTGGGCAGCAGGCCCCGGGTCATCGAGCTGGGCAGCAGGCTCTGGGTCATCGAGCTGGGCAGCAGGCTCCGGGTCATCGAGCTGGGCAGCAGGCTCCGGGTCATCGAGCTGGGCAGCAGGCTCCGGGTCATCGAGCTGGGCAGCAGGCCCCGGGTCATCGAGCTGGGCAGCAGGCTCCGGGTCATCGAGCTGGGCAGCAGGCTCCGGGTCATCGAGCTGGGCAGCAGGCTCCGGGTCATCGAGCTGGGCAGCAGGCTTTGGGTCATCGAGCTGGACAGCAGGCTCCGGGTCATCAAGATGGACAGCAGGCTCTGGAACATTAGGCCGAACAGCGAGCACCGTAAGGGCAGGCCGGATTACAGGCACCAGCTCAGCAAGCTGGGTAATGGACCCCGGCCCAGTGGGCTGGGTAACAGGCCCCGACTCAGCGAGCACTGGTTCGGCAAGCCGGATAACGGATACTGGCTTGACAGGCAAAGTGACGGACTTCAGTTTAGCAGACTGGGTAACGGGCACCAGTTCAGCAGACCGGGTAACGGGCACCGATTCAACAGACTGGGTAACGGGCACCGATTCAGCAGGCTGAGACACGGGCACCGAAACTCCAGGCTGAAACACGGGCACCGAAACTTCAGGCTGAGACACGGGCACCGAAACCTCAGGCTGAGATACCAACATCACGACATCAGGCTGGAAGACAGGTACCAGGATATCAGGCTGGAGGATGGGCACATCAGACCGGAAAGCAGGCTCATCAGGCTGAACAAAGGGCACATCAGGCTGGAAAGTGGGTACCGAGACATCAGACCGGGCAGCAGGTGCTGGAACTTCAGGCTGGACAGCAAAGACAGGCGCTGGCACATCAGGCAGAACAGCAGGTACTGGCACAACAGGCTGAACAGGTACATCGGACTGGTCAGTAGTCGCTGGAGCGTCAGGCTGGAACATGGACACTGGGATTTCGGGCTGAGCAGCAGGCACTGGGACCTCAAACTGGGCAGCGGACACAGGCATTGGCACAACTGGCTGAGTAGCAGACACTGGCACATCAGGTTGGAAAGCGGACTGGAAAGCCGGCACCGAGACATCAGACCAGGCAGCGGGTACTGGAACTTTAGACTGGGCAGCAGACACAGGCGCTGGCACATCGGGCAGAACAGCAGGTGCTGGCATACCAGGCTGAACAATAGGTACATCGGACTGGACAGTAGTCACTGAAGCATCAGACTGGAACACTGGTAGCAAAACTTTAGGCTGGAACATGGACACAAGGTCATCAGACCGGTCAGCAGGCACTGGACCGTCAGGCTGGGTAGCAGGCACTGGACCGTCAGGCTGGGTAGCAGGCACTGGACTGTCAGGCTGGGTAGCAGGCACTGGACCGTCAGGCTGGGTAGCAGGCACTGGACCGTCAGGCTGGGTAGCAGGCACTGGACCGTCAGGCTGGGTAGCAGGCACTGGACCGTCAGGTTGGGTAGCTGGCACTGGAACGTCAGACTGCGTAGCAGGCACTGGAACGTCAGACTGGGTAGCAGGCACTGGAACGTCAGACTGGGTAGCAGGCACTGGAACGTCAGACTGGGTAGCAGGCACTGGAACGTCAGACTGGGTAGCAGGCACTGGAACGTCAGACTGGGTAGCAGGCACTGGAACGTCAGACTGGGTAGCAGACACTGGAACGTCAGACTGGGTAGCAGGCACTGGAACGTCAGACTGGGTAAGAGGGAACTGAAACATCAGACTGGGTAGCAGGCACTGGAACATCAGACTGGGTAGCAGGCACTGGAACGTCAGACTGGGTAGCAGGCAGAGGTTTGGCAGAATCAGGTGGGTTAGTTGGTGTGGAAGCAAGTTGGGTTACTGGCAGGATCGTGTGGATAGGAAAGAATTTTTGTTTCTTTTTTGGTTTAGCCCGTGCAGTTTTGTATGTAGGTGCAGGGCTGTAAGAAAAGAAAGTAGCTGGATCGAAGGAAAACCAAGGAACTGTAGCTAGAGAGGGGTTTTGTGGGACTGTTACAGGTGGAGGAGGAGAGACAGGTGGATTGAAGGCGGGATAGGTGCTACACTTGGAGACTGGGTAGTAGTATTTGGTAGGGGGTTGAGTAAACTGGGCCGTAGCTGAGGTTACCATAGGCAACGGGGAGATAGATTTTTGGGAAGGCAGGTGATTAATGGTAGGGCTGGAATATTGTGGCTTAGCTAAAGACAGGAGATCTGACCATGCCTGCAGCACAGGTTGAACAAATGCTGATTCACACACAGCCTGACTAATCAAGGATTGCACCGACTGGATGCAACTAGACAACACCTGCTGTGAACAGGAGGAATAGTGTTCCATGAAATAGGCTGGATCATCCTCTAACAACCAAACCAGGGATTCAACTTGGCCATAATTGAAGGGGGGAGAAAAATCATCACTTCCCTCGGAAATGCATGACAGGGCTAGTTTAGCACATAACTGGATCAGGGGCTGAGCATCTTCAAATGACATACACCCCTGATCCACTAGGGAATGAGCTAATCGGATAGTTTCCATTAGCTGGTCACTAGTCCACCCTTTTAAAATCTGGCCACAATATTCACCATCCTCTTCCGCTAGCAGAGAATAATAAATTATTTCATTGCAATCCATATTAGCAGACCTAACAAACCAGGATGGTTTCTCAATGCAGCCACGTCTGGTCGGGGATGGCCTTGGTATACTGTCAGGAGACTAGTAGACCAGACTGTGTGGACTGTACAGAGATAACCCAAAACACATGTAAGTGAATAGTGATATTTATTAAAATAGGTGATAATTAGAAAATACAAACAGTGAACAACCAACCCAACAAACCCACTACAAACAACAATATCTACAGCAAGGGGCAATACCAGTATCACAGATGTCAGACAGGCCAGGGTCATACACAGCAGGTCAGCAAGAACAAGGGATATACCAGAGACATAAACGTTTAGCCAAGCCAAGGTCATACACAGGAAGATCAGTAAATGAGGGACAGGGAACCAACAGGACAGAGAGGGAATGGATCGGGCTGAAGGGTACAGGAACACAGAAGGGATCGGGTCAGGATAAGATCGGGCACAAGGTCAGATGCAGGCTCAGGATCGGGTAACAGGCGAACAAGGTCAGGGCTCAAGGAGAGAGATACCAAGGCAAGCATATGAGGGCTTGCCGGGTATTTATAGGACTGACTGTGATTGACTTCAAGTCACACCTGAGCGCAGGGAGTGTTGTCTGCTCCATACTGCCAGGATCCATCCGCTGGTGGACTTCAGTACTGTGGCCAAAAGATGAAATGACACCAGCAGGGAAATATTCCCCTGACAGTTCAACACTGCCAGGAGACACCTGCTGGTGGACCCCAGTACTGCATGCCAAACGATATATCTTACCAGCGGATGAATCCTTTCCTGACAACCTGTTCCCCATTCACACCTGAGACTTTGCAACACTAACAAGTCACATGACACCGGGGAGGGAAATGGCTAATTGGACCCAATTTGGACACTTTCACTTAGGGGTGTACTCACTTTTGTTTCCAGCTGTTTAGACATTAATGGCTGTGTGTTGCATTATTTTGAGGGGAAAGCAAATGTACACTGTTATACAAGCTGTACACTCACTACTTTACATTGTAGCAAAGTGTCATTTCTTCAGTGTTGTCACATGAAAAGATATAATAAAATATTTACAAAAATGTGAGGGGTGTACTCACTTTTGTGAGATACTGTAACTGTGGGATTCCTACCTCTACTAGAGGCTGCTCATGCTTAATCTAAGCTGAACTTTATTGCCTTATGATATGCAAAGGAGGTTTTGAGAGTATTCAACACATTTGAAATTTTGCTTTCTCTCTCCCCAATTGCAGGATACCTATTAACTGAGTGTGCACTATAGACTATGTTGCTGCAGTACTTTGGCTGATGCACAGCTGCGGATTCCACATTGCCATTAAATGCTGCCTATGCTGGAGTTATTCTGCACTGTATTGCCTTATGACCTGCCAAGGAGGTTCTGAAAGTATTTAATGCATTACACATCTTGCTTCCTCTCTTTCATCATGGGATACCTTAGCTATGTGTGAATTTTAGACCATGCCGCTGCTCTACCTGTAGCCTTATAGACTTATCCACTTGGTAGACTTATCCACTTTGTTTCATTTGTTTTGACATTTATGCCTTGTTTACCCAGTTGTTCCATCTACTCTTTATTGAGCTCAGTGAGCCTTTGTTTTCAGCGGTCTTCCAGAATCCTAGCAAGGATGTGTTTACAGACCTCTAGCTCTTTTTGAATATTGGTTTTACCCAGATCCTTTGTCTCGCATTTGGGGCATTCTTCAGGTGGATTACACATACAGTCCTGTATGCCAATGCTTTATTTGCCCTATTTATATGACTTTGGACTGTATAGATGATGTGAGTATGACGTCTAAACATACTTTGGTACTAAGGCAACAAAGTCTTTTTATGGTGGTGGAAGGTGGTTTGCTTTTATTTTTGTTTTGATAAATTTTGTGATCTAATAAAGTATTTCATATTTTTGCAATTAGTGTTCTGTTTTTGATGTCTTTAATGCCCCTGAGGCTCACATTTATGGTTCTTTTCGGTAGACTGTTCCTGTCTGCCAATTTTTTGTTTATATATGCTGTGTATAGCCAATAGAGCACCACCCCCTATTGTGGTAGTAAGTGGTCTAGTACTGCTGGTATAGACAGGGCCGTCTTTAATATTGATTGGGCCCTGGTCAAACATTTACTTGTCCCCCCCTCATTCTGAGACATACAAAAAATAGCAGGTAGACTCAAAATCTGTTTACTGCAGCAGATCACGCAGCGATTGCAATTGTTTGCCAGAGATTACAGCCTACCCTTACTGCTCACTGGCTGGTTGCTAGAGGTTACAACACATAATTTCTGCTTGCCGATTGGTTGCTAGGGGTTACAGCACATCATTACCACTCACTGATTGGTTGCTAGCAATTACAGCAGATCACTACTGTTCACTGATTGGTTGCTACAATGCACATCATTGCTACTCACTGAGCAGTGGAGCAATCCCAAATAATTGAGCAAGTAAAGCGTCACATTAATACACATACTACAGGAGAGGGTCAGAGTGCAGACATACCACAGGAGAGGGTCAGAGACTGCAAACATATTACAGGAGAGCATCAGAGACTGCAAATATACTGCAGTTGACCACCAGAGACTGCAAACTTACTGCAGAAGAGCATCAGAGACTGCAAACATACTGCAGGGGATGACCAGAGACTGCGGACATACTGCAGGAGATGACCAGATACTGTGGACATGCTACAGGAGACAATCTGAGACTGTGGACATGCTACAGGAGACAATCTGAGACTGTGGACATGCTACAAGAGATGACCAGAGACTGCGGACATTCTGAGACTGTGGACATACTACAGGAGACAATCAGAGACTGTGGACATGCTACAGGAGGCAAACAGAGACTGCAGACATGCTACAGGAGACAATCACAGACTGCGGACATGCTACAGGAGACAAATCGGAGACTGCGGACATACTACAGGAGACAATCTGGGATTGCGGACTTGCTACAGGAGACAAATCAGAGACTGCGGACATGTTACAGGAGACAAATCAGAGACTGCGGACATACTATAGGAGACAAATCAGAGACTGCGGACATACTATAGGAGACAAATCAGAGACTGCAGACATGCTATAGGAGACAAATCAGAGACTGCGGACATACTACAGGAGACAAATCAGAGACATCGGACATACTACAGGAGACAAATCAGAGACTGTGGACATACTACAGGAGACAAATCACACACTGCAGACATACTACAGGAAATGGTCAGGGAACTTTCATCAATGCACAGCTTTACAGTTGAATAATACAGCTCAGGGTTTCAGCAGTCAGGCATTTTATGGGTGTTAGGACATACCTGGTCAGCCGAGCTCACTACATCCATTCAAAGGGGCGGGGCTTCCACTCTCTGCTCTCACTATAACTGATCCACCCTGAGCATACAGGCTGCATGGGGCGAGGTTAGAGCGTCAGTGCAACTCCCGGTCCCGCCCCTTCTCTGCTGGCCAGCTTGGGAATACAATCTCCCGTGTCCTCTGCAAAGCCGTCATCAGGGCCCCAATTTGCGGGTAGCGCCAGTTAAAAAAAAAAACGAATGCAGCCACCACATACAAGAAGTAGTAAGCTGCAGTATATTACATTTTTGTTCTTGGGTTCAGCTATACTTAAAAGAAAAAAAACGAGAAAATGTATGTTAATGATTAACTGATTTTCTTAGTATTTATATCTCTGTGCACTATTAGCAACTTTCACCTAACCATACACAAAAGATGCTTGTGAAACCTACAAAGAAGATCTGTGTGCTGAAAGATTGTTTTTAATTCCTTTAGCACACACATTCAGCTCCTGTCCTAATGCTTGTGCTGTGACCTGCAACTCTGACATTTACAATAGCTCTGAAATGGCAATGAAACATTTGGATGGTCAGCCAAAATACTTAAACCTTAGAGATTTTTAATTGTTACAACATCTTCATCACATTAAGCGTAACATCTTTATACCAGTGGTGGCTGGTGCTCAAAATTTTTTTTTGGGGGGGGGGCGCAAACAAACTGAAAAATTCAGAAACAAAAACCCATCAATTGCAGCCTCACTGTACCATCAATTGCAGCCTCACTGTGCCATCAAACCCAGCCACTGTGCCCCATCAATTGCAGCCACTGTGCCCGTCAATTGCAGCCACTGTGCCCGTCAATTGCAGCCACTGTGCCCGTCAATTGCAGCCACTGTGCCCATCAAACGCAGACACTGTGCCCTCAAAAGCAGCCACTGTGCCATCAATTGCAGCCACTGTGCAATCAATTGCAGCCACTGTGCCCATCATACGCAGCTTGTGTGCCCATCATATGCAACTTGTGCCCATCATATGTAGCCTGTGTGCCCATCAATTGCAGCCTCTGTGCCCATCATATGTAGCCTCTGTGCCCATCATATGTAGCCTCTGTAACCCATCATATGTAGACTCTGTGACCCATCATATGTAGCCTGTGTGCCCATCAATTGCAGCACCTGTGCCAATCATATGTAGCTTGTGTTCCCATCATATGTAGCCTGTGTGCCCATCATATGTAGCCTGTGTGCCCATCATATGTAGCCTCTGTGACCCATCATATGTAGCCTCTGTGACCCATCATATGTAGCCTGTGTGCCCATCATATGTAGCCTCTGTGACCCCCCTCCCCATGCTCGCCATCTGACCGACACACACTTACCCCATCCTGGTGGCGGGTGACGGCGGCAAGCTGTGGGACATGTAGCAGGTGACGGCGGCGAGCTCCTGTGTCCTCCATGGCTCTCTGTCCTCTCCCGTTCCTTTCCTCTGCTCTCTTCTGTTCCGTTAGGTGTCCAATAAGGATGCCTGTGCCTTCAGCCAATCAGGTGACTGGGTATTAGATCCACGCCTCCTGATTGGCTGAGAGGTCGTTCAGTGTTAGCAAAGCAAATATTCATTTGCCTTGCTAATCCACCTGGGTGAACTGTGAGCGCAATGTTTTGCACTCGCAGTTCACCTTTTTTGAAGCCTATTAGAGCCTATGGCTCTAATCAGGTGCATCAAAAACACCCCCCACCACTATAA
This sequence comes from Lithobates septentrionalis, assembly GCA_037952835.1. Taxonomy (NCBI): domain Eukaryota; kingdom Metazoa; phylum Chordata; class Amphibia; order Anura; family Ranidae; genus Lithobates; species Lithobates septentrionalis. The sequence continues at coordinate 1,563,593 of JBBDGP010002504.1, read as the reverse complement.
TTCAGGCGCCCGGTGACCGAAAAGGGGCCGGACACCTGAATAGGGGGTATCTACAACGGCCATAGATAGATTCATGCAATGCATGAATCTATCCATTATACACCGAGGGGGGTGGCTGGAGAGAGGGGGTGGCGCCCATTCGCCCTTTTGGACGCACTGCCACTGCTTTATACATCAAAATATACAATACACTTCTGCTGGAAATGCCATCATTGTCTGGAAACACTGGCACATATCTGGTGGTCATGCCTCCACCTTACCTCTTTATGGACATCATTTTTTAATATATGGCCTGTGACAGACCCAACCGGGACAGGGGCTTTTGGAGGGGACTGCAGGGTAGTCTCTTGCCTACTGGCTATAGGCCCTGGCATTTTAGGAAACTACAGCATTCAGGAAGATGTCCTTTTAAATAATGCAAGATGACCTGTTATTACCACATTTAACAGTCAAGGAAGCCATGATGGTCTTTCACAACTTGAAACTCGGTGCAAAGATGGATGTGAAAAGAAAGCTGTTTTTTGAGATTTGGACAGCCTTGGGTCTTCCTGAATACTGCCAGACTGTCTGGGGTGAACCCACTGAAAAATCAAGGCTTGTCTAGGGGTCTAGCTGTTAATTAGCTTACTGGTTAATTAGTTCACTGTTTAATTAGGTTACTGTTAGTTGCTAGCTGTTCATTAGATGTGCTGATGATATTACTGTTTAAAATTTCCATTGTTTAGGATAGAGTGATCAAGCTTTTATATGATTTTCTGTGGTATAAATTCTGTGTGAGTTTTCAATAAAGAGTTCTGGTTTGCACCTAAGCTAGTGTCGTCTAGTTCTTGGGTGCAATTCTCAGCTATAATACCTGGTTCCTGGCTCCAGATTGGAGGAAGCTGTATTTGGCGGAGGCGCCCAGGCGGAGTGCCAGGGGGTTACTCACATGGCCATATGACATCTACCAAGGTATTGCTTGCCTTTGCAAGGTACAGTGCCTTGAAAAAGTATTCATATTCCTTGACATTTTCCACAATTTGTCATGTTACAGCTAAAAATGTAAATGCGATTTTATGTGATAGACCAACACAAAGTGGCACATAATTGTGAAGTTGAAGGAAAATGATACACGGTCCAAAAGCTTGATATATTTGTTTATAACCTAACCCTGCTTTAAACTTCTCCACAACTTAATCCCTGACCTGTCTGGTGTTGCTTGGCCTTCATGATGCTGTTTGTAAACCAAGGTTCTCTAACAAACCTATGAGGGCTTCACAGAACCATATAGAATCAATTACACACAGGTGGACTTCTGAAGGCAATTGGTTCCACTAGATTTTAGTTAGGGGTATCATAGTAAATGGGACTGAATACAAATGCACGCCACATTTATCAGATATTTATTTGTAAAAAATTTAGAAAACCATTTCCGCTTCACAATTATGTGGCACTTTGCTTTGGTATATCACATAAAATCTCAATAAAATACATGTATGTTTTTGGTTGTAACATGTGGAAAATGTCATGGGGTATGAATACTTTTTCAAGGCACTGTATCCCTTTGCCTTCTTTCAGTTATCCCAGGCTCTATAGCCTCCTCCAAGAAAGGTGCACTCCAATCTTTTTTTTATAGCTGCAAGATCAGTTATCCCCAGGCATTTGAAATTCACTATATCACTCCCCACACGTGAATAAGTAAATTAAATGCAGTTTCTGAAAAGAATGGAGGAGCTGACTGCACATTTTTGTAATAAATATGATACATTCTCTGATGTCTGGGGTCACTGAATACATTTTCTGTATTTCCCCAAGATTCACAGAAATTCTACCACAAATAGGAAATTAAATCAATAAACCTCATTGTAGTAATGTGAAACCATGGTGTGTGGACAGAAACCCACATTTCCCTGTCCATATACCCCCCCCCCTTTCCTTTTCCCCCTCCTCCCATTTCTATATATACTCCTCACCATTTTCATTTCTCTCTGTCCCATTAGCTGAACATGAGATCATTATGTCACTATTGTAGTACTTAATGAAGTAGGAGAATACAAGTACCTTTTCTCATTTTATGTAAATTCTTAATTGTTAAGAAGATGACATATCTATATCTGGTTTGCAGTAACCTAATAGTTATTGCTTTTTAAAAAAAAATGTATGTTCTGATTAATTAACTTTTTGAAATGTCGAAAAATCTTTAAAAAAAGAAAAGAAAAATCACAAAACCACAGTTCAGGGACTCCATCTAATTTTATCATTGTTATATCTCATTGTGAGTATCTAGCCCAAACGTTTTATTTATTTATTTATTAAAACCCCTGTCAGGTTTCTATTGCTGTCTGTAACTCTTCTGAGTAAATGGCCCCTACCTATTTCTGACCATTGTGGCCAAAACAGAAAGCAATCAGAAATTTTACATTTTGCAGTTGTTATCAGAACAAGAGATGAAAGGCAATCTTCCAACTGGGCCAGGTGTCCAAGTGCGATTTTTTTCCCTAGTGACTATTGTGTCTCTAGGACAGGAAGTGAAAAAATTTTAAAATTAAGAAAAGCATTTTTGCTATAGATAGATTTTGCTTTAAATTCCTGGATGGATTCTCATGCATTGTACAAAACGGGGAATTTAAAGCTTATTGCTACCATGGGGGATTGCTATGATGTAGTGGAGAAGGATCTTGGGGTTTTGGTAGATCATAAGCTCAATAATAGCATGCAATGCCAAGCTGTGATTTCCAAAGCAAGCAAAATTCTTTCTTGTATTAAGAGAGGTTTGGACTCCAGAGAGAAAGATATCATTTTGCCCCTGTACAAATCATTAGTATGACCTCATCTGGAATATGCAGTTCAGTTTTGGGCACCAGTTCTCAAAAAGGATATCTGGGAACTGTAGAAAGTGCAGAGAAGAGCAACCAAACTGATAAGAGGCATGGAAGAGCTCAGCTATGAGGAAAGATTAGAGGAACTGAATCTATTCCCCCTTGAGAAAAGGAGATGAAGGGGGGATATGATCAACATGTACAAATACATAAGTAGTCCATATAGTGAACTTGGTGTTGAATTATTCACTTTAAGGTCATCACCGAGTACAAGGGGGCACTCTTTATGTCTATAGGAAAAAAGATTTCATCTCCAAATACTGAAAGGTTTCTTCACAGTAAGAGCTGTGAAAATGTGGAATAGACTCCCCCAGAGGTGGTTCTGGCAAGCTCAGTAGATTGCTTTAAAAAGAGGCCTGGATTCTTTCCTTAATAATATAACTGGGCACTAACATTTATAGGTAAAGTTGATCCAGGGAAAATCCGATTGCCTCTTGGGGGGATCAGGAAGGAATGTTTTTCCCCTGCTGTAGCAAATTGGAGCATGCTTTGCTGGGGTTTTCTTGCCTTCCTCTGGATCAACTATGGGTGAGGGATTGTGTATATGGGATTGTATTTTTTTTTTTTTGGTTGAACTAGATGGACTTGTGTCTTTTTTCAACCTGACTAACTATGTAACTATGTACTGTGTAATAGTCAGTACCTGGACCCAACACAACCATCTCAGACTTCTAATATCTGGGTACACTGCAAGTTCTTCATGGAAGAGATATGGGCCACACCAACAGGCACTTACACATACCTTGTTCTCTTCTACCCTGCTTTAGAACTTTAGGTCTTTCATGGCTTTTAGTTTACCATGATAATTGACACACTATAATAAGTGTACTGATTGGCTGGTTGGTCTTTAAAGGGAAGCAGATGAATGCTGGTTGAATACTGTGGTGTTTATTTGCTTGGCAGATTGGGTTTGTTAAGGTACTCCCTCTTTTTTTGTTATGTGTGTTTGAATTGCTCTAGTTTCTTAATTGTCGGACCCGTATTGATCTTGTCTGTGCTAACCTATGCATTTGGCTTTGATGCACTGCTTCTGGAATTCTTTCAATGACCCCCAGCACCCCCTGCTTGACTCCTGACTATACCTCTGTTTGTTCTTTGCCACTCTCCTTATGTCTTTCTGATGTGACCTGCATGTAGAACCCTGCTATTGTCCATAATGGGGACACAGTTAGCCTCTACTTACCGTAGTTTGCTACTAGAGGCCTCCACTACTTGTTCAGATGGGAGATATGTATCAAAGAGGGTGGAGTTTAAGAGTTCAGACCGTGGAACACAGAAATGAAGAGTAGTCACTAATTACTATTGTGTGGATCTTAGCCACTGTGAGGGCTTTGGGACTAACTCTTCTAGAAATGTACAATGTGATGGGCTTCCCCTTCATGGGAATGAATGCTCCATGACGACATCACGGAGCTGGTGGATGTTAGAGACCTTGTGCTCCTCCACCTTCCGTTTGAGGATGCCCCACAGATGCACAATAGGGTTTAGGTCTGGAGACAAGCTTGGCCAGTCCCTCATTTTACTTCAGCTTCTTTAGCAAAGCAGTGGTCATCTTGGAGGTGTGTTTGGGGTCGTTATCATGTTGGAATACTGCCCTGCGGCCCAGGCTCTGAAGGGAGGGGATCATGCTCTGCTTCAGTATGTCATGGTACATGTTGGCATTCATGATTCCCTCAATGAACTGTAGCTCCCAAGTGCCGGCAGCACTCATGCAGCCCCAGACCATGACACCGTCAGAAACCATGAATCAGGCTGAGACAGAAGTACAGTTAAATCACACTTGTTTAATAATAATAGAGTTCAGGAACCAGAACGGATAATCAGACAAGCCAAACGTAAGGGAGCCAGAGATGAGCGTAGTGGAACAGCAAGCAGGATCTGGAGCCAGAAGGAATGTTAGCCAAGCAAGTCTTTAACAGGAACACAGGAGAGCGTCTCTAGAGATGTAACCAAGGCGAAGGCAGAGATCATCTGGGCTGGTCAGCTTAAGTAGGCAGAACTGACGAGCAGGATATCATCAACAGGTGAGTCACTGTGGAGAGAAAGGAGCTGGCAATAAGCCGACAGCTGAGTGGCCAGCTTTGAGAAGGAAGGGCTGAGCCCTGCCCTGACAGACACTCCCACCACCATGCTTGACTGTAGGCAAGACACACTTGTCTTTGTGCTCCTCACCTGGTTGCCGCCACACACGCTTGACACCATCTGAACCAAATAGGTTAACAGGTCTTCAGCAAACTGTTTGCGGGCTTTCTTGTGCATCATCTTTAGAAAAGGCTTCCTTCTGGGACGACAGCCCCAATTTGATGCAGTGTGAGGCGTATGGTCTGAGCACTGACAGGCTGACACCCTACCGCTTCAACCTCTGCAGCAATTCTGGCAGCACTCATACGTCTATTTCTCAAAGACAACCTCTGGATATGAACAAAAAGACAGCAAATGCTAGCACTTGGGACACTGTTATAATAGCTCACAATCAATAAGATAAAGGCTATAATTAAAAGGCAGAATCAATAGTAAAAAGTCCACAAGTTGATATAAAAAACGTCCAATCAAGGTGAAAGGTGCTGAGAAACTTAAGAAAGGAGCGCGCATGCGCCTTACAGACTTCACGCATGCTCTGAAAGGCGTTGTGTCCCCTCTGACTGTGCTGACGTCACATGCTGTTTCCACGAGCTGTTCGTTACCTCTCCTCCATAGGACACAGCCGGCTTCCTCTCCGGCTCCTTGCGGCTCATACAGCCTGGATTTGGTACATCCTGGAAACACGCCTTTGACATCGGCCACATCTCTAGGGTATCGCCCTTCCCTATGAGCATACCTGTACTTACTGAGATGTAAGTGTTGATTACTTTTTGTACTACAGATTAAAACATTTCACTCAGAGGCGCTTTTCTGTTTTGGATTAACCTCTGGATATGAAGCTGAGCACGTGCACTCAACTTCTTTGGTCGACCATGGGGAGGCCTGTTCTGAGTGGAACCTGTCCTGTCAAACTGCTGTATGATCTTGGCCACCGTGCTGCAGCTCAGTTTCAGGGTCTTGGCAATCTTCTTATAGCCTAGGCCATCTTTATGTAAAGCAACAATTCTTTTTTTAGATCCTCAGAGAGTTCTCTGCCATGAGGTGCCATGTTGAACTTCCAGTGACCAGTATGAGAGAATGAGAGCAATAACACCAAATTTAACACACCTGCTCCCCATTCACACCTGAGACCTTGTAACACTAATGCGTCATATGACACCAGGGGAGGGAAAATGGCTAACTGGGCCCAATTTGGATATTTTCACTTAGGGGTGTACTCACTTTTCTTGCCAGCGGCTTAGACATTAATGGCTGTGTGTGCTGAGTTATTTTGGGAGGACATTTACACTGTTATACAAGCTGTACACTCACTACTTTACATTGCAGCAAAGTATCATTTCTTCAGTGTTGTCACATGAAAAGAGCTAATAAAGTATTTACAAAAATGTGAGGGGTGTACTCACTTTTGTGAGATACTGTATATGTGCTCATGCTATGGAGGCTCTCAGAATTTATAGAGTTAGGACTGCAGATAATACTGGGGTGCCTTGTTGTGGCCTCTGCAGCTTACGTATGTATTTGCAAATGTGTGCAAACGAAACCACTGTTTTTAACGTGAACTGTTAGTCAGGACAATTAGGTTTGTTGCAGGCTGGCTGGTAAGTTGAGCTGGGAATTTTTCTTTGTTGTTGTTTGACATGCGTCACCCTTCCATGTTGTTAAGGCCAGTTATAGGGTGGGGCAGTTGCCATTTGTTTGTACTGTTGGTTATTTGGTGAAGGGGCACACTGGACACCTTTGCTGCCCATGTGCTGTTGCTGGGTGTTCAATGCGCCTCTGTTCCTTTGAGGAGTGGGCTCCTCCAGGCATACCTGCCCTCAATCTATCCATTATTAAATATGTGCTCCTACAATAAAGGCTCTCCAAATGTATAGAGTTAGGACTGCAGATAATACTGGGGTGGCTTGTCAAGGTCTCTGCAGCCTATGCATATATTTGCACACGTGTGCAAACTAAACCCCTGTTAGACAGGGCAATTTGGTCTGTTGCAGGCTGGCTGGTAAGCTGAGCTAGACATTTTCCTTTGTTGTTGTTTGACATGCATCGCTCGTCAATGTGCTCCATGCTATTAAGGCCTGTTATACGTTGGGGCAGTTGCCATTTGTTTGTAATCTGACTGACCTGGCCTGGAAACACATGATTGTGGCCCCCAACAAGTCTGTAGTAAAGTAAGACAGGGCTCAAGGAAAAGATTTCTAACCCCCCAGGATGCAAGATATTCATGTAGGCTCCTAGTGCAGAAACTGGCTTATTAACCTTTACTAGGGGACACTACATGCTTTCATTAGACCTCAGACTTTTCTGTATTTTACCCTTTGCCACTGTATCGATTATTCAGGTTTCACTTTAGACACCAGATCATGTCAGATATTGCACCCTATTTAGAATGACATAATCCGCTGCACAAGGAGCCAGGGGCACGCAAGTACCAGACCACAAATATAAAATGTGCCAGAAAGGAGAGTGATGAACAGCAGTGCAGCAAACCCAAACTTGTGGCTAAATCTTATAGGAATTTTGTTTTAAATGTACATTCTTACATGTGAGAATGTATATGGTTTATCAAAAAAGGGAAGCCCTTTACCCCCTTCATGCTGTAGCCATTAGCTAAGACATATATTGTCTTCACATAAAACTGTCCCTGAGCTTAGGTTATTTAAGGTAAGTCTGTATGCTTAATGTATCTGTCTTTCAAATTAACGTTGGACATAACTTACACTAATCAGTTATATCAGCCTAGTCCATCTAATCCCAAAGCCTGCTGCCAACTTTTTTGCAAGCAACACTCCGGGATGTACATAGTGTATTTGCTGCTAATTTATAACAGAAATTAATATTTGTAAACTTGGAAATATTATGCAGCGGCTAATAATGTTATTAATTTTACTGCTGCATAGCAGTGATAATGAGCATCCATGCAGAGCAGAATAAAATGACTGTCCTTGTATAACAAACCCACTTCATTTTCCCACTCTCCACAGATTATGTGAAATCGTATCCCCACCAGAACCAGTGTTTACCAATCCTCATTAATCGAGTTTCACAAGTATCTCTCAATTTTGATTTAGCGTAACAAGATTACGCATGTTGCCTTATAGAGTATGACATCGCTACGCTTAAGATTAATTAGTTAAAAGGCCTTTCACTTCAGAAAACAAGTTATGGATCTTGCGCAATCAAGGCTACGTCAGTCATGGATATCTAGTGTTCATTAATACAGTTTGATAGAATTAGATTCAGAAGAAAAGAACAGTTTCTTAATCAGACTACATAATATTTCACTATTTCTGGGTACATCAATAGTCACTAATAAAATTCACACTTGTCCAACTTTTTAAAGTATAGGTATAGCCAAAATATTTTTTAGCGTTGGATAGAACGGGGAAGGGTTAAATCCCCTTTCATGTTATTTTTTAGTTTTAATAAGCTGGGGGGGATTTCCCTTTACCTCCTGTCTTGAATTGACAACAGTGAGAGTTCCAATTACAGACAGTTGTCACCGGACCTTTTCCCTTTGATAGATTTCCCCCTAATCTCTTGCTTTCATGACAGCTGTAAAAATTAGGTTTCTATCTAGGTGGCCAGGTACTAGTAAAGGGTAAATTTGCCCTGTGGAGACACAGACAGCAACAAAAACCTGGTAGAGGGTCACCGTCTAACACTTCCCTACTCTGTCCAAAACAAAACAAAAAAATGTTTTTTCTCTGTGTACTTTTTCCAAGACCCTAGGCCTTTAGGGACATTTAAACACAACATGCTTACAGGCCTGTCCCAGATACTGCATAACAAATAGAAAACATACGCTTGCTTTGCATATTATTTCTAACACACAACTTTCACTGGGGTTCTCTGTCCTGTGTAATTTGCCTGTTTACATTTGTGTCTTTTAGCATACATTCTTTTTACAACAATTTACAGCAAGCTGAAGGAAGTAAAGTTTGCTTGAAGTATCATCCATGTGTGCAGGGTGATCACTGCACATAGTCCCAAGGGGGGGACACTGTGACACACACTGACTGCAAGGACGATCTGTCCCTGGTTGAGAATTGGGGATAATTGGTGCGGCAGGGGGGACAGTTGCAAGCACCGATTTCCCTGTATAGTTTTCAGTGAAGCTGAAGCTTCTCCTCCTCTACCTCCCGCGGCTGTCAACTGAAAAGCTATACAGGGGGGATCGGTGCTTGCAACTGTCCCCCCCTGCCGCACCAATTATCCCCAACTGTCCCTCTCCGACCCCACCCCCCGTGTGCTCCTTCTCCGGCCCCCCTCGCCCCCCGCAGCCAGCTTCCCTCCTCTCCTCTCCCGCCGGGTGCTGTGGGGGATGTGTCAGGATGGAGAGCGGAGGAAAGGGCTGATACATTTGTCATTTACCAGCCCCTTCCTTTTCTGAATTGGACACAGTGAGCGATCAGTACCGATCGCTCTTGTGTCTTTTGATAACTGAGCAGAGTAACCTGTGTTTACTCTGCTTCAGTTTATTAATGAGCAGGAGCCTCTGTCTCCTATTCTTGTATTTTCAATGCTGAGGCTATAGAGAAAGAGACTAGGAAGTCTGTGTCCTCAATCTCTTTCTCTGTCTTAAGGGGAGATATCAGGGGTATCTGATATCTGTAATCACACCAAAGCCCACGAACAGACCTGATTAAAAAAAAAGAAAAAAAATGGCAATGCATATTAAGAAATTAAATGGTAAAAAAAAGATAAAAAATAAAATTGTAAAAAATAATATAAAATCAAAAAACTACTGACACAACTCACCACCCCCACTGCCCTACCAACACTGTCCACTGCACCCCCCCCCCCCCCTTAAAAAAAAGACAAAAACAAATTAAAGTGTACAAAATATAAATAAAAATTAAAAAAACTACTGAAACCATCCACTGCCCTACTGACCCCATCTACTGGCCACCGCCCCCCCCCCCCTCTTCCCCAGAAGCACTGTGAAAAAAAATATTTAAAAAAATAATAATAAAAAACAACATCGTAAAAAATAGTAGATAACAAAATAATAAAAACAAAAAACTACTGGCACCGTCCACTGCCCTACTAACACCATCTGCTCCCCTACTGACACTTTCCACTGCCCCCCTCCCCCCAATCATTGTGAAAAAAAAATAATACAAAGATGAATTGTAAAAAATAATGTTAAAATCAAATAGTAAAAAATAATAAATATAAAAAAATTCTGACACTGTCCATCACTCAACTGACACCATCCACTGCCCTACTGACACCATCCACTGGCCCCAAAAAAGCATTTTGAAAAAATACAAAAAAAATGTAATTGTAAAGAAATAATAAAAGAAAATAAAAATAAAGAACTACTGACACTGTCCATTGTACTACTGACACCATCCTGCACATACTATCCACCGCCATACACTCCGCAGTCCTCACATGCACATTCTGCCCACCACCATACACTCCGCACTCTTCTCCTGCACATACTACCCACCTACATACACTTCACACTCCTCTCCTGCACATACTACCCACCTCCATACACTCCACACTCCTATCTTGCACATAATACCCAACACCATACACTCCATACTCCTCTCCTGCACATACTACTCACCTCCATACACTCCGCACTCCTATCCTGCACATAAAACCCACCACCATACACTTCATACTCCTCTCCTGCATATACTACCCACCTCCATATACACCGCACTTCTCTTCTGCACATAATGCCCACCCTCATACACTCTGCACTCCTCTCCTGCACATACTACTCACCTCAATACACTCCACACTCCTCTCCTGCACATACTACCCCCCGCCATACACTACTCACTAATCTGCTGCACATACTACCCTCCCTCCGCCATACACTACGCACTCCTCTCCTGCACATACTAGACCTCCATACACTCCACACTCCTCTCCTGCAGACAGTACCCACCACCATACACTCCATACTCCTCTCCTGCATATACTACCCACCTCCATACACTACGCACTCCTCTCCTGCACATAATACCCAACACCATACACTACGCACTCCTTTGCTGCACATACTATCCCCCCGCCATACACTACGCACTCCTCTCCTGCACATACTACCCACCTCTATACGCTCCACCAATGGCAGCTGGTGCTCAAAATTTTGGGGGGGGGGAGCGCAAACTGAAGAAAAAAAAAATTGCAGCCACGGTGCCATCAAACACAGCCACTGTGCCATCAAATGCAGCCACTGTACCCATCAAATGCCCATCAACTGCCGCCACTGTGCCCATCAATTGCAGCCACTGTGCCCTTTAAAGGCTGCCACTGTGCCATCAAAGGCTGCCACTCTGCCCATCAAATGCTACCACTCTGTCCATCAAATGCTGCCTCTCTGCCCATCCAATGCTGCGACTGTGCCATCCAATGCCGCCACTGTGACCCCCCCACCCGCTGTCCGTCTGCCTGGCACTTACCCTGTCTCGGTGGGGCAGCGGGTGATGGCGGTAAGCGGTGTCCTCCGCGCGGTGCTTCCTGTCCCCTCCTCCCGTCAGGCATCCAATCACAGCACCTGTCATTTCAGCCAATCAGTTGACGGGTAACAGACCCGAGCACCTGATTGGCGGAGAGGCAGTTCAGTGTTAGGACAGTGAATATTCATGGTGCTGGCAGGTCACCTTTTTTGATGCCTATTAGAGCCTATGGCTCTAATCAGGTGCTTCAAACACACCCCGAAAAGGGGCCGCGCGCCTGAATAGGGGGTGGCAGTGGCGGCCATGGATAGATTCATGCAATAAGGAGACATGGAAAACATTTGAAATACGCATATTAGAAGGAAGATCTAATGTGTAAGCCACTGGGTCGATCCTACAGAAAATACGGAAAGGCCCAATAAACCGTGGTGTTTCAGTGAGGGAACACGGAGTCGGAGGTTACGAGATGACAGCCAGACCCTCTGCCCAACCTGGTAGGAAGCCACAGGTAGGCATCTGAGGTCATAATGGAGTCTGTACCTCTCAATTGTACTTCGCAAGGACTCTGACCTGCACACAAGTGGAACGAAGATTCCTCTAAAGCAGGAATTCTTTGAGGAACAAAAGAGTCAGGCAACATGGACTGTTGGAAACCATAATTTGCCATAAACTGAGACAATCGGGAAGCAGTATTGATGGCACTATTTTGAGCAAATTCTGCCCAAGGCAAGAGCTCTGACCAGTTGTTATGGTGATCAGAAATATAGCAATGTAGAAACTGATCCAAGACTTGGTTGGCTCATTCTGTGTTCCCATTGGACTGCGGGTGATATGCAGAGGAGAAGGAAAGCTTAATTCCTAACTGTGCACAAAAGGCTCGCCAAAGCCTGGAGACAAACTGGCTACCCCTGTCTGAGATGATAACTTTAGGTAGCCCATGTAACTGAAAGATCTCCCGAGCAAAAATGGATTGGAGTTCTTCGGATGTGGGCAACTTCTCCAGTGGATAAACAATGAGACATTTTCAAGAACCGGTCAACCACCATGAGAATAACTGTGTTGCCCTGGGAGTTGGGTAACTACACAAAAAAATTCCATAGGCGGATCCAAAGCCTCTCTCCTCCATTGGGTATGGGTTGTAGGAGAACCGCTGGAAGGTGTTGTGGTGTCTTACACTGAGCACACACAGCGGCTATGAAGGTAGTCAAATCAGCGCGGAGACTAGGCCACCAGAATTGTTGAGAAATAGCCCAAATTAGTTGATTTTTTCCTGGGTGGCCAGCTGCCTTAGGAGAATGGTAAGTCTGGAGCAAAGCAGTGCGGAGATTTTCAGGGACAAAGCAGCGGTCACCAGGTTTCTCGGGAGGAGAATGAATCTGAGCGGCAAGAATTCTGTCACCCAAAGGTGAAGTGAGACTAATACAAACAGTTGAAAATGAAATAAAAAGTAGCGCATAAATGGTGCCAAAAGTCTTCAATCAAGAAAACAACTGAAAAAAACAAATGTCCACAAATAATAAACATAACAGTGAAAAAACTTATAAGTCTCTCAATATAGGTGAATAAAATCCTGTCGGTGAGTGGGAAACAAATGACATGGAATGTCCCACTGAAAACCATGCGTGGATGCAGGGAGACAGAAGTTAAAACGCAGGTGAATCAACAAATCATCCCCAAGTTGTATCTCTCAACAACATGCGACTTGGTAAAGGTGGTGTGTAAGAAACTCTTACCAGATATGATGGACTCCCTTGTCAGCGACAGGGAGTCACTTGAGCGGGTTGCCTCTCAGGGCCAGTGAACAGACATCACAGCTCTGCGAACCTTCTGGGTCAAACTCTGCGCGGATCTCCCGGGGTCGCCAGGTGGGTCCTCCCAAAGGATGGCCAAGGTGCGGATCAGAGGGAACAATGCGTCACGTACAAAGGCTGGAGTGAAGGCTGGTTGAATCTCTCAGTAAGTATGTGGAGAAAAAATAAACAAGCTCCACATAGTGTAGATGAGCAAAAATAGGATTTTTATTGCTAAAAACGCCAGGTAACAATAAAATGTGATCACAGAGTATAAAATCGAAAATGGGCAACAAGGAGGATGCTTGGGCGCTTCCAGCATACTCCTTGTTGCTCATTTTCGAGTTTCTTACACACCACCTTTACCAAGTCGCACGTTGTTGAGAGATACAACTTGGGGATGATTTGTTGATTCACCTGCGTTTTAACTTCTGTCTCCCTGCATCCACGCATGGTTTTCAGTGGGACATTCCATGTCATTTGTTTCCCACTCACCGACAGGATTTTATTCACCTATATTGAGAGACTTATAAGTTTTTTCACTGTTATGTTTATTATTTGTGGACATTTGTTTTTTTCAGTTGTTTTCTTGATTGAAGACTTTTGGCACCATATATGCGCTACTTTTTATTTCATTTTCACATGTTTCTTTGGTTGTTGTCACCTTGTAAGTAGCTGCTCCGCACCATATTTTCTTTCAATTTAGCGCAGTGTACACTTTTATTATATTTGCACTAATACAAACAGTTGCCAGAATACAGTCGGGAGGTATCACAGGAGCAGGAACCGACTCCATCTTGGAAGCGGAGGAAAACTGTTGTGACAATACGTCAGCCCTTACATTTTTAGTACCGGGTAAAAATGTAATTGAAGTTTGACAGAAAAAGAGGCCATTGCGCTCTTTCTGGGAGATAAGCGTTTTGCCCCAGACAAGAATGTGAGATTCTTGTGGTCAGTCAAAATGAGGACAGTGGTACAAGGAGATGCCTCCATTCTTTCAGAGCTAAAATGATAGCTAACAATTCTCTGTCTCCAATTTCGTAATTGCACTCTGCAGGAGACAATTTCTTAGAAAAGTAGCCACACGGATGCATAGGGCTCTCAGAGGTAGGACGTTGAGACAGAAGGGCGCCTACTCCAGTCTTGGATGCATCAACCTCAAGAATGAAAGGTAACGTAGGATCAGGATGTTCCAGCATGGGAGCTGAAACAAAGGCAGCCTTGAGAGACTCAAAGGCTTTAATGGAATCTGGAGACCAATTCTGTGGGTTACTGTCCTTTCTGGTCATATCAGTCAGGGGTTTGACCAGAGAAGACAAGTTACAAATAGGGATGAGCCGAACACCCCCCCTGAACACCAGAACTTGCGAACAGGCAAAAGATTTGTTCGAACGCGTGAACACCGTTAAAGTTTATAGGACACGAACATGAATAATCAAAAGTGCTAATTTGAAAGGCTTATATGCAAGTTATTGTCATAAAAAGTGTTTGGGGACCTGGGTCCTGCCCCAGGGGACATGGATCAATGAAAAAAAAAGTTTTAAAAACGGCTGTTTTTTCGGGAGCAGTGATTTTAATAATGCTTAAAGTGAAACAATAAAAGTGTAATATCCCTTTAAATTTCGTACCTGGGGGGTGTCTATAGTATGCCTGTAAAGGGCATGTTTCCCGTGTTTAGAAAAGTCTGACAGCAAAATGACATTTCAAAGGAAAAAAAAGGCATTTAAAACTACTCGCGGCTATTAATGAATTGCCGGTCCGACAATACACATAAAAGTTAATTGATAAAAAAAGGCATGGGAATTCCCCACAGGGGAGCCCCGGACCAAAAGTGGGGGGTCCCCCTAAATTCCATACCAGGCCCTTCAGGTCTGGTATGGATATTAAGGGGAACCCCGGCCAAAATTTAAAAAAAAATGGCGTGGGGTCCCCCTAAAAATCCATATCAGACCCTTATCCGAGCACGCAACCTGGCAGGCCGCAGGAAAAGAGGGGGGTGAGAGAGCGCCCCCCCCTCCTGAACTGTACCAGGCCACATGCCCTCAACATTGGGAGGGTGCAACATGGGCCTCATCCCCACAACCCTTGGCCAGAGGTTTTAGGGGTCGGTGGGCGGGGGGCTTATTGGAATCTGGAAGCCCCCTTTAACAAGGGGACCCCCAGATCCTGGCCCTCCCCCCTGTGTGAAATGGTAAGGGGGTGCAAAAGTACCCCTACCATTTCACAAAAAAACTGTCAAAAATGTTAAAAATGACAAGAGACAGTTTTTGACAATTCCTTTATTTAAATGCTTCTTCTTTCTTTTATCCTCCTTCGGTTTCTTCCTCCATCTTCTTCTTCTTCTGGTTATTCTGGTTCTTCCTCCGGTGTTCTCGTCCAGCATCTTCCTCCGCGGCGTCGGTGTCTTCTTCCCTTCTTCTCCTCTGGCCGCTCTGCATCCATGATGGCATGGAGGGAGGCTCCCGCTGTGTGACGCTTCTCTCTTCATCTTCTTCTCTTCATCTTCTTCTCTTCATCTTCTTTTCGGGCCGCTCCGCATCCATGATGGCATGGAGGGAGGCTCCCGCTGTGTGACACTTTTCCTCTTCTGACGGTTCTTAAATAACGGGGAGCGGGGCCACCCGGTGACCCCGCCCTCCTCTGACGTATGGGCACTTGACGGGACATCCCTGTGGCATTCCATGTGACGTCACGGGGAATGCCACGGGGAAGTCCCCGTCAAGTCCCCGTGCGTCAGAGGGGGCAGGGTCACTGGGTGGCTTCGCCCCCCGTTATTTAAGAACCGTCAGAAGAGGAGAAGCGTCACACAGCGGGAGCCTCCCTCCATGCCATCATGGATGCGGAGCGGTCCGAAAAGAAGATGAAGAGAAGAAGATGAAGAGAGAAGCGTCACACAGCGGGAGCCTCCCTCCTTGCCATCATGGATGCAGGGCGGCCCGGAGAAGAAGGGAAGAAGAAGCAAACGCCGCGGAGGAAGATGCCGGATGAGAACACCGGAGGAAGAACCAGAAGAACCAGAAGAAGAAGATAGAGGAAGAAACCAAAGGAAGATAGAAGATAGAAGAAAGAAGAAAGAAGAAGCATTTAAATAAAGGAATTGTCAAAAACTGTCTCCTGTCATTTTTAACATTTTTGACACTTTTTTAGTGAAATGGTAGGGGTACTTTTGTACCCCCTTACCATTTCACACAGGGGGGAGGGCCAGGATATGGGGATCCCCTTGTTAAAGGGGGCTTCCAGATTCCGATAAGTCCCCCACCCGCAGACCCCCACAACCACCAGCCAAGGGTTGTGGGGATGAGGCCCTTGTCCCCATCAACATGGGGACAAGGTGTTTTGGGGGGCTACCCCAAAGCACCCTCCCAATGTTGAGGGCATGTGGCCTGGTACGGTTCAGGAGGGGGGGGCGCTCTCTCGTCCCCCCTCTTTTCCTGCGGCCTGCCAGGTTGCATGCTCGGATAAGGATCTGGTATGGATTTTTGGGGAGACCCTACGCCTTTTTTTTTAAATTTTGGTGCGGGGTTCCCCTAAAATCCATACCAGAACTTAAAGGTCTGGTATAGATTTTGAGGGGGACCCCACGCCAAGCCAGCACTAGCAGGAGACGAGGATTTGCGGATGAACCCTCGAGAAAGTGTGTCGGCAACATTATCCCCCATGGCTTTATCCTCCCAGACAGACAAAGGGTGAACCCGGCCATGAGGGGGCATGGCACCAGGTTGAAGGTCAATTGCGCAATCATACAAGCGGTGTGGAGGCAAACTACCAGCTTGCTCTTTGTCAAAGACATTGCTAAATTTGCGGTACTCCTTTGGCAAGGAGGAGAGTGAAGATGTGCACAATGTTTTACTGCATTGTGGCAACCAGGAAAGAACCTCAGCATGAAGCCAATCAAGAGAGGGGTTGTTCCTCTGTAACCAAGGATAACCAATAACCACTGGGTAATAAAATGAAATGACTTGGAACTGGATTATCTCATGGTGAAGAGCCCCTATGGCCATGGTCAATAGAGTAGTCTCATGAGTCACATGGGCAGGCTGTAGAGGTCTCCCATCAATAGCCTCAATGGCAAGTGGAGTGGCACGAAGCTGCAGCGGAATTGAGTGATTAGACACAAAGGCACTATCTATGAACAGGCCTGCAGCCCCAGAGTCAACTAGAGCCTGTGTCGACTCAGACCAAGAATGGGTAACCGGAACTAAAGGCTTATCCTTCAAGATAACTGGGGACGCAACAATGCCACCTGAGGTCTGTCCCCTGCAAGACCTCAAAGTGCGGGCGTTTCCTGGACGGGTAGAACAAGACTTCAAAAAGTGACCTGCCTGGCTACAATAAAGGCACAGTCTCTCCTTCCTCCTAAAGGCCCTCTCATCCACAGAGAGACGTGTGAAGCCCAACTGCATGGGTTCTACTTCACTGGCGGACTCGGTACCAGGAAGCATGGGAGGTGAGGGAGGCAAGGGGGGAATGCAAAGCTCAGAGCCAAATGTACAGGAGGCTTCCACAAGCGCTCCTTAAAGGAAGGTCTCTCTTGGAGTCTGGAGACAATGAGAATGTCAAACGTGATTAAGGTCTCCAGGTATGTCTCGGGCTGCTATCTCATCTTTGATGTTTTCCGAGAAACCATGAGAAAAAGCAGCCACGAGGGGCTCATTGTTCCAAGCGACCTCTGCTGCCAGAGTATGGCAGAGTATGGAATTCAATGGCGTAATCAGCAACAGTTCTCATACTCTATTTGATGGACATGAGGCTCTTGGCAGCAGCAGTGGAGCATGCGGGAACGTCAAATACCCTTTTAAAGGAAGCCACAAACTAAGGGTAACTCAGGACAATAAGTTTTTGCATCTCCCATAGAGCCTTGGCCTGGGCAAATCCTCAGAAAGAAAAGAAATAATCAGGGGCAGCATCTCCAAGTATATCCCAACCTTGTTGAGAAACCCTCTACATTGAACTGGATCACCCCCAAATCGCTGTGGAAGTGGAGCTGAACCAGACATCGATCTTATAGAGGTAATATTTGAGGCGGGTACCTGCAAAGTGACTGGAGCAGCAGCAGGGACGGCCTGCAACACAGGTTGTACCGGAAAAACAGCCACAGTGGGAGGATCCAGGTGAGCAGTGCGAATCAGGAGCGTCTGTAACGCTATGGCAAACTGATCCATGTGGTTGTCCTTCTTAATCAATCTGAAAAAATATTACCACTAGGTGAAACTGCCAGTATCTTCTGAATTCATGGCCTTCGCCTACTGTCAGGAACCATGAATCAGATGGAGATAGAAAATGCAGTTAAAAATCACACCTTTTAATATAATGGCAAAAAATGGTACAAATTAGTAAACATAGTCAAAACATAGCCAGGGTATGGTAGCCAAAGCGGGTAGTCAGAACAAGCCAGGAAATCAGGAAGCCAGAGATAAGCATAGTCAGAAGAAGAAGACAGGATCAGGAACCAGAAGAGACGTCAGCCAGGCATGTCTTCAACAGGAACACAGCATAGAGTTTCCAGATATGGATGACCAAGGCGGTGGCCCCGTCCCCCGTTATTTAAGAACTGTCAGACGAGGAGCGCCGTCACACAGCGGGAGCCTCCCTGCATGCCAGCATGGGTGCGGAGCGGCCCGGAGAAGAAAATGAAGAAGAGAAGAAGAGAAGAAAAGAAGAAGAGAAGAGCGGGAGCCTCCCCTCATGCCATGGGTGCGGAGCGGCCTGAGGAGAAGAAGATAGAAGACGCCGCGGAGGAGATGCTGGACGAGAACACCGGAGGAAGAACCAGAAGAACCAGAAGATGAAGGAAGATAGAAGAAAGAAGAAGCATTTAAATAAAGGAATTGTCAAAAACTGTCTCTTGTCATTTTTAACATTTTTGACACTTTTTTAGTGAAATGGTAGGGGTAAGTACCCCCTTACCATTTCACACAGGGGGGGCCGGGATCTGGGGGTCCCCTTGTTAAAGGGGGCTTCCAGATTCCGATAAGCCCCCCGCCCGCAGACCCCCACAACCACCGGCCAGGATTGTGGGGATGAGGCCCTTGTCCTCATCAACATGGGGACAAGGTGTTTTGGGGGGCTACCCCAAAGCACTCTCCCAATGTTGAGGGCATGTGGCCTGGTACGGTTCAGGGGGGGGGGGCGCACTCTCGTCCCCCCCTCTTTTCCTGCGGCCTGCCAGGTTGCGTGCTCGGATAAGGGTCTGGTATGGATTTTTGGGGGGACCCCACGCCGTTTTTTTTTCTTTTGGCGCGGGGTTCCCCTTAAAATCCATACCAGACTTGAAGGGTCTGGTATGGAATTTAGGGGGAACCCCACATCATTTTTTTTTTAAATTTTGGCCGGGGTTCCCCTTAATATCCATACCAGACATGAAGGGCCTGGTATGGAATTTAGGGGGACTCCCACGTCATTTTTTTTTTAAATTTTGGTTCGGGGTTCCCCTTTGGGGAATTCCCATGCCATTTTTATCAATGAACTTCTATGTGTATTGTCGGCAATGCAATAGCCGCGGGTAGTTTTAAATGGGTTTTTTCCTTCAAAATGTCATTTTGCTGTCAGACTGTTCTAAACACAGGAAACATGCGCCCCTTTACAGGCATACTATAGACACCCCCCAGGTACGAAATTTAAAGGGATATTACACTTTTATTGTTTGACTTTAAGCATTATTAAAATCACTGCTCCTGAAAAAACGGCCGTTTTTAAAACTTTTTTTTGCATTGATCCATGTCCCCTGGGGCAGGACCCAGGTCCCCAAACACTTTTTATGACAATAACTTGCATATTAGCCTTTAAAATTAGCACTTTTGATTATTCATGTTCGTGTCCCATAGACTTTAACGGTGTTCGCGTGTTCGAATGAACTTTTTTCCTGTTCGCATGTTCTGGTGCGAACCGAACAGGGGGGTGTTCGGCTCATCCCTACTTGTGATTGCCTCAATCTTCTCTGAAAGCCTCCTCCACTACTTGGTTGAGCAAGGTTGCAAGGCCTTAGAGCAAAAAGTCCAGAGAGAAGGTGATTTTCCTAGGCCTCTGCATCTTCCAAGGCACCTGACATCTCACTGAAGAAAGAGTTGCTGCAATCAAGGGCATCCCTTTGCCTCAAGGTCAAAAGCCCCTTCACGCCTTTCTAGGATTAATCTCCTACTACCGTTATTGGATCCCAGTTCCAGAAGCCTCCCTTTCGATGCAATCCCTTTATGATGCCCTGAAATCTGACCTTTCCTGCTTTCACCAGAAGCTGTGGACAATTTTGAAACTCTGAAGGAGATCCTCTCAACAGCCCTTTGGGCCTTCCAGACTAAAAGACTTTCAAACTGTTTGTCTCAGAGAGTACCAAGTACAGCCCTGTCCCCAGCAAGACACCTCCTCAGACTCCAGTGTGCCTTGCTTCTCCCCGATAACATCACCGTCCTCCCATGTGATACCCTTAACCCATCCACTCTGCTTCCTCTTCTCAAGGGGGGAACCTCTTTGGAGAATAATCCTCATCTCACTGCTCATAACTGCTTCGAAGTGATGACAGCCCTTGAGAATCCTGACTTGACAATTTTTGTGGATGGTTACAGGTATGCAGACAGTACTGGACGGTACCACGCAGGATACGCAGTCACCACCGAAGATACAGTTCTTCAAGCTTCAGCATTACCCTCCTCCATGTCTGCCAGGAAGCAGAACTCCAGGCCATAACTATGGCATGCAAATTGGCAGAAGGACATTTTGGGATCATCTGGAAAACCAGAGAGTTCCTGACAGCAGCAGGAACACCTGTAAAACACAGTGCAGCTATCAAGGACTTAATGGATGCCCTACTCCTCCCAGCACAAGTGGCTATACTTAAGGTAAAGACGCACAGCAAGCTGGTTTCCCAAGAAGCACGAGGCAATCACCTGGCAGATACCGCTGCGAAAACAAGCTGCAGATTGAACGCGAGAAGTGGTCAGCAGAGTGAATGCCCCTATCCTGGATGATACTGTAGAAACCATTATGATTCTACAAAACCCTCCTGTAAACAGGACCCACCTCAAGGAGCAACAAGAGACAGCTGACAAAGAAGAAAAAGAAGTGTGGATCAAAAAAGGAGCCACAGAAGTTGAAGGAATCATGGAATTAAACAAGAGACTGTGTCTGCCATGTAGGCCGGTGTCTTGTCAAATACTGTCCCCCATCGGATAGTGTCCGCCCTATACTGCGCAGGCGCAGTACAGAGGACAAACGAGACGCCGAAAGTCTCTGAAGTTCAACAGCTGATCATCAGCTGTACACGGCGCCTGCGCATTTATTCTGCCCTGTGTCCAGGTTCATTCCCCACTATCCAAGTGGACATAGAGTTAGAATAAATAGATGCCGAGCGCAGCGAGGCCGTGCCCGAAGCGTGGCGTGGGAAGCGAGTCTGCGAGGGGCCCTCTTACAAAGCCTTCACTTTTAAGTGCCCAAGCGCCGTGTACAGCTGATGGTCAGCTGATCAACTTCGGACACTTTCGGCATCTCCTTGTCCTCCGTACTGCGCAAGCGCTGCGCCTGCGCAGTACGGGGCGGTCACTATCCGATACGAGGACACTTCTCGTCAGAACACCGGAAGCCTATCCCGTTACCAACATGACGGCAAAGACCACAGCTAAAAGACTTTTAACAGAAATCGTGTGCAGATAGGGTGTCCCAGAGGTCATAGAGAGCGATCAGGGGCCGGCTTTCACAGCCTCAGTAACCAAGGAGATATGGACAGCTTTAGGTAGGGGTCACACTAGCTTTCCACACCCCATACCTTCCTCAGAGCAGTGGGAAGGTGGAAAGATTGAATGGCACCATAAAATCTAGAATGCTAAAAATGTCTCAGGAAATGGGAATGAGTTGGCCAGACAGCCTACCCATTGCCTTATTCAGTGTTAGGTACACTCCAAGGGGAAACCATGTTCTGTCATCCTATGGGATATTGTTTGGTTCAGCCCTCAGTCTAGGTTGTTATTTCCCACAACAGTTGCAGCTCCAACATATCTTTCAGTTGGAAAGACTTTCTAAAACCGGAATACCCACTTTCCCACCATAGGCCCAGAACATAGGTCCTACTGTCTTCTGGGCTAGGATTCTCAATGGTCACCCTGAACTCTTTGGTGTAAGGCTGATCTGTGTGTTTGTTGATTGTCATTCTATCTAAGAGTGACTTCCCATTTTTGTCTTTCCTATTTTGGGCATTCTCAGGTTTGTACCCCCCAGTTTTTACCCCCAGTGTTCCAACCCACTTCTCCCCAGGAATCACAGTTGTTACCCCAATAGGTGTCAGTGACGCATACATACACAGTCATGGGTCTTACTGCTTCATCCCAAGTCTGGATCTTGTTGATAGTACCTAGAATGATCTGTTCAAGAGGATATAAAAGTGGCAACATGTGTATTGCATGAGTTATACCAGAACTGGGTTATACCATCTTTTTGTTTGATGGCTACCTCTTGCGCCTGGGCAATGATTACTATGAAAAGGATATACAGAATCATTTGGTCCCCTCGGCCTCTTCCTCAGGTACAGGGACTTTCTTGCAGTGGGAGGCGTGTGTCCACATGTTCTTCCCGGCCACCTTGACTGATGTGGCAGTTGTTAGGAGTACCTGGAAAGGACCATCATATCTGGGTTCAAGAGTATGTTTTCTCACAAACTTCTTTATCAGTCACCAGGAACCAGCTTGTGCGTTCCTGTATCTAGTTCAGGATCTGGAATGGAAGAAAATACTTTCGAATGGATACGGGTTAATTCTCGAGATAAAACAGTCACATAATCAACAAAGGTTTGTTAAATACACCAGCGATGCACTCTGAGGTTTAGCCGAACAACTAGAAGCCACTTCACATATGACCTTCCAAAACTGTATGACTTAGACATGGTCCTAGCTGAAAAGGGGGGTGTGTGTAAGATGTTACCTGAAACGAGTACATGCTGTACTTATATCCCAGATAACACAGGCCCAAATGGTAAAGTGACTTTAGCCATCCAGAAGCTTGAGGATTTGTCCAAAGAATTAAAGAAGAATTCAGGGCTCTCCCACCCCTGGGATCAGTACTTCACCTGGATAAAGGAGGGATGGCAGGGAATTTTAACACAGATCGGAATAGCCTTTCTAATAATTCTAGTGACCCTAGCTGTCATGGTCTGCTGTGTTCTTCCCTACTTTAAGAAGTGTGTAGAAAAAGCTGTTGACCAATCTACTCCCATGTTTTGTGAACCAGGAAATACCAGACTTGATGATTATGTGTTACGCTCCGTTATAGTTACATCCTCCAGAGATGCATAGGATTACAGGGACAGGCAGCACCTGATTGCCCCTCCAAGCTGTATCGGGGGGGGGGGGGGGTAGTGAGTTAGTCACTGCTCTTCTCTAGATACAGCTGAAAAGAGTTGCAGAGGAGAGGGCCAGGGTAGTGAGTAGGACTTTTTAGTATGAGGGGCAATTTGAAATAGACAGCTTAGACAATAGCAATCAATAGGATTATCTAAGCAGTTTGAGGGTCAGTAGGTGGGATGATAAAAAATAGAAGGTTGATTGGGGTCAATTAATGTTTTGAGAACTTCAACCCAGTCTCTGATTCTGAAGGTGAGGTGTCTAGTGGCAAGGAAGTGTTACCCTGTGTAATATAATCAGTTGTCAGCAAAAGTGGCCTTGAGTTTTCCCTTCCAGGAAGACTATATGTACAGTGGGGACGGAAAGTATTCAGACCCCCTTAAATTTTTCACTCTTTGTTATATTGCAGCCATTTGCTAAAATCATTTAAGTTCATTTTTTGCCTCATTAATGTACACACAGCACCCCATATTGACAGAAAAACACAGAATTGTTGACATTTTTGCAGGTTTATTAAAAAAGAAAAACTGAAATATCACATGGTCCTAAGTATTCAGACCCTTTTCTGTGACACTCATATATTTAACTCAGGTGCTGTCTATTTCTTCTGATCATCCTTGAGATGATAGCTGTGTTTGATTATACTGATTGGACTTGATTAGGAAAGCCACACACCTGTCTATATAAGACCTTACAGCTCACAGTGCATGTCAGAGCAAATGAGAATCATGAGGTCAAAGGAACTGCCTGAAGAGCTCAGAGACAGAATTGTGGCCAGGCACAGATCTGGCCAAGGTTACAAAAAAATTTCTGCTGCACTTAAGGTTCCTAAGAGCACAGTGGCCTCCATAATCCTTAAAAGGAAGATGTTTGGGACGACCAGAACCCTTCCTAGAGCTGGCTGTCCGGTCAAACTGAGCTATCGGGGGAGAAGAGCCTTGGTGAGAGAGGTAAAGAAGAACCCAAAGATCACTGTGGCTGAGCTCCAGAGCTGGGAGAAAGTTGTAGAAAGTCAACCATCACTGCAGCCATCCACCAGTTAGGGCTTTATGGCAGAGTGGCCCAACGGAAGCCTCTCCTCAGTGCAAGACACATGAAAGCCAGCATGGAGTTTGCTAAAAAAAACACCTGAAGGACTTGTGTGTTGTATATATGGCGGTGAGTCAGCACGCCGCCCGTGCCCCTGGAAGACATCATCTGTGATAAAATGGCGTAGGGAGGAGCGGTGTGCTGACATCACCAAATACCGCGCTAGTCCCGGAAGCAACGGGCAGCTATTGAGAGCCAAAATGTATTTTCACCCAAAACGCTGTATACCTACAGCGAAATTGTAAGTGCATTACTGTTTATTTTTAATAAATGTTTTTTAAACGAGTTACACTATGGAAGCCTTTATGTCCTTTTATGGGGAATGAGCGAACATCAGTTGTACAGAGGATACCCTGAGCAGAGAGTCTGGGAACATCTAGCTATCCAAGCACAAAGACCCAGGGCTGGGAATAAAAGCCACAGGCACTTGTGATCTCCTTAAACAAGAGACCTAACAAGCTGGTAAGCGGCAGTATTATTACTGGTGGAGGAACTTTCCTGTCGCACTCTATCACATCTTCTTTGGTGTTGTGGTCGCATGTCACTACTGAATAGAGGGTTGAGGAATCATCACTTGGAATACTATTATGAACTGCATATTCAGTGGAGCTTCTTTTTAACAGCCCATTGGAGTGGACTGGATCTTGTTGGAGAACTTTTGCAATTTCTATTTGTTTTTTATTTAATCATTTTTTGCACATTTCACTTGTGATTACATATAATTATCTATGTATCAGTGGGCTATATGTGCAGTACATTTCACTTGTGATTATGTATAATTATTTATGTATTAGTGGGTTATATGTAGTTTTCATATCTCCATTTATCCATATAAATCACTTACAAGTCACTTTATTCTTTGATCACTATAATCATACAACGCAGCTTTCTTTTTTATGTTATTTTATATTATATCATATATATAATATATATGATATCCTGGAGGAAAACCTTCTCCAAAGTGCTCAGGACCTCAGACTGGGCCGAAGGTTTACCTCCCAACAAGACAATGACCCTAAGCACACAGCTAAAATAACGAAGGAGTGGCTTCACAACAACTCTGTGACTGTTCTTGAATGGCCCAGCCAGAGCCCTGACTTAAACCCAATTGAGCATCTCTGGAGAGACCTAAAAATGGCTGTCCACCAATGTTTACCATCCAACCTGACAGAACTGGAGAGGAGCTGTATTAGATCAAAAGGGTGCTTCCAATAAATACTGAGCAAAGGGTCTGAATACTTAGGACCATGTGATATTTTAGTTTTTCTTTTTTAACAAATCTGCAAAAATGTCAACAATTCTGTGTTTTTCTGTAAATATGGGGTGCTGTGTGTACATTAATGAGGAAAAAAATGAACTTAAATGATTTTAGCAAATGGCTGCAATATAACAAAGAGTGAAAAATATAAGGGGGTCTCAATACTTTCCATACCCACTGTATATGTTTCCACTCCGTACTGGGCACATTCCTCCACCTTAGACTCTGTTGGGGAGCCAGAGAGTACACCCACATGACAGTCTATTAAGGAAACAGTGAGTACACACACCTCAAACTTTGATAGTCAGTGAGTATGCCCACATTGATAAAAGTGGTACCAAAGAACTGATTTTTATGCATTTACTAAAAGTTCAGCATTGTAACAAGAATAATGGCAACTACTGATGCCAAGAGGGACTGTTGACAGTATTCACAAGAATATCAGTATTGTTATCTAATATTCTTAATCATAATACCATTTTTAAAGCCCAACTCAGGGCAAAAACCTTCTCCCTACAATCCCTTCTTCCCACACCCCTTTAACTCATCCTGTTAGGTGTTCAAATTTTACCTGGTAAAATAAACTATACTCACCTGAGTTCTCCCATTGAGGTCCCTCGCTGACATTGTATCCACCTGTGGGAACTGCTAATCCAGCACCGCAGATTGACCCTCACCTTCCAGTCCTCTTAACTTCCCTGTGGGCCAATGTTGGTTGTTTTCTGGATCCTGAAAGCACCCCTCCAGAGGACTGCCAATGAGAATTTTCCAGGCCATGTAGGCAGTGATGTGGACACCTGGAATAAGGACCCCAGCAGAAAGTAACCAGAGAGGAGAGGGACCCAGGACTGGATGACCTCGTGACTGCGGCTTAAGGTGAGTGAAATAGGATATTTAGAAAAATGGTTTTGTTTGTTTTCAGCCCAACATTTAGAGATGGGTAGGATGGGGTTAATCTTATCCCATAATTGGGCTTTAAAATAGTGTTTGTTATAATATTTTAATATAATAAATGTTTGAGGGTCAGCTGGCTGGCTGCCCTAGGTTAGCACCTATGTTGGCTATTGAGAAATCTGGCCCTGCCAACCACATCCTCAGCAAAACCCTCTTTTTTTTTTAAACTTTGAAAATAACAAATGTAATATTTAAAGGTAGGCTGAAAAAAGTAGTGCAACATAACACTTTTGACGAAAAAAAGAGGGAAAGGTGAAAAGAAGGAGAGCAAGATTTGGAAGCAAACAAGGAACTGTGTCTCCAAAAGGAGAGCTTGGAGCTATCAATTTGCTTATTGCATATGCAGGCTTTGTTTTTCTTCTCACTGTTCTACATAGGCAACAAACTAGGCTCACTTTAATGCCCTGTACACACGGTCGGATTTTCCGACGGAAAATGTGTGATCGGAGCTTGTTGTCGGAAATTCCGACCGTGTGTGGGCTCCATCAGACTTTTTCCATCGGAATTTCCGACACACAAAGTTTGAGAACAGGCTATAAAATTGTCCGACAACAAAATCCGTTTGCGTCAGTTCCGACCGTATGTGGACAATTCCGACGCACAAAGTGCCACGCATGCTCAGAATAAATTCTGAGACTGAACTGCTCGGTCTGGTAAAATTAGCGTTCGTAATGGATATAGCACTTTCGTCATGCTGCAATGTTTTAAATTCTCTTCTTCTTTATAATGATATAAGAATGAAGTTGTTTTGCTGCTCATATTCACACAGAGTTCTCACAAACTTCTTTCTTTACTATTTATCGTGATTTCATGAATATAATATTTTTATTTGTCACATCTACCGGGAAAATTTTATTTATTTGATGTTTTTAGATTAATTTTTTTTTTTTTTTAAATCTTGATCTTGTGTTATTTTTTTTTTTAACTCCAGAATAGTTTTGGGTGTGTTTTGTGTGTCAAGTTACCACAACACCATTATTATCTTTTATTATTTAATCTCAAGGAGATTGCTTTTTAGTCGTGTCTCTTGTTAATTTCACATTGTATTTTTGAAATGTACCTGGCTCCTCACAAACAAACTGTCCTTTTTGAAGGAAAACAGACATAGGCGAGTATAATAAAACAAACCAAAAATTTATTAAGGGGTCCTAAACAAAGAAAGAGGGAGGCAACGCTGGAGAAATAGCAGAAATTGGCAAAGCCTTTGGCCCCCCTGGCACACATCAACTATTTTACTGCAAAATTGGTGGCCTGAGGAGTCCTTATCTAAGGGAGTACAATCTGGTCCAGAAGTCCAAGAGATCATGAACAGCAGCAGATGACATGTATGTCCCCAGGCTTTGGACATACAAGAGCCTGCATCTTTTGTCAGACGAGACTGAACCCAGGTCATCACTTTCTTGTCTTCCTTCCACGCTGTGTCTGTGGTGGTGGAGTTGTGGCAGGAGGAGGAGGATGAGGATGAGGAGGATGATGCAACTCATACAGGTGGGTATTGGGTGTGATTTCGCCCCACACCCCCTTAGTTAATGTTTTATAAAGGATGTCCTCACACATGAGGCGTTGGCCCTCCTGCATGTCCTGCAGTTTTGTGGCAGTCATGGAGGCAAAGGCCTCTTCACGAGTAGGGGGTGGCTCTGAGGAACGCAGAAGCCTCCTGAATCAGCCTGAGTGCTAAATCCTCCACGTTACTCCCCTTCCTGAGTCTTTTGTTTGGAAGGTGGAGGGGAGGGACCTGGGATTCTGCCACCTCCTGGCTGCCACTTACCCCGGCCACCTCTTGGCTGCCACTAACCCCGCCTCCTCCTGTGTGCCACATTCCACAGCCTCCTCCTGTGTGCCACATTCCACAGCCTCCCCCTGGCTGAGGTCTTCCTGTGTATGAAAAAGGGACATAGGTTTAGTTTTTTCTTCATCAATCACACACAATTTTCATCTCATGATTGTTGCAAATTGAATGTTAAGAAATATAAAAGATTATCATTCTGAGCCCAGCTTTTTCATTCTTGTCCCAATTATTTTTGCCCACTACTGTCTATTGGTATGTAAAACACTTTATTAAATCAGCAATTAGTGATCAATAATAACATCTAGTAAACATCATTTATGTTTTGCCAAGAAATCTGTAGAACAATGTTATACCTGGCTCAAGCTGGGCTCCTCCACTTCGTCCTGGCTGGATGTCCCAGGTTGGACATCGGAAGCCTCAGCTGGGGTGGAAGATAGGGTGGAAGGAAGAGTGGAAGGAAGGGTTGAGAGGGATTCCCTGACTTCAGTCTGATCTGACAGAAATTGCAGTCTCTCATAGTACCACAGCCTGGGGACATAAACGTCATCTGCTGCAGCTCCTGATCTCTGGGAATCCTGGACCTTCTTGCGCTCCCTAAGATAAGCGCTCCTCAGGCCACCAATTTTGGCTTTTAAATAGGGGATGGTTGCTGTGGGGACCACCGGCTTCTCCAACTCCAGCAGTTTCTCCAGCGCTGCCTGCCTCTTTTGTTTATGATTATAATGCGGGTGTTTGACCTGCCACAGACAGGGCAGCTCCCTGTACTTGTCTATGAACAGCTGGGGGGGAGTTGTGGTCATTAAAGCCATCCATTTTATCTGCAATACACAAGACAAACCCTAATGTCAGGCTAAAGTCTCCTAATCTTGTCCCACTATATAAGCCTCAATCTCTAAGTAGTATAGGCCCAAGTTTAAGTGTTACCTTCGTTATCACGATCGGCGCTTCCTATACTCCTTCCTCCGCTCACAGATCTGACGTACGACGCACGCGTGCTACGCTTTATATACACTGCGCAAGCGTGAAACTCCGCCCACCCCTGACTTTCTTTCTAGTCTATTCCCCGCCCCTTCTGGTTCAGCGCAGTGGGGAAGAGCACATGGCGGAGACAGAGCAGGTGCGTATTACAGTAACGAGGAGGAGGAAAGGCCGGAGCCAGAAACGTCATGATCACGGAGGAGATGATTTAAGGCATCAAATATGTCCTTTGTGGAGATGTTGGAGATGGTGGACATACTGAAGAGGGCCGACTATGACGGGAAGCATGGACCTTACCCCAACCCCAATGTGAGAAAGGCCAAGATCATGACGAAAGTTGTGAAGAGTCTGCACCGTAATTTTGGGGTACGGCGATCCAAGGATCAACTGAGGAAGCGGTGGTCGGACAATGGCGTCACTAGGGTTGATGTCACCCGGTGCAGTAAAACATGGTGTCACCCCCCCAACTATAGTCACCCCTCAATACAGACCCCCCTCCTTCAGTACATTTCCCCTTCCAAGTATAGTCCACCCTCAGTAGAGACCCCCCCACACTTAGTACAGACCCCCTCCCTCAGTATAGACCCCTCACTAAATATAAACCCCCTCCATCAGTACAGACCCCCCTCAGTACAAACCACCCCCCTCCATCAGTACAGCCCCCCAGGACAAACCACCCCCTTCATTAGTACAGTCCTCCCTAGGACAAACCACCCCCTCCAACAGTAAAGCCCCCCCAGGGCAAATCACCCCCATCCATTAGTACAGCCCCCCCAGGACAAACCACCCCCTCCAACATTAAAGCCCCCCCCGGAAAAACTACCCCCTCTATCAGTACACCCCCTCCCCCAGGACAAACCACCCCCTCCATCAGTACAGCCCCCCCAGGGCAAACCACTCCCTCCATCAGTACAGCCCCCCCAGGACAAACTACCCCCTTTATCAGTACAGCCCCCCCCCAGGACTAACTACCCCCATCAGTACAGCCCCCCCCAGGACAAACTACCCACATCAGTACAGCCCCACCAGGACAAACTACCCCCTTTATCAGTAGTACAGCCCCCCCATTTGTCAACACCACAGAGGACATCCCTCCCCCCCTCATCGCAAGTCAACACCCCCTTCCCCCCGCCCCTTACCGCACTAGCACGGGCGGCTCAGATACATGGAACACCCGGGCGGCAGCTTGAGAGGAAAGGACAGCGTGCAGCCACGCTGCCCGGGTGGAGAATGGATCATCACATGACAGGCAGCAGCGCAGTAGTCAGAGAGACAGAGGAGGAGGAGAACACCCGCTGCCGCTGCGCTGCTCCGGATGGTGTCACCCCTGTAGCGTGTGGCACCCGGGTACGGACCGCACCCCCCGCACCCCCCTAGCAACGCCACTGTGGTCGGACCTCAAATTAAGGGAGCACGATCAGTATAGAAGGATCAGGAAAGTGTTGCAAAAAAGTAAGTAGTTGTGCTGTGTTCCTATTCTTTATTTCTAGAACGTCCATGTGCTTTTCTTTACTGTTGTACAGTTTAAAATGGCAACTTTCATGTTCATGGACACATTATTCGTTCGTAGGAAACATTGTTCATTCGGCCAATAAAACACTATGTTTTGTCCAGATGCATTTCAATACATTTTTTCTGGCCTACTTCTCTTAAAATAAGTTTGTTGTCTAGATGGGTTTGTAACTAGAATGAAATGCAAACTAGATTCTGTGTAAGGAGAAGACACTCAGCAGCTGTTTATACATATGGATGCTGGAGCACTAGTGTGGGACAAAAGAACACCCTTTTTATTAGGGGGTCCCACACAGGTGCTCCAGTGGATACTATAGGGGTGTCGCCATCTGTGAAGCTAGTAGAAAACAGGTAAGTATTCAAGCTTGACAAAGGACAAAATTATTTCTTCATCTTGAAACTCTGCCAAAACAGACAATTGTACCCCACTTCCAAGTAATGTTTCATATTCCTATTTCTGCCATCAAATATCTGTGTGCTAAGTATACCAATTTTTTTTACATAGGGGATAAAAGACTCGGAGGACACCACTCATCAGAGGAGACAACAGACCCCCCCACCTCATGAAGAAGGGGAAATCCCCCAAACCCAAACAGAGGAGGAGGAGGAGGGAGACGTGGTGCAAATTGTCACCACAACAGGTGAGTGTCTATGACCACAGGCTCAGGTAAGAGATGGATGCCGGCATATTTATAATACATGATGTGTTTTTGTTTTTTATATATTTTTAGGTGACCGTTATGTTGTGGAAGAAGGTCATTTCACCAGTGAAAGTGCCCAGATCCTCATCAGGGAGATAATGGGGTGTAATAGGGACTTGGAAAACATCAAGCAAAACATCAATGATGTTCAAAACAAAATGAAGAACATCATTGATGTTTAAGGGAGAATTTAAAACCCTAGAAATCTCTAACTTTAACTATCTAACTATCTCTGCTTTGTGTTTTTGTTTTTCTGAAAATTTTGTGAAAATTTTGTGACATATTATAGAAAAGCCAAATTTTGAAGATGCACACAGTGTGTCAACATGTGCTATCTGCCATCACGGGAGATCAATGTACGCGTTTTGTTGGTGCAACCCCTTCCTCAATAATAAAGTAGTTGAGAGGAAGGGGTTGCACCCACAAAACACGTCCCTTGATCCCCCATGATGGCAGTTAGCACATGTTGACATTTGGCAATTTGTGTGCATCTTAAAAATTTGGCTTTTCCAGGGGTGACTTCACCCCATCTGCTGAACGCAATATCAAACACAGTTTAAAAATACTCATGTCTGATTTTGCCTTCACTTTCTATAAAAGTTGAACTTTGTAAGTTCCAGAGTTGTGTATTTCTTTTTGGTTTTAAACATGCCTGTTTTACCTTAAAAGGCAATTTCTACTTTGTAATGTGACCTAAAAAATTGTTATACAACAAACATGTTGGTTTGTTTTAAAAAACCTTTTATAAATGCACATGTGATTGTGCTTGGATTAACCACTTCAATACCAGGCACTTAGACACCTTCCCGCCCAGCCCAATTTTCAGCTTTCAGCGCTGTCGCAATTTGAATGACAATTGCGCGGTCATGCTACACTGTACCCAAACAAATTTTTTATCATTTTGTTCCCACAAATAGAGCTTTATTTTGGTGGTATTTGATCACCTCTGCGGTTTTTATTTTTTGCGCAACAAATAAAAAAAGACCGAAAATTTTGAAAAAAAACAAGTTTTTCTTTGTTTCTGTTAAAACTTTTTGTAAATAAGTACGTTTTTTTCTTCAATGACGGGCACTGATATGGCTGCACTGACGGGCACTGATATGGCGGCACTGATGGGCACCGATGAGGTGGCACCGATGAGGTGGCACTGATGAGGTGGCACTGACGGGCACTGATGATGGGCACTGATAGGCGGCACTGATGGGCACTGATAGGTGGCACTGATGGGCACTGATAGGTGGCACTGGTATGCGGCACTGATGGGCACTCATAGGTGGCACGGATGGGCACTAATAGGCGGCACTGATGGGCACTCATAGGTGGCATTGATGGCACTTGTAGGTGGCATTGATGGTTACTTATGGGTGGCACTGATAGTTGGCACAGATGGGCACGGATGGGCACTGATAGATGGGCACTGATGGGCATGGATGGGCACTGACAGGTGGCATGAATGGACACTGATGGGTGGCACTGGTGGCATTACTTGTTTGCAGTGATGCCCCTAAGGGTGGCATTGCTGGGCATCACTGCAACATAATTGTGCCAATCAGTGCCCATTTGTGGGCACTGATTGGCACAGATTTGGCATACTGGGCACATGTGGATGGCCATGGGGTACATACCTGGCCATCCACATGTTGCCCCTTCCCTGGTGGTCCTAGTGGTGATCCCTGGTGGTCCAGTGTGGTGATCTGCGGGGGGGCTGCGCTGATAAACAATCAGCGCAGACCCCCCCTGCCAGGAGAGCCGCCGATCGGCTCTCCTCTACTTGCGTCTGTCAGACGCGAGTGAGGAAGAGCCGATCAACGGCTCTTCCTATTGACAGCGTGATCAGCCGTGATTGGACACGGCTGATCACGTGGTAAAGAGCCTCCGCCGGAGGCTTTTTACCAAGATCAGTGTAGCGGTGTGTCAGACTGACACACCGCTCCACCGATCGCCGCGATGCGCGCCCCCGGGGGCGCGCTGCGGCATGTTATCCTGAAGGACGTCATATGACGCCCAGTCAGGATAACACAACCACTTCCCGGACGTCAATCCGCCATAGGGCGGGCGGGAAGTGGTTAAAAAGATTGAGAATCAACAATGTGTGGCTTCTTCTTTCAATGCTCAAAAGCATTTTTTGTTGTAAAGTTTGTGTTTTCAGTGGCAATGGGGGTTATTTACTAAAGGCAAATCCACTTTGCACTACAAGTGCAGTTTCAGTGCAGTCTCAAGTGCACTTGTAGTGCAAAGTGTATTTTCCTCTAGTAAATAACACCCAACAGTGCTTTATAATTTGACACAATCACGCCATTTTCAGGACTCCCCAAATTTCAGTCATGGTCAGCTAAAAGAAATATATTTTTATTTAAAAAATGTCTCAGACATTGTCTGGCATATCGATGCCCCCCTACCCGCAAAGTATTCCATGTATCTTAGATGGACCTCGCGGGCACTCTGAGGGGGCAAGCCAGGACGGCCAGCTTCAAGCGCCATCAGGTTTGGTTCATTCATATTAATTCCAGCTTCAGGCCCAACTGAGCCAGCATAGTGCCAAGAATTTCTCCTTAAAAAGTTGTGGAGAACACAGCAACACAGGATGATGTGATTAAGTTTATATTCCACCATGTGTATGGGTGTAAGAAATAGGAGGAACCGGCTGGCCATTATTCCAAACGTGTTCTCCACCACTCTTCTGGCTCTGGCCAGCCGGTAATTAAAAACTAGGGCTAAAAACAACTAATCGATTAATTGACAACTAATCGATTCTTAAATTAATCAATTACTATTTTCATAATCGATTAATCGGCCAGTAACATAACAGGGTTAAAAAAACTAAAATGAGCCCTTTATAATACAAAAAGAGCAAATAATCGCTACTGTAACTATGCTTTTTTCAGCCGCTGCGTATTTGGAAAGGGTCAGGGACTTTTTTTTAACACAAAACGGTGCTTTTTTGGTTCAATATACTTCAATAGAGAAGCTTCAGAAAAACATGCAATGCGTTTTTGCAGCAATTTGTGTTTTTTAATCTGCCCAACAACAAACTGTCCAAAAAAAAATGCAAAATCATGTGCGCAAAAAATCAAAACGCACAGCAAAAAGCACTGCAGAAAAAGATCAAAAGCAAATTGTATAGGTGTGTACTGAGCCTTATGCTGGCCACATGGATCAATTTTCAGACGAGAATATTCATACTAAAAATCTTTGTACATTCGCTGAATGACAGAATTTTTCATTTCATGAAATTTTCAATTGTTTTTAACAGTATGTTTTTAAAATGAATGTAACTTCTGAACGAAAACCACATACACTATCTGAAAATTCCTTTGACCAAGAAGTTTTCTATTATTTCCGATTTGACCCCACTAACTATTAGAAAATTGAACGAACGTTCTTAAAATTACATTTTTTTTTGAAGGAAGATATTGTTTGTTTGTTTTTTAAATAAAAAAAAAAAATTGATCTCTGAGTCTGATGATATTTACCAGATTCACCCTTTAATATACTGTTAGCAGATATATACTGTATATACTATCTCTCCTCTAATAGTATATATACAGTATATCTCCTCTAAGAGTATATACAGTATATCTCTTCTGTCTGTTATTCTCAGAGTGGATTAGAGATTTTGCTCCCTAACCATATAGTTGGTTATTTACATTTACTACTGCATAGAGATATTTAAGAATAAATTGCCTTTTTTTTAAACTTTACATATTAACTAAATTATACACCACACCTTTTTTTAAAGGTTATTAACCGATTAATCGATTAATCGAAATAAAATCGGCCAACTAATCGATTATGAAAATAATCGCTAGTTGCAGCCTTATTAAAAACCCTCTGGTCCGGGGTGAGGGTCCTTATAGGGATTGGCGGCATAAGATGATGCCCCAGTGCAAACGCCTCGTCCGCAACGAAGACGAAGTCCTTCCGCATTGTCTTCTGGAGGTGGCAAGCCCAAGCTGCCATTCTGCAGACGCCTGTAGAACTCTGTGTGGGCGATGACTACACCATCTGACATCCGGCCATTCTTCCCCACGTCCACATACAGGAACTCGTAAGTAGCCGACACCACCTCCAACATCACAATACTATTGAACCCCTTGTAGTTGTAATAGTATGACCCCGAGTTGGGTGGTGGGACGATGTGGACGTGTTTCCCATCAATTGCCCCTCCGCAGTTAGGAAAGTCCCACCGCTGGGCAAAGTGGGAGGCCACAGTCTGATATTCCTGTGGGTTGGAAGGAAACTGTCAAACAAGAAAAATAAATTAATCATTTTGCACATAAACATGGTAAGCAGATTAGACACAAACATTCTTGGCCAACATCAGTATAACATTTATTTTAGGGAGTATTTAAAGACAAAGGTATAAGGTCCACCTATCAGATTCCTCCCCCCACCCTCTCATGCTCCATTTTAAAAATTTTAGGAGGGGGAGATGTTTTGGCCAGGTAACCCTCTCCACTTCATTGAGAGATGAATGCCTAAATAATGTGTATTACTTTGGCCAGCCCCTCCTTACTTCCACTATTGCCAGCCCACTGGACAGGTAAGAAGTGTCATAATACAAAGATATAAATACACACTGTAGAAATTTTAGCACATTTTTACATTCTGCAATTACCTATCAAGATAATAATAGGATACAAAAACTTTAAACAGTACCATTTGAAAGTATTCAGGCAGGCCCTTGCACTACATGCTTTGGGGAATTCATCCATAAATATGACCACAAAAGAGGTGGTTATAGTGTGTATGGGTTTGGCAAAGTCAGCAGATAGAGGATTGGTATCAGCTGAGTTAGCAGTTGGGGGGAGGGAGGGTTCCAAATGATTTTGGGACCCAAAAAAAATAAAACGCTGGCACTCTGCCAGAATTTAAAGCACACATCACAAAATTACACCTTTTAGGGGGTATTTAGGGTAAAGCACTACTATGGAGCTGACAAAATACATTGTTAATTGAGTAGACGAGGTGGATATAGGCCCAGGAGAGCATGCTGGGAAGGTTAGTGAAGGCAAATATGTATGAAGGACAAAAGAAATTTTTTTTAAAAATCCAGCATGCATGAGGACAAAGGGAACATTCACAGCATATTGTAATCTTGGTAATTAGGGAATGAGGAAAGAAATACAATACATTAGCAAACATTAAATACAATAAAATGTGATGTTAAAGGATAAATCTTACCTTAATATACTCCTTCTGCAGGACCTGAATTATGGCAGAACAGGTCTTCGGGATAATGATCACCAGAGCCTGGGGGTAGATGCCTGTCCAGAACTTGAGGATCTGCAGACTTCTCCCCGTCGCCAAGTACAGCAGGGTGGCGACTAGCCTCTGCTCCGGAGTGATGGCTTGCCTCATGCAGGTATCCTGCCTGCTGATATAAGGGGTCAGCAAAGCCAACAAACGGTGAAATACGGGGTCCGTCATCCGGAGAAAGTTCCTGAAATCATTAGGATTATTCTCACGGAGCAAAGGCATGTGACAGAATTGGTCACGCTGGAGCAACCAATTCTTAGGTGTCCTTTTATGAAACTGCGGTAAATTACCACTATTCAGTTCTCATGTTGATTTGAGAAGCGATCTACAAACGCCGGGAACTCCTGAGAACTGCTCCTCTCACTGTAATCTCGTGTGATGTAGAAGGATTACAGTATGAGGAAGTGTAAAATACAAAAGTTGAACACGAATAAGCACACTTTATTCCCCAACATATTAATAAAATAATAAAGTTAAATTCCCCTACACAATATACATGAACCTAATTATTAAAATACATTGTTTTTATCAATATTTAAAGATCATATATGTGCCTATTTAAATGTGAATGGTGTATAGTAAATGAATGTAATCCACATATGTAATGCAGCTATACACCATTCATATAAATGCAAAATACATTTATAATCATTAAAAAATAATTTTAATAAAGTATACAAGTATAAATATTTATTAATAAAATAAAATAAAATATATTTCATAATTGATAAACAGCCGTATAACTGTATTAGAACATGCCATGGGTAAAACCATATTTCAGGGTTTACAAAATTTTATTTACTAATAAATTAAACATTTTATAAAAATGACATTAATAATAGCATTTAAATGCAGGTAGAATAATATATATATATATATATATATATATATACATATATATATATATATATATATGTATATATAAAGAATCGTTAACAGTTATTTACAATAAATATATATGTTATGTCAAACAAACCCCCCCTATATCTCACATTTTTGAAAATATTTTATCATATATTTTCATGTGACAACACTGAATAAAGGACACGCTACAATGTAAAGTAGTGAGTGTACAGCCTTCATAACAGTGAAAATTTGCTGTCCCCTCGAAATACCTCAACACACAGCCGTCATTGTCTCAACCGCTGAAAACAAAAGTGAGTAGACCCCTAAATGAAAATTTCCAAATTGGGCCCAAAGTGTCAATATTTTGTGTGGCCACCATTATTTTCCAGCACTGCCTTAACCCTCCTGGACATGGAGTTTACCAGAGCTTCACAGGTTGCCACTGAAATCCTCTTCCACTCCTCCTTGACGACTTCACGGAGCTGGTCGATGTTAGAGACCTTGCGCTCCTCCACCTTCCATTTGAGGATACCCTACAGATGCTCAATAGGTTTAGGTCTGGAGACATGCTTGGCCAGTCAATGACCTTTACCTTCAGCTTCTTTAGCAAGACAGTGGTCGTGTTGGAGGAGTGTTTGGGGTCGTTATCATGTTGGAATACCACCCTACGGCCCAGTCTCTGAAAGGAGGGGATCATGTCACAGTACATTTTGGCATTCATGGTTGCCTCAATGAACTGTAGCTCCCCAGTGCCGGGAGCACTCACGAAGCCCCAGACCATGAGACTCCCACCACCATAATTGACTGTAGGCAAGACACACTTGTCTTTGTACTCCTCACCTGGTTGCCGCCACACACGCTTGACACCATCTGAACCGAATAAGTTTATCTTGGTCTCATCAGACCACAGGACATGGTTCCAGTAATCCATGTTCTTATGCCGCGTACACACGGTCGGACTTTTCGTCTACAAAACCGTGTCCGTGTGTACACGGCATTAGTCTGCTTGCCTTCAGTAAACTGTTTGCAGGCTTTCTTGTGCATCATCTTTAGAAGAGGCTTCCTTCTGGGATGACAGCCATGCAGACCAATTTGATGCAGTGTGCGGCGTATGGAGCACTGACAGG
The DNA here is from genome assembly GCA_037952835.1 of Lithobates septentrionalis. Lineage (NCBI taxonomy): Eukaryota > Metazoa > Chordata > Amphibia > Anura > Ranidae > Lithobates > Lithobates septentrionalis. The sequence goes on along the minus strand of JBBDGP010002504.1, from coordinate 1,524,606 downwards.
CTGACCTCCCACCCCTTCAACCTCTGCAGAAATGCTGGCAGCACTCATACGTCTATTTCCCAAAGACAACCTCTGGATATGACGCTGAGCATGTGCACTCAACTACTTTGGTCAACCATAGCGAGGCCTGTTCTGATTGAAACCTGTCCTGTTAAACCGCTGTGTGATCTTGGTCACTGTGCTGCAGCTGGGTTCAAGGGTCTTGGCAATCTTTTTATAGCCTAGGCCATCTTTATGTAGAGAAACAATTCCTTTTTTTCACATCCTCAGAAAGTTCGTTGCCATGAGGTGCCATGTTGAACTTCTGGTGACCAGTATGAGAGAGAGCGATAAAACCAAATTTAACACACCTGCTCCCCATTCACACCTGAGACCTTGTAACACCAATGAGTCACATGACACCAGGAAGGGAAAATGGCTAATTGGGCCCAATTTGGACATTTTCACTTAGGGGTGTACTCACTTTTCTTGCCAGTGGTTAAAACATTAATGGCTGTGTGTTGAGTTATTTTGAGGGGACAGCAAATTTACACTGTTATACAAGCTGTACACTAACTATTTGACATCATAGAAAAGTGTAATTTCTTCAGTGTTGTCACATGAAAAGATATAATAAAATATTTACAAAAATGTAAGGGGTGTACTCACTTTTGTGAGATACTGTAAATAGAGAGAGAGAGAGAGAGAGAGAGAGAGAAAGAGGCTGGCATCACAATTGTGCAATCACAGATATTGCATGTGACGCATTGCTGTGCATGCAATGTTTGTGCGATGAAAATTTAAATCATATTGCATTTGCACCAAAATGGTACAGGACCCTTTATTTGGTCCGCACTAGAATCAGATCGCATGGGTGTGAACACCCATGCGATCCGATTCCTGCACCATTACATAGTTCGCACTGCGATCTGTGAAATGATCTGGGGGTGTCATTAACTTTACATTGACACCCGCAGTGGTGCGCAGATGTCAATGCAGGTGCAATGTGGAAACCCGCACAGAAATCACGCTGGTTCACGCATCGCACAAGTGTGAACCCAGCCAGAGACGTGAACATGTAAAATATATATATATATCTGTATATATAGCTATATATAGGTATGTGTAGCTATATATATAGATATATCTATATATATATATATATATATATTTATATATATAGCTATATATCTATCTATATGTAGAGATAGATAGATAGATAGATAGATAGATAGATAGATAGATAGATAGATAGATAGATAGATAGATAGATAGATAGATAGATAGATAGATAGATAGATAGATAGATAGATAGATAGATAGATAGATAGATAGATAGATAGATAGATAGATAGATAGATAGATAGATATAGATAGATAGATATCTGTATATATGTGTATATATACACATTGAAATAAACACACATATATGTAGGAAGGCCAGTATGGTGGCCTGAATTTATGGGAGGAGCCCGGGGGGTATTTAAGCAGCCCGCTCACCTGTGGTGCTTGTCGGATCCTTGTGCGCGATATACGTCACTAGGCCGACGATTCGAATGCCAGCGTCCACTAGTTCTTGTCTCGCAAGTTCCCGTTTTCGCAAATTTATGTGCTCGAGACTTTCGAAGTCCGTGTTACCGATTCATAGTTCGTACCGCGTGTCTGGCTTGGCTGTCACAGGTAGGGTCCCGTCGGACTTTGTTTTTACGCATTGTTAGATATCATGTCACTAAACCGTGATATCAAACTTACGAGTCACTCGCAATTTCACAAACGTAACCGCAATGCATACCACTCGCACTATCGTTATGTTACCATTTCTCGTTATCTGAAAAAACCACCGCGACATAGACGTCGCTTCATTTCAGGCATGTCTAAATTATTACCAGGCGTCAGCAAACAGCCGTAGCGATTCGCAATTTGCAATTTCTTATCGAACCACGTCAGTTCGATACCAATCATTTCTCATTTTTGAACATTTCTAAATACATTTCTAACATTTCAAACCATTTCGAATCATTTCTTTCATTTCAGTCACGTACCGCGCTCCGATTCGAATCCAGTCGCATCTAAAGATGCACCGATTCGCTCCGGTGTGCCCCAGTAGTTACGGCCTCATTTCAGTACATGCTCCAGAGTCACGTCATTATCAGTCGCTTTCGACTCACCGATTCGTACCTCTGTCATGGTTATCATGCCACGTATCACGCTCCGTTACGAATTCAGTCGCATGGAAAGGCACCGATTCGTCTCGGCGTGCCCCAGGTATTGGCCACATTTCAGTACATACTCCAGAGTCCGATTCGCAGTCAGTCGCTACAGCGGCATGATCGATTCGCGCCTCTGTCATGGCAATAAAAGGATACACCTGCACTTACCACACTCCGGTTCGAATCCAGTTGCATCTTCGATGCACCGATTCGTTACGGCGTGCCCCAGGGCCCGGCCTCATTTCTGGACATGCTCCAGAGTCCGGTTCCTTGTCAGTCGCAGTTTGCGGCTCACCGATTCCCGCCTCTGTCATGGGAAATCATTTCACTGTCACATATCACGATCCGGTTCGAATTCAGTCGCATCCATGACGCAACAATTCGTTCCGGCGTGCCCCAGGTATTTTTGGCCACATTTCAGTACATGCTCCAGAGACTGGTTCGTTGTCAGTTGCAGTCGCGACATGATCGACTCGTGCCTCTGTCATGGCACGTGCCTCTACCATGACAAATCATTTCATTCATTTCATCATTTCACTCATTTCACTGTCACGTACCGCGCCCCGATTCGAATCCAGTAGCATCCGAGATGCACCGATTCGTCCCGGCGCGCCCCAGTTGTCTTGGCCTCATTTCATTCGTACTCCATAGTCCAACTCGTCATTTGTCGCAGTCGAAGCCAACACCTGCATCAGAACTTGGTTAGCTAGCAGTCGCGGCATAACCAATTTGTGCCTTTGCCAGGGCAAACATTTCACTATTAGATACCGCACTCCAATTCAAATCCAGTCACATCCGTGATGCACCAATCTATTCCGACATGCACCAGCGTTTTCTTTTGCCTCATTTCAGTACATGCTCCAGAGTCTGGGTCGCTGTCAGTCGCAGCTGCGGCACGACCGATTCGTGCCTCTGTCATGGCGAAACGTTTTCATTCATTTCACCCTAAGGCAAACATTTCATTCATTTTGTTGTCGCATGCCGCGCCCCGATTCACGTTTAGGGCATCCGTCAGGCATTGATTCATCCCGGCAAGCCCCAGTTGGCTTGGCCTCATTGGCGCAGTCATGGCACAGCGATTCGTGCCTCTGTCATGGCACAAACATTTCACTCATTTTATTTAATGCCATGCACCTGTCGCTTGAACATGTTACAAATTACCTTTCAAACCAGGTAGTCAAACCCTCCACCGGTTGTCATCTGTCATTTCCTCTAGGTCAGTCAAGTAAAGAAAAAAAAAAAAGAAAGAAAAAGAAAAAAGGGGGGGGGGGACACACCTCCTCTTCCTTCGAAGCTCAGTCATGGTCCCGATTCATTCGTTGAAACCTTCGCCTCACTACTATACCCCCTCATAGTCACAACACATCCAAGTATAACTTCTTGCAATCGTTGCAAATACGCATCCAAACACAACTTCTTGCATTTCGTTGCAAGCACACATCGAAACATAACTTCTTGCAATTGTTGCAAGCACACATCCCATCATGACTTCTTGCAATCGTTGTAAGTACGCATCCAAACAGAACTTCTTGCAATCGTTGCAAGCACACATCCAAGCACAATTTCTTGCAATCATTGCAAACACGCATCCAATCATAAACTTCTTGCAAACGTTGCAGGCATGCATTCAAGCATAACTTCTTGCAATCGTTGCAAGTACGCATCCAATTACAACTTCTTGCAATCACTGCAAGCACACATCCAAGCTTAACTCTTGCAGTCTTGCAAGCATATGCAGCAATAAGAACTTTTCACAGTCACTACAAACACATCTCCAGCGAAAGGAACTCCCTTGCAATCGTTGCAAGCACACATTCAAGCACAAATCTTACAATCATTACAAGACACGCATCTTAGCATAACTTCTTGCAAAACGTTGCAAGCATGCATCCAAGCATAACTTCTTGCAATCATTGCAAGCACGCATCCAGTCAGAGGCGTAACTAGAATCTTCAGGGCCCCCGGTGCAAGAAACCATGAAGGGCCCCCACCAGTGGCGTTGCTAGGTCTACAAAAGATCTCGGGCTAGAGCCCATAGCAGCTAAGTAAGAAAAGTCATACACTTTGGCGGGCATACACATATATATATATATATATATATATATATATATATATATATATATATATATATATATATATATCTCTATCATTACATATCTGAATGCAGATCCCCCACTTACATCAGGGTCCCCAGGTATCCACCACCTACATCAGGGTCCCCAGAGAGCCCCCCCTTACATCAGGGTCCTTAGAGAGCCTCCCCCTATATTAGGGTCCCCGGAGAGCCTCCCACCTTACATAAGGGTCCCCAGGGATCCCCCCCCTTACATCAGGGTACCCAGAGAGCCCCACTTACATCAGAGTTCCCAGGGAGCCCCTCCTCACATCAGGGTCCCCAGAGAGCCCCCCCTTACATCAGGGTCCTTAGAGAGCCTCCCCCTATATTATGGTCCCCAGAGATTCTCCCCTTAGATCAGGGTCCCCAGAGAACCCTCCTTACATCAGGGTCCCCAGGGACCCCTCCTTACATCAGGGTCCCCAGAGAGCCCCCCCCCTACATTAGGGTCCCTAGAGAGCCTCCCCTTACATCAGGGTCCCAAGAGAGCCTCCCTACTTATATTAGGGTCCTCAGAGCCCCCCTCATTACATCAGGGTCCCCAGAGAGCTCCCCTTAACATCAAGGTCCCCAGAGAGCCCCTCCTTGCATCAGGGTCCCCAGAGAGCCTCCCCCTACATAAGGGTCCCTAGAAAGCTTACCCTTGCATAAGGGTCCCCAGAGAGCCTCCCCCTACATTAGGGTCCCCAGAGATCCTCCCCTTACATCAGGGTCCTTAGAGAGCCTCCCCCTATATTAGGGTCCCCAGAGAGCCTCCCTCCTTACATCAGGGTCCCCAGGGATCCCCCCCCTTACATCAGGGTCCCCAGGGATCCCCCTTACATCAGGGTCCCCAGAGAGCCCCACTTACATTAGGGTCCCCAGAGAGCCCCCCTACATTAGGGTCCCCAGAGAGCCCCCCTACATTAGGGTCCCCAGAGAGCCCCCCTTCATTAGGGTCCCCAGAGAGCCCCCCTACATCAAGGTCCCCAGAGAGTCCCCTCCTTACGTCAGGGTCCCTAGAGACCCCTTTCCTTAAATCAGGGTCCCTAGAGACCCCTTTCCTTACATCAGGGTCCCCAGAGACCCCTTTCCTTACTTTAGGGTCCCCAGAGACGTAAGCTAGCAAGTGGGTGTGGTGCTGCGCTAATCCTGGTAACTAAACAAATGCATGAGTGCAACCGTGCTACAATGTTGATGAGTCGGAGGCTAGTCGCCTAACGTGAACGTGGGGTGTGAATAATCATCAAACACCATTGTAAGAGAATAAAAATATAAATATACTCCGCCTAGTGTAAAAAGTGACTAAATTGGGTAAAAGTGTCCGGACTATAAAAATTGCAATAATAGCATTAACATGTGTAAGTGGGTGGTGCTGCGCTAATCCTGAATGCAAGAACCAGTGTGGCTTAGGTGATAGACATCACTTATATCGCCAAAATAATAAATGGTAGAAATAAATTACACTGATGGTATTGGTATTAGGACTGATAAAGTGACTAGTAGTGCGTAAAGTATTCTGGATAAAAATAGTAACAACATAAATCGTGACAGAGATTGATAAGATAAAACACACATATTGAAGGGTAAATAACAGTGATAATAAAGCTGGCTAAACATCAATATCTGACAGTAATCCTACATAAGGTGCATATTAGTTGGGGCTGTGTGCATCCACAGCTCAAAAGTGACAATGTGTACAGTGCACACGAAGAAGCACCTGATGTGATTCACTTTAGCCCTTTACTGCAACATGTGCATGCTAGGACATTGCTTTCACATATTTAAATTCAAAGGATTTTTTTTCTTGTGAAAGTTTCTTCCATTTTTTTCATTTTTTCCATTGCTTTTTTCTTTTTTTTCCAGATTTGGGACACTTATCATACCATCTTTTGATGAAGTTTTGCACATTATGCACTTTATGCAAAAAGTAGTGTACTTTTTTACTGTTTAGGAGGTTTTCACATTGCACTTATTGTTTGCACTGTACACATTGTCACTTTTGAGCTGTGGATGCACACAGCCCCATCTAATATGCACCTTATGTAGGATTACTGTCAGATATTGATGTTTAGCCAGCTTTATTATCACTGTTATTTACCCTTCAATATGTGTGTTTTATCTTATTATCTTATCTTTGTCACGTTTTATGCTATACTATATATTTATCAATCTCTGTCACGATTTATGTTGTTACTATTTTTATCCAGAATACTTTACGCACTACTAGTCACTTTATCAGTCCTAATACCAATACCATCAGTGTAATTTATTTCTACCATTTATTATTTTGGCGATACAAGTGATGTCTATCACCTAAGCCACACTGGTTCTTGCATTCAGGATTAGCGCAGCACCACTTACTTACACATTTATTTAAAAGGTCAGGTGTTTACCTTAATCGGCGCATGCAGCTTTTCCACCCTCAGCCGCTTCCATATCTGATAGCGCGGGAATAACCCTCCCCAATAGCATTAACATAAGCAGTTAAAAGGCATGCAGTGTTGGACTAAACATATAGTGCATATGTAGGCAAGTGGGTGACTAAAACATTTATAGCACAATATACAACTTCCAGAAAAATAAAAATAAAACAAAAAAGTGCAATGTTACACTGTACGTCCGGAGAGATCACAATGCCTGTGGTATTGCAAAAAAGTGTCCAGTGCAAACAATAAGTGCTCAAAAAGTGTCTAAAGACATAAATACAGTCCAAAGAAAGGTGGCTTGTGTAACAGCAAAATCTCCAATGATTCATCAATCCTCAAAGTGCCAAACAGTGAGATGCAAGCAGCAAACTTGATTCTAAAATCAGTCACTTTGAATAGGTGAAAAGTGTGAAGTGTATAGACCAGTCCTCTTCATGCAGCAATCCTACACTGGTGGATAATGGCCCCTTACCTCATTATACTGAGGTTACAGCATAAGTCAGTCACCGCTTATGGCAGCTCCTATGGAGGTTGGTCCTGGGTCCCGGACTATATCTCTATATGCCTCAGGTAAACAGGGGGCATGGCGGCCGAAAGGGGAAAAAGGATGCCATATAGTGTAGTCATTTTTAAAACATCTAAACTTTATTCAAAGGTAAAAGAAGGTACTCACACAGTGAAAACGGCAGAGGGCGCATATAACCAAACGAGCGGCGAGCTCGTACACTGCTGACAGTGGAAGGTGCCTGTCCCTGGGGCTGACTTATGCTGTAACCTCAGTATAATGAGGTAAGGGGCTATTATCCACCAGTGTAGGATTGCTGCATGAAGAGGACTGGTCTATACACTTCACACTTTTCACCTATTCAAAGTGACTGATTTTACAACCAAGTTTGCTGCTTGCATCTCACTGTTTGGCACTTTGAGGATTGATGAATCATTGGAGATTTTGCTGTTACACAAGCCACCTTTCTTTGGACTGTATTTATGTCTTTAGACAATTTTTGAGCACTTATTGTTTGCACTGGACACTTTTTTGCATTTCCACAGGCATTGTGATCTCTCCGGACGTACAGTGTAAAATTGCACTTTTTTGTATTAGTTTTATTTTTCTGGAAGTTGTATATTGTGCTATAAATGTTTTAGTCACCCACTTGCCTACATATGCACTATATGTTTAGTCCGACACTGCATGCCTTTTAACTGTTTATGTTAATGCTATTATTGCAATTTTTATAGTCCGGACACTTTTACCCAATTTAGTCACTTTTTACACTAGGCGGAGTATATTTATATTTTTATTCTCTTACAATGGTGTTTGATGATTATTCACACCCCACGTTCACGTTCGGCGACTAGCCTCCGACTCATCAACATTGTAGCACGGTTGCACTCATGCATTTGTTTAGTTACCAGGATTAGCGCAGCACCACACCCACTTGCTAGCTTATATCTCTATTAGGGGCCAGGTTGGACCCCATCCTGTGCAAGCAGCTTCTCCCCTTAGTACTATACTGACTACATGGTAAAGCGGGAATAATACACTTTACAGGGTCCCCAGGGAGCCCCTCCTTACATCAGTGTCCCCAGAGAGCCCCTCCTTACATTAGGGTCCCCAGAGAGCCTCCCCCTTACATCAGGGCCCCCAGAGAGCCTCCCCCTTACATCAGGGCCCCCAGAGAGCCTCCCCCTTACATCAGGGCCCCCAGAGAGCCTCCCCCTTACATCAGGGCCCCCAGAGAGCCTCCCCCTTACATCAGGGCCCCAAGAGAGCCTCCCCCTTACATCAGGGCCCCAAGAGAGCCTCCCCCTTACATCAGGGCCCCAAGAGAGCCTCCCCCTTACATCAGGGCCCCCAGAGAGCCTCCCCCTTACATCAGGGCCCCAAGAGAGCCTCCCCCTTACATCAGTGTCCTCAGAGGGCCCCTTCCTTACAATAATGTCCCCAGAAAGCCCCCCCTACATCAGGGTCCCCAGAGAACCCCCCCCTTACATCAGGGTCCCCAGGGAGCCTCCCCCTTACATCAGGGCCCCCAGAGAGCCTCCCCCTTACATCAGGGCCCCCAGAGAGCCTCCCCCTTACATCAGGGCCCCCAGAGAGCCTCCCCCTTACATCAGGGCCCCCAGAGAGCCTCCCCCTTACATCAGGGCCCCCAGAGAGCCTCCCCCTTACATCAGTGTCCTCAGAGGGCCCCTTCCTTACAATAATGTCCCCAGAAAGCCCCCCCTACATCAGGGTCCCCAGAGAACCCCCCCTTACATCAGGGTCCCCAGGGAGCCTCCCTCCTTACATCAGGGTCCCCAGGGATCCCCCCTTACATCAGGGTACCCAGAGAGCCCCCCCCCAAGACATCAGGGTCCCCAGAGAGCCCCTTCTTACATTAATGTAACCAGAAAGCCCCCCTTACATCAGGGTCCCCAGACTGCTGCCCCCCCCTCCTTGAAGAAGTTCCCCATGTACCTGGCTGGTGGAGGTGGGAGGCGGCGACCAGCAGCTCTATAGTGTCCACAGGCAGGGAATCTCCATGTGGCTTGTAGTTCTCCTGAGTATACAGTGGAGAGGGGAGGGGCCTCTGACCTGGGATGTATCAGCAGCACAAGCAGAGCCGACTCACTGAAAGTGAAACTAATACCTGCCCGGGCCCCTCCCCTCCTCTCTCCACTGTTTACACTGACACTCGGGAAGAGAGACCCCACCGCATACAGGCACAATAGAGCTGCCGATCGCTGCCTCCCACCTCCCCCCACTGCATTACAAACGGCAAGCCAGAGGTGCAGGGAGAAATGCCAGGTCTTGGGCCCCCCCACAGCGGCAGAATGGAAGGGCCCAGTCGCAAGTGCGACTGCAGCGACCCCTATAGTTCCGCCACTGCATCCAGTCACAACTTCTTGCAAATGTTGCAGGGACACACCCAAGCATAACTTCTTGCAATCAGGGCAAGCACGCATCCAAACACAACTTTTGTAATCGTTGCAAACACGAATCCAAGTATAACTCCTTGCAGTCCGTGCAAGCACATGCAGTAATACGGACTTCTCGCAGTCACGGCAAATACATCTCCATTGACACAACTCCCTGGCAGTTGTTGCAAGCACGTATTTAAGCACAACTCTTGCAATCATTGCAGGGCTCGCATTTTAGCATGACTTCTTGCAATCAGTACAAACACATTTCCAGTGGCACACAATCAGTCACACATCATTCTTCAGTGGCACTTAATCAGCCAATTGTCTCCAGTGGCATCTTCATACGAGTCACTCATCAATTTCTGTATCATTTCTCGCTTAGGTCAGTTGAGTTCAGGTTCCACCCCACACCAGGTATCGTATTGCCACACACAGCTGGCTCCTCATAACACCATCAGGCTATACCTAGCCAGCATCCAGCATTTCTTGCCCTCACAGGACCCCAGAGAGTTATCCGTGTTTACGGCTCATACAGTAGGATCCTTTCTACGTGGCGTCCAGAAGCATCAGCCCATAGCTAACGGCAAACGCTTGCCCATCACAACTGCCGTCTTCAGGGACATGTCAAAACCTCAGACATTCCCCAGTCTAGTCATACAAGCAGCCATCTACCTGGCCCTCTGTGGTTTTCTACGGCCTAACAAATTCACTTTTCTACTTTTCTGGCACAGGCAGCCAGGTACTATGTAGACACCACTTGACTCGCTGGTAATACCATTATATCCTTCAGCTTGTAGTCTCTAAAACTCAACAATCCAGAACTGAGGTCTACAATAACCTCCTCCGAATTAACGAACACCACGCAGGCCAGCCTCCCCTTTGACAAGCTGACCCGTATCAGGTTAGTTCCCCAAGACTTCACACATACACGGGTGTGTACTAAGAAGTAGCTGCAGTCTTTCCTGAGAATGCGGACCTATCAATGTCAGAAGGTCCCGTACTAAGTGGATCGGTGTATCAATGATTATACCACCTACGTCGCCCTTGTCACCCCAGGTAGCGACAGATGCCACAGCCACCACAGGCATCGCAGCAATTTTTGGCCATCATCGGTTTACAAGTACATGGCCCCCAGAGACACTCCTAAACCCCGGGTTTACCCGGACTTCCTCCCTCTTCAAGCTACACCCGGTCATGGCAGCCGCTTAACTCTAGGGTCTTATCTGGACAGGACAGGCCGTGGCTTTGCCACCGACATCCAGTCCGAGACGAGCCTCTTAATGAAGCCAGGTCCACATCGCACTGTTATGTCCTTCTTGCGCAGGCCGGTGTAATTATCTTGGCAACACCAGTTTAATGTCCACTGCACGTTCGTTCCAGGCTGCCATCTTCTGGGACATGTCTACTATATTAACCAGTTCGCTATTTGGCCTTCTCCCCAGTTTGGTCATACAAGCAGTCATTTACTTAGCCTACCACGGGTTCTGGCGGCCCAGCGAGTTCACCCGCAGCAATCCCGTAGGCCAAGTTCTGTGTAATTGGCTCGCTGCCAACACCATTTCATCCTCCACCCTGCAGTGTCCAAAGCCCAGCAATCAAGCTCCAGGATAGACATCCATCGCTATAAAATAAACAACGTCCGGTGGCCAGTAACCATACTCGACCGCCTACTGTCACTCCTACCGGAACACTCAAACTCTAGTCCCCTATTACCTTTTCGGGCAACCCTCGAGTGCCTGCCAGTTCATCAAACACCTGGGGGTTCTTCTACGCTGCCTACACCTCGACCCCAGTCAGCACTCCGGTCACTCTTTAGTATTAGGGCAGCCTTTGCAGCATTTCAGCATGGGTCCCAGACCACGTCATCAAGAGACTTAGCAGGTGAAACTCTGCCTACCTCGCCCGGTACGTCCCCACTCCTTAAGTGGAAACGGCACAAGCATTCACCAAACTCGCTCAAATAAATAAAGCCAAAACTAATAAAACTACACCCCTACCTGAATGTTTTTGCCCCCTTATTTTGGCATACCGACCAGCAGACCAAGGCACACTTTCAGGTCTATTTCATATGGTAATCCACACTTCCAGGTCTATTTCCGATGGTAAGTTTTATGTTAACTACAAATGTTATCTATGTCCATATCGGACATAGGGCTCCAACCATAAGTAGGAAGGCCAGTATGGTGGCCTGAATTTATGGGAGGAGCCCGGGGGGTATTTAAGCAGCCCGCTCAGCTGTGGTGCTTGGCGGTTTCCTGTGCGCGATACCCACCCTCCCATCCCCATTTCAAGGCATTCATTTCATTCATTCATTTCATTAATTTCTCTCTACAGAATAATCATTTCTTAAACTAGGGTATGCCCCCTTATTTTGGCATACCGACCAGCAGACCAAGGCACACTTTCAGGTCCATTTCATATGGTAAGTCCACACTTCCAGGTCTATTTCCGATGGTAAGTTTTATGTTAACTACAAATGTTATCTATGTCCATATCGGACATAGGGCTCCAACCATAAATATATATATGTGCTATATAAATGCAATATGCTATATATATATATATATATATATATATATATATATATATATATATATATATATATGTATATATATATATATATATATATATATATATATATATATATATGTATATATATATATATATATATATATATATATGTATATATATATATATATATATATATATATATATATATATATATATATATATATATATATATATGTATATATATATATATATATGTATATATATATATATATACATATGTATATATATATATATATATATATACACTATAAATTCCTATCCTGCTGGTTTTGGGGTGTGTAATGGTGGGGAAGGTGTGCTCTGACTGTTCGGTGAAAGAAAGAAGTTGAAAGACTTCCTGCTTTCTCCAGAATACTCATCCAGCTTTGCGCTTCTCTCTCTGATTATCCACCTCTGGAATAGTGAATCAGAAAGTGAGAATTCTGTCACAGATCGTCAGTGAGGTGCCGAGATCGCACCTTCATAAACTGGCCGTTTCTGTGACAGTCAGTTACAGATTCACACTGTGCTGCGATAATCAGCGGAGAACATCTCTGCTGATTACCTCAGTTTTATAAACTGGTAATGACCTGAGATCAACGGTGAGACTCGGGATCGCCGCTGATCTCAGTTTCATAAAACGACACCTTAGTCCATGAACTCCTCCTCGCCCTGTTCATGGACTGGGCTTGTGTCAAAGTAAGGACCCCAACACCAAGCCCCCTGCACAGCACGAACTCTACGATGAGTACGTACACGCAACATGGCTAGAAAACGGTCGGCTGGTCAGAACGAAGTAACAGAAAGCACTGAAGAACAGCAAGGCCTGTGAAGAGCGACCTGAAAATCAGTAACGAACGGACAAGAACACAATGACAAGTCAATGGGAACTCGCTGCACGCACTGAAGACCAGATACAAACCCACAAGCACAAACTGAACAGCAGAAATACGATCTGAAAACCACGAGTCTGAAAAAGCGCGAATCGTCTCTCACCAAACTTTTACTAACACGAGATTAGCAAAAGGAGCCCAAAGGGTGCCGCGCTTGGTATTGAACTGCCCTTTTATAGTCTCGTTGTGCGTGGTGTACGTCACCGCGTTCTTGGCGTTTGGAAATTCCGACAACTTTGTGCGACGTGTGTATGCAAAACAAGTTTGAGCCAACATCCGTCGGAAAAAATCCATGGATTTTGTTGTCGGAATGTCCGATCAATGTCCGACCGTGTGTACAGGGCATAAGGGTTTGTGGCTTTTTGTTTTCTTGTGTATGATGACTTGAAACGCACATCAAATGCAAGTCAGCAGGTTCCCATGAACTTCAGCGGAGTAGTGTAACTGAAATTTCGAAGATGCGCTTGACTTTCTTTGCATTGCATTTACTTAGACGCAACAGATCCTACTGAGGTGTGTTTGCAGACAAAGCAGGTCAAATGCCTTTTCTTGTGAAAAAGACAATTTACATCTAAACTCATGCGTTTGAGCAGCACCAAAAGCAAAGGGAAAAGACTGTATTTGACATGAATGCCCACCTACATGGGCCCTAAATTTGTGCTGAAACCTTGTAACTTACATTTTGTGCATATATGATCAGTTTCACTGCATCCACATTCACATACTTGTGGGGAAGTGCAGCGTGGTGCGGCAGCAGTAAAAACTCAGATTCTGGTTGCAGAGAACAGAACCTGTATTAATCTAGAATTCAATAATTCACAAAAAGCCTGGTGGGAAGGCGCCATGACCGGGAAAATACACAGAATGTAACAGCAGTGTGTAGTGAAGCAGGTCTCAGATGTGCCGACAGAGTCTGGCCAGTCCTTACTCAAATGGGGAGGTCTCAAGGAAGGATGGCGTGTCCCTATCCCTTCCCTACTCATCTGGGACCTCTCCCTAATGCTGATCACTGTCTCTACCAGATGGTGACCTGTCCCTACACTACCCACACACAAAATGTGCATAACGTCTTGGAGCCAGGGCCCTAAATAGGCTCTGCCTGACCCAAGATGGCTGCCAGAAGCACATGGGGCTGCAGAATCCAACCGAATAGCCTCCCCAATTACCCAGGAAACCATAGGGGGAACTATGTTACTCCTAACTTCCCCTCCAACTGCAATGCCGCTGCAGTCGAGCCCCACCTACAGTGGAGAAACTAGACTGCACCTGCCTACATAATCCTAAACTAAAGTTTTCTACATGCATATTTTTACATTTGCTTTTGTTGTTTTTGCAGCAATGTCAACTGAATTACTTAATTTGAATGCCACCTTTTCTGAGATGCTTCTCTCTTACTGCATGTAACACAGTCCCCAAGGTAATGTGAGCAGTGAGATATTCCTGCCAAAACCTAAGATTTATCTTTCTCAGTACAGTTAAAAACTTAGACAATCTTTAAGGGCTATGTTCACTTTTGAATTGCAACGGTTCTGGGATGCTTCCATAATAATTTGCAGGCTGAAACTGTCCACATCACTTTACCTGCCTCATAAACCACAAATGATTCTTCTCCAGCAACATGAGTAAAGGGAGAGCAGTGTTCCTTGTCTGATTTACTTGCTACCACATTACAGGCAGGTATAATTCAAAGGTCTGACAAATTCACCTCCAGTTTTCTGATATCTGTACCCTGTTATAGGTCCAGAACAGCAAGAGGCTTGAGGACATTCATCTTACCACATCCTTTTGTTCTCATTTCTTTTCTTGCTAAGCAACTATCATTTCTGACACTAGCAGACATACTTATAAAGCAACAAACAATAATTTGCCAACAAACACTCACTGAATATTTACAACTGTAGCCATGCCCCCGTAGGGGATGCTGAATACTGTGGTTCACCTGACACCCTGCCCAGACAGACATCCATCTCTCAATCACTCAGAGATATAGAACAGTCCATAAGCTTTGTTTTTTTGTTTTTATTGAGGGGTTTCAACTTGGATGGGTAAAGGATAGTTATGGGATGCCCAGAATGAATCAGCACAACTTGCTTGGGACTTCTATATTATTATTATTATACAGGATTTATATAGCGCAAACAGTTTACGCAGCGCTTTACAACATGGGGGCAAGACAGTACACTTACAATACAAATCAATACAGGAGGAATCAGAGGGCCCTGCTCGTTAGAGCTTATAATCTAGAAGGGAGGGTCAAGAGGAACAAAAGGTAATAGCTGTGGGGGATGAGGTGATGGAGAAAATGAAAATGCAGTTGTTGTTAGGCGTGTGTAGGATAGGCTTTTCTTCTAAAGAGAAGTGTTTTCAGGGATCGTCTAAAAGCTAATAGAGTAAGAGATAATCGGACAGATTGGGGTAAGGCATTCCATAGGATTGGAGAGGCTCTGGAGAAGTCCTGGAGGCGAGCATGGGAGGAGGTGAAGAGGGAGATAGAGAGCAGGAGGTTTTGAGAGAAACAAAGAGAACGAATAGGTTGGTATTTAGAAACTAGGCTAGTGATATAGCTGGGCGCTAAGTTTTGGATGGCTTTGTAAGAAGTTGTTAGTATTTTGAATTACACTCCAGTATATAAACTCCAGTCTTCTCTCCAGCACAAACACTTGCTTAAGACCTCTTTTCCCTTTATTTCTCCAGCACTTCACTTGCTGCATAATGTTACTTCTCCAGCTCTTCACTTGCTGCAGACTGTTACTTCTCCTCCAGCACTTCACTTGCTGCAGACCATTACTCCTCCAGACTAGCTAGCACCACATGGTTAGGTCTGACACTAACTCAGCCAGGCCTTTGTGAAATTTGCCCTTTGCAGGCAGGGACGCGGGCCCCCACAGTGTAGAAAGTTCTTGGTGCTAACTGTTCTCTTCCCAGCTACTGATCCCAGATAGCTCTCTTCAGGCCCTACCAGCCAGCTGTGCTGCAATGACCTCTCTCCTATTCTTCCCACAGTCCACTCCGCTGGTTCTGCACCCATCTGCAAACTCCCAGTTCTTTCAGGTGTGCTTCCCCAGTCCTCCCGACTGTGCTTCACTCACCAGCCCCCCAAGCTGTGACCAGTTGTCCTCCCTGGAGTCTCTTAGCAGTGTTCTCTCCCACTGTCCTCTCCTTGCTCTCTCATGTGCCTCTCTCCCAGGATCTCTTCTCTCCTCCTGGATGCACTCGAGCACAGGCCCAAGGTCACCCTCCCCAGACTGGGGAGATCCCCAATGCTCACCGGCAGCCTCCACACTCTCTTACTCCAGCATTTCCATCCGACAACTCCTCCCCTGCTGGGCTGACCCTGTGTCAGAGGAGTTCTCCGAATAGATTGGCTATTGGGCGCTCCAGTGTGCACCGGTTCGCGCCAGTCCGCGCTGCTGTGCGGGCACGCATGGCGCTTGGCGCCAGCCACCCTATTTAGTCTGCTGGAATCTTCTGCTCGGTGCTGTCCGATCTGCAGCTCCCAGTTCCTGACTTCCTGTTTCCTGTTTGCTTCTTGTTTGCTTCCTGTTTGCCTGTTTGATCGCCTAAGTGACCCCGGCCTGCCTTTGGACTTCTCTTGTTATCCGCCTGCACCTGACCACGGCTTTCCTTGACTACGACTCTGCCTACTCCTTTGTACCATGCTGCCCGCCTGCTGCCAACCCTGCCTGTGACCCGGACTTTGAGCCTGCCTGCTCCTCTGTACCTCGCTTACCATTTGTTGCCAACTCGGCCTGTGACCGGACCAGCCCACTTTGCTCCTGCTCTGCACCAGCTGCCTAGACTCTTACTTTCTAGGACTTCCAGACCATACGCATCAGGATCCTGGGCCTTACCTCCGCAAGTCACCTGCCAGGCTCTCTTATCACTCTGCGCTCCTGTGCCTTCTGTTTACACTACCAGGGGCCGGGAACCAGATACGTACGGGAGGCCTCCCCTGCTATACCGGGTTCGTCAGTCAGGTACGTGTAAGTCTGACACCCTGGGTATTTAAGGAGGCCTGCCCACTGCCAATCCAAGTTGGGTATTGGTCAAGGCTCTTTAGAATACCCCAGACACCTCCACCTCCCCTCTCCTCCTCTCTTTCCAGAATGTTCTGGAAAGAAGAGGTAGGTCTTGATGATGCTGCCTGTGAGTCACCAGCTGATACCCTGAGCCACTCCCAGCCCAAAATGAAAACAAGCAGGCCTAGCCACCAGCTAGGCCTGCCTACATTTTCCTACTCTGGTAGAAAATCCTAACATCTACGTACCTAGAGGGTGCTACACAACATTTATAAAACACATTTAAACATTGAAAAAACACCAAGTGGTCCATTGAGTCTGTCAAATTATTATTTATTTTTTATACATTTTATACATAAATGCACTTACTGTTGACTGGTTGACTGACTCACTACCTCTGCTTGAAGTCTATTCCAAGAAAACACTGCTCTCCTGAATCTTATTCACACTCTTATGCCCCGTACACACGGTCGGATTTTCCGACGGAAAATGTGCGATCGGAGCGTGTTGTCGGAAATTCCGACCGTGTGTGGGCTCCATCGGACTTTTTCCATCGGATTTTCCGACACACAAAGTTTGAGAGCAGGCTATAAAATTTTCCGACAACAAAATCTGATCGCGTCAATTCCGACCGTGTGTGGACAATTCCGACGCACAAAGTGCCACGCATGCTCAGAAGAAATTCCAAGACGGAACAGCTCGGTCTGTTAAAATTAGCGTTCGGAATGGATAGAGCACTTTCGTCAGGCTGCAATCTTTTAAAATTGCTTAATACAGCGCACTCTCTTCTTCTTTATAATGCAGGAAGAACGAAGTAGTTTTGCTGCTGATATTGACACAAACTTCTTTCTTTATTATTTATCGTGATTCCCTCAATATATTATGATTTGTCACATCTGACCAAAAATCTATATCATTTTTTTTGTGTTTTTGTTTTTTTAAAGCCTGATGTGATTTTTTTTTTTGGTTTGTATTTTTTTCAAGGCTGATCTTGTTTTGTTTTTTTTAGTTATTTAACATCCAGAATATTTTTGTGTGTGTTTTGTGTGTCAAGTTACCACAACACCATTATTATCTTGTATTATTTAATCTCAAGGAGGTAGCTTGGTGTTGGTGTCTCTTGTTAATTTCACATTGTATTTTGAAATGTAACTGCCTCCTCACAAACAAACTGTCCTTTTTGAACGAAAACACACATAGGCGAGTCTAAATGAAACCAAAAAACATTTATTAAGGGCTCAGAACCAAACAAAGAGGGAGGCAACGCTGGAGAAACAGCAGAAATTGGTGAAGCCTTTGACCCCCAGGGCACACATCAATTATTTTACTGCAAAATTGGTGGCCTGAGGAGTCCATATCTAAGGGAGTGCAGTCTGGTCCAGAAGTCCCAGAGATCCGGAAAGCAGCAGATGACATCTGTGTCCCCAGGCTGTGGTCATACAAGAGGCTACATCTTTTGCCAGACCAAACTGAACCCAGGTCATCACTCTCTGGTCTTCCTTCCACGTTTCCTTCCACGCTGTGGCTGTGGTGGTGTAGTTGTGGCAGGAGGAGGAGGATGTTCCAACTCAATCACGTGGGTATTGGGTGTGATTTCGCCCCTCACCCCCTTAGTTAAGACTTTATAAAGAAGGTCCTCACACAGCTGGCGTTGGCCCTCCTGCATGCCCTGCAGTTTGGTGGTAGCCATGCAGGCAAAGGCCTCTTCAGGAGTGGGGGTGGCTCTGAGGGACGCAGAAGCCTCCTGAATGAGCCTGAGTGCTGAATCCTGCACGTGGCTCCCCTTCCTGGGTCTTTTGTTTGGAAGGCGGGGGGGAGGAACCTGCGATTCGGTCAGGCTCCTACTGGTCCCAGGCTTCTCCTGGCTGCCACTTAGGACCGCCTCCTCCTGGCTGCCACTAATCCCCGCCTCCTCCTAGCTGCCACATTCCACAGCCTCCTCCTGTGTGCCACATTCCAGAGCCTCGTCCTGGCTGAGGTCTTCCTGTGTATGAAAAAGGGACATAGTTTTAGTTTTTACTTGATCAATCACACACAATTTTCATATCATGACTGTTGCAAATTGAATGTTAACAAATATAAAAGACTATCCTTCTGAGCCCAGCATTTTTCATTCTTGTCCCAATTATTTTTGTCCACTACTGTCTATTGATACGTAAACACCTTTATTAAATCAGCAATTAGTGATCAATAATAACATCTAGTAAACATCATTTATTTATTGACCAGAAATCTGTAGAAGAATGCTATACCTGGCTCAAGCTGGGCTTCTCCACTTCTTCCTGGCTGGAAGTCCCAGGTTGGACATCGGAAGCCTCAGCTGGGGTGGAAGGAAGAGTGGAAGGAAGGGTTGAGAGGTATTCCCTGACTCCAGTCTGGTCTGACAGAAAACGAAGTCTCTCATAGTACCAGAGCCTGGGGACATAAACATAAACGTAGATAAGTGCTCCTCAGGCCACCAATTTTGGCTTTTAAATAGGGGATGGTTGCTGTGGGGACCACCGGCTTCACCAACTCCAGCAGTTTCCCCAGCGCTGTCTGCCTCTTTTGTTTATGATTATAATGTGGATGTTTCACCTGCCACAACACAAGACAAACCCTAATGTCAGGCAAAACTCTCCTAATCTTGTTACAATATAGGCCTCAATCTAGAAGCAGTATAGGCCCAAGTTTAGATCTTACCTTCGTTATCATGATCGGCGCCTCCGATACTCCTTCCTCCGCTCACAGATCGTACGTACTACGCACGCGTGTTACGCATTATACACGCTGCGCATGTGTGAAACTCCGCCCGCCCCTGACGTTCTTTCTATTCTATTCCCCGCCCCTTCTCCTTCGGCGCAGTGGGAGAAGAGCACATGGCGGAGACACAGCAGGTGTCAGATAATTACAGCAACGAGGAGGAAGGGGAGGAAAGCCCAGAGCCTGAAACGTCCCGATCCAGAAGGAGACGATTTAAGGCCTCAAATATGTCCTTTGGGGAGATGTTGGAGATGGTGGACATCCTGAAGAACGCCGACTATGACGGGAACTATGGACCTTAGCCCAACCCCAATGTCCGAAAGGCCAAGATCATGGCGAAAGTGGTCAAGAGTCTGCACCGGAATTTCGGGGTACGACGATCGAAAGATCAGCTCAGGAAAGGGTGGTCGGACCTAAAATTAAGAGAGCACGAGCAGTACAGAAAGATCCGGAGAGTGCTGCAAAAAAGTAAGTAGTTGTGCTGTGTTCCTTTTATTTATGTTTATTACATTCGTGCTGCTCCATGTGCTTTTCTTAACTGTTAACCAGTTTAAAATGGCAACTTTCATGTTTATGGGCACATTATTTGTTCGTATAAAACATTGTTCGTTCGGCCTAGAAAACACCATTGTTTTGGCCATATGCATTTGCCCACATTTTTTATGGCCTACTTGTCTGCAAATAATTTGGTTGTGTAGATGGGTTTGTAAATAGAATGAAATGCAAACTAGATTCTGTGTAAGGGCTCTTTCTCACGGGGCGGATCAGTGATGATCCGCCCCGTGAATATCCGCTTGCTCAGCGGAGATCACTCCGCCGATCCCCGCTGAGCAGGAAGATGACAGGTGCATCGCTGCACACTGTGCAGCGACGGACCTGTCAGAGCGCCGCTCTCCCCTATGGGGGGATCAGATGATGACGGACCGTAGTGTCCGTCGTCACCCGATCCGATCCGAAAACGGATGGAAAAGTAGGTTTTTCCTCCGTTACACTTTTCGGATCGGAGCGGGTCGGATGTCAGCGGACATGTCACCGCTGACATCCGACGCTCCATAGAGATTCATGTATGTCCGTTTTTCATTCGAAAACGGAAGGATGAAAAACGGACATACGGATCGTTAGTGTGAAAGAGGCCTAAGGAGAGGACACTCAGCAGCAGTTTTCACACCTGGAAGCTGGAGCACTAGTGTGGGACACATGAACACCCTTTTTATTAGGGGGCTCACACAGGTGCTCCAGTGTATACTATAGGGGTGTCTCCATCTGTGAAGCTTGTACAAAACAGGTAAGTATTCAAGCTTGACAAAGGACAAAAATATTTCTTCATCATGCAACTCTGCCAAAACAGACAATTGTACCCCACTTCCAAGCAATGTTTCATATTCCTATTTCTGCCATCAAATATCTGTGTGTTAAGTATACCTATTTTTTTTTTACAAAAGGGATAAAAGACTCGGAGGACACCCCTCATCCAAGGAGACCACAGACCCCCCACCTCTGGAACAAGGGGAAATCCACCCAAGCCAAGCAGAGCAGGAGGAGGAAGACATGGTGGAAATTGGCACCACATCAGGTGAGTGTCTGTGACCACAGGCTCATCTAAGAGATGGATGCAGGCATATTTATAATACATGGTGTTTTTTTGTTTCTATCTTTTAGGTGATCGTGATTAGGTGATCGTGATGTTGTGGATCCAGGGCATTTCACCTCGGAAAGTGCACAGATCCTGATTGGGGAGATCATGGGGTGTAATAGGGACTTGGAAAACATCCTGAAAAACATCAATGATGTTCAACAAAAAATGAAGAACATCATTGATGTTTTAGGGAGAGTTTAAAACCCCTCAAAATCCCTTATTTTTTGGCGCTTTTTGTGAGCTAAAATTTTTTACCATTTTTGGACATATTTGCGAAAAGCCAAATTTTGAAGAGGCACACAGTGTGTCAACATGTGCTATCTGCCATCACGGGAGATAAATTGACGCGTTTTGTGGGTGCAACCCCTTCCTCAATAATAAAGTAGCTGTGAGGAAGGGGTTGCACCCACAAAACACGTCCCTTGATCCCCCGTGATGGCAGCTAGCACATGTTGACATTCGGGAATTGGTGTGCATCTTCAAAATTTGGCTTTTCTAGGGGTGACTTCACCCCATCTGAACGCAATATCAAACACAGTTTGTAAATACTCATGTCTGATATTGCCTTCAAGTTCTACCAAATGTGAACTTTGTAAGTTCAAGATTTGTGTCTTTCTTGTTGATTTTAAACATGCTTGTTTTATCTTAAATGGACATTTCTACTTTTTCTAATGTGACCCCAAAAATTGTTATACAACAAACATGTTGGTTTGTTTTAAAAACCTTTTCTAAATGCACATGTGATTGTGCTGGTATTAAAAAGATTGTTAATCAAGAATGTGTGGATTATTGTTTCAACACTCCAAAACTTTTGTTGTGCTCTAATTGGTGTTTTCTGTGACAATGGGGGTTATTTCCTAAGGGAAAATCCACTTTGCACTACAAGTACAGTTTCAAGTGCACTTGTAGTGCAAAGTGTCTTTGCCTTTAGTAAATAACACCCAACAGTGCTTTGTAAGGTTACACAATCACGCCATTTTCAGGACCACATTTCTGTCAGGGTCAGCTACAAGAAACACAAGCAGTAAATGTCACCAAAAATTTTAGTAGTTAATTATTTTTTTTTATTTGAAAAAGGTTTCAGACATTGTCTGGCATATTGATAGCCCCCCTACCCGCAAAGTATTCAAGGTATCTTAGACGGACATCACGGGCACTCAGGGGGGGCAAGCCAGGAAGGCCACTTTCAAGCGCCGTCAGGTTGGTTCATTTTGAATTCCAGCCTCAGGCCCAAATGAGCAAGCATAGTTGGCAGAATGTTGCCGTAAAAATTTGTGTATAACACAGCACGCCAGGATGATATGATTCAGTTTGTACTCCGCCATGTGTATGGGTGTAAGAAATAGGCGGAACTGGCTGGCCGTGATTCCAAACGTGTTCTCCACCACCCTTCTGGCTCTGGCCAGCCGGTAAGGACCTGGATGATGGCAGAACAGGTCTCTGGGATAATGATGACAGGCATCGCCTGGGGGAGATGCCTGTCGAGAACTTCAAGTCCTGCAGGCTAATCCCCTTCGCCAAGTACCGCAGGGTGGCGACTAGCCTCTGCTTCGGAGTGATGGCTTGCCTCATGCAGGTATCCTGCCTGCTAATATAAGGGGTCAGCAAAGCCAACAAACAGTGAAATACGGGGTCCGTCATCCTGAGAAAGTTCCTGAAATCATCAGGATTATTCTCACGGATCTCACGGAGCAAAGGCATCTGACAGAACTGGTCACGCTGAAGCAACCAATTCTTGGTCCATGAACTCCTCCCCACCCTGTTCATGGACTGGACTTGTGTCAAGGTCAGGACCCCAACACCATGCCCCCGCACAGCACGAACTCTACGAGGAGTACGTATACGCAACATGGCTAGAAAACAGTCGGCTGCTCAGAACGAAGTAACAGAACACACTGAAGAACAGCAAGGCCTGTGAAGAGCGACCTGAAAAACAGTAACGAACGAACAAGAACACAATGAAAAGAGTCAATGGTACTCGCTGCACGCACTGAAGAGCAGATACAAACCCACACGCACAAACTGAACAGCAGAAAACGATCTGCAAACCACGAGTCTGAAAAAGCGCGAATCGTCTCTCACCAAACTTTTACTAACACGAGATTAGCAAAAGGAGCCCAAAGGGTGCCGCACTTGGTTCTGAACTGGCCTTTTCTAGTCTCGTCGTACGTGGTGTATCGGAAATTCTGAAAACTTTGTGCGACCGTGTGTACGCAAAACAAGTTTGAGCCAACATCCATCTGAAAAAATCCATGGATTTTGTTGTCGGAATGTCCGATCAATGTCCGATCATGTGTACGGGGCATTACTGTACTTAAAGGTTTCAGTTAAATCTCCCCTTTCCCTTCTTTCCTCAAGACTGTACATATTAAAGTGGTAGTAAACTGCAAGAAAATAAAAAAAATTCTCCCTGCAAATAATGTCATAATGTGCTAGTATGCATCACATACTAGCACATTACGAAAGAGTTATGTTCTGGGACCTCCATCTTCATCTGGTCTTCCTTTGCGGGCAGCTGCCGTTTGACTGGAGCTGCGATTACATCACTGCGCTGCTAAAGTAAATATCTCCTAAACGGTGCACGTTTGGGGGATATTTACTGTGCCTGCAGCTAAGCCCTTACTTTTATATATATTATTTTAAAAAAGCCTTTACTACCACTTTAAGTTGCCGCAGTTTTGACTGATATGTTTTGTTTCCCAGACCACTCACTGTTTTTATCCTTATCTTTTTGTAGGTGAGGTCTCCAGAACAGAACACAGTATTTTAAACAAAGTCTAAGGCAGGCACAATTCCCCCATTAACACAGACAGTGCTGACAGGGGAATCCCTCCTGCCGGCCACTGTGTTCTCCTGGCGGGGGGGCACTGGGGAAGCCGTCCCGGCCAGGAGAAGAGAGTGATTAGTGCTAGCAGCTATAGCAGCCGCTAGCGATAATCGCACGTAAAATCCAGCAGATTGGTTGTACCCACATTGATTGATCGATCAGTTTGGTACATTCAGCCTGCCCATACACAGTTTGAATTTTGGCTGGTTCCTGCTGAACTGGCTAAGTTTCGAACCACTATGACCTGCCTAACTAAAGATCTATAATAAGGGGATCAAAACCTCCTTCCTCCTGCTGATGATACACCCTAGAGTTCTATTCACTTTTCTCACTGTTTGACCACTCTACTCATTTTTCAAAATTAAATAAGTACTTCAAAATCTTTTTCCTTTGCAGTTCTGGTCAATACTCTGCCATACTACTCTGGTGATACAGATCGCAGCTAGTACTGTGTGAGCATTATTGAAATATTATACATGCTATTATACATGC
Source organism: Lithobates septentrionalis (assembly GCA_037952835.1). Classification (NCBI taxonomy): domain Eukaryota; kingdom Metazoa; phylum Chordata; class Amphibia; order Anura; family Ranidae; genus Lithobates; species Lithobates septentrionalis. The sequence continues at coordinate 1,499,827 of JBBDGP010002504.1, read as the reverse complement.
TTTGTCCCAAATCACTTTCCACACCAGAACTTTGCTGATATGTTTTTCCTATCCAGTCAAAATTGATGCTATACACCCAAGTGTCTGGCATAAAGTTTGTAGGAATCCGCTGCCCTCTACTGTCAGCTACTAGTATCATACTGTAATGTAGAATTATGTATGTCACTTCCTGACTCAGGGGTTGTTGGGAGAAGATCCTGGAAGGAGGAAATGGAGAGAGAGAAGGCCTCAGTCACATGTCCTGTCCATGCTACTAATACCAGATCTTGAGTGTATTACTAAATCCTTGTGACAAACAGAGTATATCTGTCTCATTACTATTTCACATGCACAGTGGCAAATAACTAGATATGCATTTCAGACTGGTTGGGTAATGGCTGAAAGGTTTGCTTATCACCGCAGATCTTAACTTCAGGACTCCAACTCAAAGACAGACACTGCATCATCCTCAGGGGCCCCTGCAATGGGACTTTGCTGCAACATTCATCTGGAGGTATCTCTTTAAATAACTATATATACCCGAGTATATGTGCACAATTCTACCAGTACTCCAATTAGGCCCTTTGCTGATAATATCTGTTTTGTACAAGCTTGTCGAATTTCAATACTAGTATGCATCTACATTATCTGCTTTTGTATCTCATGTAAGCTGGAACTCTGGGGACTCTGATGTAAGCTGGAACACAAGAGACTTTGATGTAAAGGGGGCTCTGATTTGAGGGAGGACTCCTATGTAGGAGGGAATTCTGAGGACTATGATGTAAGGGGGAAGCTCTGGGAACTGTGATGTAAGGGAGGACTCTGACATGGGGGGGACTCTGAGGACTCTTATGTAAGGGAGAATCTGGGGTCTGTGATAGTGACTCATAATGTACGGGGACACTCTAGGGACTCTTGATTTTATGGAGGAACTCTGAGGACTCTGATGTAAAGGGGGACTCCAGGCGCTCTGTTGGGGGCATTCTGGCTGCTGCACACTAATGCCCCGTACACACGGTCGGATTTTCCAATGGAAAATGTCTGATCGGAGCGTGTTGTCAGAAATTCCGACCGTGTGTGGCCTCCATCGGACATTTTCCATCGAATTTTCCGACACACAAAGTTTGAGAGCAGGATATAAAATTTTCCGACAACAAAATCCGTTGTCGGAAATTCCGATCGCGTGTACACAAATCCGACGGACAAAGTGCCACGCATGCTCAGAATAAATAAAGAGATGAAAGCTATTGGCCACCGCCCCGTTTATAGTCCCGACGTACGTGTTTTACATCACCGCGTTCAGAACGATCGGATTTTCTGACAACTTTGTGTGACCGTGTGTATGCAAGACAAGTTTGAGCCAACATACGTTGGAAAAAATCCTAGGATTCTGTTGTCGGAATGTCCGAACAAAGTCCGACCGTGTGTACGGGGCATAAGGCTCCATGCACACTGGGCTTAAAAAAAAATTTCCCTTGGAAAAAAAAATGCTCATATAGAGTGTTTTTGTACAAAGTTTAGCCATGTTTTAGGAGAGTTTAGCATTTTATCTGCCAGAAAGTTCCAATCAGAAATGCCAACCAGAAGGGTTTTTTCTTCCTCTAATCACTGAGCTCAAAATATGCCTCTAATCGTCCTATTGTGCATGGACACATAGAATAACATTGAGCTGCTTCTACAGGAAAAACACTAAACTCCTCTATAAGCAGCAATTTTTAAGCCAGTGTGGATGGAGCCTAAAGGTTGTTTTGTATTTTACTTATAACTGACCCCTGCACTGTATACATGTTATGCATACAATCATATACACAGTGCCGGGACAAGGTTTTCCATTGCCCAGGGCAAAAATGCTAAACTGCACCCCCCTCTCCCAAGTGGAGGCGGGGGTGGAATACTCTGCGGAACAAATGAGTCAGGCAATACGGAAGGTTGGAAACCATAGTTCGCCATAAACGGGGACAATCGGGAAGCAGAATTCAAGGCACTATTGTGAGCGAACTCTGCCCAGAGTAAGAGGTCTGACCAGTTGTTACCGTGGGCCTGTCTGAGACAATCACCTTGGGTAGCCCATGTAAGCGAAAGATCTCCCGAGCAAAAATGGAAGCCAGTTCCTTAGAAGTGGGCAACTTCTTAAGTGGGATACAATGAGACATTTTCAAGAACCGATCAACCACCATAAGGATAACTGTGTTGTCCTGGGAGTTGGGTAACTCCACAATGAAATCCATAGACAGGTGGGTCCAGGGGCTCTCTCCATAGGTATGGGTTGTAGGAGGCCCACTGGAAGGTGTCGTGGAGTCTTACTCTCAGCACACACGGAACAGGCAGCTACGAAGGCGGTTACATCAGCACGTATACTAGGCCACAAGAATTGTTGGGAAATGGCCCAAAAGAGTTGATTCTTCCCAGGGTGGCCAGCAGCCTTGGGAGAATGGTAAGTCTGGAGCACAACAGTACGGAGACTCTCTGGGACAAAGCAACGGTCACAAGGTTTCTCAGGAGGAGCATGGACCTGAGCAGCAAGAATTTTGTCACTCAAAGGAGAAGATGTCTTATTGAGATGAAACCGGTCGGGACAGGCTCTGCTGATGCCACTGCGAAATTTGAATTTACATACATGCCTTTTAATGCCTTCTCAAATGTGAGTGACCATTTTACTTATTTCAATAAAATGCCTTTTATGTAAATGGAATCACACAATGTGGCCCAATTTTTTTCCTTTTATATATATAATAAAGGGAGGATACATTCTTGATCTTTGGTCACTGTTCCCTTGGATACCCATTGATGTTATACATTGTGACGGACCCCTGCCTGATTGGTCTACATCGGAAACCGTGCATGCTAATATTCTTCCCTGGGTGTGTTACACCACAAGCTCTGTTGACTCATCAGGCGTATGCCTAGTTGGGTTCAACTTGTCTGGTAGGATATGGGAAGGTTCCCCCATGGGGGGTTTTTAAAACCCCCCTGGGGGAACCTTCCCTTATCCTTTCTATGTATCTTGGGGTGCGCAGCCTGAACTCTCATATATGTGTGTTTTCTACTTTTTTTTGCAACTTGTCTGGTAAGCCTCTTTCCTTTTGGTGGTGGATTATCAACAGACAACTAGTTCACAGATTTATTTTGCGAATCACTTTATATATTGGAATCACTTTAGGGAATTTCATTCTAATATATATATATATATATATATGCACTGTTGGCTTATGTAAACATCATCATTATTGTTGTTTGTATATTAGAGTAATATTGTATGTATTTTATCATGGTTTATGCACATCAGTAATGATTTGTTACTAGTTTGATCCCGTCAGGGGAATCTCACTTTCACCTTCACTTTTAGTGCTGCACTTTACCACTTTCCCAAAGGAGAAGTGAGACTGGTGCGAATTGTAGCCAGAATACGATCAGGAGGGATCACAGGAACCGGAACCGACTCCAACTTGTAAGTGGAGAAAAATAGTTGTGACAAAGCGTCAGCCCTTACATTCTTAGTACTGGGTAAGAATGAGACATTGTAATTGAAACTAAACAAGAAAAGAGCCCATTGCGCCCTTCTGGGAGAGAGGTGTTTAGCCTCAGACCAGAATGCGAGATTCTTATGGTTAGCAAGAATGAGAACCGGCACAGTGGTACCTTTGAGGAGATGTCTCCATTCTTTCAGGGCTAAAATGTTTGCTACAGCTCTCTGTCACCAATCTCATTATTGCACTCCGCAGGTGACAATTTCTTGGAAAAGTAGCCACAAGGATGCATAGTGCTCTCAGAGGTAGGACGTTGACACAGAAGGGTGCCAACTCCAGTCTTAGAAGCATCAACCTCGAGGATAAAAGGTAATCAAGGATCAGGATGTGCCAACACAGAAGAAGACACAAAGGCAGCCTTGAGACTCTCAAAGGCCATAATGGAGTCAAGAGACCAACTCTGTGGGTTATCGTCCTTTCTGGTCAAATCAGTGAGGGTGTCACGTACCTGGTAGGTTGTGAGCCTGAAGTGCAGAGAAAGACCTCCCTTACAGCTCCCACTCCCGCTCCCCTGGAATGGAAACAGAGGGTCAGGAGTGAAGAGTGGTATGGGTGCCTGGCAGGATCAACAGCTGCTGGAAGTACAGTAGTGATGGCACCCTCCTGAATCAGGAACCTGAAGACAGAAACTGGAATGCAGGTAGGACCAGGAACCCAACAGGTAAGCAGGCCGGATAGTGGAATGCTGGACTGGAACCAGGAACAAGCAGTAGGTAGCAGACTGGAACGCTGGGCTGGAACCAGGAACAACAGCAGGTAGTAGCCTGGAACGCTGGACTGGAACCGGGAACAACAGCAGGTAGTAGTCTGGAACGCTGGACTGGAACCAGGAACAACAGCAGGTAGTAGCCTGGAACGCTGGACTGGAACCAGGAACAAGCAGTAGGTAACAGACTGGAACGCTGGGCTGGAACCAGGAATAACAGCAGGTAGTAGCCTGGAACGCTGGACTGGAACCGGGAACAACAGCAGGTAGTAGCCTGGAACGCTGGATTGGAACCGGGAACAACAGCAGGTAGTAGCCTGGAACACTGGACTGGAACCAGGAACAAGCAGTAGGTAACAGACTGGAACGCTGGGCTGGAACCAGGAACAACAGCATGTAGTAGCCTGGAACGCTGGACTGGAACTGGGAACAACAGCAGGTAGTAGCCTGGAACGCTGGACTGGAACCAAGAACAACAGCAGGTAACAGCCTGGAAGCCGGTATATACAGCGGAGGGTCAACAAGCCGGTGGTCGGTAGTGGTCGGACAGCAGAGGTACCAGGGGTAATGCAGAGGGATAGTCAGGCAAGCCAAGAGGGTCTGGTGCAGGCGGATAGCAGGATGGTCAAACAGGAAGCCGGGTCAAATAACAGGATACACAGATCAGATCAGGAAACACTCACAGAACGCTGTAGAGCAGACAGCGGGGATGGAGTGTGACAGGCCGGTTTAAATAGCCCACCTGACACCAGCGGGAGTGCGCGCGCGCGTGCCCGTGCGTGACCGCACCCGTGAACGTGTGCGCATGCGCAATGGAACCCGTGGCCTAGTTCCCGTGCGCCTGGGACGCCGGTTACTGGCAGGATCTTCATGACAGAGGGGCTTGACCAGAGATGAGAAGTTATGAATAAACTTCCAATAATAGTTGGCAAAGCCAAGAAAACGCTGCAAAGGACGTAAACCCACGGGTCTGGGCCACTGTAGGACTGCTAAAAGTTTCTCTGGGTCCATCGAAAAACCAGCAGTGGAAATGACATCACCCAGGAATTTAACCTGTTCACAATGGAATTCGCATTTCTCCAATTTACAATAGAGATTGTTCTCTCTTAGTTTCTGAAGCACACGACTGTCAGGAAGGGCACGGCAGCAATGAAGATGGCGACCACAGAAGCTCCCCTGTTTTGCATGTCCCACTGAGAAGGGATGCGCGGGCACATTTGCACGCACCTATGCACACGTGCACACGCTTGCGCCCTAGTGCCGCACAAAATGCCAACGTTGGCGCACGCACGCGTCCTGTAACGTTTGTGGCACTATTCAAACTGCCTTACTTCCTTGGATTGGTGCTGTCTGGTCTACAGTGTTACCTGTGATCCCTGATTCTCGTTTGCCTGTACCCGTTCCTGTTGACCTACCCGGCTTGCTCCTGACTATTCCTGTTATCTGCCTGCACCTGACCTTCTGCTACCTTGCTGCCAGCCTGTTGACAAACCTGTCTGTACCTGAGACCACGTCCCTGTCTGCTCCATCTGCTACCTTGCCGCCAGCCTGTTGCCAAACCTGCCTGCACCTGACCCTGCTCCAGTATCTGTAAGGGATCCTATCCCACACTCCGCTTGAGTGCTTCCGTCAATATACCACTTGCTCCCAGTCTGAATCTAGATATCAGATATTCCAACCGCTCACAAGTCCAAAACAAGACGAGACTTGCTTAGATGCTAACATGGATTGTTTTATTAGAACCAGAATACAGTCTTATATACAGTAGAAGAGGAGGTCCCCCCTCCTGCTCATATTACTCTAACAATACACCTGTAACCTAATTAACCTAATTAACATGAGCTAGTTTACTAAATCATTTACCCAGACTAGACGACTCAGAGACATGACCTTTAGGACACAGACTTGTGGTCACCGAGCTTCACACAGTAATATAAACAAAATAGCAGGAGCTAATTACAATTAACAATACAAACAACAATGAGTTGAATACTCTTAGAAGCTGTGGTAAGCCAGACTAGACTTATTTATAATAAACACATTATAGCAGACAACAAGACAGGTAGTTGGAGTTGATGATATTAGCATCTCCTCACAGTATATCTCCCAACGGTATGAATCAGTCACTATTTCTAATATGGCAAATAGAGGGTCCCCAGAGTCTGTGTGTCCTGGGGGACAAGGACCCGAATCCAAAGTAACAACACCTCAAGGGTCCCCCCAAATGCCAGGGCCCATAATCTGTAGGCAAGAGGCTGGCATTCAGTCCCCTCCAAAAGCCTCTGTCCCGGGTGAGTCTGTCACAGTATCCGTCTGCTCTGGACCCGCGTGCCAACGCTTCCAGTCCATCTGCCTGCACTTGCCTGAGCTCCAGTCTCCAGTTCGACAGCTGTTCCTGGATCCGTTCCAGTTCCTACTTCAGTTCCGGTCCAGCTCTTCTGCTAACAACCTTGCCAGGCACTCGTGCGACGCTGCACTCCTGCGCCTCCTGCTTTCTCTATCAGGGGCCTCGAGGTGTAAGAGAGGCCTCCCTCTGCATATCAGACTCTACCACCAGGTATGTGACAACGACAGACATCTGTGTGGTGGCTCTTCAGGGACTTGAAAAATATGAGTATTTAGTAGGTGAGGTTGAAAAAAGACACAAGTCCATCAAGGTTGGACTTGATGGACTTGTGTCTTTTTTCAACCTCACCTACTATGTAACTATGTAACTATGTAACTATGAAGATATCGTCGAGATAAACCAACACACATAACTGCAACAAATCTCAGAGGACATCGTTAATAAATTCCTGGAAAACTGCCGGGGCGTTACAAAGGCCAAAAGGCATTACGAGGTACTCATAATGGCCTGTTCTGGTATTAAACGCAGTTTTCCACTCATCGCCCTCCATAATCCTCACGAGATTGTATGCCCCTCTCAAGTCAAGCTTCGTGAAAACCGTTGCTTCCTTGAGGCGGTCAAATAACTCCGTAATCAACGGAATCGGGTAGGCATTCTTAATCGTGAAATGATTGAGACCCCTATAATCGGTACAAGGTCTCAGTTCATCACTCTTCTTCTTCACAAAGAAGAAACCAGCACCAGCAGGAGACAAGGATTTGCGTATGAAACCTCAAGAAAGTGCGTCTGCAACATACTCCTCTATGGCCTTATCCTCCAAGACCGACAAAGGGTAAACCCGGCCACGAGGAGGTATGGCAGCAAGTTGAAGGTCAATTGTGCAATCATACGACCAGCGTGGAGGCAAACTACAGGCTTGACCTTTGTAAAAGACATTGCTAAAATTGCGGTACTTCTCCGGCAGGGAGGAGAGGGAAGAGATGCACAGGACCTTGGCTACCTTCTGGAAGCATGTCTTACTGCATTGTGGTGACAAGGAGAGAATCTCAGCATGGAGCCAATCAAAAGAGGGGTTGTGCTTCTGTAACCAAGGATAACCAATAACCAGCGGAAACTTAGGGGAGGAAATAACTTGGAAATGGATTATCTCATGGTGAAGAGCCCCTACGGCCATGGACAACGGAACCGTCTCATGAGTCACATGGGCAGGCTCTAAAGGTCTCCCGTCAAGAGCCTCAATGGCAAGTGGAGTGTCACGCTGCTGCAGCGGAATCAATACAAAGGCAGCATCAATGAACAGGCCTGCAGCCCCAGAGTCGATTAGAGCCTGTATCTTGACGGACGACTCAGCCCAAGAAAGGGTGACCGAAACCAGGAGCTTATCCTTCGGGACAACTGGGGACAAAACAATGGCACTTAAGGTCTGTCCGTGACAGGACCTCAAGGTTCGGGCATTCCCTGGACGGGTAGGACAAGACTTTAAAAAGTGACCTGTCTGGGCACAATAAAGGCACAATCTTTCCCTCCTCCTAAGGGTTCTCTCATCCGCAGTGAGATGCGTGAAGCCCAAGTGCATGGGTTTATCTTCACTGACTGACTCGGTACCAGGAGGCATAGGAGGTGAGGGAGGCAAGGGTGGGGCTGCAAAGCTTAGAGACAAATGTACAGGAGGCTTCCGCAAGCGCTCCTTAAAAGAGAGTCTTTCTCTGAGTCTGGAGTCAATGAGGATGGAAAATGTGATCAATTTCTCCATCTCAGTAGGTATATCTCGGGCTGCTATCTCATCTTTGATGGTATCCGAGAGACCATGCGAAAAAACAGCCACGAGGGCCTTATTGTTCCAAGCAACCTTTGCTGCCAGAGTACGGAATTCAATGCCGTATTCAGCAACAGTTCTCATACTCTGTGTTAGAGAAATTATACTTTAAATGTCAGTTATGAAAGACGCCATTTTGATTATCATGGCCTAGAAATAAGCTATAGTGATAATATGGAGTCAGCAATATATATATACTCAGCAATATTATATGCTTAGATGTGCAGTTTTGAATATATCCTGTATTTTTGTGTTGACTTGGGGAGTTTTCAAGTCAGTATCCTGTAAGCATTGTTATATGAAGATAACAGTCTGTAACAGACACTTTCACCTTTCCTGTTCTGTCCAGAATAAAGTTGAAAATACATGAGACTGGGCATGTTTTAAGACAGGAAAGGGGGGTGTCCAGGGCTTATAAAAAAGACATGTACCACAGTATTTTCCTTAGAAATGATGAAGGCTGCATGAACGTGTAATTCATTTCTCTTGCATATGCAATAAATATTACCTTGATGCCCGAGGACGGTCTGAGATGGTGAAATTATTTCCCTAACAATTTGGTCCTTCGAAGAGCCGGGAGTCCTCCCCCGAGAAGCACTGGCCAACAGTGACCGATGACCGTACGGCAAAACTGTAAGTCCTCCATCTCAAATTAGATGTTAAAAAGAGGCCGGTCCGCTGAACTAGTGCCTCCCGGGCAGCGACTTACCGGATCAGCACAAGAGACCGCTCTCGGGACAAGGTAAGATTTTTATTTTTATTTTATTATCAACCTTTTGTGTTAGACTTGATTAGGAATTTGATGAATAAGGGATTTGAATATATACATACAATATAGAGATTGATTGAATGTTTATCTGTTTCTGTCCTATCTGCTTACTCTTGTTGAGGGGAAATAAGTGGTCACGTATTCCCCGTATAGATCCGTCTGTGGCCATCCTGGATGGGCAGACCTAGTGACTAGCCCGCGTTTTGGGAAGACGCGCTCAGGGCGACCTGGCGGCAGTCGAGCATTGCGGGTGTTCTCTCTTGTGTGTTTTTGTTCTCTTGTGTGTTTTTGTTTCTTCTGGTTAATTGTCATTTGATATAGGGGTATGGTCCCACACTAATATCCGGGTGCAGATAAAGGAAATTTGTCGATTGGATCTTAGATCCAGACAGCCTTGTAAACTGCAGAAAATCCCTTGGGGACACATAAATACTCCTAGATCAAAACCTAAAAGTACCCCCTGTTGATACAAGGGTGTTGCCTGATAGCTTTCCAGGCATATAAATACCCTTGGATCAAAAATACTTCCAGATAAAGAACCCCCCGTTGATACAAGGGTGTGGCCTGATAGATTTCTAGGCATATAAATACCCTTGGATCAAAAATACTTCCAGATAAAGAACCCCCCTCCGTTGATACAAGGGTGTGGCCTGATAGATTTCCAGGTAACAAATAGAGGACATTTGGCGGACCGCAGTGTTCATGCCAGCCTCATATGTTGTATTAATCCTGAGCAGGCACATAAATACCCTTGGATCAAGGACTGAAATATTAAATGTTTTGATATCAGTTTCAGAGAATTCAGTTTCCTCGTAATTCTGTAAATGCTCTCTACAAGTTAGTGAAGTATTAAGTAATGATAAAAGAACAGTCGGGAGAATACAGTCTCCCCGTAATTCTGTAATTCTCTAAGACACCAGTGTTTTAGCAATACACAAGATCAGTAATCTAGAAGTGATATATCATGACTAGAAAGTCTGTGAGTGATTGCAAGTGATAAGATACTGTGTGCGTGTGTTGTGTCATTGTGAGAAGACATTAACAAAAAAAGAGCTCTGTGTGCACGATAAACAAAGTAGGTATGATCCATGGAAAATCTGTTGGTGTGAATGAAGATGTTAAGTATATGTGTAGTCTAGACAAAGAGAATGTGACATTTCTTTAAATGTGGAAAACAAAGTATGATTTTGATGCGTTTTTAAATAAGGATTATTGTGTAATACTGTGTAGAAAGCTTAAAAATGATGCCGGCATGAAAATAAGAAAACAGAAGAAATTAGGCCTTCCCCAGGCAAAGAAATGGCTTGAGGAGGCTAACCATAGGTTTAATTCAGAAAACCATAAAAAGACTATGTTTTTGAACAAAAGAGGAGGACAATAATATGGATGCAATCTTGAAGGGGCTGCTTGCCCCTATATCAAGTTTGTTATCAAACACATGATCAACCATAGGATCTGCAGACTTTAGGGGCTGATAGAGTATGCGAGGCATGCTGTGCACTTCCAATCAAAAAAGAGAGTAAAGAAAGGGAAAGTGTTTTTGTAGATGAAGGTAATGATGTGTATGTCATTGAGAAGGAGAACAGAAGGATAGGAAACACCTGAACAAGGCCCCGCATTTAGGACTATGAAAAAAAAAAAAAAGAGAAGGGAGTGTTTCCTGTGAGGTAAAAGAGGTCACTTGGCAAAAGAATGTAGGTCAAACAGAGAGGAAGATGCATGAAGATGTTGGCATGTCTGCAGAGAGAGAGATACAGAAGAAAATGATGAGAAAGAATCTGAAATTTTGGATGTGTGCACTGTTGAAACTTGTTTACATGCTAAAGTCAAGTCAGAAATAATCTTGGTTGTGAAGGGTAGATGGCTAACATTTCTCTGTGATACTGGGGCTTGTAGGACCCTAATACACCCGCTGGATATGAAAAAGGTAAAGAAAAAGGTGTAGTATATGTAAAATCTGCAAAATGGGTTGATGCACCAGGAGGTCATGTCTGAAGGCCTTACTGTGGAAGATCCACAGACAGGTAAATAGGCTCAGTGTAAAATTGTCATTATGACTAAATGTCCTGTTAATTTGTTGGGTAGAGACATGTTGCACGCTCTTGATATTTCTGTCATTCCAGTGGAGGGAGGTCTCAGAGCCCATCGGCTGTGTGAAAAACAAATCACAGCCGTGGATAATGAGCCCTGATACTGGTACAGCCTGGAATTTGCAAACTGAGGGATTAAATATACCCAAAACCCTGGAAATAATTGACAAAGAGTCTGTGAGGAAAAGGTATAAGGTCCAGACAAACCTCTTTTGCACCATGTACTACAGAAAGACCTCTGGGCCTGATAAGTCCTATGAGAAACAGTTAATGAGTCTCACTAACACTGAAGTTCTATTAAAATGTCTGTACTGTGATAAGGAAGGAAATAGCGTGGCTACTTGTCTCCTACCACAGCCTATTAGGCAAATATACAGGCACCATACTGTACCTTGTGTTTCGGTCACCCAGAATTCCAAGGTATCATGGCATGAGCTAGGAGAACTTATCACGAACTGGGTCCAACTGACAGATGAGAAACTAAAATCCAGAGGGATTCAGAGGTATAGGAGGCATAAGGGAGAGAAAGATGGGTGGAGACTCGTGCAGGATTTACAGGCAGTCAATGGGGCCGTATTACCGAGGGCCCCGGTGGTCCCAGACATGCATGTCCTCCTGAACGAGCTCTACCCAGAGAACAAGGTATTTTCTGTTATTGATAACAGTAATCCTTCTTTTCCATTCCCTTACACAAAGACAGTCAGTTCTGGGTTGCATTTATGTACACGGAAAAAAAAAAGAGGTACACATACACTAGGTTATCCCAGGGATATTGTGAAAGTCCAACTACCTTCTCACAAAGAATGTCCAATAATTTGTCTCGGTTTGTACCTCCCAGTGTGTTAAATTCTCTTGTATTTGGATGACATTCTGGTAGTAATGTATGTAAAATTACCATGGTTCTGATGCATTTCCTCGCAGACCAAGGTCAAAAGGTCAGCAAAGACAAATTACAACTGTGGAAAGAAAAGGTGAAATATCTGGGTTACATTTTATCTCAAGAAGGTAGACTTTTGCATGAGATCCGAAAAGAGGCCGTCCTTCAAGTCCCCAAATCACATACCAAAAAATAAATGATGTCATTTCTTGGCATGGCAAATGTCTGTAGAGCATGGATAGCAAATTATGCTATGGAGGTGGAGCCTCTTTCTGATCTCATCTATGGTTCACTAATGTCTGCAAAAGATTCCATTCAGTGGAATGTGCAAGCAGAGGATGCATTTACGAAGGTAAAGCACCTCATTGTGGGTTATGCTTAGCCTTCCCAATTACAGTAAAACCTTTTATCAGACTGTAGATTGTAAGGAAGGATCTCACGGATGTTCCCTTTCTAGATGCTGACATTAACTTTTGTGTTGATGGGTCTTGTAAAAAGGACGATAAAGGGGTACATCAAACGGCATACGCTATAGTAACACATGACCAGGTCATTGAAGCCAGACCCCTTCCCAGTTCCTACTCTACACAATAAGCTGAAATGATTGCCCTATCCAGGGCCTGTAGTCTAGGGGAAGGGAAGAAAATAAATATTTATACAGAAAGCCAATACGCTTTTTCTACTATACACATATTTGCCCAGCAATAGAAAAAAAGGGGTATGATTACGTCCACAGGTAAACCAATCTCACATAGAGATCTTATCCTGGCCCTTCTATAAAATGTACAGAAACCAACACAAGTGGCTATTTGTAAATGTACAGCACACAGAAAGGGAACAGATCCAATTACTCTAGGAAATGCACTAACGGACAAAGATCGCAAGGGAAGCTGCTACAGGACCGCAAAAAAACCACACACACATATACTATACAGGTCCCCAAGAAAATGGTGAGGTACGGAAAGCTATTGATAAAACATGGTTATCAGAAATGCAGAAAACATCACCGGCAGGTGAAAAACAAAAGTGGTTATCTAAAGGGGCAACGCTGGTCAATGGTATATACACAAGTACAGAAGGTAAACCCATCTTACCTACATCACTATTTAGATATGCTGCGTTATTGAGCCATGGGCAAGCCCATATCTCAAAAGGAGGGATGGTGCAGGTGATCAATAAGGTGTTCACAACATATGGGTTTACGAATGACTCTAGAGATTTTTGCCTCACATGTCCGCTTTGTACCAGATACCATGCTCAAGGTGCCCTAAGACCCTTAAGAGGTCATTTCCCACAACCCTCTTATCCCTTTCACACGATATGCATGGATTTTATGATTATTGTTGTTTATAAAGTGGGCGGAAGCTTTTCCTATGACACACCCAAATGGGCAGTCAGTAGCCAAAGTACTTATTAAAGAGGTGATTCCACTTCATGGGATCCCCTCTGTGATTTACAGTGCCAACGGCTCCCATTTTGTAAACCGAACAATACAACAAATTGGTAAATGGTACAATATTGACCTAAAAAACAAAACAAAAAAAAAACAGTGTCTACCACCCACAATCTGTGGGCACAGTGGAGAGATACAATGGTACCTTAAAGAGTAAACTAAGAAAATTGTTGAAGGAAACAGGGAAAAATAAATGGGTTTAGTGTTTGCCAATGGCATTGTTGAGTATAAGAATTACCCCTACTGCTAAAGGACTAACACCGTATGAAATGCTGTATGGTAAACCTTATTATATTCCACAACTACCCACCGTTCCTCTCCCTGAAGAGGAAATAGACTTGACTTGTATAATAAGAATGTTTTCATAAAATATTACTGGGTCAGAATGTGTAAATGAGAAAAAGAGCTACCCTAAGACTAAAATGCAAAGTATACCCCCATCAGTACAAGCATTACCAGGAAATTTTACTTGTTTTTCTAACAATGACAGTAATGGTACAAATGTTGGCACCCTATCCCCTGAATACTGTGCAATTACAACCCTTACTACAGACATTAAGTACCAACTAAAATGGTTTCAGGAACAAAAACAGCAATTGGCTGATGTTTGGTGTCTGTGTGGAGATAAGAGACTAAGGCCCAGACTACCACCTAGATGGGAGGGTAGTTGTGCCCTTACCCGATTGCTGCTTCCCTTTTATATAGTTCCTATGAGTGATAAATCAATGAAACTACCAGGTAAATACCTTTTTTTTTAAACGAATTAAGCGAGAAACACCACAAGGCTCATTTGACAACCGAGTGTATATAGGTGTTCCACGAGGAGTTCCAGATGAAATTAAAGCGCAGAATCAAATAACAGCAGGACTCACCTCACTCTTCATATGGGTCCAGCCCAACAAGAACATCGACTGGATAAACTACATCTACTACAACCGGCAGAGGTTTGTGAATTACACCAGAGATGCTATCAAAGGTATAGCAGCACAATTGGACGCCACCTCTTTGACAGCGTGGCAGAACCGTATAGTGTTGGATATGTTGCTGCCAGAAAGGGGCGGGGTATGCAAAATGTTCGGCACCTTCTGCTGCACTTTTATTCCAAAAAATACGGCACCTGATGGAAGTATCACCAAAGCCTTACAAGGCCTACAAATGCTATCCGAAGAATTAGCTGAGAACTCTGGTGTAGAGAACCCCCTGACGAGACTCTTTGAAAAATGGTTTGGTAAATGGGGTGATCTTGCAAAAAGTTTGCTTATCTCTATTGTCATGGCAGCCGCAGTTCTTACATTGTGTGGATGTTGCTGCATTCCCTGTATTAGGGGAAGTCTTCAAAGACTGATTGACACATCTTTAACAAAAACTATGGAACTCCAGAGCGACACGGAACTATACTCGGAACCTGATGATGAATTTACAACTCTCGCTAAGGACTTATCTGTCTAAATGATAATACCTGGTAAAATAAAATAACCTGGATATTTGAAGTATTGACATTATTAGTATAAAAGGAGGGAGATGTTAGAGAAATTATACTTTAAATGTCAGTTATGAAAGACGCCATTTTGATTATCATGGCCTAGAAATAAGCTATAGTGATAATATGGAGTCAGCAATATATATATACTCAGCAATATAATATGCTTAGATGTGCAGTTTTGAATATATCCTGTATTTTTGTGTTGACTTGGGGAGTTTTCAAGTCAGTATCCTGTAAGCATTGTTATATGAAGATAACAGTCTGTAACAGACACTTCCACCTTTCCTGTTCTGTCCAGAATAAAGTTGAAAATACATGAGACTGGGCATGTTTTAAGACAGGAAAGGGGGGTGTCCAGGGCTTATAAAAAAGACATGTACCACAGTATTTTCCTTAGAAATGATGAAGGCTGCATGAACGTGTAATTCATTTCTCTTGCATATGCAATAAATATTACCTTGATGCCCGAGGACGGTCTGAGATGGTGAAATTATTTCCCTAACACTCTGATGGACATGAGGCACTTGGCAGCAGAAGCAGCGCATGTGGGAATGTCAAATACCCTTTTAAAAGAAGCCACAGCCTCAGGGTAACTGAAGACAACAGTTTTTTGCATCTCCCATAGAGAGTTTGCCCAGGCCAAGGTTCTCAGAGAAAGCAAAAATATCACAAAACCTACTTTGCTTCTGTCCGTGGGAAATGCCTGGGCAGCATCTCAAAGTATATCTCAACCTGGTTGAGAAACCCTCTGCATTGGACTGGATTGCCACAAATTGATGGGGAAGCAGAGGTGATATAGCTTATAGGCTTATAGAGGTAATACTCGAGGTGGGTGCCTGCACAGAGACTGGAGCAGCAGCAGGGATGGCCTGCAACTCAGGTTGTACCGGAGCGGCCACAGTGAGCCGTGCGACTCAGGAGCATTTGTAATGCCATGGTAAACTGGTTCCAATCTGGAAAAAATATTACCAACAAGTGGATTGACTGCATCTTCTGAATTCATGGCCTTCACCTACTGTCAGAAAACATGAATTAGACAGAGACAGAAGTACAGTTAAAGCACACTTGTTTAATAATAAAAGTAAATAGAACAAACGTAGTCAAAACATAGCCAAAGTTCATCAACAGGTGAATCACTGTGGAGAGATAGGAGCTAGCAATTAGCCGACAGCTGAGCAGCCAGCTCAGAGGAAGGAAGGCCTGAGAAAATTACCTGTTCTGTGCAATGGTTTTGCACAGAGCAGCCCTAATCTTCTTCTTCTGGGGTCCTCCATTGGCACTCTGAACTCCTCATCCCTGCTAAGTGCCTCCATAGCAAGCTGCTTGCCATGGGGGGCACACATGTGTGCTCGCTCCAAATCCCCACTCTGTGTGTCCATAAGAGCTTGGCCCTGCCCCCCCAGCTCCCTCCTCACTAGCTGTGATTGAAAGCATTGGGAGCCAATGGCTCCTGCTGCTGTCTCTGAGCCTATGAGCAGACAGAGAGCCGAGAGAGTCGCTGCTCTCATGCACATCACTGGATCGAGATCGGGCTCAGGTATAAGGGGGTTGGTGCATTCTGAAAATGCATGAAGTTAAAAAGCCTTTAGAACCACTTGTCAGTAAACTCTGTCAGTAAATTCTCCATGTTTTGTGAGTAACAAAAGTTGCAGGGGTTGGCAACCCTGGTTTATGTATGTCTCTGAGACTGTCACTTGTGGCTCAGTAATTAAAGTGATTGTAAAGTCAAGTTTGTATTTTTATTTAAATAACAAACATGTTAAACTCACCTACTATGTGCAATGGTTTTGCACAGAGCAGCACTGATCCTCCTCTTCTCGGGTCCCCTGCGGGCTCTCCTGACTCCACCCTCCTGCTAAGTGCCCCCACAGCAAGCTGTTTGCTCACTCCCGAGCCACTGCTCTGTGTGTCCATTCAGATATGGAGCTGTGGCTCGGCCCCACCCTCTCTTTCTTCTCATTGGCTCACTGGCTGTGATTGACAGCAGTGGTAGCCAAAGGTTCCCACTGTTCTCTCAGTCAATGAGGAGAGAGAGAGTCCCTTGAGAGTTAAGCCTCTCGTGCACATCGCTGGAGGAAGATCAGGCTCAGGTAAGTATTAGGGGCGGCTGCTGTACACAGAAGGTTTTTTACCTTCATGAATAGAATGCATGAAGGTAAAACCTTGAGCCTTTAGAACCACTTTAAGGGCACAAGGACTGTGGCATATATGGGCAGTGTATACAGTGATTAGGCATATTGCCATTTAAGTCCCTGCCACTGTTAAGTCAAATATGACTGTACCTACCATTCACCATTCAACAGACCTTGTTTTTTTGCTTCAATCCCAGGGTCCCCCAGGTTTTTTATAATTCCAGTCATGCTCACATTTTGTCATACTGTTTTGACATATTAATTGTAAGGCCAGGCAGATTACTTGCTATAGGTATTGTGTTTACATATTGATTATACTGATTAAATATTGGTTACCTTAGTTTATATTAGGAGTCATATTTCAGGTTGTCAGTACAAAATGTGCTCTGACAGTACATTGTCTATGTTTAAGCTTGTAGGGGGTTGGCAACCCTGGTACAGAGGCAGATTTGACTGCACTTACAGTGCGCTGGATTAGTGATGCTGTATTGAGTTTTTTAGTAGCGTGGCCTTTAAAGTGTGACCAGGGACATAGATCATTTTTTTCCTGGGGGCTTCAGTCTTGGGCACTTAAAAGAAAACAATTGGTTGGTGTGAACAGCTAATTGTGGCAAATTTAGGATGTACTAACAGTGGGAGAGTGTCAGAGAAATAGTGTTCAGCGATTAGGCCATAGAAGTACTGGCAATCTTGCCAGTAGAAAAATGGGCGCCATATGCGCATCATGTGATAGTTGGTTCACCCTGCTGGCCTATAAAAGGCTGCCTCTGTCTAACCCAAGTTGCTGGATTGTCTTCAGCTCTTCCCTGTTCCTGTGCTAATATTTCAAGTGATTCCTGTTGTGACCTCGGTTTGCCTCCTGACCTGCTCTGATCTCCTCTCCAGTGTTTGACCACCGGCTTGGCTCACGGACTTTGCTATACTTATACCTGCCTGATTACCAGTGTTTGACCCCCGGCTTGGCTCTCGGGCTTGCTATACTTGCACCTGCCTGATTGCCAGTGTTTGACCCCCAGCTTGGCGTAACACTTACCTGTGATTGACCCTCAGCTGGCCTCACCACAGCCTCCAATCTTCTCTCCTGTGTTCTACCCTCAGCCAGGCTTTTACTAGTGTCCGGATTACTCCTTGTCGTCTTTTCAAGCAAAGTCTCCAAGTGATCATCAGCTCAAGCCTTCTCAACCTGCTGGCAACCTGTGCTTCTTTGAGCCCTATAACTCCTGTTCCACCTTCAGGGGTATACTGCGCTTAGCCACAAGGGGAACCTCTCTCAGCATTATGGCCCCCGGAAAAGGTACCTGACAGAGAGACTTAAAATGTGAATCTACTCACTGTGTACACAGTAACATGACCTCAAACTAACTGGAGGAAAGTTAAAAACGAATCTTAGAAAGTATTATTTTACTGAAGGGGTGGTTGATGCTTGGAATAAAATACTAGCAGAGGTAGTGAGACAGTCAACAGTAAATGGCTTCAAACATGCTTGGGACAAACATAGACCTGTAGTCAGACAATAAAGTTAACGAAAAAAAACAAAACAAAAAAACAGCAAAAAAAATAGAAATGGGTAGACTTGATGAACTACTCTGACTTTTTCTGCCGTCACTTTTCTATGTTTCTATGTAACATATGGCACAGTCCTTATACCCAAAAAATATTATTTTACGGTGTCACAAGTAGGAGTCTAATAGGGGTCTGTAACACAAAGTGCAGTGGTCAAGATGGCATAACACACAGTTCAGTAAACAAAGTATTACATTCTTCCCCAAGCCAAAACCTCCTTCAATACAGTAAAGATCCTTTACTCCCACTACAGATCTCGCCCTGATTAAAGCTCCCCCCAGTACATCCCTCTCACCCCTAGTACAAATCTACACCTACCACAGATCTCATCCTCCCCAGTACAGATCTATCCTCAGTACAGATATCCCCCCCAGTACAGATTTTCCTACTCAGTACAGATCCCCGCCCCCCCAATACAGATCCCCACCACCAGTACAGCTGCCCCAGGACAGATCACTCCCCCCACCAGTGCAGCTTCATGCCCCCCCACCATACAGTTCTCCCTCCACCAGTGCAGACCCCCTGCCAGTACAAATTCCCCTCCTCAACAGCGCAGTTCTCTACCTGCAGAGCCAAAGACATTCTGCTGTAAAGGGGGGGGGGGGGGTTGAACCCCCTCCTATATGTACGTTCCTGGGTCCAACCTTAACAGCCCAGCAGCTGTAGCATGTATGTGCATGGCTGTCAGTTAACATTTTCATATACAGCCATCATTTGTTAGTTAACTTTGACTTGAATGTTTGAGTTGATATTATGGTAGAGATATCTAAAATGTGGGTGTCAGGTGATTGGACATTGCAGCAATTTCAGTGTAGCCATAGGTGCTATTTTCCCTGGATATGCCCCTGCATACATAAATCTTGTGGACCCTTTTCATGTACATCAAAAAACATTGAAAGGACTGTGAATTCCTTTTAAATATACAGGGTACACAGCTCGTTAATGGTTATAAGAAAGACATGATTTATTGTAACACATTGCTTCAAAAACATTTTATGCATGTCAACTAATTTAATTTCTACAAGTCCTGGCTCAGAAAAGTTAAACAGGGTGTAGTGGGGGCACAGAGAGCGGGCTTCATTTTTTAGGTATTCATAATAATCCTGTGCTGTGTCACTTTTTTGCCAAATGTGTCATGACAATTGTTCTACTTTCTGACATTATCAACTGCACACATAGGTAAGAGATGTCTCCCAATATGTGGCCTATGAAATTAGTCAATCCTCTATCAATGCACACAAGCTATAACCTTATCTTTTTTATTTGTTTGTGCTTCTTCTTAACCCTTAGGACTCATGAAGTTTCTAGTGAGGCTGTCACACTTGCTCCTGCTGATGGGTTTATTGATGACAGAAACCTCTGAATCATATGTCACAGCAAATTTGACAAAAGATCAAATTATGACAGAGTTGTATCTTAGAGGGTGGAATAGAGCTTGTTGTGCTCCAGGGCATAGATATCACAACTCATTTATCAAGATCTTATCCCTCAGTCCATCAGGCACTGTGAAATGAATTGGAAGGCAAAAATCACTCTCAGAGATGATATAAACTTCTGTCACAAAGCATATGTTAGTTCTCAGGCCAAGGTGACACTGAAAACTGTGAGCCTACAGTGCTCACTTGTTTGAGGAAAAGCACCTGCAACTGGAGCTTTGAGCTAGAAGATTTTAAAGAGATGCCCACTTTTATGCATTTTTTCATTTCTGCAAAGAGTTGTTATAACGCTTTCTGCCTCTTGCCATGTTGGTCATGCCATGTTGCCATGTTGCCATGCCATGTTGCCATGTACTGATGGTTTCTCACCTGTTGTTCAGATTTGTCCTGTGTGTAGCAGACAAATGTGGTTGGAAATGGATTTTGAGGACATTCCCGGCTATTGTTGTCCACTAGAAGACACCTGCAGTGGCCCACTTACCCCCAGTCAGTTCTTCTAAATACAATCACAATCCAATCACTCCACTAAATAGACTACCGCGGGAAAGCAAAAAATAATAAATAGATAATCATGAAAATAATTACCGTATTTATCGGCATATAACACGCACTTTTTTCCCCTTAAAATCAGGGGAAAATCGTGGGTGCGTGTTATACGCCGATCCCCGCTAATTGTGATCTATCGGCGGCGATCGCCGCCGACATGCACATAGCGTGTGGTTTTAAATATGGTGCCGCGGAGTTCGGAGGGACTCGGCGGAGCTGAACGAGCGCCACCGAAATCACAGTGACTGGGCGGAGCCGAGATACACATAGTCGAGTGTTCTCAGCTCTTTCCGGTGTCTTGCCGAGAAAGTTCCCTCGGCGGATAAGGACCCCCCTGTACTGCGTAGGCGCAGCGCCTGCACAGTACGAACTACTGTCAGCCGCCGGAGATAGCCGAAGCTCAAACTCTTCAATCAGCTGTACACGGCACCTGCGCCCTAGGTCCAGGTTCCTTCCACACCATCCAAGTGGACCTAGAGGGGGAATCAAAAAGAGCCGAGTGAAGCGAGGCCGTGCCCGAAGCGTGGCGAGCGAAGCGAGCCCGCGAGGGGCCCCTTACAGGCGCTGTGTACAGCTGATTTTCAGCTATTCACCTTCGGCTATTCCCGCCGGATCCTACTGCGCAGGCGCAGCGCCTGCGCAGTAGAGGGGGGTCCTTATCCGCCGAGCGGAACTTTCTGGGCAGAACACCGGCGCCGCTCACAGTCACGCTCAGTCCCGCCATTGGACCTGTATTATGTCCATCATAGGGCGGGACTGGGCGGGACTGTGAGCGGCGCCGGAAAGAGCCGAGTACACTCGACTATGTGTATCTCGGCGGCGTTCGTTCAGCTCCGCCGAGTCCCTCCGAACTCCGCGGCACCATATTTAAAACTACCGTACATGCTATGTGTATGTCGGCGGCGATCTGTCCAAGCATGGACACTGGGGGCAAGGCTGCACTGACCACTGGGGCAAGGCTGCACTGACCACTGGGGCAAAGCTGCACTGACCACTGGGGCAAAGCTGCACTGACAAGGCTGCACTGGGGCAAAGCTGCACTGACAAAGCTCCACTGACAAGGCTGCACTGGGGCAAAGCTGCACTGACAAGGCTGCACTGACAAGGCTGCACTGGGGCAAAGCTGCACTGGGGCAAAGCTGCACTAACAAGACTGCACTGGGGCAAAGCTGCACTGACAAGGCTGCAATGGACACTGGGGCAAGGCTGCACTGACACTGAAAAGGCTGCAATGACACTAACAAGGCTGCAGATGGACACGATAAGGCTGACTGGCTGTGTGCATTGATGGGCATTTTAATGTAAGTTTTTTTTCCTTAAACTTCCCTCCTAAAAGTTTTTTTCCTTAAAATTCTCTCCTAAAGTTGAGGCGTGTTACACACCGGCGCGTGTTATACGCCGATAAATACGGTAATTATATATTATATATCAGATATTATATCAAAAAATCTTTCTGCCAACTATGTAACCTAACTGTACCCATTTATTATACAAAAGATCAATAAAATTGCCATGGTACAATAAACCCATTAAACCCATATCCACCATATTTCACAGTAGACCCTTATAAATCACATAACACATAGTAGTCAATGCTTCCAAAGTTCCTATCATCGAGATTAATAGTAAGAGCATTGGTACCATCAACACATACATAGAGTAAGGCAATCAGCTCCAGCAACATATACAGTACATCAATTTATTTCCAAGTATCCATTCTATGATGTTTCCTATGATTTCTGAAGATGAATTACCGTATACGGAAGGTTGGCACAGCCGATCCATCCAGGTCTTGTATTATTGGCATCAGTGCTGTGGCTTAGCACACAATTTCCATTGAAGTTGAGGAAACGTTCCCATATCGAATATACTTAGTACAAAGATAAAAAAATCGTCACTCAACCAGGGAAATATGACAAGGCAAGCTGATATTCATAATATTGTGATGTAACGCAAAGACATCCAAAGTTTATCCCACACTTCAGTAACCAGGAGTCTCCCAACTGGTGATGAGGTTATCGTAGGTGATAAGACTATATCTCCATCTACAGGCTCTTGTATGTTTCACACAAAGTGGTCTCACCCCAAATGTATGGGATCCCAAAGGCCCCATCAGTGTCTTTGACATGCAATGTATCATGAATTAAATGGATGTCCATCCTATACATAAACAGGCACAATAAAATTCAGCTTGTCTATAAGGTTCCACTGGACCCATTCACAATGGGCAGAAAGCCACTATAAACTTTCTCACACCACCACTGAAATAATGTCCCAAATGCTGAGAATAGGAGAAGTCTCCATCAATGTCACATGGTTGAAAGTATACGGGATCTGACTGGTTTCCCCAGCAATGTCCGTCTTTCTTTTTGCTTACACATGGTATTCTGTTTACTGGTGTTCTTTTGATTGTGGTTGTACATTGTTGAGGTCACTGAAAACTCCAGGAGTTATTACGCCTTTATATATCTGTTTTTTATTTCTTTTAAGTTCTTCTACTGTTAAATAGTGATGGACAGAACACCCCCAGGTTCTGTTCTACACCACAACTCCAGAACAGGGAAATGGCGGACCCAGTAGCAACCCTATCCGGCCCGCAGCCTCGCCAAATAGTTGCCTGAGTGTTCACTCCCCTCTGTCGGCTCACCTGCCCACCGCTGCTAATAACATCCTTGATTACATGGGAGGCGCGGCAGGTCTATCCCTTTCATCATTGCATCACTCCACCTTCCTCCCCCTCCTCACACTGCCCTACCTTATTCACACAAGCCTGGAAGCTCTGCAGGTCCAGACAAAGGGTGGGACTTTTCAAGTTACAGAGTGGGTAATTGGTTGCTGGGCAGTGGGGTGGTCCCAGCAACCAATCACCCGCCTTTAACTTGAAAAAGTCCCACCCTTTGTCCAGACCTGCCATGCGTGCTCCCCCTTTATGTGAATGAGGTAGGGCAGTGTGGGGAGGGGGAGGAAAGGGGAATGCTGCAATCATGAAAGGGACAGTCTGACTCTGTAATATCGAGGGAGGACTGTGATGGAGGGAGTCTGTAATGGGGGGGTCTGTGATGGAGGGGTATCTGTAATTGGCCATCTGTAATGGGGGAGTCTGTGATGGAGTGGGGTCTGTAATGCATTGGGGTCTGTAATGGGGGGGTCTGTAATGGGAGGGGGCTATAATGGGAGGGGGCTGTGATGGAGGAGGATCTGTGATTATTATTATTATTATTATACAGGGTTTATATAGCGCCGTCAGTTTACGCAGCGCTGTACAACATTAGGGCAGACAGTACAAGTACAATACAATTCAATACAGGAGGAATCAGAGGGCCCTGCTCGTTAGAGCTTACAATCTAGGAGGGAGGGTCAAGTTATACAAAAGGGTAATAACTGTGGGGGATGAGCTAATGGAGAAAATAGTGCAGTTGTTAGATGGAGGCAGGATAGGCTTCTCTGAAGAGGAAAGTATTCAGGGATCGCCTAAAAGTGGATAAATTTGGAGACAGTCTGACAGATTGGGGTAGGGAATTCCAGAGGATGAGCGAGGCTCGGGAGAAGTCCTGGAGGCGGATATGGGAGGAGGTGATGAGGGAGCTAGAGAGCAGGAGGTCTTGGGAGGAACGGAGAGGGCGATTAGGTTGGTATTTTGAGACTAGGTTAGTGATGTAGCTGGGGGCAGAGTTGTGCATGGCTTTGTAACTTATTGTTAGTATTTTGAATTTAATTTGTTGGGCGAGTGGTAGCCAATGGAGGGATTGGCAGAGAGGGGTAGCAGACACTGAGCGGTTTGTAAGGTGGATGAGTCTGGCAGCAGCATTCATGATGGACTGAAGGGGGGATAGTCTATTTAAAGGTAAGCCAATGAGGAGTGAGTTGCAGTAGTCGAGGCAAGAGATAACCAGGGAGTGAATCAGGAGCTTTGTGGTTTCATTGGTTAGAAAGGGACGTAGTTTAGAGATGTTGCGGAGGTTGAGGCGGCAAGCTTTGGAAAGTGATTGGATGTGGGGCTGAAAGGAGAGTTCAGAATCCAGGATAACACCTAGCACCCTGACATGTGGGGACGGGTGGATGGTTTTGCCATTGCTCTTGACAGACAAGTCAGGGGAAGAGGCACATGGGGGAGGAAATATTATAAGCTCGGTTTTGGACACGTTGAGTTTGAGGAAGTGGTGTGACATCCATACAGATATGTCGGTTAGTAAGTTAGTGATGCGTGAGGAGACTGATGGAGTGAGTTGAGGGGTGGAGAGATAGATTTGTGTGTTGTCAGCATAGAAATGATATTGAAAGCCGTGAGAGGCTATCAGCTGACCCAGGGAAGAAGTGTAGATTGAAAATAAAAGAGGTCCAAGAACAGAACCTTGGGGGACCCTGACAGAAAAGGGAAGAGGAGTGGAGGAAGTAGAATTGTAAGTGACACTAAAGGTGCATTGGGATAGGTAGGATGAGAGCCACTGAAGAGCACAGTCACGGAGACCGAGGGAGTAAAGTTTTTTGAGGAGGAGGGGGTGGTCAACCGTGTCAAAGGCAGCTAAAAGATCCAGAAGTAGGAGTACAGAATAGTGTCCGTTGGTTTTTGCAGTTAGTAGGTCATTTGTGAGTTTTAAAAGAGCAGTTTCTGTGGAGTGTTGAGGGTGAAATCCAGATTGAAGGGGATCAAGAAGGTTGTTTTTAATGAGGTGGTCACTTTTAATGAGTTGGTTGTAAACCAGGCGTTCACGGAGTTTAGAGGAAAAGGGGAGCAAGGAGATAGGGCATAGGTTGTTAAGATTGGTAGGGTCCAAGGACGGCTTTTTAAGTATGGGGGTGACCAGTGCATGTTTTAGAGCATTGGGGAAGATGCCAGAGGTGAGGAAGAGATTGAAGATGTGGGTAAGAGAGTGTAGGATGGAGTCAGAGGGCGACCGTAGCATTTGAGAGGGAATAGGGTCCAGGGGACAGGAGTGGGATCTGTGATGGGGGGATCTGTGATGGAGTGGGGATCTGTGATAGAGGGATCTGTGATGGAGGGGGGGGGTCTGTGATGGGTCTGTGCTGGAGGGGGGCCTGTGGTGGAGGGGGGGTCTGTAGTGGAGAGGATCTGTGATGGAGGGGTTTTTTAAAGGGACACGCTGTGAAGGGGCGGTCTGTAATGGGTTGGGAGGTCTCTGATGGGTCCGTCTCTGATGGGGGACTGTGATGTAAAAGGGAGGGATGTGCTGTGAAGGGGGGACTGAGGGCACTGATGTAAGGGCTTGTTCACACTTGTGCAAAACAATCATGACGTGCACGGAAGGCTGTGATGTGAAGGATCTGAGTCATCGCCAATATGACACTCGGACCTCCGCTGGAGGAAAATTTTACCGACCAAACCCCCGTGAATTTTAGTTCTAGTATTTTTAGTTTAGTTTTAGTATAATTTTAATGTATACTCTGTTATTCCATTCTAGATTTGATCCTCCTGATGAAGCGGTAGAACCCCGTGAAACATGTAGAGGAGCACATGTCCCTTGAGGACCTACTATACCTCTTGTCTCTATTTTTGGAGTACATCAAGTATTAGTAATACACATGCACAGACACCTTTGTACTTTAAGTACTGTTGTGGTATGAACATTGGAAATGATGTTCCTATTTATATTTGGATATCCTGTTATTGTCTTTTTGTACAAATAAAATATTTTCATTTTACTTAATGTGTATCTTGTCCAATTGGTCCTGAGATAGTAAGTCCATCCTCTTGCTTTTTGGAGACTAGTGTACTGTCTCCATTCCCAATTTCTGCTACTGAGAGTGAGGTAACAGATGTACGCTGACTAGTGGAGTGGGCATAGGCTATGCATGTCCCTCCTAATACAACACATACACCTGTTAAAGTGTGTAAGACAAGGGACAACATCTTCTGGAGGAATTTCACATACAACACTACACACAAGTGGCTCATCTCTGAGTTGGGGGGACTACCTTAATGTTTAACTTTCACATGATTGTGAACTTTCACATGACCCTGGTCCCGGGCATTGGTGAGCATGCCTTCGTGTAAGGTGTTACCCTTGTGCTGGGACAAGGGACAACGTTCATTGCCTGATGTATCCCAAAGAACCCACCCCGGGGTAGGCCTTCTGTGTAATGGGAACATATAGAAGAGGTGTCATCTGCCTACTGTAACACGCACCCTACTCTTACACAGTATACTATAGCTTTTGTTATAGATGTATGCCTTTGTTAAAGACAAACTTGTGTTTTAGATGTATTAAAATTTAGAAAAATGTTCCCTCAAAAGTAGCAGCTGAACAGTCAAGGTGTCATAACTGCCTGCATATTTGGATGGCAGATTAACTATAATGCCCCGTACACACGGTCGGATTTTCCGACGGAAAATGTGTGATAGGACCTTGTTGTCGGAAATTCCGACCGTGTGTAGGCTCCATCACACATTTTCCATTGGATTTTCCGACACACAAAGTTTGAGAGCAGGCTATAAAATTTTCCGACAACAAAATCCGTTGTCGGAAATTCCGATCGTTTGTACACAAATCCGACGGACAAAGTGCCACGCATGCTCAGAATAAATAAAGAGACGAAAGCTATTGGCCACTTCCCCGTTTATAGTCCCGACGTACGTGTTTTACGTCACCGCGTTTAGAACGATCGGATTTTCCGACAACTTTGTGTGACCGTGTGTATGCAAGACAAGTTTCAGCCAACATCCGTCGGAAAAAATCCTAGGATTTTGTTGTCGGAATGTCCGAACAAAGTCCGACCGTGTGTACGGGGCATAACAGTACTGTCCATCTGTTTGGCTGTCTGTTTTTGTTAATTGCTAATAGGCTGACAATTTTACTGGACAAACAATCTAAATTTCCTCGGCTACACATCACTGCAGGGAGCCACTAATTCTGCTAAGTGGTAAATATAAAGATATGCCATCACCTTCTTACTCAGCGATTGATACTTTTTCTTTTTGGCTGTATATAAGTAATGTAACAAATCTCATACATCTCAGACTCCAATGACGAGATTTGCCTGCAGTATTTTTTCCTCAATTACATCTTACAAGGTCACAGCCAATATTGAAGGTGTCACTGTCTCACAGCTAAACTTCCCAGTTTTTTTCCACTCCACATTTTGTGTGATTCGTTGCGAGATGGTTAGTTCATCGCTTTGCTTTATAATGGCAGTGGCTGTTGGTCAGCGAAGCCCAAAAATTTGAAAAAGCTAGATTTTACCCTACATTTTACCAGGGTTTCCACCTGTGGCTGCTAGGCAGGGGTGAGGTCACGGGCCTTCTGGCAAGATCATGGGAGAGCTGAGGGTATTAAATATCACAAGAAGATGCCCCCTTAAAGTTTTGGAACATCTTCTATAGCTTTCAGAGCTGATCATGTGGGGAAAATTCGACAGGGTGATTGTACAAAAGTCAATCGGTAGATTGACTTCGGTACAACCACAGTGCCCATGCATAGATCAAATTTTGATCCATGCACTTTACTTTCCACTGTCCATTCCAAGTATCCTGTATTTTATTGAGTCTTCCTTCAAGGTGCTTGATTCAACAAAACTGTTCTTTCTAGGCTTTTCAAATTTCCCACCAACCTCTTTAATCCCTTTTTCAAGTTAGTTAGTCAAACACAACTTTCCAATGGTTGGGTTGAGATGCCATTATTGCAATGCTATTTTATTAAATCCAAAACACCAGCAGGAACTCATTACACAGCAACCAGATTAGTTGTGACATGGCTGTGCTTAAAGCTTTTGCCTGCTAATATTATGCTGTCTAATCACAAGCAGCAGACATCATGTTAGCTCAGTCCAGAACTCAATAGCATCTGCAACCTCTAATCATGGCAAGTGGAAGTTTGCCACATTTTCACATGTATTTTCATAGACACAACAGCATAAATAAGCCTTTTCTCTCATACAGCCACATCAATCTCTTCAGGGAGTTTAGCAAAGAACAAAAAACAATTGCTGTGGATTTTGCCAATCAATGGCAATTTAATGAAAAATCCACTTTTGTGATTAAAACAAATAGGGCAGCATTTACGGATTGTCATGCTGTCTCAACCTCAAGCTGCTCTAGATTGTAAACTAGAGCCAACTGTCCTGCTGAGGCTGCATTATAGAGACTCAGTTTTAGCTTGTCAGAGGTGCTTGGCACTACAATTATGCAATGAATTCCCATAAGAAGCCTCATTGACCCTGAAAATGTTATTTCATTCTGTTTTCTTAGTACAGTAAAATCTCCAAGTCATTACTTTAATTGCCTATCTCAACATCTTGTTGCGTATTTACTGAATGGACTATTAAAGTGCCTTTCTTTGATAACTGTAATTTTAAAATAATCGGGTCACTGGGCACTCAAAAGGACACTTAAGGTTATGTTGCTGAAACAGCAGGTTTGTAACAATGACAGTGAAGGACAATATAATAAGCATTGTGATCAAATATTTGAATTGTTTTGTTCAGTAACCATATTACTGGATGTTTATGAAAAATATATATTGTAGGCATTTATGTTTTTATCTTCTTTTTATGCATATATTTATAGTCCAAATGAAGAAAATAAAACAGTTGCTGTCCTAAAATTAGGCCCTGTTCTTACTATGGCACTGTGTAGTGATCCGCATGGCAACACACATGCATGCACCATTTTTTGGCAGCTCAAAGCACATTAGTGCATGGCCGCGTGTTGCACTGTGCTGCGACAAACATCTGTTTGCAAGGTGTGTTGGAGTACTATGCAGAGTGAATGGCATTGCATCAAAACATTTAACTTGTGCTGTTGACCATTGCGGTAAAGCACTCAGTAACACTATAATGAGAATGGGCCCTAATTAGGACAATTTTTGTAGCAACAGTTTTACTTCCTTCATTTAAACTTTTGAACTGCACCCCAGTGCACCTTGCCACTGAAAGTGCATAGATGTATAGTGCAACATGTGAAACAAAACCAAAGTGAATTCCCAGCTCAACTTACTAGCCAGCCTGCAACAAATTATCCTGTTTAACAGTTTGCATTAAAAACAGGGATTTCCTTTGCTCATATTTACAAATACATACGTAAGCTGCAAAGCCACTTGACGGCACCCCAGTGTTATCTGCAGTCCTAAAGATATACATTTTTGAGAACCTCTATAGTAGAAGCACATGCATAAAAATGTATAGGCAGAGGGCAGGTGAGCCTGGAGGGAGTCCACCCCTCCTTAAAGGCACAATGGCAGCAAAGGTGTCAGGGTGTGTCCCCTGACCAGTATTCCAATATTAAAAACAAATGGTCACTGCCCCCACCTATAACTGGCCTTGGCAGCAAGGAGCACATGAAGGGACAATGCATGTAAATCAAAACCAAAAAAAATTCCCAACTCAACTTACTAGCCAGCCTGCAACCAACCAAATTATCCTGTCTAACAGTTTGCATTAAAAGTAGTGCAACATGTGTCAACATACATCAGTGCAGGGCAGCGCATGTTGCGTTGGCAGATGTTGTGTTGACTGCACTGAAATGCACGTCTGTTAGCAAGGTGCGTTGGAGTGCCATTCTGAAGTCAGAATGAGGTAAATAAAACCTTACTTTATAGACTATTCAATTAAAACTGCACGTGGTCATTTTAACAAGCTTTACTCAAGCATTGTCTACTGATGTAACCCACCCTAAGAAATGCAGTTCAGTCATCATTGGCATACTTCCCAACCATCCCAATCTCCTGGGACCATCTTGGGATTTCAACAATGTCCCGGATCAGGGCAGTGTCCCAAAGCCTAGTTTTGGAACGCTCATTCTGGCACTTGGCTCCACTAATGAATCTTGAAGATTGTTCCATCCAGGTCGCCGTTCCACTTAGGGAGGTTTTTTATGGTAATGGGGGACGTATGGAGAGTGTCTATACTGTACTTCTATTTAGTGCAGAGCTATACATTGACACTCTTGTGTGTGCATGTAAAGGGTGACAGTAAGGGCAGGCAAGCAGCGAGATAGGGCAATGGCTGATGCCAATTTTCCTGTACGTGCACTGTTGCTGCAGACAGCTTTTGGACAGAAGCACCTTCAGACTAAGGACTCCCTTTCAGATCTTGATGCTGTGTGTGCTGTGTTGTCTGTGCTGTACATTTCTTATTCCACACCACTTGGTTCTGTATTCTGTGCTGTACATTCCTTATTTCACATTACCTCATTCTATACTCTGCACCGTATGTTCCCTATTCAGCACCTCATCATTCTGTACTCCGTGCTACACATTCCCAATTCCACACTGCTTCATTCTAAGCTCTGTAGTGTACATTCCCTTTTCCACACCACCATTCTGTAGTCTGCTCTGTACAGTCCTTATTCCACACAACCTAAATCTGTGCTCTGTTTTGTACTTTGCTTATTATTCCACACAGCCCTGTTCTGTACTCTGTGCTGTATCTTTCTTATTCCACTCCATCTAATTTTATACTCTGCACTGTATATTGCCTATTTTGCACCACTTCATTCTGTACTCTTCAATATAAAATCCTATTCCATACCACCTTATTCTATACTCTGCACTGTGCGTTCTCTATTCCACACTGCCTCATTCTTTACATTGCACTGTATGTTTCCTATTCCACACCACTTCATTCTGTACTCTGTGCTGTACATTCCTTATTTTACGCAGCTTCATTTTGTACTCTGCACTATACTGTACATTCCCTATTCCACACCGCCTTGTTCTGTTCTTTGGACTATACAATACTTATTCCATACCACCTTATTCTTTAATCTGCACCATGCTTTCCCTATCCCACACTTTCTTGTTCTATATTCTGAAAAATTAGTTTTTTTCATTTTCCCCATGCAACGCTGCAGGCACCGACATATGTATTCTGAGAGCAGCACCCTGTTGCTGTCACAATACAAATATCAGTGCTGCAGCTGATTGGCATTTCTGCAAAGCAAACAACAACTTTTAACAATAACGCACAGTAACAATATACCATTACCTCAATAAAACAACTTTTTTTCTTTTTTAACTTTTTTTGTAACTTATCTTTTCAGAGCAATTAATGGCCTTTTATTTTAATACAATTTAAATGTTATAGACAGTTTCCTGACTACCTAAAATCTTTAGAGACCTTTCTTGTGCAGAATTATGTGAACCCCTATACAGTGCCGTGCTGTACCATAGACCAAAAGTCCACTACAATGTGGTTGTCAGGGCTGGGCTCAACCCTTCCTTCTTTGAGCTGGTTGCTCAGCTGTCGGCTAATTTCCAGCTCCTATCTCTCCACAGTGACTCACCTGTTGATGATATCCTGTACATCAGTCCTGCCTACTTAAGCCGTCCAGCTCAGATGATCACTGCCTTCGCCTGCGTTCCTGTTAAAGACTTGCTTGGCTGACATTCCTTCTGGCTCCAGATCCTGCTTGCTGTTCCACTACGCTGATCTCTGGCTTCCTGACTTTTTGGCTTGTCTGACTATCTGTTCATGTTACCGAACTTTGGCTATGTTTTGAGTATGTTTGTTCTATTTACTTTTATTATTAAACAAGTGTGATTTAACTGTACTTCTGTTTCGGTCTGAGTCATGGTTTCTGACAAATACAGAGAGCCCTGAAAAAAGGATTGAAAGCCCCACCTGGCCGAATGAAGCAGTTTATCCAAAGGGTGGATTGAACCTCTTAGACGGGTTATAGAAGTAGGGTGAGGCCAGGTTACAGAAAGCTCTGAGGCACAATGGGCATAAGCCAGACCGGCACAATTAATGCAGTGGCCAACTGACCTGCATCGCCAAGCGCAGCGACTGTCTGAATCGCATCACCGGAGAGTCCAGAATAGGAAAAAGCAGAGAGTTCAATTGGCATGAGCTGGACTGGCGTAACTGATGCAGTGGCCGACTGGGCTGCATCGCCAGGTGTAGCGACTGTCTGAATCGCATCACCAGGTGTAGCGACTATCTGAATCGTATCGCCAGGCGCAGCAACTGTCTGAATCACATCACCAGGTGTAGCGACTATATGAATCGCATTGCCAGGTGTAACGACTATCTGAATCGCATCACTAGGTGTAGTGACAGTGGAACTTGCGGACAAGTTAGCCTGGCTGTGCGCCCTAGGGAGGTTAGTGACAGGCAAAGGTAGGGGTAATCAAGGGGGCTTGACTTCTGAGGATTTAGAGGAAGTTTCCAAACAGGGCTCAAGACTACGAGACAACGGATAAGCTTTCTAGGAGGAGAGGGTTCAGGCTGTGGCATTTGGCTGTAGAGGTGGCCTGTAGAGAATTCAATAGACTTGTCAGCGTCTTTTGTTATAACAGAGTCATATAAAGGTGCATGGTTATGTAAACTGTAGTAACATTTAGAAACGTTGTCATGATCAGAATCTGAATAGGACTGGAATAAAGGCACGTGACTCGTACTGACCACACAAGAGTTATACATGGGCAACTGGTCAGCGGTTTTAATGCAATTCTGGATGCAGGTCTGGGACCAGGACCCAATCTCCTCTGCAGCCTAGTCTATGTGCGGGTTTTGAAGTTTAGGCCAGGGATACCCCAAGATAAGGGGATAAGCAGGCGAAGAGATCAGGTAGACGCTGATTGTCTCCCTGCGAAATTCCCCAATGGTCAGGGTAATAGGTACTGAACACAAGGTCACCGGACTCATGGACAAGGGAGAATTATCAATGGTTAAGACTGAAAAGGGTCTGTGTACCTTAGTCACCGGAATCTGTAGACTGTATGCTAGGTCCCCATCAATGAAATCGCTAGCAGCACCAGAATCAATGAAAGCGGAGAGGTGGTGAGAAAACTTGGCAGACCTAAGTTGTGCAGGAACAAATGAGCCTTTTATGAGGGAAACAGACACAGTATGGTCTATAGAAGCGGACCCCACCCGCACTAGACTCTTGGCTTTTTTTGGGTTTATTTGGACAGCTAGCGACAAAGTGGCCATGGTTGCCACAGTATAAACAGAGTCCCTGAGATCTCCTTCAAGCCTTTTCCCCAGAGGATAAATGCGTAGCACCAATTTGCATGGGCTCATCCTCCTGGAGAGGTTGAGAGGGCTCAGGAAAAGAAGAGGTGGGCAGTGTACTGGGGGGCAAGGAAACAAACCTTTCTGTACACCTTTCGCATAAACGCCTGTCTATGCGGATGGCTACTTGCATGGCTTTATTCAAAGCTTTGGTTCAGGGTAGTGTACTAAGAAGTCTTTGATGGAATCTGATAAGCCTAACCTGAACTGGCTTCTTAGAGCAGGGTCATTGCACCTTGAGTCAGGTGCCCAGCAGTGGAAATCAGAACAGTATTGTTCAGCGGTGCGGTTATCCTGATGTAATGACCTATGGTTAGCTTCAGCTGAATGGGCACAGTCAGGATCATCATACAATAAACCTAATGTTTTGAAAAAGGCTGCAACTGACCCTCTGACTGGGTCACCTGTGGGGAGACTAAACGCCCAAGACTGGGGATCCCCCTGCAACCATGTAATGATCAGGCTGACCCGCTGTGCTTCAGAACCAGAGGAGTGTGGCTTAAGCTTAAAGTATAGCATACAACTATTTTCAAAGTTAGAAAACACACGGGCGTCACCAGAAAAAACGGTCAGGTGGGTTAACTTTGGACTCTGGCTCCTGCGTTACTGCTGGAGGTGCGTTTACACACACAGACAGTTCCTGGACTTGGTGTGTCAGTTTGCAAATTTCCTCAGCAAATAAGTGAGCCTGTGTAGAGTCCATCTTCACTGATTTTTTTTGTTAAAGGATTGTGATAATGTCACGAATGTCACGTCTACCTCAATGCAGGTGGTCAGACACTATAGCTAGCTACTGTATGCTTCACCTATAGCAGCCCCCTTTCCCTTAAGAAAAGTGGGCCTACCGGTACTTGGTTACCTCCAAGACTTATACACAATGCTATAGTGCCTGGCCACCACACTAGAGCAGACGCGAACAGAGCAAACAACAGACTACTTGCAGTTTAGCAGACAGATAGTGTGGTACTAAGACGGTCCAGGTAATAAGGCAGGCTGAGTTCAGGGAAATGTCCAAAATGTGATCCAATGACAGTCTAGGTAATAAGGTAGGCTGAGTTCAGGGAATAGCCCAATATCCAATCCGGGTCATACACAGGGAAATCAAACAGCAAAGCTAGGCAGACAAAACGGAGGTCTTGAACAGGAACATTGCAGGTAACTGTCTCTTTCTCAAGCAAGGGATAGAGTGTTCAGTTTGCTTATATCAGGTGACTGATCAGATCAAGCATCTTGCAGGTGAACACAGACAGGGGAAAGCAAGAGCCAATGTATCGCCTAACCTCAGCTGTGCAGGGCCATCTTTAATATTGATTGGACCCTGGGCAAAACTTTTCTTGGGCCCCCCATGCAGTTTTGCTCTTCCCCTGCTCTGAGACATACAATAAATAGGAGCTAGACTCAAAATCAGTTTACTGAATCAGATCAGGCAGCTATTGCGATTGGTTGCCAGAGGTTACAGTGCATCATTACCGCTCACCGATTGGTTTCTAGAGGTTACAGCACACATTACGGCTCACTGATTAGTTGCTAGAGGTTACAGCACATGATTTCTGCTTGTTGATTGGTTGCTAGAGATTACTGTGAATATGACCTCAGGGGGGCATGATATACATATCAATGCTGCCGGCCGCCGACATTTACATATGAATGCTGATGCTATTTACATATGAATGCTGGTAATTTACATCTAAACACAGGGTCTGCAGGTGAGTCATCTGTACACAACAATAGGGCAGAGCTGGGCAGCATTAGTAGCAGCACGTCACAGTGAGATATTGTGACACAGCACAGGACTTAAACCTCAAGGGACGAGGGAATTTAAACCAGGATAGTTGGCAAGTATGAGGCAGCTGCTTTGGGCCCCACAACAATGACAGGGCCCAGGGCAGCTGCCCCTTTTGCCCTGCCTTAAAAACGGCCCTGCAGTTGTGCTTTATATTTTTGCTTCTATGCTTTTAACTTTTGACTGTTGTCTTGGCTCTTCCACTGGAGTTGGCTTGACCCATGCTTGAATATTCATAAAAGGGGTGCAGTGCAGACAGTGCTATCACAAATGATATATACATTAAATAAACGAATCATGTGAGTATGCCACCAATTATTGCATAGCACAATATGGATGAATTGATATTGTGAAGCTTTTGAGAAACATATCCTTGCAATAATATTATTTTTAATACACAATTGCTTATTTAGATAGCATATAGTGTGTATATATGATGTTATAGCACATTGATGGCATAATCACAATACTGTAGTTTTTTATATATGATTTGTGATAGTGCTGTACCCCTTTTATGATTATTTATGTACACTAGTATCCTGGATAAGGGATACCATACATGTTTGGTGCTCAGCTGCTCAAGTAAAAGAAATATAATTTCCCTATAAGGCCCCTTTCACACGGGCGGATAGAATTCAGCTTTTAGCTGCGGATAGATGAAGTTATCTACCGCACCTAAACTCAGACAATGCTTTCCTAAGGCCTTATTCACACACTGCATTCAGGGATGGTTTCGTTATGGGGTTTTGTGCGGTTAGAAAAAATTTATTTGACTGCGTCCAGGACCGATTTATTGCAGTTATACATAACCGCAGGTAATAGCAGTGTACTATTTCACTTGCAGATAGCAACGGCAACAAGGAAAGAAAAACGACAGGAAGCACATCAGAAATAGCAAGAATGTTCCACCGCAACTAAACGCAGCAGCATTGTAAACGCATTTAATCGCTGCTAATCGCAATGTACAACTGCAAGTGATCTCTGTGCCTGAAATCTTGGAATTTCAAAATAACAAAACATGCATTTAATAGCGGCAGGACAGCCGCCTGTGTGAAAGAGGCCTCAGTGCAGGCAAGAAGTATTGTTAATTGACCCATGCTTGAGCCTTGATTACTCTCACTGTTGTGTGCAATGCAAAAACAAAGCTTAGGCCACTCTAACCTCCCCCTGTTGGGAAGTCACTGCTGTACCCCAAACCTATGGCCTGGAGCTGTAGACCCGTGAGAATCTGTAACTGAGAAAAAAAATTCTTACATACAGCATATCTGAAAATTGGTGGCCATTGATAAAGTATGCTGCAGCAGTGTCCATAATGGCGCTTAGTTGGCAGACAACTTTAAAAAAAGTAATTCTCTATAGCAGTTACAATAGCAGTAAGCATTTAGAGTACTCCACTAAGCCTACATAAGACATGAAATATTTATTAAGACAAGGAAGGGTATATTTATTAAATGCTCTATAAATATTCATTCTGGGGCTGATTCAATGTACTGTCTGTGAAAAAGAATGCAGGAGTTTTTGCTTTTTTTTTCCATTTATTTTCTTTCTTTGCTTTATAAGTTTATCAAAGATCCAGTAATTTGCACATTTGAGCTACAATTGCCTAAAAGAGTATTTCACATTGTTGGATATGTTTTAATACTATAGAACAACAGAAAGGAGTCCCAGACTAAAACGGTATAAAAGAGTCCAAGATTATTTTAATTATTGGCAAAAAAAAAATATAAAACAGTTAATGTATTTTGGGGGTGACACCACTCCCTTTCATCGGGGCTCAACACAGGATAAAACTTAGATGGACTCCGAGAAAACAGTGACTTCACAGATCTATATAATAGTATCAATATTTAGCCCTCCTCATGGAGTAACAACTTGATAGCAGTTACTGATCAGTACTCCTAGCTCGCAGTACTTGAAATACTGGAATATACAAATACACACACACGAAATGTGTGCATATAAATGAACAGTGACATTTTTTAATATGTGTCAGGAGACCATATGTAGAGAGATAGATAGATAGATAGATAGATAGATAGATAGATAGATAGATAGATAGATAGATAGATAGATTTTATTAAAATATTTTTAAACATACTGTCTGTGGCCAGCTATCACAGCAAATAGATTTATGCTAGCGTGTTCTATTACTTCTTCATAAGGCCTGTTATTGATTATTGCCCTTAGAGATTTTGCCCTAGGTGACTTACAAAGCCACCAAGGACATGATTAATTATATACTGATGAAGGTGTAATCTAACACTAAAGTGTCAAAATAAATCAATTCACTTATAGCCATGCTGTGAAATAAGGCCCAAAAAGGAAGCAGGAGTTACTGAACCCCATTCAGCATTATGTATTCATAATAAACATATAACAGAAAACTTTACTCCTATAGGCTCTAACATAAAATATCCTAAAACCAGCCCTGTTTTACACCAGCACTGAATGGTAAAATATTACTGAATATTTGACATCGGCTAAACATGACAAACATTTGGTGATCTTATTCAAACGGAGCTGCAATATTTGTGGAATAATTTAATAACATAACAAAACAGCATTTATGTACAAATAGTTCGAGGCAACATAAATTTCAGTCTGCCCACTATAAGCTTCTAAAACTTGGTATCTGGCTTAAATGGGTAACTTTGATCTCATTAAGCATCAGGTATTGCACTGTCAAGTATTAACTGCTCCCTCACATTCCTGCTGTCATTTTACAAAGCATGTTTGAGTATGACTGTGGTCTATGGAACAGACAAATACTTAAGCCTCGTGCACACAATCTGATTGTTGGCAGGGGATTGTGTGATGACAGACTGTTGTGCTAAAATCTGACCATTAGTACGCTCCTTCAGACAATTGTTGTCCAACTTTCGGCCAACAAGTGTTGGATGGCAGGCTAGTACATTTTCGGCGGACAACGATCTGTTGTCTGATTTTCGTATCATCTGTACACAAGTCCATCACACAAAAGTACAAACACGCATGCTCGGAAGCAAGGACGAACCGGATGCGGTCGGTCTTGTAAACTAGCGTTCGTAATGGAGAGTTAACATTCGTGATGTGGCAAATTATGAAATGTCGAAATGCAGCGCACATTCTCTTCTTTAATGGGATAATAATGAAGCTGCTATGCTCGTGATACTGATGGAGTTAAGGCAAACATATTTGAAAAGGCTTTTTTTTTTTCTAGTGATATCAAGAATAATATTATTATGCTTATGTTTTATTTTTTGGGCAAGTTACCATAACACCATTATCCCCTAGTTTTTAAGATAAAAGATACAACTATATTTGTGTCCCCTGTTAATTTTAGATTGTATTTTTTTTTAAATATAACTGCCTACTCCCAAACAGGTGTGTGTTTTCTGCAATTTGGCCCCTCACCCCCTTGTTGAGGAGCTGCATAATGAGTTCCTCACACATGCTCCTTTGCTCACCGTCCATCTGCCTTAATTTATTGGCAGTCAGCACGGCAAATCCCTCAGCCTTATCTGGGTCTGTCCGGATGGCAGTAGTGGCCTGGCTGAGGAAGGCAGCTGTGGCCTCCTCCAGATTCCTGCTCTTCCTGGCCCTTTTAGCAGGAGGGCGTAGGGGAGGATCTGTGACTCCGTCTGGCTGCTGACCGCTGGCTCCTTCAGACTGACACTTTCCTGTGTATGAAATGGGACATAATTAGAATCTTTTTTAGGGTTTGGTCATTAATCACACACAATTGTAATCCTCACTGTTGCAAATTTAATGTGGAGAAATAGAAAAGACTATCATTCTGACCTCATCATTTTACCCCCATCAACTTAAGGGGTAAAGAACACTTTCTGGTTGCTGCCTGGATCATCAGAGCTCATTAATGCAGCCTTGCCAGTGTAGACATGGGTAGAGGAGAGGTGCCAGGGATCACAGTCACACAGAGTCACGCCTGCTAGGATGATCATCATATATCCCCTATCCCATAGGAGTAAAGAGGGGTGGGGGGCAACTGCTGTACTTTTACAATGTTGGCACTTGTCCAGTGTTTGCCCTCTGTAAAATGACATCACCTTCAATTTTCTATGCATTTTTCACAGAAAAACAACCAGAATGCAGCATGGTGGAGTCCACTAGTCAGGAGCAAACATTGACATCAGACCAAGTGCAATTTTGGTCAACTAATGTAGCAGAATGGATGCTAGAAACAGATGGGACTTGGGGTGGCTTAATGAATGGTGTATTGTTTCTTTTTAGAAGAAAGTGAGTGTGGTTAGCTTAACCAGGATGTTTTTTTGGAGCCATGGGATCTGACTCCTGGACCCAGCACAGACCTTGCCATTGTGGATGTCAAATCCCCTGACATGAGTCACACTGAGGGCCAAAGCAATCCAGAAGAGGAAGAAAGTATTCGGGAGCCTCTTCTTTGCGCAAGTAAGTATTCTTGGAATCTGGCTTCAAAGGTGTATACATGTCGAGTGTTTAGATGTCCAAACAAAACACCCACTTCACACATTAGCAAAGTATGTAGTGCCTTAACATTAGCATGGAGAAGGAAGAGGTGGAAGGAGCTGGCAGTGTTGCTAGGTACCTGAATTTTGGCGACCCAGGCACCAGGGCCAAGATTACAGAGTAGTTGCAGTGTGTACATTCCTAGTAGTGTAGGTGTCTGAAGGGCAAGCAGGTTGCAAGCAACAATAGACTGGGTAGGCAAGTATTTCCGGAATTTGACTAGTAACTTGACCATAACTCACTATGTAGGGCCTCAGCCACTTGACCATCGTTCCCTTAATACTTTTTACTCTTCTTAATAGGTCATGATCTTCCACGATGCACTATTGGCAGAATGAGTGCAGATATGTTGCATTGTTTGAAGGATCTGGAGCAAATCAAGGAGGCTGCCACTTCTTTACAGCGAAGAATCCGAGGTCTTGCGGACATGCTTGCCAAATTTTAAGTTACTCTTGCCTGGTCTGAAGTTTATTGTTCCACTCGTTGGCTCCTGTTTTCCCTTTTAATATTTACTATGTTTTTATGACTTTGAAATGTGAAAGCTTAGGAACTCAGTGTTTCTTCACTCCACTCCTCTAGGTGCACCACCAGGTCCTGTTTTCTGTATTTTTCTCAGTCTAAAAACGACTGTGCGAATTACTAACAGTGAAAATGACAACATCACCTGTGCCAAATTCAACAAATATAGAAAACCTGACCTGGGTTTGCATCTTGAGAAGGAGAGTTGGGAAACACTTCCCTAACTAATGTGAATTGTAATGTTTCTGTGTTTTTAACAATAGCAAA
The DNA here is from genome assembly GCA_037952835.1 of Lithobates septentrionalis. Lineage (NCBI taxonomy): Eukaryota > Metazoa > Chordata > Amphibia > Anura > Ranidae > Lithobates > Lithobates septentrionalis. The sequence goes on along the minus strand of JBBDGP010002504.1, from coordinate 1,459,080 downwards.
GCCCAAATTTGAAGATGCCCACAAATTGTGCCTTAACATTCTTATTTCCCTCATGATCCCATGCCTAAAATGTGTGTATTTCCATACATCTAGTTTGCTAAAGCCCCAAAACACGTAGTGTGTCAACATGTGCTATCTCCCATCACTGGGCATCAATGGACGTGTTTTGGGGGTGCAACCCCTTCCTCATAACTAAAGTAGGTTAGAGGAAGGGGTTGCACCCCCGAAACACATCCATTAATACACAGTGATGGGAGATAGCACATGTTGACACACTGTGTTTTTTGTGGGTTTAGAAAATAACATATTTGTAACTACACACATTTTTGGCAGGGGATCATAGGGGACATTTAACAGTTCTGCCTCTACGTGCTTCAAATTTTGGCTTTTAGAGGGGTGAGATCACCCCATCTGAGGAAGACAAGATCCACACGGTCTTGGGATACTAATGTCTCATTTGGCCTTCTGTCAGGGCTGGGCCCAGCCCTTCATTCTCTGAGCTGGCCGCTCAGCTGTCGGCTAATTGCCGGCTCCTATCTCTCCACAGTGACTCACCTGTTGATGATCCTGCTCGTCAGTCATGCCTACTTAAGCCGTCCAGTCCATATGATCTCTGCCTTCGCCTTGGTCACATCTCTAGAGACGCTCTTCTGTGTTCCTGTTAAAGACTTGTTTGGCTGACATTCCTTCTGGCTCCCTGACGTTTTAGCTTGTCTGACTATCCGTTACGGTTCCTGAACTCTGGCTATGTTTTGACTACGTTTACTCTGTTTACCTTTTTTTTATTATTATTAAACAAGTGTGATTTAACTGTAATTCTGTCTCAGTCTGACTCATGGTTTCTGACAACTTCACTTTACCAAACTCGAACTTTGTAGTTCCTGAGTTGGGGAATGTGTATCTAATGTTTTAGAACATGCCTGTTTAGCCATGAAAAAGGAGAAATAATGCAGAACATACATGTTATACACCAAGATGTTGGTTTGATTTAAAACCTTAAAACGCATATGTGAATGTGCTTTGAGTAAAATGTTTTTTACTAAACAATGTGTGGCTTATTATTTCATTGCTCAATACCAGTGTATTTGTTAAGTTGTTGTAGTTACAGTGACAATGTGCTCTTAAATGTGGCCAACTCCGGCAATTTTAATGCCTCCAAAAAATTAAAGGAGTTGAAAAGGTATAATGTTTTTGAACTTGCTTTAGATCCATTAAGAAACAAAACATTGTGTGTGTGTGTAGCAGACCCACAGCACACCATAATAGTTAGCTGAAGAAGATATTGTCACCCCATGTAGCAAATAAGGTACATTTGCACTATTGTAGCAGGTGGCCAAAATAAAGGACATTTGTAAACATATTAGACAGATAAGAAACACAGACAACAGTAGTTAAAATGAAATATGAGTTTAGGATCCAAGAAATATATTATTCATGATCAGCTACAATTTGCTGCCAAGCCACTGGCCCGCTACCCACAAAGTAATCCAGGTATTTTTGCAGTAGATCTCTGGCATTTTGGGAGGGCAATCCAGCACAGGCATTTTCTAGAGCTGTCATCATGCCCACAGATGGACGAGCTACAGCCTCTTCAGCTGGGCCTGCCACTGCAGGGTCTGCGTCAGTTGGCACTGAGGCTAGGTAGCTGCTAGCATTCCTCCTTAAAAAAGTATGGAGTATACAGCAGCACAGGACCACATGGTTTATTTTGTAGAGTGCCAGGTTAATATGTGTTAAAAACAGCCTGAAACGACTGGCTAGGATGCCAAAGGCATTTTTGACCACCCTTCTGGCATGAGAGAGCCTGTATTTAAATATTCTCTGCTCTGGGGTGAGGTTCTTCATAGGAAACGGCTTCATCAGATGTTCCCCCAGAGCAAAGGCCTCACCAGCAAGCAAAAAAAAATTGAGACCCTCAACATTCTCTTCAGCAGGTGGCAAGTTTAAGGTTCCATTCTGGAGCCGCTTTTAGAATTCTGTCTGCATAATGACTCCTCCATCAGAGTTGCGGTCGTTCTTCCCAACATCAAGGTGAAAAAACTCATAGGTGGCAGACACTACAGCTAGCAGGACTATGCTGCAAAAGCCCTTATGATTGAAATAATATGAGCCAGAGTTGGGTGGTGGGACAATTCGGACATGTTTGCCATCAATAGCACCAACACAGTTGGGAAAATCCCACTGATGCTGGAACTGGGCTGCAACGTCTTGCCATTGCTGTGCATTAAAAAAAGAAAAAAGAAAGTATTACTTCTGCATATAACATTGCAAGCAGATTTGACACAAACATGCTTGGCCAACCTAAGGATAAAACTTAAATGAGTATTTAAAGACAAAAATGTAAGGTCAACTTATCTGATTCCTCACCCTTTATGGTGGCCCATTTAAAACATTTTAGGGTAAAGGGGAGGTAATGGGTAGGTGTTTTGGACAGGTAACCCTCTCCACTTCCATGAGAGCTGTTTGCATAAATAATGTGTGATACTTTGGCCAGACTCTTCTTACTTACACTATTGGCAGCCCAGTGGACAGGTAAGAAGTGTCATAATCTAAAAAATGGGATACACACTGTCCAAATTGCAGCACATTTTGACATTCTAAAATAACCTATCAATATAATAGGAGACAAAAACTTTCTACGTTACAATTTAAAGGTAATCAGGCAGGCCCTTGCACTATATGCTCTGAGGAAGCTTGGTTACAAGCGAAACATGTAAGCAAGAAGCAAGACAGCATCAAGTCTTTTGTGGTGTGAGCACCGGTCTGTCCGCCTATACAGCGAACCACATCCAACCATCCTGAGTCCTCCCCAGTATACATCCCCAGTCCCCAGCATCAGACTGGTAAACCTGGATGGATCAGCTTTACACTGCTAGTATGGCGTGTGGATACACCTGAGATACCGCTACAAGGTAATCCACTTGGAGAAATACCTGGAGGTATACACATCTTCATGTTGTGAAGCAAAGATCGTTGTCTAAAGTCATTCTGATGATCTCTTTTCTATATTTTACCATCAAAGTGGTTGGGCCACACACATGGACTTATAATAAAAGAAATAAAGGACACAGAGCAAGACGTCAAAACGGTGAGCTGTATCAGCCCCCTAAAACTAAAGGGCAAGTCTATTCAGAGAAAAACCGATTCTTTGTTTCCTTGTCTGTTGTCACCCTCATATTTACCAGTCTGTGACCTAAAATATACGTATATGATAAGTGCACAATAACTGTTTCTTTGCAAAGCCTTACACGAATTAACTTTTTTTTCTCTTCTGTGCCTCCTTTTTTCATCATTTTTTTGGCTAATTTTAAAGCCTAAATGGAAATTCGCAAAACCATACTAAGCACAAGCACTTTTTTCCTAAATGCTAAAGAGCTAAAGAGCTAACAAACTCTCAAAAATAATATATATATGTATATATGTAGGCTAAAACGTTTTACCTAACAGATCCAGTATAGCATATTTATATCCCTTTCTGGTTAAATGAAGCCTTTAATTACTAACACACTTTTTTGAGTTGATTCATATGCATGGGATGGATGTAAGCTGTGTATGGATGGGTATGGTGGACACCGGTGTCTCATTAAGACTCTCTTTGTCTTCATTTTAATTATTTGTGTTGGAGGAGGGTATTTATATATACATTTTTCTACATAATGAATATATGGTGGATATTAAATAAAGATTATTAGTCCCTAAACCGGTGTGTCCTCTTTGATGAATATCTTTGGGAATCTTTCCCGTTTTTTGTGTATGTGCCTATATATTCAGAGGATTAATATCCTGGAGTTTAATGCTATTTATTTCCAGGTGACTGTGTCTGCAGACTATGATATAGGTTGCAATCTGTAGTGATGTGTGTGTACAATTATACACATCTCTGAAACCTATTTAATCAGGACTAGTTTGGATGAGCATTAGTTTCCTTTTTTCTTCTCTTTTTTTAGGCCCCTGCTCTACATGGTTTGGTGAATTTATCCAGAAATATGAACACAAAAGAGGGATAATGTGTATGCTGTTTTGCAAAGTCAGCAGATAGAGTATTTGTTTCTGTTGATTTAGCATTTTTGGGGGGGAGGGTTCCAAATGAGTTTGGGAACCAAAAAATGGCCTCTTGCACTCTGCCTGAATTTGAGGACAACAAAAACATTTGAACACATTTTAGGGTAAGCCCACAAATGTAGCTGACAAAAAACACTGTTAAGTTACCAGGCTAGGTGTGTATGGGCCCAGGATAGCATGCTGGGGAGGTTAGTGAAGGAAATATGCATGTAGGCCAAAAAAGGAGCAGGAAAAGCTTACAGCATGCATGAGGACAAAGAGGACATTCATAGCATATTACAATATTATAATTATGGAATCAACAAATTAATACAATACATCAGCAGACATTAATACATAGAATGTAATCTTAAAGGTAAAAACGTACCCGAATATAGTCCTTCTGCAGGACTTGAATAATAACTGAGCAGGTGTCTGGAATAATGAGTCCCAGAGCCTGGGGGAGATCCTAGTGGAAAACTTGAGGTCCTGGAGACTTCTCCAGATCGCCAAGTACCACAAGGTGGCTATGAGCCTTTGCCCGGGAGTAATGGCAAGCCTCATGCATGTGTTCAGCTTCTTCAAATGCCAAGGGTTGGTGAAAGCAGGGGTCCGTCATCCGGAGTTAATCCAGAAAATCATCCAGATTATTCTCCTGGAGCTCCTGCAGAAAAGGCATATGACATAATTGGTCATGATTAGGCAACCAATTTTTGGTCTAAGAACTCCTCCTCCTCCTGTTCCTGGACTGGACTTGGGTCAAAGCAATAACTCCAAACCCAATAATAGCACGATCTCTCCTCCAATTCCGTAACATGGCTGGTTGATGAATGGACATTCAGAAACTAACTGAATAGCACAAACTGAAAAGCGCAAATTAACACTTGTCACTTACCATACTTCTACTAACGCGAAATTAGCAGAAGGAGCCCAAAGGGTGGTGCCTGACAATTGAACTTCCTCTTTATAGTCTCGTAGTACGTCTAGAAAGTCACTACGTTAGTGTTTGTTGGCCGATAATTGTGTACCATTAGTATGCAAGACAAGTTCCTGGCACATGCCCTTTGGACAAAAGTCTAACGCTCTGTTGGCCAACAATCGGATCGTGTGTACTAGGCTTTAGTTCTGTCACACTGATATATAGGACATGCTATAGCTATATGTAATCAAATACATCAACTGCCTTCCTAATACAAGAGGGAGTTTTTTTTTTTACTTTCAATAAGTTTTTATTTTCAATTATGTCATACAAATTATGCATTAACATATTTAGATTGCACAGGAGGGAACGCCTCCTCGAACATGAGACATAAAGGTTACAATTCGAGTGAGAAAATAACAGATAGTATACGGTTTCTTCGCCTCAAGGGCTGTTGGTGGGGACAACCTGATATATATCATTAACTAAGCTTTAAATAAGCAGTCTCCATGTTTTGCCCCTAACACATCACGGGATCTTTCCCCATCCCCGGCACCCCCGACGGGATCTAGCTGTGCCAGGTGGGGAAATCTCCTTACTTCTCCTTTGCCCACTTAGTCTGAGCCATCAGGAGTGTTGAGGGGTTATGAGTCCCCGTAAGCTAGGTAATTTACCGTATGGTAGCTTTACATTGAATTGCAACCAGATAGTTAACTTAAGTGAGATAGAAGACAGGAAGAAGAGTTGAAAGAGAAGGAGAGAAGAGTGAGGAGGGAGGTGGGGTGGGGGGGTTCTTCAAGGTGGGTGGAGAGGGAGAAGGAGTGCCTTTGTGTACCTCTAGTAATACTGGGGGATGAAGTCGTCTAGGTGTGGGTTAGGTGTTGATGCGCACCTGAACACCTGGTATGAGGGAGGTTCCCATATATTGGGCCCAAGGTTCCCATATTGTTTGGAATTTCTTGGAGGTGTTTGACGTGATGCTATAAAGTTTTTCTTGGGCCATAATCCATGAAACCTTCCTTTTTACTGCGTTGAATGAGGGCCTCGGCTGTTTCCAGGCTTTGGCAATGGAGATTTTAGTGCCCAGTAATATAAAGTTGATCAGTGTTTGGTTAGCCTTAGAAATTCCAGGAAGGTTAGCATTAAGAATAGCCACCTCTGGGGACCTAGGGATCTGGCAAGTCGTCACCTTGTAAATCATAGAGAAAACTTTCCTCCAAAAAGTGCGTAGTTTGGGGCATTCCCACCAAATGTGGGCCATTGTGCCCAGGTGTTGACATCCTCTGAAACATAGGGGGCTCGCCGAGGGATAGATTGCTGCTAACCTGGTAGGGGTCAAGTACCATCTGGTTATCAGTTTGATGCTTGCCTCCATCAAAGAGATGTTTTGGATCCCCTTAAAGGATTTAGTTAGAGCTGCTTGCCAAATCTCTATGTCCCTGCTGCAGTGGAAGTCGGCCTCCCAGGCCTGCATGTATGTGGTTTTGTCTGTTGGGTAAGTGAGGGCCGAATATATCACAGATATGCCTCCCCTCTGCTCCATGGCTTGTCCGCACCATTGTTCGTATGTAGTAAATTTAGGGGGGAGCGGTTTCTCCTGCCAAATTGAGTGGAGAAAGTGAGTGATTTGGTGAAAACGGAATCGTTCCGAGTCCGGAAGGTCTAGGTGTTTGATACAGAATTTGAGGGTGATTGGTCCATTGGGGGTGAAGAAGTGCCCTATCCGGTATAGCCCTTTGTCCAGCCACCATTTGAAAGCTGAGATGTCAAGTCCAGGTGGAAAGTCAGGGTTGTGGAATAAGTGCGCTAGGGGACGACCTGTGGAGACCAGGGCTGTGGAGTGTCGGAGGGAGTCCCAAAGGGCGCAGGAGTGGGATAAAGTGGGTGATAGGATGGGTGGCCTAGATTTAGTCGGGCACCAAAGTATGTAGTCTAGTGTATGTTTGGCGGTGGCCTGTCTTTCAATATTTACCCAATCTGGTTTTTCATACCGGGAGTAGATTGAGGACAGTTGGGCTAATCTAGCCGCTAAGTAGTATTTATGTAGATTTGGAAGACCCAGCCCTCCCTTGCGTCTGTGAAGGAATAGGGTGCTCTGAGGGATACGATATCCTTTCTTACCCCAGATAAACTGGAGAATTTTACTCTGTAAAGCTCTGAGGTGATCTTTCCTGATTGGGATAGGGAGGGAGTGGAAGAAGTAGAGGAGCCTGGGGAGTAAGGTCATCTTAATGGAGTTGATCCGACCAAGCCAGGATAGTTCATGTTTTGATCATGTAGTAAGGTCAGCCTCCAGTTTCCTAAAGAGAGAAGGGTAATTTTGTGCATATAGATTTTCCGTCGTGGCCGTCAATGTGATACCTAGGTAGCTAATGGAGGTGTCGCCCCATTTGAAGTGGAAGGATTGTTTTAGGAGGTCAACTGTTTGTGGTGGTAACGATACATTGAGGGCTTGAGATTTGGCAAAATTGACTTTGAGTCCAGAAATTTTAGCAAAGTTCCTTAACATTAGGCAGAGGTTAGGTAGTATAGTGAGGGGGGATGTCAGGAAAAGGAGGATGTCGTCGGCGAAAAGCCCACATTTGTGCGTCTGGTCTCCACAGGTCACGTCCTTTATATCCGGGTTCTGTCGGATTGCGATCGCTAAGGTTTCTATGGCTATTGCAAAGATTAGGGGGGATAGAGGACACCCTTGTCTAGTGCCACGTAAAATGTCTATTGATTCGGAGTAATGTCCTTGGAGGCGTATTTGGGCCTTTGGTTGTGAGTAGAGAGCATGCAGAATTCCCAGGAAACAGTCGCCAAAACCCCATCTCTCCAGCACGGTAAAGATGTATTGCCAGGAGACCGTGTCAAAGGCCTTCTGCAGATCTAATGATAGAAGGAATCCCAATTGGTTTGGCCCCCCTTCCCAGTTAGTTTGAAGAATCGAGGTGATATCTATTGCCCTCCTTATTTGGTCAGGACCCTGTCTCCCCGGTATGAATCCTACCTGGTCCTTATGTATATATTGAGTAATAAAGGACGACAGCCTGTTGGCCATTATTTTGGTGAGTATTTTTAGGTCATTGTTGATGAGTGAGATCGGTCTGTAATTGCTAACGTCTTCGTGGTTTTTGTCAGGTTTGGGTATGACCGTGATTAAGGCAGTATTGAGGTGGATGTCAAGGGGGGTTCCATTGGTTTTGGAGTTAAAGAAGGAGGTCAGGTGAGGTGCCAGTATGGCTGCAAAAGACTTGTAGTATGCTACCGAAAGACCATCCGGACCTGGAGCTGACCCCCCTCTTAGATCTTTTATGACTCCCAAAACCTCCTCCTCTGTGATGGGTATTTCCATCTTTTGTTTGTGGGTATCTTTTAGGGATGGTAGGGAGATACCCTCCAGAAACTGAGGGATTAAGTTCGCGTTTGGTGTATTTGTTTGGCTATATAATTTAGAGTAGAAATCCCGAAAGGCTTCTAGAATCCTTGAAGGGTTGGTCGTGGGGGGTTGACCATTTATTCTGAGTTTGGGAAAGGTGAGGGTCCTAATGGGGGGGGGGGGAGTTTTTTAGTTAGGAGGGGACCTATTTTGTCTGCCTGAGTGTAAAATTTTTGTCCATTCCAGCGGACAGCCTTTTCGGCCTTGGATGTGAGTGCTAAATTAAGATCTAGTCTAGCTTTGTCAATAAGGTGAATAGGGGTCTTGGAGGGGTCCTTTTTATGGGCAGCCTTCAGTGTGGTATATTCCCTGTCCAACCGGATTATGTCTGCTTTTTGTGCACGTTTGGTTTGAGTGGCAATCTGGATGAGTTTACCCCTTATAAAAGCTTTATGTGCAGCCCATAACGTTTCTGGAGAAATGTCCTCTGATTTATTGAGTTTAAAGTATACTTGTAGGGCTTTTTCGAGTTCAATGACCCTGATGGGATCAGATAATAGTGACTCATTCAGTCTCCAATGTCCCCTGGGTCCGCCCAGGGGGCCAGTTTTGAGTGATATGGTGACTATGGAGTGGTCCGAAAGGGCCGACTCTCTGATTTGAGCTCTGTGGATCAAGGGAAGAAGGGTGGATGGGGTTAAAATGTGGTCAATCCTCGCATAGGTGTTATGAGGTGAAGAGTAATGGGTATAGTCCCTTTTGTTGGGGTTAAGTTCCCTCCAAGTGTCAGCTAAGCCATGGGCATGGATTATTTTCGCGATCCTGAGGCTCTCCTTGGTGGGTCGTGTTAGTTGGGTCGGTAGGGGTTTAGACTTGTCCAAACCCTGATCGAACGCTGCGTTCGAGTCTCCACCAAAGATGACCGTTCCCTCCAGCTTCTGAGCGAGGCTGCGCAGTAGGGAGTCAAAAAATTTCGCTTGACCTCTATTTGGGGCATAGTAGGAGACCAGGGAATACAGGTGGTCCCCCACTGTGCCTTTGACCAGGATGAACCTGCCCTCTGGGTCGGCGTATTCAGAGATCTTTACAAATTTAAGATGTTTGGAAACGATGATTGCCACTCTCTTAGTTTTTTTGTCAGCGCTCGCTAAGAAGAACTGTGGGAAGTGAGGGTGGAGATACTTAGGGCTATACCGGGAGGGGAAGTGCGTTTCTTGCAGCATAACAATGTCTAGCTTGAGGTGTTTGTAATAATCGAGGACCTTTCTCCTCTTAATCTGGGAATTGATTCCCTGGACATTGTGGGAGGCTATGCGGAGTTCATCTGTGGGGTTATTAGCCATGGAGCAGATGGAGTGCAGTGCAACGGTCCTCACTTACCCTTTGATGTGGGGGAACCTGGGTCTTAGGAGGATGGTCATTCAGTCTTCTTGGTGGGAAGATATCATGGACTTCCGTGGGGGTGTGTGTGGTATCTGAAACACAAAATGTGATTAGGTACATTGTAGTGAACATGGAGGAGGGGAGGGGGAGAAGGATAGCAGAGAAAAGGTCTCCTAGAAAAGAAAGGAAAGACGCAGGGAAGGAGAAATCCCCTATGTCTTTTAAAAAGAAAATTGAGTGTGTCTGGCCCATCTGGGCTCAAACAACCTAGCCCCCAGAGACCTACGGGTGTCTAAGGGTTAGGTGGGTGTGCATGTGTTTCCTCACGAAACCGAACGCCCAACAGAAAACTTGTTTCCTTGAGGGAAAAAAAGAAAAGAGCAAGTAAAAACAAGGAAAATTTTAAACTATTACCGGTGACTATCAGGTTTTCTCAACAGTGTGGCTAACTAGTGGCCCTAAGCCTACGCCCAGTGTAGTGTCCTTCTAGGTCTTCATTAACTCACTATCACAGCAAAGGATCCATAGACTAGACCTATATAAATCCCTAGTCCTGGGGGTGAAAATCCCACCCCCCCCCCCATAGCTAGGCGTGAGGGTACCGTCCCTCTCAATCCGGAGAGGAACAGCTCCCTTGTGCTTAGTAGATATGGCAACGGGCCAGTAAAAAGCAACAAAAAATAAAGAGGGAAGATTGGAACAAAAACCTAAGAAACCCCTCCTTGGAACCAGCAAAACAACAAAAAAAAAAAAAAAAAAAAATTTCTGACAAGTCAGAAAACGTAGCCCGGTTGGCTAGCCTGCCTAATGAATAGGCACGGGGGGATCCCCTATATTCATGGGGATGATCAAAAAACCAATCCCCACTTCACAATTGGGAAAGAAGCGATGCAGTTCACATCATCACTGGCTTCAGGTGTGGTTGTTGTCTTTGGCCTTCTTTGCTTTTCCTGTTGACCACAGGGGAGATTGAGGGCTGGTGGGGGTCTGTCGTTTGTTGGAGTTGGTCCCGGCATTGGTTGTGTCCATTTCGGCTTCCTGGGAGATGATTTTCAGGTGCAGGAGAAGTTTTTCACCTTCTGGGAGGGAGGAGAAGGCATATTGTTTCCCCTTGACGGAGAATTTAACCGCGAACGGGAAGGCCCACTTGTATTTCACGTCTCTTTGGGTGAGAGCGAGAAGCAGGGGCTTCAATGATCTCCTCTTCTGGATAGTAGAGGGTGCGAGGTCAGCGAAGATCTGCACTGGGTGTCCCATACACTGCACGGAGTGAGAGGACCTGGCCTGTCTCATCACTTCCTCTTTAACTGTGTAGTGGTGTGGCTTAGCGATATCTTTTGGGGTGCCGTCTTTTCTGGGGGGCCCTAAGGCTCTGTGTGCCCTGTCCAATTCAAGGCGTTGAGTGGAGATATTAGGGATTAGCTGTTTAATCAGGTCTTGGACTGCTTCTGGAACATTAAGAATCGTTTCCGGTAGGCCGCGGATTCTGATGTTATATCGTCTTGACCTATTCTCGAGTTCGTCAATACGAGCCATTGCTAGGTCCAATTGATCTTGCACAGTGCTGATGTGCTGCGAGTGTTGGTTAGTGATGGCTATAGTGTCCTCCATTTTGTGTTCGATTGCATCGATTCGGGCCCCTTAATTAATAAAGTCTGCCTTCAGGTCCCCTGTAATTTTTGCTGCTGTTTGAGCCAGGCCTCTGTCCAAAAGTTCAGAGAATCTGTGGAAGAGGGAGTCTATGTGAAACGCTGGGTCACTGGCAGGGCAGGCATGTGGAGGGAGGCCTGAGTGACCTGAGCCAGATCCCATGGGGGACAGAGGACCTTCACAGAGGGAGCGATCCTGCAGGGATCCTGTAGAGGCTGGAGAAGGGGTCAGCAGAGGAGGGTAGCCCGGTTGTTTTCCTGGGGTGAAGTGAGGGGGAATGTGGGGCTTCTCTGACCTGTAGTCCGCCGGGCCTGTGGCGCTGAGATCCTGTGTCTGTGCAGCGGCGGCCATCTTGGGCGTCTCAGCCGTACCTGCTCTCTCCAATTGCGGCCACAGGTTTCGTTTTACCGGGGCCCCGGTCATATGGGGGTGTAGCTGGGACCTTGGGGAACGTCTCCAGATGCTTCGGTTGTGCTGATGTGCGCTGTGGTTAGTGCTATGGGCACCGGTGGTTCGTGAGGGAGCGGAGCTCTAGGCTTTAGCGGCGCTCTAGGCTTTAGCGGCCATCTTGCGAGCCCCGCGCATGCGCACCCCCGAGTTTTTTTTTTAACATGTGACCTCGGTGGTATGGATGTGTCATTGCCATCATCCCATATCAATTTATAAAGAATTATATAGACCTCTGAGGGGGTTTTTAAGGCAATGAAAATTCTTTGGATTTTGAATAAAAATCAATTTTATTTATATCAATCAAAGTTAGAAAATACAAAAATTACATAAATAACAAAAAGACATGATTAAACGAATAACGGTTCAAGGGTTCAAGAGGACTTGTATATACATCAAATCACATTGCAGATATTACATAGACTGATAAAACGTAAATTAGGGGATGAAAGTGATGCATCGCACTACCCAATACAGTCACTGTGGATGACCAAGTCCTCTTGAACCCTTGAACCTTGAATTGATTTTTATTCAAAATCCAAAAAATTTTCATTCCCTTAAAAATCCCCTCAGAGGTCTGTATAATTCTTTATACAAGAGGGAGTTAAAACAGCTGCTGACAAGGTCTGTGAAAATGATCACACTGGACAAATGACTTTAGGAGGTCCACTTATTATTTGGTCCTGATACATTGTTTCTTATAACAAGCTGTGTTGAAGGGAATATTTTTAGACACTTGAAATGCGTTTGTAATTCTTTTATTGTCCTCTTGACCCTTACTGGACTACAATTGTGTATGTACAATTAAACAGTGGTGTAGCACTTTAAATTGATTCTAAAGGCTATTTTTTATATATATTTTTTTGTTTAATTAGTTTTTATTGAGAAAACAGGTATACACTGTACATTGTAACAGATAACACCGGTGTACAATACAGAGTAGATTTGAACAGATATGTCATATAGGTTTATAAGAACAGGGCGTACCAAAAGATTCACACTACGTGCCAACTATAACCCCTATTGAGGTTCAGGATGCGCTACTTGAAGCGGTGTAATAAAAATGACTAAACGTGCGTCGTCTCAGAAGTACAGATGGTGCCAGCTTCTCTGTAAATGGTCTTTTATAAAGTATACATCTTTAAACAGTATAATATAAGTAAGGAAGAAGAAAAAATGAAGAGTGAAAGAAAAGTGAGGATAGGAGTAAGGAAGATGGGGGGGGGGGGGGGGTGTGTATCTGCCTCGATCCAAGCTCACGTATGCAAAACGCTTGTCTATCAATATGTTACATGGTTTGAGACATAATTTCCGTGTATGCGGTAGTGAATTTGAAGGCAAACCAGCAGGACCATATCTTCTTTGCTAGGACAGATTTGTTTCTAACGGAGAGAGTTATATCTTCCATGTAGTAAATGTTGTCTACTTTCACCAGCCATTGACGTAGTGTCGGAATGGTCGTGTTTTTCCAATATTGAGGAATAAGTGCCTTTGCAGCATTAAGAAGGTGTGGTGTTATTGATATAGGGTTCCGCTGGTTTACCTGTACAGTGAAATAAAACATACCAAGGGTCATTGGGGACCTCCCAACCCTGGATTTCCCTGATCCAGTGTAGAATAGTGAGCCAAAATGGGCGTATCAGTGGACAGAGCCACCAGATTTGAGCGTGTGTTGCTCTTTCCCCGCAACCTCTCCAACACAAAGGTGATGTTTGTGGGAAGGTCTTGTGCAACACCACAGGTGTATAGTGTCACCTCGTCAATAGTTTGTAGTTTACTTCTGCCATTCCTGATGCCCCAGATGAGGTGTGGGCCAATATGAGAATGTTGGACCTTTGAATTATTGACAATTCTTTTTGTATATCCTGTTCCCAGTTGCGAATGAAGGTAGGTGTTCTTGTGGAAGCCAGAGTTAGCAAAATTTTGTAGAAGTGGGAAATAGGTTTCTCTACAGGTTGATCTTCGGAGAATGCGGCTTCCAAGGGAGTCAAATTCGAAAAGGATCTCAGGGGTTTCGGGAGACAGTGTACAAAAGCTGCTAGTTGTCGGTATCTCCATTGATCCATTGAGATAGTGGAGTTGTGTATAGTGGATAGAGGTATTGCACCTGAAGGGCTGGTAACTTGGTATAATAGGATCTTGGTCCCAAGGTTCCACGTATGGAAATTTGTGTAGAAAGATCTGTGCCACTGAGCTCCGTTTCTAGGGTTACCCAAAGTTTGGTATCCCTGTGATATTTCCAGTCAGAAATTCTATTTAACACGATTGATCGGAAGTATTTCTTAAAGTCTGGTAGGGCTAGGCCTCCCTCCCTCTTGGGTCTAATGAGAAGGGACCTAGGAAGTCTGGGTCTTCTTCTGTTCCATATATATTTACCAATTAGAGAGCCTAATATTGTAAAAAATCCTACCGTATACCATATGGTATCATTTGGAACAGAAACAACACCCTAGGCAATACATTCATCTTTATGACTCCAATTCTCCCCAACAATGAATGAGCAAGCTGGGACCATTTCTGCAGGTCAGATCTATCTGTGTTTAGAAGGGGCAGAAAGTTTGTGCAGAATAGTGCTGCCGGATTTGGTGTAAGAAAAATACCTAAATATTTCATTTTTCTCGCCTGCCAACTAAAAGGAAAAACTTGTTTTAAATGTGTCACAGTGGAAGTGGGGATAGATAGGTTTAGAATTTCAGATTTTTTCATATTAATTTTGAAATTAGAGATGGCACTATATGTTGAAAATTCTGACATGACGTTAGGGAGGGTTATCAGGGGTTGTTGTATATATATACCAAAATATCATCCGCGTATGCAGCGTATTTGTGTTCCGATTTACCAATGACTACCCCGTGAATACATGGATTATGTCTTACTATAGAAAGGAAGGGCTCTAATGATAGGGCAAATAAAATTGGTGAAAGGGGGCAGCCTTGGCATGTGCCGTTGTGTAGGGTGAAGGGGTCACTTAGTGTGCCATTTATGCGTAGTTGTGCCGTGGGGTGATCGTATAGCGCAGAAATTTGTGATCTAAGAGATGGGCCAATGCCCAGATTTGTCATTGTTGCCATGAGAAACTCCCAGTCCACCCTATCAAATGCCTTCTCAGCATCGGTTGAGAGTAGAAGGGTAGGCTGGGAGGATCTACGAACATGCTCCATCAATGAGAGGGTGCGAAGGGAGTTGTCCCTTGCTTCCCTACCTGAGATGAAACCCATTTGGTCTTTTGAAATCCATTGCGGTATCAGGGGGAGGAGTCTGTTTGCGATGGTTTTGGCATATAATTTAGCGTCAATATTCAGCAACGAAATGGGGCGGTAACTTCCACAGTTACTGGGATCTTTACCGGGTTTGGGGATCACTGTAATGTATGCATGAATTGTCTCGCCACCTTTAGAGGTCACGTTGGCATAGTCGGTCAATCGAGGTAATAGTATATCTGCAAAGCATCGATAGTAGGCTACCGTAAGTCCATCTGGACCTGGTGCTTTGCCATTAGCCATGGCCTTTAGGGCAATGCGTAGCTCCGAGGTGGTAAGCTCCACCTCTAGCGAGGCTAAGATATCAGGTGAGAGACTAGGTAGGTTTGCACTTGCTAAGTATTCCCCAATGAGTCTCGTCTTAACATCTCGATCAGTAATCGAGTGTTGTACATGATATACCGTATTTATTGGCGTATAACACGCACCGGCGTATAACACGCACCCCAATTTAGGAGGGAATTTTAAGGAAAAAAAACTTTTAGGAGGGAAGTTGAAGGGAAAAAAACTTACATTTAAATGCCCATCATTGCAGCCTTCTCAGTGCAGCCTTGCCCCAGTGCAGCCATGTCAGTGCAGCCTTGTCAGTGCAGCCTTCCCGAGTGCAGCCTTGTCAGTGCAGCCATGTCAGTGCAGCCTTGTCAGTGCAGCCATGTCAGTGCAGCCATGTCAGTGCAGCCTTGTCAGTGCAGCCATGTCAGTGCAGCCATGTCAGTGCAGCCATGTCAGTGCAGCCTTGTCAGTGCAGCCATGTCAGTGCAGCCTTGTCAGTGCAGCCTTCCCCAGTGCAGCCTTCCCCAGTGCAGCCTTCCCCAGTGCAGCCTTGTCAGTGCAGCCTTCCCCAGTGCAGCCTTGCCCCAGTGCAGCCTTCCCCAGTGCAGCCTTGTCAGTGCAGCCTTCCCCAGTGCAGCCTTCCCCAGTGCAGCCTTGCCCCAGTGCAGCCTTCGATCCCCTGTCCCTGCTTCCTGGGCTTCAAAATCGCTGACCGCGATTTGAAAATGGCGCCGCCGGCGCCGAAATACACAGAGCCGGTCCTCGGCTCTTTCCAGCGGCTCTCGTTCACTTTCGGCTCCACTCGTAGTCCCGAGCGGAGCTATCCAAGTAGGTTCGGATAGCTCCGCTCGGGACTACGAGTGGAGCCGAAAGTAAACGACAGCCGCCGGAAAGAGCCGAGAACCGGCTCTGTGTATTTCGGCGCCGGCGGCACCATTTTCAAATCGCGGTCGGCGATTTTTAAGTTTTGACAGCTCGGGATCGCAGGGGATCGGCGTATAACACGCACCTGCGACTTTCCCCTGATTTTAAGGGGAAAAAAGTGCGTGTTATTCATGGATAAATACGGTAATTGTTGATAAAACTCTCGGAATTCCTTAGCTATATTTGGTGTGTCGTGTACCATAGTTGCTGAGGAGTTTTTAATTTTTGCTATGAAAGAGGCAGATTTCCTTTGCTGAAGGGAGCGGGCTAGCAATCTACTTGGTTTGTTTCCCCATTCATAAAAACTTTGAGCCACTATGCGGGTCTGTTGCTTTTGGTCTATGTGTAAGAGAGATTTCAGTTCTTCCCTCTTCTCAGTCAGGGTGTGAAATATTGCCTGTGACTGTCTAGCTTTATGTTGTTGTTCAAGTAATTTAATTTCGCTAAGTAGTTTGGATTGATGGAGTGTACTCTCTTATTTTTTCCTGGCTCACAATTCTATTAATTTGCCCCGAATATGGGCCTTGTGGGCCTCCCATAGCTGCCCTGGTGAAATGTCAGTATGTGTGTTCTCCTTAAAATAAAGGGATAGTTCTCCCCTATCATTTTTTTATCAATTTCGGCAGTTAGGAGTTACTCATTCAGTTTCCAATTAGTGGATTTAAGGGGTAGGGACGGGATTTGAACAGTGAGCATGATCGGTACATGATCAAATATGGGGGAGGTTTCAATTACAGATTTAACTAGTAATGGTAGATGGTGATGATCAATAAGGAACAGATCAATTCTGGAGTAAGTCTGATGAACCTGAGAATAATGGGTGAAATCTCTTTCCCGTGGGTGCATGATCCTCCAGGCATCTACTAACTGCGATTCATGCAAGCATTTGCGAATGTATCTTAAGCGTTTATGTGACATGCTAGAGCTCCCTCTGCAAGTGTCTAAGGCAGGTTCCAGGGGCATGTTGAAATCACCAGCAAGGAGAATGCACCCACGTGAAAAACCTCTTTCTTAAGTATAGAGGCTATAAAACCTGCCTGGTCACGGTTAGGAGAATATAGAGTCGCCAAGGTACAGGGCATACTACCCAGGGTGCCTTTCAGAAACAAAAATCGCCCTAACGGGTCACTTAACATGGATTCTAGTGTAAACGCAGTTCCCCTGCAGAACCCAATGGCCACACCTTTTGCTTTATGAATGTCAGAAAGACTATAATACCACGTGGGGTATTGTTGTGAATAAAGTTTTACAGAGGTAGTACGTGTAAGGTGAGTCTCCTGCAGAAAGATCACGTCTCCCCACAGGCGACCCAGCTCTCTATATAAACTGTGCCTCTTTCCAGGGGCATGCAGGCCTCGTACATTAAAGGAGAGTAGGTTTACCGTAGCCATAGGGACCAGAAGTGATCCGTGAACACTGGTATCTCGAGGAGTTGGATCTGAGGCAGAGGGAAAGGGGTTAGGGTGAGAATGGGGATGGGGACGAGGAGTAAGAGGGAGAGAAGGGTAGAGAAAGTAGGAAAGAGAAAAAAGAAATTAGTATCACACAAGGAAAAAGGTACAGACCACCTTGGGGGGGGTAACTGTAAGTGCACGCATAAATCTGCGGTGCAAAAACAGGGTACACACGAGGTCCAACATTCCCACATCCACAACCCACAAAAGGGCAGGAACATGAAGACGCGAGACCACATAGCCCCTGTTAAAGGGGGTGTGATGGAGCTTGGGCATCCAGACACGAGCTCCAGGGGGAGTGTAAGCAGTGTCTCGATGCCCGAGACCATATATAAGAACAAAAAAATTAAACTCAGTAAAATAACATAAAACATAGGGGGCGTGTCCAAGATGTCGGCGTGAGCAGACGTGCTTCCCGGAGCTCTGCTAGAGACTGATCCTGTTAATCTCTCCTGTCTGGATTGTTTGACCCTGACTTGGGTGTTTGGAACCCCCTATGCCGTCCCGATCCTCTGCTGGACTGAAGAGCGATAAGAAGCTCCGTTTCCCCCCAACTGTAACTGTGCCTGACGAACCCGCAGTGCACGGGGGGAGAAGCCCGCGCAGCCATTCCAATATGGCCACTCAGACGGCGCCCGAGGAGAATGCCTCCCTGTCTCTTCCTGGCATCCCTGAAGTGATGGCGGCGATATCGGCATGTCAGACTACCTTGTCTGGGAAAATTGAGGCTGTCCAGACTGATGTTGGCTTGATTAGGCGGAACTTGGACAAGATCCGTGGCCGGCTGGAGGTTGCTGAACAGCGAGTAGGCCAAGTGGAGGACACTACAGGAGAGCACTGGGCGGCGATTCGGACCCTGCAAAGCAAAGTTAAGGTCCTTGAATATCGTGCCGAGGATGCCGAAAACCGCAGCAGATGAAACAATCTGCGGATAGTGGGACTTGCGGAGGGAACAGAGGGACAGAATCCGACTACCTTTGTGGAAGACCTCCTGCGCTCCCTGCTTCCCGGAGCCCAGCTATCCCCTTATTTCACTGTTAAGAGAGCCCACAGAGTCCCGCCGCAGCGGGGACCGGCTGGTCCCCCCCCCCGCACACTAATCCTGCGTCTTTTAAACTTCAGGGACAGAAATGAACTTCTGCGGGCTGCGCGAGTGATGAAGGAAATCTCCTACCAAAACTCTAAGCTGCTTTTGTTCCCTGATTACACTGTAGAGACCCAGAAGCAGCGAAGATCCTTCGATGCGGTCAAGGCCGCCATGAGGGCGAAGGGAATAAAATACAGCATTCTTTTCCCGGCAAAGCTGAGAGTGGTGGATGGCGAGATGGTGCGGTTTTTCACCAACCCCAGGGAGGCTACCTCGTGGTTGGAGTCACTGCCTTCTCTGAAATGAGTGGATCCTCGCCTTTAAGTGTCTGATTTCTTGCGGCACCCATATACTCAGTATGTTTCGATCTGGGGAGCAGACTTTATGTTGTTTTTTCTACAGGTTTTGTATTCCTTGTTGCCCCCCCCCCCCGGTCCTAGGTGCCGCCTCCATGATGCATGAAGGAGTCCCGGGATGCCAGGACATACACGTTTACCTGCTGTGGGGTCTCTGGAATCATTGCAGTGATTGGTGACTGTTCTCATGTAGGTTTTGAAGTCATGCCTTCATATGACTGACATCCTGACCAACTCCAGGGTATCATGTAACTAACCCTTTGATGTTTTGTGCCCCTGGTTAGTCCAGGTGAACTGTCTGTGCTCATATATGTTTGGTTACCAACTTGTTCTCTAGCATCTCCCGTTGGGAAGTTATGTGCCCCCTGTTGGCTTGGATTGCGGTCTCCCCTCTGTGTATTTGATGTGGAGGGGTGGCTGACTCTCTTTGTCGACTAAGGCACGCCTCCCTGAGTAAGTTACTCTGAAAGACTTGGGTTTGGGGACTTATGCATGATCCCAGTTTGCGGGGTCTGTGGGGTGGGGGCAGCCGTTGCTGACCCTTGTTGGTTTTGGTTTGGTTTTTTTGTTTTTCACAGTATTTTTTTCTCTAATTTTTTCTGTGCTAATGTAGCGCTGACAACTGTTGTTTCTAGCTACATAGTTACATAGTTACATAGTAGGTGAGGTTGAAAAAAGACACAAGTCCATCAAGTCCAACCTATGTGTGTGATTATGTGTCAGTATTACATTACATATCCCTGTATATTGCGGTCATTCAGGTGATTATCTAATAGTTTCTTGAAGCTATCAATGCTCCCCGCTGAGACCAACGCCTGTGGAAGGGAATTCCACATCCTTGCCGCTCTTACAGTAAAGAACCCTCTACGTAGTTTAAGGTTAAACCTCTTTTCTTCTAATTGTAATGAGTGGCCACGAGTCTTATTAAACTCTCTTCTGCGAAAAAGTTTTATCCCTATTGTGGGGTCACCAGTACAGTATTTGTAAATTGAAATCATATCCCCTCTCAAGCGTCTCTTCTCCAGAGAGAATAAGTTCAGTGCTCGTAACCTTTCCTCATAACTAAGATCCTCCAGACCCTTTATTAGCTTTGTTGCCCTTCTTTGTACTCGCTCCATTTCCAGTACATCCCTCCTGAGGACTGGTGCCCAGAACTGGACAGCATACTCCAGGTGCGGGCGGACCAGAGTCTTGTAGAGCGGGAGAATTATCGTTTTATCTCTGCAGTTGATCCCCCTTTTAATGCATGCCAATATTCTGTTTGCTTTATTAGCAGCAGCTTAACATTGCCGTTGCTGAGCCTATCATCCACTAGGACCCCCAAGTCCTTTTCCATCCTAGATTCCCCCAGAGGTTCTCCCCCCAGTGTATAGATTGCATTCATATTTTTGACACCCAAATGCATTATTTTACATTTTTCTACATTGAACCTCATTTGCCATGTAGTCGCCCACCCCATTAATTTGTTCAGGTCTTTTTGCAAGATTTCCACATCCTGCGGAGAAGTTATTGCCCTGCTTAGCTTAGTATCGTCTGCAAATACAGAGATGGAACTGTTTATCCCATCCTCCAGGTCGTTTATGAACAAATTAAATAGGATTGGTCCCAGCACAGAACCCTGGGGGACCCCACTACCCACCCCTGACCATTCTGAGTACTCCCCATTTATCACCACCCTCTGAACACGCCCTTGTAGCCAGTTTTCAATCCATGTACTCACCCTATGGTCCATGCCAACGCAAGCTCTTTGTGTATTATTCAGTACAATAGTTGTGTTAGTGCCATCTTGTGGACAATTGATAAAGTACAATAAGTTTACGTCTCAAGATTAAGTGACACGGAAGTGTTTCATTGTTTACTTTGGAACTGTAGCTATGACCCACCCGCAATGCTTCTGGACAAAGTCAGAACTGAACTGCATTGTGGGGGGCATATAAAAGGGTAAGCAACGGCCATTTTAGGTCTCTTGTGCCTGGGACGCGTGGCCTGCCAGCAGAACTCTGTGGGTGTGTGTGTCCCTACCTGGCGAAGGAGCTGAGCAGCTGTAGTATCCTGCCATTGCATCGCAGTGAGCTGAACAAGAGACATGATTGTTCCTGGAAGACCCGTGGGGAGATAACCGAGGACTACCTGTCATTTGTGAACGGAACAGTGTGACGGCGTGCTGGTGCCTCCATACGGAACTGAGAACTGCTGAGCCGGAGACTTCCGCCTGCTTGGATTCTGTGTGGTGAGAGGGTTGACACCCAGAAGTTTATTTGAGTATTACACACACATCTTTAGAACTGTACAGAGTGTTGCTGGGACTGATAGTCCCACAGAACAAGTTAAGTCGGAGAGCATTGCATCCAAATAGACTCCAGTGTTCAAGAGCAGATGTTAGATGTTTGTTTCTTCGTATAAAGACACCTAGTTACCCTGTTGGATTACAATTGTTTTAGTGTGTTATACTACACTGCACAACACCCAGGAGGAACCCATTGCGGATTACAATTATAAAAGCTAGCGAAGACTGAAGACGTCTGGACTACCTTTTTCATTGCAGGGCCCTGCATTTTAGTATAGTGACTTTAAAGTCTAGAGCAGGGGGAGCTCCCGGGTATAGGTTCACATCAATATACACATATATACAGTATATATATATTTCTGTGATTGTTATTGATTGTAATGATTTCTTATACTATCACACTATGTTGGTGCGATAGTATATTCACTGGAATAACTCTTTATATAAAGATATTACTTACTCAAAGGAAGAAGTTATTTTTGGTAATTTTTGAAGTTTGTGTGCAGTGTTGTCATTTCTCCTACAGGTGGAGCTACCAGCAACCAGGCAGAGGTAACCATAATTGTAAGTGTATATTGTGGGTTAGAGTTAATGCTCATATTGTTACAACACTGCACTACAGTTGTGCCAAGGGGAGTGAACAATTTAAGAAGGGTGTAGAGCAAAGAGGACAGGCCCGCTTAAACCAGCAGCTCCACCGTGAGTTATTGCTACATGTGGGGGCTCGTCCGGGATAACTGTCACTTTGAAGCCAAGCACCCTCTTAATAACCCTAGAATGGATCCCCTCACTGCGGCACAGTGGTATGAGGTGGAAGGCGTCCGCTCAGAAGCGAGCGTAGCCATGGAACTCTGGGGAGATATCTGGGAGAAGGAACACATTAATCAAGTGGTGAAAACACTATCCTCAGGTCAAAGAGCCAAGGTGGTCGCAGTAAGACCTGACCATGAGACATGCCGCACTTATGCCTTACTAGAATGGAGGAAGGGAGTTCCAAAAAACTTCAAGGGTGAAAGTGTTGAACTCGCTGACAAGACAAAATTTTACCTGACCCACCCAAGAGAGCAGGGGGAGGATCCTGCCATCTTCTCTCAGATGAGTTTAACAAGAGTCAGGGGTCTATCGCAGTCAGCACCGACTGCAATTGAACCCAAACTCATCACAGCCCTTGGAAACTTGGTGTCAGAAAGGGAGCTCAACCTATTCAGGGATTGGGTACCGAAAACTGGGCATCTTCTTGGGCCAACAGCCTGTACCCAAAGGAGAAGATACTTTTGAAGAATGGTTGGAACCAGGGCCGTCTTTAATATTGATTGGACCCTGGGCAAAACTTTTCTTGGGCCCCCACATGCAGTTTTGCTCTTCACCTGCTCTGAGACATACAATAAATAGGAGCTAGACTCAAAATCAGTTTACTGAATCAGATCAGGCAGCTATTGCAATTGGTTGCCAGAGGTTACAGTGCATCATTACCGCTCACCGATTGGTTGCTAGAGGTTACAGCACACATTACGGCTCACTGATTATTTGCTAGAGGTTACAGTACATGATTTCTGCTTGTTGATTGGTTGCTAGAGATTACTGTGGATATGACCTCAGGGGGGCATGATATACATATCAACGCTGCCGGCCACCGCTATTTACATATGAATGCTGACGCTATTTACATATGAATGCTGGTAATTTACATCTAAACACAGGGTCTGCAGGTGAGTCATCTGTACACAACAATAGAGCAGAGCTGGGCAGCATTAGTAGCAGCACGTCACACTGAGATATTGTGACACAGCACAGGACTAAAACCTCAAGGGTTGAGGGAATTTAAACCAGGACAGTTGGCAAGTATGAGGCAGCTGCTTTTGGGCCCCACAACAATGACAGGGCCCAGGGCAGCTGCCCCTTTTGCCCTGCCTTAAAATCAGCCCTGGTTGGAACAAACCACACAGGTGCTGGAAGAGTGGGACATCCCTGAAACACAGAAGAAGCAGCGGATCACTGAGAGTCTCAAGGGGCCTGCCTCCGAGGCCATTCGAAATTTAAAACTCAGTAAACAAAACTGTGTAGCCCAAGACTACCTAGATATCCTGCAAGATGTGTTTGGACGTACTGAAAAGGTTTCTGACCTAATTTACCAATTAGAACACACCTATCAGGAAACTGGAGAGAAGTTATCAGAATATATGAGACGGCTGGAAAAGGTCATTCACCAGATATTACTGAAGATGGGAACAGACCCTTGTAAGGTGGATGAGATTCGAGCCAAACAAGTCCTGAGGGGTGCACAGCCTTTGGACCCCATCACCCTCCAGTTAAGAACCCGCCAAGATGGAGGCATATTGAAGTACCCAGAAGGAGAGAAAACACAAAAGAAGGAGAAAAAGTGCTGCTCACCCCTGATACTAAAAAAGGAAAAGGAATCCCCCAAGGTGGGGTTTTTTGGCAGCAAGATGTAAATATCGAGTCAAAATATGTATAAAATTGAAAACTTTTATTTTACAAAAAAATCACATGTCATGAAATTAAGATATGAGCTTCAGTAGGAAGTGTTTAAACCTTGTTTAAAATTGACATACACTATACAGACATATTTCCATAATGACATCAGAAAGAATGTCAGCAATATGAAAAATAAAACTGACGCGTTTCAACCCAAATACTAGGGGTCTTCTTCAGAGGTTTAGTCTGTTGAGAAATATGTGGTATAAGTATACATGCAACATGACATTTGCATATGACAAAAATAATACACAGCATATACACCTAATATAATTACCCAACAGTGTATGTCCAGTAGGAGAAAAGAGGAACTTCCTACATATAGGTCCCTTTAAAAACTGCTCACTCCCTCACCCTCAGAGGGTCCCAACGCAACTCCACCGGCACCGCAACCAGGAGGAGGGGGCAATAGTCCACCGATGTGGCTTACGAGAATTCACACTGAAAAGTCACCCTCCATCGGGCCAGGTGATCGGTTGAGGGGAGAGGCCACACCTGCAGCGGAAATCCAAAGAAGAACAAACTGAATGCTATATTCCTATATAAAGAACAGCTATTTAAAAAAATATATATATATTATGGGTAAAAAGGTAAATAATGAATAAAAATAAAAATCAGAATGTGTGTGTATGTATATATAGTTAGCCAGGACAGTGGTCAATTGATCCCAGAAGATGCCCTACAGAGCTTGTCAGGGGCGAAGTGGTTCAGTGTATTAGATCTGAAGAGTGGCTACTATCAGATCCCCATGAGTCCTGAGGATAAGGAGAAGACTGCTTTCATCACCCCCGTGGGGTTCTATGAATTTAACCGGATGCCACAAGGCCTGTCTGGGGCCCCAGCAACTTTCCAGCGGCTCATGGAAAAGACAGTAGGCGACATGAACTTGATTGAAGTCCTAGTATACTTAGACGATATCATTGTGTTTGGCCGAACTGTCGAAGAGCATGAAGAGCGACTGGAAAAGGTTCTAAAGAGGCTACATGAAGAGGGTTTGAAACGTTCAATGGAAAAATGTCAGTTCTATCAATCTTCAGTGAACTATCTGGGGCACATTGTGTCTGAAGAAGGGATAGCAACTGAGAAATTGGAAGCTGTTACCTCTTGGCCAAGGCCCATGAATGTAACTGAGCTCAAGTCCTTCCTAGGATTCTGCTCCTACTACCGGAGGTTTGTGGAGGGGTTCGCAAAAATAGCTAACCCACTCACAGAACTACTAAAGAATCAGGAAGAGGCTGATGTGGACTCGGAGAAACCTGGGAGACAAAAAGAAGGGCTGCGGAAGAAAAAGGAATCTATTCTGGATCAGTGGACTCAGGAATGTGAGGAGACATTCAGTCTATTGAAGAAGAGTCTTACAACTGCTCCAGTGTTAGCTTATGCGGATCCTACCAAGCCCTATGAACTGCACGTGGATGCCAGCTGAGATGGGCTGGGCGGAGTGCTCTATCAGGATCACAATGGACAATTAAAGCCTCTTGCTTATGTGAGCCGAAGTTTGTCTCCTGCTGAGAAGAACTACCCAACTCATAAACTTGAGTTTCTGGCCTTGAAGTGGGTTGTGGTAGACAAGCTGAGGGATTATCTTTATGGTGCCGAATTTGTAGTGAAAACAGATAACAACCCCCTCACATACTTATTCACCACCGCAAAATTGAACAGCCACAGGTGGTTGGCTCCTCTCTCAACATTCTCCTTCAGCCTGAAATACAGACCGGGAGCGGGCAACAGAGATGCAGATGCGCTGTCAAGAAGACCCCACAGTCCCCTGAGCTCCCAAGAGGATTGGACTCAACTTGCCCCAGATGGGGTAAGAGCCCTTTGTGAAGGAGCTGTTAAGCAGGAGAAAGGTGGAGCCAGAGCTGAAGAGAGTGATTACGGCAGGAATACCCAGGTATTACTGCAATGTCTCCCAGATTGCTGCAGAGGGTTTACCTAAATGATCAAGGAAAGATCTTAAGAAAGAGCAACAAGATCCACTCTGCAGCCTGGTATTGGAAGCTCTGGAGGGTAAACACCCGGATCTACTTTTGAAAAGCGCCCGAAAAGAAGCTCTGTGGTTACACAAAGAGTGGGATCGGTTGCAGTTGTTGCAAGGGGTGGTCTACCAAAGGGGCCCCTCTGAAGATCCAGAGGAGAAGTGGCAAATGTTGCTGCCAGAGAAGCACAGAGAGACAGTGTTAATCACTCTACATGATTGTCATGGACATTTGGGGTCAGAAAGAACTCTTCAATTAATAAGAAATAGATTCTACTGGCCTTACATGAGGAAAGAAGTGGAGAATTATTGTCACTCCTGCCATAGGTGTATCCAGAGAAAGACTCTGCCACAACGGGCAGCCCCAATGGGACATTTATCAAGCCAAGGCCCTATGGATCTGGTTTGCATAGACTTCCTGTGTTTAGAATCTGACTTGAGTGGGCAAGGAAATATTCTGGTAGTCACAGACCATTTTACCAGATATGCTCAAGCTTTCTCCACGAAAGATCAGAAGGCAGTCACAGTGGCAAAGACATTAGTGGAGAAGTTCTTTGTCCATTACGGCTTATCACAGAGGATCCACTCAGACCAGGGAAGGGACTTTGAGAGTACACTCATCAGGAGGTTGCTGGATCTACTGGGGATAAAAAAATCCAGAACTACACCCTATCATCCGCAAGGAGACCCTCAGCCGGAAAGGTTTAATAGAACTCTTCTTAATATGTTGGGGACATTAACCTCCGAGCAAAAGCCCAACTGGAGTAAGCATATTGCCGCTTTAGTACATGCATACAACAGCACCAAGAGTAACGTCACAGGATATTCACCTTATCGGCTGATGTTTGGGCGTGAGGCTAGGTTACCAGTGGACCTGGCTTTTGGAACTTCTCTGGATCACACATCAGAAGCTTCCCACCGAGGATATGCGAATAGGCTGAGAAAGAGTCTGAAGGTTGCTTATGAGAAGGCCCGGACCATGTCAGAAAACCAGGAGAACAGGAATAAGAGAAACTTTGACCTTAAAGTAAGGGTCCAAGATCTTCAACCAGGTAACCGAGTCTTACTAAGGAATTTGGGTATTCCTGGCAAACGCAAGTTGGCAAATCGGTGGAGATCACAGCCATACGTTGTGTGTAAACAGCTCCCAGGGCTTCCAGTATTTGAAATCAGGCCAGAAGGAAGTGCTGGACCAACTAAAACTTGGCGTCGGAATCATCTTTTGCCCCTTACTGATGCAGTCAGGATAATCCCCGAAGAGGAATTATCATCCACATCAGAAGTAGCACAACGGCCTATAACTAGGTCCCAGTCTGGGACTTCAGCAACTGAAGACAATGAGGAGAGAGAGATGGACATTAGCTGGTTGTGGTCATCTAATATACCCGAAACTGAAGCGAGTGTTTCATCACCCACAGCTGAGGAGAGTAGCGAGGCCCTCAGGCCAGAAGCTCCAGAGTTTGTGCCATTGTCTGGAAGAGCTGAAGAGTGTTTATCTCCCACTGAAATAGAAGAAAGTGGTGTTCAGCCAGAAATAGGGGACACACCAAAAAAACAAAGGGAAAAGAGGAACATTCGCCCACCCAAGAGATTAACATACGATACATTGGGTGAGTGTTCTGAAACAACCAAGATTACCAGCAAAAGGAACATTGATGAGCCTAGTTCCTCCTCAGTCAGTCTGGACAATAAGAACCCTGCTTCACCCCTTGGCACACCTGTATCCGATACTAAAGTGACAGTTGTGGGTACACAGAGTAGCTTTCCAACACCTGAGAATTGGTGGGAGGCTCCCCTGTCGGTCCTGTACATATCTTTGGGGACTAAAGATTTAGAGCAGGGGCAGTATGTAGCGCTGACAAACTGTTGTTTCTAGCTCTTTGTGTATTATTCAGTACAATAGTTGTGTTAGTGCCATCTTGTGGACAATTGATAAAGTACAATAAGTTTACGTCTCAAGATTAAGTGACATGGAAGTGTTTCATTGTTTACTTTGGAACTTTAGCTATGACCCACCCACAATGCTTCTGGACAAAGTCAGAACTGAACTGCATTGTGGGGGATATAAAAGGGTAAGCAGCGACCCTTTTAGGTCTCTTGTGCCTGGGACGCGTGGCCTGCCAGCAGAACTCTGTGGGTGTGTATGTCCCACAGGGTTGCGGCCTACCTGGCAAAGGAGCGGAGCAGCTGTAGTATCCTGCCATTGCATCGCAGTCAGCTGAACAAGAGACGTGATTGTTCCAGAAGACCCGTGGGGAGATAACCGAGGACTTCCGGTCGTTTGTGAACGGAACAGTGTGACGGTGTGCTGGTGCCTCCATATGGAACTGAGAACTGCTGAGCCGGAGACATCCACCTGCTTGGATTCTGTGTGGTGAGAGGGTTGACACCCAGAAGTTTATTTGAGTATTACACACACATCTTTAGAACTGTACAGAGTGTTGCTGGGACTGATAGTCCCATAGAACAAGTTAAGTCGGAGAGCATTGCATCCGAATAGACTCCAGTGTTCAAGAGCGGATGTTACATGTTTGTTTCTTCGTATAAAGACACCTAGTATAAATATAAATATAAATATATATAGTATAAAAATACCCTGTTGGATTACAATTGTTTTAGTGTGTTATACTACACTGTGCAACACCCAGGAGGAACCCTTTGCGGATTACAATTATAAAAGCTAGCGAAGACTGAAGACGTCTGGACTACCTTTTTCATTGCAGGGCCCTGCATTTTAGTATAGTGACTTTAAAGTCTAGAGCAGGGGGAGCTCCCGGGTATAGGTTCACATCAATATACACATATATATATATTTCTGTGATTGTTATTGATTGTAATCATTTCTTATACTATCACACTATGTTGGTGCGATAGTATATTCACCGGAATAACTCTTTATATAAAGATATTATTTACTCAAAGAAAGAATTTATTTTTGGTAATTTTTGAAGTTTGCGTGCAGTGTTGTCATTTCTCCTACAGGTGGAGCTACCAGCAACCAGGCAGAGGTAACCATAATTGTAAGTGTATATTGTGGGTTAGAGTTAATGCTCATATTGTTACAACACTGCACTACAGTTGTGCCAAGGGGAGTGAACAATTTAAGAAGGGTGTAGCGCAAAGAGGACAGGCCCGCTTAAACCAGCAGCTCCACCGTGAGTTATTGCTACACTAATATTCCTTGACTTCAGGTATGGTAAAAGAATGTGTTTCATGGTAGCCTCGTGGCCTTGTGTGGCTGTGGGCACTAATGCCTGGTCTTCCGCCTGGGTGGTTATCTTGCCACTGGGGATGGAGTACTGTGGTGTTTATTACCGGAACACCGATTTTGTTTACAATCACTATGGCTAGTTTTTTAGTACTCTCCTGGAATGTCCAGGGATTGAATTCGGCTCTTAAATGTTCCCTGGTTTTTAATTATCTAAAAAAAGTACGTCCCCCACATGGATATCAAGACTGACCCAGGCGGAAGATATGTTATTATGCATGTTACAATCGCTAATACGGCATACGTGATAGTGGGACTTTATCTCCCACCACCTGCAGATATGTCTCTCTTTTATGATATTATGCGTGTGGTCATACAATATGGAACACCACACGTCATGTTGTTGGGGGATTATAATTTGGCTCCGTGTCCAGCTTTAGACAGGCTCATCAGTCGACTCGCAGGACTCCAGACCTCATGCAGTGGGCTGATACCTTTGAGCTTATCGACGCCTGGCGTCATTACAATCCATCTGAGAGGGTGTATACATGTCATTCGTCCACTTTTCGGACCCTCTCCCGCATTGACCTGGGGTTTGTTACGCGGGCGGTGCTGCAGAGGGTATCGAGGGTGCAAATCCTCCCTAGAGGCATCTCCGATCACGCCCCTCTTATGATGACGGTGCGATTGGGGCCCACTGCTGGGCTGAAACTGTGGAGACTGTCGGGGCACTGGATAGCAGACCCTAAGCTTCAGGAAAATATGTCGGAGGCCTTGTGTCATTATTGGCTTGAAACGCTGACTCAACGGAGACAATGGTGGTTTGGGATGCATTTAAGGGATGGCTGAGGGGGGAATATATTTCCCGCATTGCTTATAGCCAAAAGCAGTCTGTGCAGTCACTGGGGGAGTTGGAGGGTGAGCTCAGTGACAAAGAGGCAAGATATGTCGCCGCTCCTACCCTTCTTAATTATGGGGCCTGGCAGTGTGCGCTCAGGGCAGTAGAACTTCACAGGATAGAGATGACCAAGAAATCAATGCTCAGTACTGCTCAGTGGGTCTTCGAGTATGGAGATAAAACCGGCAAATTGCTGTCATGGTTGTCCCGAGGCCTGTTTGCTAGTACTCATGTTGGGAGCATCCGGGATGAGGGAGGAGTCCCCTTACGAGCCCTGATGAAATCCTTGCTAGATTTATGCGTTATTATAGCTCCCTATACTCCACTAGAGTGGATTATGAGATATCAGATCTCCGGGCCTACTTGGATGGGGTGGATTTTCCTACTCTGTCCTGTGAGAAGCCTGTGAGAATCTGGAACGGGATATTACCCTGGAAGAGGTCCAGATCACTATGACCCAAATGCAACGCGGGAAAACCCCGGTGCAGATGGCATCCCGATCGAGTTTTATTCCACTTATCAAGAACTTCTGGCTCCTAGGCTCACCATGTTGTTCGCCCAGTTTGCTAAGATAGGATCTTTGCCGGATTCCATGTCCAAAGCTGTAATTGTGTTGGTGCCCAAACCGGGTAAGGACCCCGAGGACTGTGCGTCATATCGACCAATTTCCTTAATCAATGTCGACGCAAAGCTGCTGGCCAAGATACTGGCCAACTGCCTGGCACAGGTCTTGGATAAGCTCATCCATGTGGATCAGACGGGGTTCATGCCCGGCAAGGGAACTGATATCAATTTGAGAAGGCTTCATCTCAACCTGACCATTCCCCATGATAATGCTGGAACCAGAGTCATTGCCTCACTCGATGCCGAGAAGGCATTCGATTCGGTTGAGTGGGGCTACCTTTGGGAGGTTCTGGGTAGGTATGGTTTTTGCCCTCATTTTTTGCGCTGGCTGCAGTTGCTCTATAATAAACCCACTGCTTGTATACGGACTAATGGTGGGATTTCTGAACAGTTTCTATTACAACGTGGCACGCGTCAGGGATGCCATCTTTCTCCTTCCCTTTTCGCCCTGGTGCTGGAACCCCTGGCTATCCTACTTAAGGCGTCCCGGGGGGTGAAGGGGCTGCGGATCGGCCCCTTGGAGGAGAAGGTGTCATTATACGTTGATGATGCCCTGTTGTACTTGCATGACACGGACTCCTCCCTGCGGGCTGCTCTGGAGCTCTTTGACGGGTTTGGCCGTTTCTCGGGGGTCCAAATAAATTGGACAAAGTCTGTACTGTTCCCTCTAGACCCCATGTCACGGCCACTGTGGCCACTACCCAACTGCAGTGGGTTACTAGTTTTAAATATCTTGGTATTCAAGTGAGTCGAGACCCCTCCCAATTTTACGAGCTCAATCTGCACCCCGTGCTACTACAATTTAGAGCTAGATGTGCCTCCTGGGGAACTCTCCCGCTTAATTTGCTAGGGCGCATTAACCTCATAAAGATGGTATTTCTCCCCAAGTTTAACTACCTATTTAGAAATTCCCCAGTGTGGATTCCGAATATATTCTTTAGAGGACTTGACAGCTGTATTGGGACCTTCATTTGGGGGGGGTCTACCCCTCGGCTGGCACGATTCACCCTATGTCTTCCTGTGTGGTGCAGAGGATTGGCGTTGCCTAATTTTCGGGTATATTACTGGGCGACCATTTTGGTGTCGGTCCGCTGGTGGTTTGTCCGCTCTAGAGCCAATTCTGTGGTGTGCTTGGAGGCGGCTCTTCTGGGCTCCCTCGGAGACCTTAGGAACCTAGTATATAGAGGCTCTGGGGCTTACGCTGATCTTCCGCTTCCAACTATGACGACGCTTAGAGTATGGGCGATTGCTAGGAAGAGGTTTCACAAGCCGAACCAGTGGTCACCTTTTCAACTTCTGTGGGGTAATCCTAGTTTTCCACACTTCCGTACAATTCCGGACCCACAAGTTTGGGCTAAGTATGGGGTGAAGTCTCTTCGAGATATCATGCCAGCAGGGATGCTATTGACTTATAAAGACCTCGCCACCAAGTTTAAGTTGCCCAGATGGATGTATTTCCGATACCACAAGTTGTGCCATGCAGCGCAAGCACAGTTCCTGGGACCTATTGTCCTTTCTATGGATCCCATAGAGGAACTTTTGGCTCAGGAATCGCTTTCCAAGCCTCTCACTTCCCTCTATTTGTCACTACTCAGTTTGGACTCTCCCAGGCTGGAGAGACTGTGGGAGGCATGGAGGGCTGATATTCCCACGGTGGAGAGGGAGGATTGGAACGATTGTTTTGAGGAAGGCTTTGGGTTGGTTATCTCATCTAGGGATAAAGTAATACAGGCCAAGTTTCTTCATAGGGTGTACTACACCCCGCAGCGACTGCACAGATTGTACTCCTTGAGAGACCCCCTGTGTAATAGGTGTAGACAGGAGGTAGGAACATATTACCATATGTTCTGGAGTTGTCCTAAAGTGGCTAAATTCTGGGCTGCGGTGTTTGAGGCCATTAATAAGCACCTCGGGATATCATTGTTTCAGTCGCCTGTGATAGCACTGCTTGGTATACAGGATGACGATCAAAGGCCACGTTATACTAAACTCCTGATTGCCTTCTTACTTTACTATGCAAAAAAAACTATTCTTCTTAAATGGAGCTCTGCATCCCCCCCCACCATGACGCTTTGGGAGGAAACTATTAACAAAACTCTTCCACTGTATAAAATGATTTATTTGAATAGAAAGTGCCCCAAGAAGTTTGAAGGTATTAGGTTACCTTGGACAGCCTGAGGATTTTGAGTGACATATTTAAACAGCATGGTGGAACCTTTTTACACCTTTTGTCCGAGATGCTTTGGCGCCCCCCCCCCCCCTTATTCATACCCCTCCCCGTATCTGGTGTATTTTACTGGAGACCCATTCTGAATCACTTAAATTGTTGATTGTCACTCTTGGTTCGTAACACGATTTTAAATATGACTGTAACTAACGTCTAGATCCTTGTAGTTTTATCCATCACTCTAGGTTATGTAACTTGTACCATTTGTTTTTCTGTCTTGTACCATGCTTCTTCTTTATCAATAAAATGAGATCTTTAACCGTGAAAAAAACATAAATTATAAATTCATTACCAGACTACCATCCGTAGGAAACACATAACAAAGCGCAAGAGACCCAGGACATAGTCCACTAATTTAACCCAGTTCGGAGTACAACCATGGTAGGTATAAGTAGATAGAAATTGTCAAGTATATGTGACCGACTGAAAGAACTGATATGGGACTATGGTAGACAGGGTATACTTGCTAATAGAGACAGCCCATCACCGTCCGGTGATGGGAAGGCGATTCTTAGGGTAGCGGGCCCAAGGTTCAGCTTGGATAGGGCGATGTTCCAGGTGCAGAGGTTCGGTGTTTGTGATCCACCTTCTGCCATTTTGGTTCAGAGTTACCGGGTAAAGGCGGGATGACGTCTTGCCAACCAGGAAGCTCCGGCGGGGATACGTTCAGATCCATGCAGAATTTCTCCAGGTCCTCTGGAAACTGAAGGACAGCCGTTTTGCCGTCTCTGCTTGCTATTAGGGCTGCGGGGAAGCCCCATCTGTAATTGATAGATACAGCATGCAGTTTCTCTGTGAGGGGACATAGGGCCCTGCGTCGCTCAAGGGTCTCTCTCGCCAGATCCGGATAGAAGGAGAGGGTTGCCCCGTCAAAGTCCAGTGATGCGGCTTCCCTGGCCTTTTTCATAATTAGCTCCTTTTCAGGATAGTGGTGCATTCTGCATATAACATTGCGCGGGGTGTCAGAGGAAAGATTGCGGGGACGTAGAGCCCTGTGAACTCTATCAATTTTCAGGGGATTGTCTGTGGCTAAGCCCAGGAGGTTATTAAAAATACCTTGGATGAAGGGGGGAAGGTCATCATCCCTTGTTGCCTCTGGGAGACCCCTAATCCTGATGTTATTGCGCCTGTTGCGATTTTCCTGGTCCTCTATTTTGTAAAGGGCCATCCTGTGAGCTATGGCGAGTTGGCGGGTAGACAACTGTAGGGTCCTAATGGCGGCCGCGTGGCGGTCTAAACGCTGTTCAGATTCCTCCACTCTCTCTAGCACTTGAGAGAGGTCAGAGCAGACCACGGAGACCTCATTCTTGATAACCCGCTCAAGGCTCAGCAGCATAGAGGCTAGATCTGTCTTGGTAGGTAGGTCACTTACCAAGGCCTCGACCCCCAAGTGTCTGTGCATGCTCTACTCACCTTCCGATCTGGCTGATGAATCAGGAGAACAGCGTCTGAGCTCAGGCCTGTTGCAGGAGGCGGAGCTTGCGCCGGAGTGCACGCCATGAGGTGAGCGGCCTAGTCCGTCCATGTCTTCCTTCTCCTCGCGATAGGAACCGCTTTATTGAGCCTGCTGAGGTGCCTTTTTTAGGCAGGGGCTTGCCTGATCTCTTCCTCATCGTTGCCCAGTGCAGTAGTGGTGATGATATGTCGGTAAGAGCTAATAGTTCTGTGCCGGCGCCGGAGCTCAGGAGAGATGCGTCCGCTCTACAGCATGCCGAAACCACGCCCCCATGTTTTTTATATATTTTTTGTAAAATAACAGACATGTTATACACACATGCTCTGTGCAATGCTTTTGCACAGAGCAGCCCTGATCCTCTTCTTTTTGGGTCCCCCACCGGCGGTCCTGGCTCCTCCCCCCTGCCAAGTGTCCCAATAGCAACCCTCTTGCTATAGGGGCACTCGAGCAGGCTCACTCCTGAGCCGCACTCCTGTGAATGGACATTGTTCATACACACACAGAGCGCGGCTTAGCCCGCCCCCCACTCTCTACTCATTGGCTCACTAGCTGTGATTGGCAGCAGCAGGAGACAATGGTTTTTGCTGCTGTGTGAGCCAATAAAGAGAGAGAAACCTGGGAGAGCCGCTGCCCTCATGCACATCGTTGGATCGAGATGGGGCTCAAGTAAAAATAAGGGGGGCTTCTGCCTTTAGAACCACTTCAATTATTCTTAATACAAGAAGCCTCTAACCCAGACTTCCTAGAGTAAATTTTTCCTTACCTAGCCCTGTGACCACCCCATCCAGATCCCTCACTAATGCAGTTTCCTGCTTTGGGAATTGCTAACTTAATGCCGCTTGAAAGCCCCATCGGGCCTGCCCCATCCACTCCCATGGGTCCAACATCTAACAGGACCCCTCCTCTGGCCTGTCATTAGGTGTGATGTGTACAAAAGAAGAATAATCTGCTCCAGGAAGTAATAGTGAGGAGAAAGACCTGGCACTGGATGATCATGTTACTGAGAATTCAGGTAAGTGCAAACAGGGTTTAGAAAGTGTTTGGGTCAACCCAGCGATCACATAGAAAGAGGTGTGAGGTAGGGCTGGAAATGGGGATTGTGTTGGGCTTTAAACTCTTAAAATCCCCACTGTAATACTAAATTTTCCTTTCAGGCATAGTAATGGCACGGGCTTAACCTGGAAGTTAGGGAACTCGAGTTTATAGTGAAAAAAAAAAAAAAAAAATCAAAGAGTTGCACAGAGAAAGAGAAGGTTTTTTTCCTAGCTAATACATTTTATAGCAGACTAGCCACTTAAGCAAGAATATTACTTTTGTAAGTTTGAAGTGGCTGACTTCACTTGTAATTTTCACCTGCCACATGAGATTTCTATAATTGCATTAAAGTACAAAGCCAAATGTACCACCTAATACAATATTAAGTGCATTTTCTCTTTGCTGAATATACCAGTTTAAAGTTTAAAGCTACATTCTCAATGTTAGAAACAGAACTAAATAAAAAATTGATTTGTAAAACACACATGGCGGTGTAAAGTTATACTGCACATATCCTTCTTTCTGAGAGTAAAAATTGTGTTGGGGAAATGCATCTTCCCTTCAGTTATTCATTATATTTAATTGCGCCTTTACTAGATTTCAGCATGCATCTTCAACCCAGCTCATTTTTATTGATAAAGGAATTCAGCATCATTTATGCTTTTAGATTGAATCCATTATACTTTATTAGTCTCAGAATGATAAAAAATGTCTCTTCATGTATTTTATATTTCTTGAATATGTTTTTCATTCAGAAAACCATTTTTTTTTTAAAACTGAGAAGAATCCAGCATTTTTTATCTCTTTTGCTGAATCTACCTTCATAAAAAAGAGCACAAAGTTAAAGAGATTCTCATTAAAGTTCTTAAAGGGTACACAACATTGTATTTTTTCATTTAATCAGCCAATTACGAAAGATGGGAATGCCTTCAACAATTACCCATGTTCGAGCCCTCCTCTAGCAGAACATTAGTACTTTTAATAGCAATCTGTTGGGGTTACAGGAAGGGTTAGTGTTAAGATAACAAGTAAAGTAAGACCCCATACACACTATTAGATTTTCTGCAGATTTTTCTCTTCAGATTTACCAAAACCATATAATATGAGGTCAAACCTTAAGAGTTTCCATTTGTATGCAATCAGGCAGGCCCTTGCACTACATGGTTTTGGTAAATCTGAAGACAAAAATCTGCAGAAAATCTAATAGTGTGTATGGGGCTTTAGTGTTGGGGATACAAGGAGGGTTAATGTAAGGGCAAAAGGAGGGTTAGGGCTTTGGTAACAGGAAAGTTTACTCTACAGTTTCTCTACAGAATTCCTGGCAGCCTTCTCTGTAACCCTAACATCGACTCTTCCTGTAATCCCAACAGTAGCTCTCCCTGTAACACAAACGCTCCCAGTAAGCCTAACAGTAAACTTCCCTGTTACCAAAGACCTAACCCTCCTTGTGCCCTTACATTAACCCTCCTTGTATCCCTAACACTAACCTTACTTATTATCTTAACACTAACCCTTATCTGTTCCCTTGCAATAACCCCCCCCCCAGTACCCCAAACACTAACACTCCTTGTAACCCTTATGCCGCGTACAGACGATTGGACATTCCGACAACAAAACCGTGGATTTTTTTCCTTCGGATGTTGGTTCAAACTTATCTTGCATACACACGGTCACACAAATGTTATCGGAAATTCCGAACGTCAAGAACACGGTGACGTACAACACATATGACAGGACTAGAAAAAGGAAGTTCAATAGCCAGTGCGGCTCTTCTGCTTGATTCCGAGCATGTATGGAATTTTGTGCGTCAGAATTGTTTACACATGATTGGAATTTCTGACAACGGATTTTGTTATCGGAAAATTTGAGATCCAACTCTCAAATTTTAGTTGTCGGAAATTACGACAGAAAATGTCCGATGGAGCATACACACGGTCGGAATTTCCGACAAGTTCACATCGAACATTAGTTATCGGAAATTCTGATCGTCTGTAAGTGGCATTACACTAACCATTCTCATATCCCTAACGCTAACCTTACCTGTAAACCCAACCCATCCCTGTAACCCTAACGCTAATCTTCCTTATACCCTAACACTAACACTTCCTATACCTCTAACACTAACCCTCCTTGCAGCCCTTACACTAACCCTCCTTGTAATCCTAACACTAGCTTTATCTGAATGCCTAACCCTCCCTCTAATTATAACGCTAACCTTCCCTGTAACCCTAACACCAACCTTCCCTGCAACCTTAACACATACCCTCTCTGCAACCCTAATACTAACCATCCATGTATGTCTAACACTAACCCTACTTGTAATCCTTAAACTTACCCTCTGTGTATCTCTAAAATCAACCTTACCTGTTACCCTAAATCTAACTCTCCATATAACCCCAACACCAAGCTTCCCTGTAACCCTAACACTAAGTCTCCCTTACAGCACATCTGAA
Organism: Lithobates septentrionalis; assembly: GCA_037952835.1. Lineage (NCBI taxonomy): Eukaryota > Metazoa > Chordata > Amphibia > Anura > Ranidae > Lithobates > Lithobates septentrionalis. Next base: position 1,421,263 of record JBBDGP010002504.1, on the reverse strand, counting down.
ACCAAACAGTCAACCAAACAGGTTGAACGTGTGATCCTTGGCTCCCAACTGTGCTTGGTTATTCAATATACTGGCTCCTTCATCATTAGTGTGTCCTTTAGTGACATAAGGGGCGGCAGTAACCACAGCATGTGGCAGGGACCAGAAAATCAACACTCATGAACATCTGTACCAATAAAAGTTATTAGTTTTTAACCGCTTCAATACCGGACACTTTTACCCTCTTCCTGCCCAAGCCAATTTTCAGCTTTCAGCACTGTCACATTTTGAATGATAATTGCGCAGTCATACAACACTGTACCCTTATGAAATTTTTATCATTTTTTTACACATAAATAGACATTTATTTTGGTGGTATTTAATCACTGCTTATTTTTTACATACTGTCACCAGTGCAGTACAGTGTCATCATACAACTGGTGTGGCGGTGATCAGGGACATTAACTGGTGACAGTATGTAATAAATAAATAAAAAAACACTTAATAATTTTTTTTTCTACGTTTTTTTTTTTTATATTTTATTACTTTTTTTTTTTAAATACAGTGACCAGAGCAATACAGTGTTACTACAGTAACACTGTACTACTCTGGGGAGGTGATTCAGATTTTGTTTTTACACACTATAAGTGCTTATAACTGTGCATTTTACAGTTATGAGCAACCATTTTTTCTGAATGAAAAATATTCATTCAGTGTTTACTATTGTGATTAGCTGTGATTGGCCACATTTCCAAAAAAATGTTGGGATTTGCGTTTGGCTACTAATGTAAAGACTTATGCACCAAAAAAGTAGCCTAAACACTTAACTACATAAACATAAACAATAATAAATTAAAGTGCGCTGTCTCCAATTGTTTGCAGGTATAAAAAAACCCCAATAATAAACTATAAATTATAAAGTACAAGTGCTAATGTGCAAAAAAGCTAAATTGAAAATAGGTGAAGGTTAAATTTATCATAAAACAAATGTATCACATAAAGTGCAATTCTAATCAAAAACACGCCAATGATTGTGATAAAAAATCATATGTGCATAAGACAGGGATACAGTCAAAACAATATATCCATCAAATAAGCACTTAAATGTAGCCACAGAATTATAACAAGGTCCAAATAGTCCTTCTGGGTGTAATAAAAGTGCTTGTTTAGTATTCTATATGAAATGGATCCCAGATAATCCACCACTTGATTTCCACCTGAGTGCAGGTGCAGACAAACAGGCTGCTTACCAGATCCTATGATCCCTGTGGGATCACACTTGCTTAGAAACTATCCCCTGTGAGGAAAGCTCCAGTTCACTCCCGGCCCGGTTTACAGATGTCCCGATAGTAGCAAGCCAATGCTCCGACTTCAGTGGATGTATAGTTTAAAAGCAAGGAGGAGAACTCATAGTGCATTACTGACAATATGTTTATTCAAACAAAAAGTATTGTACTTACAGATAGAGTATCAAAGGCAAAACATGGTAACCCACGAACATGGCCGATTCACTCCATTGGCTCATGAGTGCTGACGTCCCACCGCTGTCCTCCTGTCCGACACGTTTCCCCTTAGAAAGCGTCAACTGGGATTGGAGGCTCAATTTGAGGGGTTCAACAGCCACCTCATGTCTCCATAAAAAGAACGTTGCAGGTGGCAATGCTGTCTCATACAGTGCTTGTTGGACCCCTTGAGATAGCATAAAAAGTAAAATGAAGAAAAAACATTTAAAAGTGTAAAAAATAGTAAAAAAATTAAAAAGAAAAATCTTAAAAGCAATCCCATCACTTTGCACACATATGCAAAGAGCACATAGGGCTTGCATTTGTATGTAAACAGCATTTGCACCACACTTGAGGTATTGCCAGGAATGGCAGAGTAAGAGCAATAATTCTAAAACCATCTTTCGCTTTTTTTTTTAAATTATTTATTTATATTAGAAAACCGGTTCACCGGGACATACATCAATGGCATGACTGCAATCAACAAAAACACATACATAGGCAAAGAAACAGTGTATACCGTATGCAGACATAGATGGAAATTATGACATCTCTTTTCCTTGTTTTGGAGGCTTGGAGACATATAACAGTGGTGACAATGTATAGGTTTTACTACCACCTCCTTCCTGACCCAGTTCCTAATTAATGGCAGAAAACGATGAAACCTTCTATCGTATACTTTCTGTTAGTCCTACGCCCCTCAGTGTGTCCTGTATGTGTCTTCAGTACCGCAGTGGAACTTGATCCCGGCTCAAGCGGCTTCCCATTTATTTTAGTTTTGCAAGAAAAGAAGCAGCATAGAGAAGGAAGAAGGAAAGAAAAAGGAAAGGGGTGTCTAGTGAGACAAAGAACAGATTAATAGGGTGAAGTAGGAACAGATAAGGTTAGAGAAGAGGGGGGGGAATTAGGGGGGGGGTAGTACGCATGGGGAGGGAAGGGGGCATGGGAATTCGAATAGTGATTCACGAGTATGTGTTTGTGCCTGTATCTGACTGCGATTATTCTCGAGAACAGAGTGCATTATATCCTCAACTACCCAGAAGTGCCTGACCTTCCTCTGAGTACTTGAACATATTCCATAATTGCCAAGTTTTGGTGTACGTTTCCTGTCTGTTTTGGCTTGTATGGATTAGGTCCTCCAACTGATTTATTTCCTCTACCTTTTGGAGCCAGAGAGCCATGGTTGGTGATTGGGTGGATTTCCAAAGGATTGGGATGCAGGATTTCGCCGCATCCAGTAAGTGTCGTATCACCGATTTTTTGTAAACCTGGTCGGGGGTGTCGTTGGCATGTAAAAGGAAGTATGCCGGGTCATCTGGTACAACCCGGTCTGTGAATCTCTGTGTTAACTGGCGAACTTCCCTCCAGAAGTTCTGGACCCTAGGGCAGGACCAGAAAATATGGAGGAGCGTGCCCTTTCCCTCCTGGCATCTCCAACAGACATCCGATGACGAGGGGTATATTGTGTGTAGCAATGCTGGGGTTCTATACCAATGAGTAAGGATTTTATAATTTGTTTCTTGAATTTTGGTGCATATGGAGGATTTGTGGGTGAACTGCAGGATGTGTTGTGTTTTGTTGGTGGAGAACTGACATTTTAAATCTTTTTCCCATTTGGAGAGGCTCCGTAATTTATAATCTCCTGTTGGAGTGATTAACATGCTATATGTTATAGAGAGTGAGTGTAGTAAGGGCTCCATTCCGGAGCATAAATCTTCCATGGGTGTGAAGGTTTGGTTAGTAACATTGGGTGGTGGCATACTACTGAGGAAATGATGGAGCTGTAGTGAACGCAAAAAATCCAGACGGAACTGTCCTTCGGGGTCGGACAACTCTGCGATAGTCTTCCACCTACCCCCACCACTGAAATGCGAGGCTTGGTATATTCCCGCTTCCCTTAGTTCACGAAATCTCCCATCCCTGATTCCTGGTTCAAATAAAGGGTTCCCTAGTATGGGCTTGAGTGGTGAATTACGGGTGAAGAGGGGGGACGAGTCAATCAGACGTGCACATATACGTGCCGTGTTACCTATTAATGGGTGGCGTTTAAGGTCTGTTGGGAGTGCAGTGTAACACCATGGGATCCTGTGTATGGGAGATGCGCATTGCGCTTGTTCAAGTTGCGTCCATAGTTTGGTGGTGGTATGTCGGCACCAGTCTATGAGCCTACACAAATGCGTAGCTCTATAGTAGGTCTGGAGTTCAGGCATTGCCAGTCCTCCATATCGTTTGGGCAACGAAAGGGTCTTCCTGTGTAGTTGTGGTTTTTTCCCAGCCCAAAGGAATTTGATAAATATTGATCATATGTGGTTGAAGTAGTCAGCGGGTATGTGAATTGGGATAGTCTGTAAAAGGTAAAGGAATTTGGGTAGGATTGTCATCTTGAGGATGTTGCAACGTCCAAACCAGGAGTGGAGCCCCCCTTTCCATTTATCTAGCATTTGTTGGACTTTTTTTAATAGGGGTGGGAAGTTAAGCTTGAACAATTGGGAAAAGGTCGGGGGTATGTGTGTACCTAGATATTTCAGAGCTGTAGTGGTCCATTTCAAGTGGAAACTATTTTGGAGTTGTGTGAGATGTGATTGTGGAATTCCCAATCCCATCGCTTCGGACTTACTAAAGTTAATTTTTAGATTAGCTAGTTGGCCGTAAATGTGAAATTCTTTCATAAGGTTGGGGAGAGAGATGGTTGGGTTCGTGAGGGAGAACATCAAGTCATCAGCATATGCAGAGACTTTGAATTGTTTCTTATTTACTTCTACTCCTGTGATGTCTGGGTTCAATCTAATGTGGCATAGGAAAGGTTCCAGGGATAGCGTGAAAAGCAGTGGTGATAAGGGGCAGCCTTGACGGGTCCCATTAGTAATTGGGAAAGCTTCCGAGAGCACTCCGTTCGCTCTTACTCTGGCCAATGGGTCTGAATAAATTGCAGAGATCCATTGTATCATTTTTTCCCCCAGACCTATATGTTTCAGCGTTGCAAACATGAACCTCCAGCTGACCCGATCGAACGCTTTTTCAGCGTCCGTTCCTAGTAAAATGCATGGGGATTTTGTACTGTTAGCTAAATGAAGTAGGTTAAGGACCTTAATCGTGTTGTCCCTAGCTTCCCTAGTTGGGACAAAGCCTACTTGGTCTAGGTGGATTAGTGAGGTAAGGTGTTGTTGTAATCTGGTGGAGATGATTTTTGTGAAGAGTTTTAGGTCTGCATTCAACAAAGAGATCGGACGGTAGGAGCCGCATTGGCCTGGATCTTTGCCCTCTTTCGGTATGACGGAGATTTGTGCCTGTAGTGTGGATTTATGAAATTTTCCCCCAGAGCCTAGATTGTTATAAAGTCTAACCAGGTGTTGGCCAAGGGAGGGGAGAAGGGTCTTATAATAAGGTATTGTGAGCCCGTCCGGGCCTGGCGCTTTACCCGATTTAGAATTTTTTAGAGCGGTTTGTAGTTCGCTCAGCGTGATGGGGTCTTCTAGTATGGTTTTTACGTCATCAGGGAGGGTTGGCATGAGGGAGGATGATATGTATTCTGTCGTTTTTTCAGGGGGGGTTTGTGTCTCTTTTAAATTGTATAGAGATGAATAGAAGGAGCTAAATTCCTGTACAATGTGTTGTGGTAGAGAGGCTTTCTGGCCCGTTGGGGACAAAATGTGGGGTATATATGAAGCTATTTTCTGCTCTCGTAGTGATTGGGCTAACAGTCTCCCGCATTTGTTGCCAGATTCGTAATGTTTCCTTTTGCTAATTTGTATCGCCGCTTTCGCTTTATAGCGTAGCAGGTCGGTGATCTGTGTACGGGTCGTGTCTAACTCTATTTCCAATTGTTTGGTGGGTGCCTGTTTGTGGCGTACTTCTAGTGATTCTAATTTTTCGAGCAGCGTGTTCAATTGTGCGATTCTTTGCCGTTTGAGTCGTGCACCGTGTTTGATGAGTATCCCCCTGATAACGGTTTTATGTGCCTCCCACACTAATCCTGTGTCACAGTCAGGGGTGGAATTAGTGGTGAAATAGTGTCCTATTTCTCTGGTTACTTCAGCTAGAACCTCAGGATCTTTCAATAGTCCTTCGTTTAGTCTCCACGGTGGTTTCTGTGTCGACCTTAAGTCTGGGAGAACGTAACGCAGTGTGATCGGGGCATGGTCCGACCACGTGATTGATCCTATAGTGGTCTCTTTAATCGCTTGTAAGTCTCTGTGGGGAATCAGGAAATAATCGATTCTGGAGTGCGTCTGATGTGGTTTGGAAAAGAAAGTGTAATCCTTTTCCCCTGGGTGGAAAAGACGCCAAGCGTCGATCAGTTGTGAGTTGTGTAACGTCGTTCCGATACGTTTACGTAAGTCCCGCGAGGTCGAGGAGGTTCCAGTGGAAGTATCCTCCGTAGGGGTGAGGGGAACATTAAGGTCTCCTCCCAGGATCAAATGTCCATCTGAGAATTGTGATAGTAGGTCCAGGTGTCGTTTAAGGAATCTGTCTTGTTGTGTGTTGAGAGCGTATAGGTTAGCTAGAGTCACTTTTGTGTCTCCTATCTTCCCCTTTACAAAGAGGAATCTACCTTCCCCATCATACTTTACTTCCGTAAGTGACCATGGTATTTTAGATGAGATTAGGATGGAGACTCCTCTAGATTTAGCCTCTGTGTACCTCGAGTGGTATACCACTGGAAAGAATCTGTTCTGTAGTGTCGGTAAAGAACCCTCCCTGAAGTGGGTCTCCTGCAAGAAAACTATTTCAGCTCCCATGCGTCTCATGTCATTGGTTAGCATGCGTCTTTTTTCAGGCGTGTTCAGGCCCTTTACGTTAAAAGAGATTACGTTTATGGAGGTCATGGTCGTGTGTGGTGGGTTTGTAGGTGGTTACAAACTGATTCCCAGGGAGGGGGTGGGGAGTTGAGGGGGGGGGGAGCTAGTTACTGGTGAGTAAAGAAGGTGAAGAGCAGGTCGGGTAGGAGAAGAAGAATGAACTCAAGAGAGAATGGGGGAGAAAATTAGAAGGCTGTCACTAGATAGTGCAGCTTAGTGCAAGTACTAAATTAGCCAATCAGGCTATTACGCTCCCCAGACAATATACTGGGATTGGAGCGCTGTCCTATGTGGGACAGTGGATAGACAGGGCCGGGGAGTGAGCTCCCGAACCTCTCCCTCCACCCCCGGCTATCTATAATTTTAATATGTGCGTGCTTAGTGCCATTAGCAGTTACATAACAAGCTAATAAAATGTAATATTCCAGACACATTAACAGTCTAAACAGAACCATTAAGAAGACATGGTATAAACATAAGAAAGAAAAATGAAAAAAAAAATGTAATGAGGTAAAGTGAAGCTCTCATGTCAGGAGCCCAACGAATACAAATGCGTAAACACATTAACTCAGCAAGTGCAATGACATAGTGTCATGTTTCCCTCCTCATCCAGCAGCATATAAAAATGGTTGAGCCAAATGGGATGTACTAAAAGTAAACTATAAAGTAAAGGGTACATCCAATCTGAGCATAGCATCTCTATATATAGGACAAGACCTCCGGATCGTGAGTGTTCAGTTCCGCATGGGGCCAAGACACAGTGGTCAGACCTTCTCGTGGCCAAAAACCTATAACTGGCAAACATGTGGGGGATTCTCTCCTCCCCGCCCAGCCCAAGCGTCAGATCTTAAATACCGGTTTGCTCCCTAGCGGTAAGGCAAGTAACAGGGTCTGTTGAATAAAATCGGATCGTCACATTGTGTGTGGTTCCTGTCGCAGCAATAGTTCCATGATGTGCCTTTCCTCAAACGCAAAGCGTGTAGTGGTGAGTGTCGGTGGGGTCTCCTCTCCCGCCGTCCCCATGTCACTCAGCTTCCTGTGATCATACAATCTGCATGGTTCCGCACATTTAAATAAGAAATGTTTCTGAGTACCTTACAAAAAACCTCCTCAGGTAGGCGAGGGAAGATCCGTTTCGGTGGACCAGAGAGGACAGGTACCCTACCCCAAGTCAAACAAGAGTAAGCGTGACTTAGTTCCAGGGATGGGGCGGGTATCGTTTGATACTAGGTCATTAGTTTCCCTATAACCCTTCAGGGGATCTTCCAGATCTCTGTTTCGTCCTTCGTCAGGCCTAGCATGTTCATTGAGGCCGGAGGGGGGGGGGGGCTAGGTAGGGGGAAGCAAAGGCAAAGTTTGTCTACTTCTCTCCCCCTCTAAACGGCAAAGGTGACCACTTTACATTTCCCCATGTGCGGGGACTCAGTTCCGTGCGGTCTGTCTGGAAAAAGTAGAGCAGGATAAGGAAGGGGTGGCCATAGGCCTACTCACGCGGTTCTCCCTCTGATGCCGTCCTGCGTCTCCTTCTGTTCCTTTGGTGGCGAGGGGGGAGGGGTCCATGCAGCCTCAGGGGGCCCGATCGTCCTTGTGGACGTGGAAGAAACTGAAGCCAGTCGGGTACTTATATTGGTTCTGCTTCCATAAATCTGAATAGCGCTGGTAGGTCTGCGGTTTTTTTGAAGGGAGAAAGAGCCTGTGTTGCCGCAGAACGTTACTGACAATGGGTATCCCCATCTGTAGGTCAGGCCTTTTTGCTTGGCCAGTTCCAGGAGAGGACGGAGGAGGGCTCTGCGTCTCAGTGTGGCCCTCGATAAGTCTGGTAGTATTCTGGCCTGCTTGCCTCCCACTTCCACATCACCATATTCCCATGCACGGCGGAGGATAGATTCCTTTTGAGTGTAGCGATGCAGTCTACACACCACGTCACGCGGTCTGCTCGGGTCTTCAGAATTGGGGCCTAGGGCTCTATGTACTCTATCTAGCTCGATGTTGAGTTCAGGGTCATCCAACACAGTGCGGAATATTTCTTTGACTGTATCACCTAGGTTCTCCGCAATTGTTTCTTCTGGAATCCCCCGGAGCCGCAGATTGTTCCTGTGACTCCGGTCCTCGATGTCTTCCAGGTGTAACTGCAGGGCAACGGCGGAGTCTCGGTGTAGATCTCTCTCTTGCTCGAGCGCTGCCACTCTCCCCTCCAAAGAGGACACTGAAGCTTCACCTGTGGTCATGCGATCCGCCAGCGTAGCCACCTCACCCCGTACTTCTTGCATATCCCTCCTGTGGGTCTCTTCCAACTTGAGGATAAGCGCCTCAATGTCGGAGCGGGTGGGGAGGGCCTGGAGCAGGGCCCGAATGTCCTGTTCTAGCATGACGGGTTCGGGGGAACGTGGGGATGCCATTGTGCCTCTCGTAGGGTCTCCGGTAATATCCGGGGAGCTGCTACTAGCGTCCTGGTGGCAGGATGCGGCTGGATATCCGCTCTGTCTGGGGGTCTTCTGTTTCTCACCGCGTGGTAGGCCTCGCGGCGCTGTTACGGTGGCTCCCGGGGATGTGCCCTGTAGCTGTTGAAAATAGTGGCGGATCTCTCCTGGGATCCTTCCGACGGGTGTACCCCGTGTAGATGCTCTTGTCCTGTGTCGTTTGGTTGGTAGCATGCCTCTGGCAAGGTGTATTTAGCCGGGGTTTTCGGTACAGGCCGGGAGCTCCGAAGAAAAGCAGCCTCACTCAGCCATGTCCAGGCCACGCCCCCCATCTTTCGCTTTTAAGGCTGGGTTCACACTGCTGCGGTGGCAGACATCGTATGTGATTCGCAGCGCACTGCTGTTCACATCACATGCGATGTCTGTGCTGTTCAATATCAGCCATACAGATAGTATGGCTGATATCGCACCGCATTCGGTCCAAACTCGCATAGGACCCTTTTTTTGTTCGGACCAGAATCGGATCGCATGGGTGTTCACACCTATGCGATCCGATGCATGTCCGAATTGTCAGTTCGCAGTGCGATATGCGAGCTGAACTGGGGGTGTCGTTAATATTGTATGACATTCCCCAGCAGTTCGCATATGGCAGTGTGAACTGCCGTGCGAGTTGGTGCGATGCGGGAACCCGCAGTAAATTCGCTGCGTTCCCGCACCGCAGCAGTGTGAACCCAGCCTAACTCTAAATTGATGACCTGTAAAGGTTTAAAAAAACATTGCTTATGGAAATTTTGGTTAACATAGATTACCCCCATTTCACAGTTTTAAAGCTTGACATGTTTGGTATCCTTTTATTGCAAACAAATCATATTTTATTTTTTTATCTGTTCATTGCATTTTTATACATAAACACATACAAAGAACAAAGTACTTAAAGTGGATGTAAACCCGAATTTTTTTTATGTCATAATGTAGAGTATACGATTTCCTATCATTTGAGCCCAGTCTTGCCACAAAGAGTTAATCCAGCTCTGAGCAATCCTCTTTTATTGTTCAGTGAGATAAAACTTGACAAACAGAAAAACTTTGTCAAATCCTCCCCCTTGCTGTGAGTGACAGGTGATTTACATATCTCGTGCACTAGCCTAAGACATGCATTATTTTTTAATTCCCACCCCCACTCCTTTCTTCAGCAGCTCTGCAAGGATTGGCTGTTCCACACCTCAGCATGATTTGGCATGCTCAAGTCATGTGGTTACTTTCCTGTCTTTTCACTGGATGTTAGAGATCATAGCAGATGTTCAGTGTAAGAAATACACAGGAGAAAATGCATATTGACAAGGGGAGTGTAGAGGTGGGCGGGGAGTCTACTGACATCACAACTCCACCCACTGAGCTTCAGACAACAGACCCACCCACAGAATCTGCAGTTTTTTGGGGCTCATAACAGACAGAGGTGAGACATTTGACAGGTAAAGATACATGCAGAAGGCCTTATAGATAACCCCTATGGCAGTAGTTTAGAAAGGATGACATTGGGTTTACATCCACTTTAACAAAAGATTAGCTGAACAACTGTTTGAGGGTTGAACCCATAGTCGTGCAAGAAAATACATCAGGTTGTAGGTATGAAGACAGTGGATGTGCCCTATATTAAAGTGGTGAGGAAGTTCACCGCTCACAGGTAATTACCTCTCCTAGGTTCAGCTGTCTCCACTATCCTCTGCCACAGGATCCATTTTAACAGAACATCCAGTCTTTCGGAAAGGCTTAGGCACAGACAAATAGTCCCAAACAGCTTCACTGTACCAAAGTTCCCGGTTAAGTTCAATCACTTGCATTATATCCTGAGGCACATAAGGCAACTCCAAACCATACTCTGCAGCTACACGCTTGTTTAACATTCTCTGCAAACGTGCAAGTTTGGGCAAAGATCTGTCCTTCCCCATACCAGGCGGCACACAAGAATCCAATGATTTGCTCACCATAGACCCAGCCGGTGTCTGTAGTGAACTAGCAACTTTCGATAAAGTCTCGGCAGTAGCACTGTGCGGCTCCACACAGGGTGATGTCTTCCCAGAACTCAGGGCTGTCCATTCAGGGAAGGTCATAGCAGAGGCGACATCTTCACCTTGTGACCACAACAGCTCTTGTGACATAGTCTCAAATAGGTCATCATCACCGGAAAGATCTGACATGGATTCTATTTCCGAATCTCCCAACTCTTCCGCTGGCAGATATTTATTTACAGTCCCAGATACATTCCCCATCAGTGGCTTACCCGTTCCTGACGTGGACTTTGGTAGCTCCGGTTCAGGTAACCTCTGGGATAGGCCTCGACCACGGCCGCGGGAAGCCCTCACATATCCCACCTTCCTCTGAACAGGTAAAACAGGAGTAGGTGTAGTGGACGCAGAAATCATTGTCAGTAACAACAGGCGAAGTGACGGCCTGCCGTTCTCTCTCTGTAGTAGTAGCAGCTTCTACTGTGGTGATACCTGTTGCCCAATCCATTCGATAAGCATGGGGCGACGTGGTAGGTTGCTCCACCACAAACAAGTACTCTCCACATTGCGGACATCGGCCAAATGGATGAAGATGCACGGCCAGTCCTTCACATCGGTGGCAGATCATGCCCAGTCCCTCAATATCTCCTGAGGTATACAGAACAAACCTCCCCTGTGGCTCCAGTATCCATATGCAGGGCTCCGGTCAACACAGTATTCAACACGGTGCTTGCAGGGAACATTCTCTGTCTCACAATTGGCTGCATCGCCGGAAAAGACATGGCCACACTCTGATCTTCTCAGCACGATCACGAGGCCTCTCTCTTCCTCTGGCGCCAAACACATACATGCGTCCCACGCAGTATCAAGTAGGGTAGGCTCCTCCCACTTGTTCTTCTGATCACGTAGTTCCCGGGCCTTCACTGGCGCCCGCCGTCTACGCACTCAGAAATAAAGTCCTGCAGTTTAACCCCTTCTCTTCCTGTAAGATTTTTTTTTTCAAAGTCCAGTTCTCACCATAAACTCCCAATGAAAGACTTCTCTGGGTTGCGAGAATTGACGGTCAACAAATCCCCCCCACATGTAGCACTAACTCTCGGTGGAGCTGCTGGTTTAAGCGGGCTTGTTACCTTCATTCTCCTTCTCTCTGTTTCACCGGCACCGGGTCTAGGGTTGCGTTGAGTTTACCTCTGGACGACACACGCACCAACACTTGAGTACTTTTTCAATGCTTTATTAAACCATCAACGAAGGAAGTAGCAGGAAAGAGGCAGAAGGAGAACTTTAGAGGAAAACTCAAATACCTTTTTAGTAAGATTCTTGACAAATGTCCTTGGGGTTGAATATTTCAGTAGAATGCACTCCCTTGGTGGAAACACTCCTTGCACGCCTGGATAGGCCTCTCTCACTAGCCTAGCAGCCAGTACATAGCACAAACAAAAGTCTCTGCCACAGACTTGTTTGGTATGAACCCGTAAAATCCTCTGCCACAGGATGTATGGGTTTTTGTGGTGAATGTCAGTCACAGTGCTTGAACCTTTAAGCCAACCCGGCAACACTATGCTGTATAATCACTTTAGGATACGTCCTCCAACCGAGTCACCAGGCCCCTCTCCAGACCAGCACGTTGCATGATCCTTCCATGACGGGTCCTCCCCTGGGATCTCCTCGGTTGTCCAGCTTCTTCACTCTGGATAAACAGCTCAGGACCATTCCTCGGCCGCTGTGGTAGGCCCCAGACAAGCTTCTGGGCCCACCCCTGCGCCGCAGCAACGTGGACCTCCGGAATGGAGGACCATGAGATAGCTCTCTAACGCATACTTGTCGGCCAGGAGGGCCAGCAGGTGGCTTTAAAAGGAACCCCAAAATATGGCGTCTGTCCCATAAATACCCTCGCTCAGAATGCAACTCGGAGGACCACCTCTGGGACAGAAGAGCATCCATACGCTTAGACACGTTGCCCTTCCAACACTAGCCAGCGGTAACAGCGACACCCACGGCTCAGTATGCAAATCTAACCTTCCTAACGAACAAGTTACTAAATTTACCTATCAGATGGTAGATCGAAAATCTACCAGCGCTACACCCATATAATTCAATGGTGCTAATTCTAATTGGTGCGATTCAAGTTGCAGCAACTCCAAAAAGGTTTTTGCACTACTTTGATCTGACTTTGGTGCGAATTGTACTTACATGGTTTTCAACGGGTCACATAACATCGCATCAAAAAATCGCATTGCAAAGTTGCACTGTAAAATCATGCAATTTTGGGGTTGCAATAGTGGAAACAGAACCCCAAGCTATGCCTTCTTTAAGTAGATTTATATAAAAATAATCCTTGGTAAATAATATTTAATATCTAATGACATCCCATGTAAAGAATAGCAAGGGAGGGAGAAAACTTGGCGCCCATCAAGGCCCCGCATTTTTGGAGATAGCAGTCCCCATCGAACATAAAAAATGTTATGAGTCAATAAGTATTCCAAACAACATAAAATGAACTTCTGGTGTACCAGGGAGAAATGACTGTGATGTTTCAGAAAAAAAGCCACTGCCTGAAGTCCCAGAGAATGGGGAATAGAGGAATACAAACTTGCTACATCACATGTGATCCAGACAATGTCTGGATCCCATTTTAAAGACTGCACATTAAAAAGAAGCTGTTTGGTATCCCTAAGAAAACCAGGAAGGGCTGAAACCAAAGGTTGTAACTGATGATCAACCCAAGCACCCAATCGTTCGTTGAGTGATCCAATACCCGCCACTATGGGTCTACCCAGCACTGGATTACACCATTTATGTATCTTTGGTAGATGGTGAAAGATGGGCATGATGGGGGCATCAGGGATAAACATTTCTTTCTCACAAGCTGAAAAAATCCCCGCTGTCACAGCTCTGTCTAGAAGTACACATAAATCCTTTTTAAAGGTAGATGTAGGATGCCCTTTAGCTTTAAATAAGTGTTTTCATCAGACAGCTGGCGAATAGCTTCATTTCATCAGAATCTAGTACCACCACAGCGTCCCCTTTATCAGCATTCTTAATGATGATGTCATGGTTCTTACTGAGATTAATTAAAGCCTCTCTCTCTAATCTGGTGAGATTGTCAGATCTCGAAAGATCCCTGCAACTGCGTGCCAAACGGGTCAGGTCCCTCTCTATCAATTTTTGGAAAAAGTCCATGTCTTTGCCCCTAGAGTTGATCGGGTAGAAATCAGACCTCAAGCTAAAAGGGATGGTTGTGTGACTCAATAGGGGCAGATGCGGACTAGCAAGGTCCTCCAGGTCGCAAAGAGCACAAAGCTCTATTAAAGTGGTGCCGCTCACTGCAATAGTACATAATGTCCTCTAACAATTATATATTAGTAATAGTAAAGATTTGAACACATAGAGTATTCATATTCATTACGGTATATATTATTATTAATAATCACGATTTTAATAGTGCCAACAGTTTACGCAGTGCTTTACAATATAGAGGGGGGACCGCACAATTACAGTACAGTTCAATACAGAAGGCACAGTATGGCCCTGCTTGTAGAGCTTACATTCTAAAGGGAGGGGGTGGTGGTACAAAAGGTAATAGATGCAGGGAATGATTTGATGGGGGGTGGCTCAGGGACAGTTGTTAGGTGGGTGTGGGGTAGGCTTCCCTGAATAAGTGAGTTTTCTGGGATCTCCTAAAGGTGGACAGGTTACGGGCGGATCGGATATACTGGGGCAGGGAATTCCAGAGGATAGAAGAGGCTCTGGAGAAGTCCTGAAGGCGAGCATGAGAGGAGGTAACAAGGGAGCTAGAGAGCAGGAGGTCCTGGGAGGAGCGGAGGGGACGATTTGGGCAATATCTGCAGATGAGGTTGGTGATGTAACTGGGGGCGATGTTGTGGATGGCCTTGTATGTTGTGATTAGCATTATGAATTTTATACGATGGGGTAGGGGAAGCCAGTGAAGGGATTTGCAGAGAGGAGCAGCAGTCACAGATCGATTAGTGAGGTGTATTAGTCTAGCAGCAGCATTCATAATAGACTGAAGAGGGGATAGCCTGCGTAAGGGTGGGCCATTAGGAGAGAGTTGCAGTAGTCAAGGCGGGAAATAATCGAGGAGTGAATACAGTAAGTAGCTTTGTGGTGTCATTAGTCAGGAAGAGTCGAATTCTGGAGATGTTGCGGAGGTTAAGGTGGCAGGATTTAGTCACTGATTGGATGTTGTGGGGGCTGAAGGAGAGGTCAGAGTCAAGGATTACACTCAGCAGCCTGGCATGTGTGGCGGGACCAATGGTTGTGCTGTTGATCTTAATGGTAAAAAGTCATTGGGGGGGGACCGGGAAGGAGGAAATATTACAAGCTCAGTTTTAGAAAGATTGAGTTTGAGAAAGTGGTGTGACATACATAAAGATATGCCATTCAGTAGGTTTGAGATCCATGTGGAGATCGAGGGGGTGAGTTGAGGGGTGGAGAGATAGATCTGGGTGTCATCAGCGTAGAGGTGGTATTGGAAGCCATGGGAGGTTATCAACTGGCTCAGGGAAGAGGTATGGAGCGAGAATAGGAGGGGCCCAAGGACAGAGCCTTGGGGTACCCCAACAGAGGGAGGAAGAGGAGCAGAGGAGATGGAGTTGTAAGTGACACTGAAAGTGCGTGTCAGGTCACCTGTATCCAGGTGACAGATGCACTCCGTTGGGGTCAGGAGTGTACCGCTATGATAGTGGACCCTAAGGCTGACTGCTGCAGATGGAACTCGGGGTGGTTCAGGAAGGCAGGTCCCCTGGAGCACCAACACGGATCCCACAGTGAGTTAGAGCATAGATTCCCCAGGGCGCGGAGTCTAAGAGCCAGTTGGTGTTCACCAGAGCCTCTAGTGGGGAGGATGGACTGGGCTGCAACTGGCTCCAGGTCGCGGCCCCCAGGGTCTCCCAGCTCACGCTCACGGTAGGCTGCAGGAGGATGAAGAGGAAACAGCAGCCCAGGACAGCAAGGAATAGTAAGGAGGTAGCCAAATGTCGGGGCGACTAGCAGACAAGGGCAACAGAGTACACGCCAAGGTTCAGGGTCACAGGCAAACAGGGATGGTCGGGAACACGCCAAAGGTCAGGGTCACGAGCAGACAGGAATAGTTAAGAACAGGCCAAAGTCGGTAACAGGAATCAGATATAGGAAACACAGCAAGTACACACAGAGGCTAACACACAATGGTTGATCAGCACTGCTGGCTTGCAGTGCACAGGTTAATATAGGGTTCCCTGATAGGGCCTGGGGTGGGGCCATGCTTAGAGGAGAGGTTACAAAAGCAGTCAGGTGAGGGTCAGCTGGTCTCTAGAGATGAACACATGGAGACAGGTATGCTGATCGACAAACTCTATTGCATAACCATGACAGTACCCCCCCTCTTAAGACCTCCCCCTCCCCCGCCTGTGCCCAGGCTTAAAGGGAAACTCCAGATGGAACCTCCTCAATAGACGAGGAGCAAAGACCTCAGATGCAGTGATCCAAGACCTCTCCTCGGGACCAAACCCTTTCCAATGTACGAGGAACTGAAGAATGCCTTTACGGAGCCGGGAATCCAAAACTTGACTAACCTCCTACTTTAGATTATCCTCAGAGGCTGGAACGAGGTAAGGAGAGGACGAAAGGACTTATTGAGGACTAAAGGCTTTTTAGAAATGGGTAAGGGCACGAGAAGACCATCAGAAGTCTGAGCAGGGTCCCCCAGACCCTTAAAGATGTGCTGGACATCCAACACAGGACCATCAGACTGGGTAGAGGTCAGTGGATCCCTGAGGTCAGGTTGGTTAAAAGGTGACGTGTCACAAGAGTTAAGCTGGATAGCTGGAACACAAACAGAATGCAGAGAGCCCTGAACAGAAGATTGAAAACCCCACCTGGCCGAATGAGGCAGTCTATCCAAAGGATGGATTGAGCCTCTTAAACAGGTTTGAACGGACGTAGTAGCAGTAGGGTGAGGCCAGGTTACAGAAGGTCCAGAACAAGAAGCAGGAATCTCACTGGGCATAGGCTGGACTGGTGCAGAGGCCGACTGAACAGCATTGCCAGGTGCAGCGACGACCAGAATTGCATCGCAGGGTGTAGCGACTGTGGAACTGGTGGACGAGTCAGCCTGGGTGTGTGTCCAAGGGGGTCCAGGGACAGGCAAATGGAAATGGCCATGCAAACTGGAGTGACTGATCTGCTCAGGTTCACAGGTAGGCTCCTCACCCAGAGTGCCACAGAGAGTGCCTCAGGCCGACTATTGCAGGAGACATTCCAGAAATCGCTATACACAGTGGGAAGAGCAGAAGATACTGGGATGGTGGCAACAGGAGGATTCTCTTTTGGGGTAATCTTGAGTAGGCAGGAGGAGGAACAGGATGAACCCCAAGTCAAGATCTGTCCAGCAGTCCAGTCAACATGTGGAGAATGGAGCCGTAACCAAGGAAGACCTAATATGATAGGAGACAAAGCCTTAGGTAAGACAAGGAAGGATATCCACTCCTGGTAGAGTGTCCCTACCGACAGGGAGGGTCTGGAAGCGGATAGGGCCCCCTGGGAGAACAGTACCATCAATCGCCAAGACCACCAATGGCGTTGTAAGGGGCAAAAGGGTAAGTCTCATGGAAGACGCAGTTTCCCAGTCCATGAAATTGCCAGCGGCTCCGGAATCCAGATGTGCCGAGACCGAACGAGAGGAAGCGCCGACATGAAGGAATACAGAAAGAAGAAGACGAGAAGGTGAAGATGATACGTCAGGGTCTAATACTCCACCTTCCAGATGTATTAGCCCTGATCGTTTTTCTGGACGAAGAGAACAAGTATCACGAAAATGACCTTTGACGCCACAGTAGAGGCACAGGCCCAGAGTTCTGCGCCTAGTGCGTTCTTCGGGAGATAACTTGGTCCGGCCCAGCTGCATAGGTTCCTCAGCAGCAGGAGGTGCTCCTCGGAATGAAGAGAAGGGACATGGAGCTCAGGCTGCCTAAAGAACGGGGAGTGCTGGCGTCTTTTTTCCAGGGCCCTCTACTGAAAGCGAATATCGATCTGGTTACACAAGGTGATGACACCATCCAGATCAGCAGGGAGAGATCTTCCTGCCAATTCATCCTTCACTCTATCAGAGAGACCATGTAAAAAGGTTGCAACTAGGGCCTCATTATTCCAACTCAGCTCAGCAGTCAAAGTACGAAAATGAAGAGCATACTATCCCACAGAAGCGGACTCTTGACGGAGACGTAAAAGGGTGCTGGCCGCTGAGGAGACACGACCCGGTTCCTCGAAGATATTCCGAAAAAGTTTCAAGAAATCAGACAGGCTAGAAACCACTGGATCATTTAGATCCCACAGGGGCGCAGCCCAGGCTAACGCCTCGCCGGACAGGAGGGATATAATATAGGCTACCTTTGCCCGATCGGACAGGAAGTTTTGGGGCTGAAGCTCAAAATAAATTGTGCACTGGCTAAGGAACCCCCTGCAGGCCTTGGAGTCCCCAAAGAAACGGGCCGGAGCTGGCAGATGTAATGAATGTGTGGCTGCGACTGGTGTGATAGGTGCAGCAGCAGATAGCGGTTGAGGTTTTTGAATCTGGGATCCTAATGAGGCCTAAACCTGTTCAAAACAGGATGCCAAATCCTGAAGGAATCGCATCACCTGGGTCTGATGCGATTCCTGGGTCTCAAGTCTGCGAACTAAGCCCTGCAACCGATCACCTGCGGGTAGCGGCACATCAGCCGAGTCCATGGCTGATCAAACTGTCAGGTCACCTGTATCCAGGTGACAGATGCACCCCGTTGGGGTCAGGAGTGCACCGCTATGACAGTGGACCCTAAGGCTGACTGCTGCAGATGGAACTCGGGGTGGTTCAGGAAGGCAGGTCCCCTGGAGCACCAACACGGATCCCACAGTGAGTTAGAGCATAGATTCCCCAGGGCGCGGAGTCTAAGAGCCAGTTGGTGTTCACCAGAGCCTCTAGTGGGGAGGATGGACTGGGCTGCAACTGGCTCCAGGTCGCGGCCCCCAGGGTCTCCCAGCTCACGCTCACGGTAGGCTGTAGGAGGATGGAGAGGAAACAGCAGCCCAGGACAGCAAGGAATAGTAAGGAGGAAGCCAAATGTCGGGGGGACTAGCAGACAAGGACAACAGAGTACACGCCAAGGTTCAGGGTCACAGGCAAACAGGGATGGCCGGGAAAACGCCAAAGGTCAGGGTCACGAGCAGACAGGAATAGTTAAGAACAGGCCAAAGTCGGTAACAGGAATCAGATATATGAAACACAGCAAGTACACACAGAGGCTAACTGTCACGTACCTGGTAGGTTGTGAGCCTGAAGTGCAGGAAAAGACCTCCCTTACAGCTCCCACTCCCGTTCCCCTGGAATGGAGACAGAGGGCCAGGAGTGAAGAGTGGTATGGGTGCCTGGCAGGATCAACAGTTGCTGAAGGTCCAGTAGTGGTGGCACCCTCTGGAGTCAGTAGCCTGAGGAGTAGACTGGGGACAGAGACTGGAATGCAGGACTGGAACCCAGCAGAAGGTAGCCAGGAACGCTGGGCTGGAATACAGCAGAAGGTAGCCTGGAACGCTGGGCTGGAACACAGCAGAAGGTAGCCTGGAACGCTGGGCTGGAACACAGCAGAAGGTAGCCTGGAACGCTGGACTGGAACACAGCAGAAGGTAGCCTGGAACGCTGGGCTGGAACACAGCAGAAGGTAGCCTGGAACGCTGGGCTGGAACACAGCAGAAGGTAGCCTGGAACGCTGGGCTGGAACCAGGAACAACAGCAGGTAATAGCAGACTGGAAGCTGGACTGGAACCAGGAACAACAGCAGGTAGTAGACTGGAACGCTGAGCTGGAACACAGCAGAAGGTAGCCTGGAACGCTGGACTGGAACCAGGAACAACAGCAGGTAATAGCAGACTGGAAGCTGATGAACACAGCGGAGGGTCAACAAGCCGGTAGTCAGTAACGTTCAGACAGCAGAGGTACCAGGGGTAATGCAGAGGGATGGTCAGGCAAGCCAAGAGGGTCTGGTGCAGGCAGATAGCAGGATCGTCAAACAGGAAGCCGGGTCAGATAACAGGAAACACAGATCAGATCAGGTAACACTCACAGAACGCTGTAGAGCAGAAAGCGGGGATGGAGTGTGCCAGGCAGGTTTAAATAGCCCGCCTGACGGGGGCGTGGCCTGGACGGCGATGTGAGCGGACGCACGAGACTGTAGCTCCGCTGACGGCAAAACATCCTCCATCTATCCTGCACGAAAGGAACACCGAAACCCGTTACCAAATAGCCAGGGACTGGGCACGAACCTCCGGGCACACTATGTCCCCGACGAAACGGGCCAACACAGCCTCCTCATCCCTCGAGAGATACCGCAGGACGGACCGGGATACAGAGAGCCAAGATGGCGCCGCGCCAGCACAGCACGAGGCTTCTCCCACAAGTCCAGCACCTAATGACACCGACAAGGTACTCGAGGCAATCTCTCTATGTCAGTCCACCCTCACAACTAAAATAGAGGAGGTTAAGGTGGACATCTCATTGATCAGGCATGATATGACTAAATTGAGGGAACGGGTCACTGAGGCGGAGACCAGAATCGGGAGGGCGGAAGACACACTATACCCTCTGCAAAACTCACAAGAAGACATGCAACGCCAGCTACAACAACTGGCACAAAAGCAGGATGATTTGGAGAACCGGACCCGCAGGTCCAACCTCCGGTTCATTGGACTGCCAGAGGGTTCTGAGGGCACTGACCCAGCCACCTTTTTAGAGCAACTCCTGATTAAAACATATGGGAGGGAGGCATTTTCTACTACTTTTGTGGTGGAACGCGCCCACCGTATGCCAGCCCGCCGCCCACCAGAGGGGGCACCCCCGCGCACATTCATAGCAAAGCTGCTGAACTTCAGGGACCGTGACGCGGCCCTACGACTGGCAAGACTGAAGGGAAACATTCCATACCAATCCGACTCCATCTCAGCATTCCCGGATTTCTCAGCGGAAGTCCAGCGCCAGAGAGCCAGATTCTCGGATGTTAAACGTCGCCTTAGAATACAACACATAAAATACGCAATGCTCTTCCCAGCCCGCCTGCGCGTGGTGGGAGAAGACCGTGTCCACTTCTTCGAAGACCCGAACATGGCTTCAACATGGCTGGATCAACAAGACGCACGGAGGAACCGACCTGCCTGATGCATACCTCCTCTGCAGACCAAAGTAAGTGACATTGCATTATCTCTCAGACTGCACTATTTCTCAGGACCCCCATGATCCGGACTAAACAGATGTAACTCCACCTACTCCACCTACTCCGCAATTGCTGGATGTTTTATTAACAACATCTCCTATGACCCTGAATCTACCTTCCCACACACCAAGACCCCCCACCGATAACAACCTTGAACTGCTACCGTGCCTTATACACGGCCTCAGGCCTACTGTATCTTACTACAGACTCCCCATGCTCCCCATATGAAAGCCTCTACGATAACCAACAATGAAACCATCTGACAGTACGGATCATTCCACCAGGCGGCCACTTCAATATTCTATCCCTCATCTTGTCTAAACCCCCGCCTTACTACCGAACACACCCTACTGGATTACAGAGGACTACCACGGCCCATCATCACTTTGGGACTACGAGAACTTTGTCCTTACTACACACATACCTCTTTCGCCCACCATCACAATAGAAATGGTTCCTACAATACGGAAGCTTGCCTGCTTGCCGTATAATTGATGCTATGTCTGCTTCTTCGCTGCTGCACTACCCAGCACTTGTTCGCCCCCGAAAGGGTGTTTGATTATGTCACCACTGTCTTTGCCCAATAGGCTATTGACGGTGCTGACCGGTTTAATGTGCATCTGTTTCTTGTTTTTTTGCTTTAAACCTACTTGCAATAACACCTTCTTTTCTTACAGCTGCACTAAGTTTGGGATACATGCCCCAGTCAAGTTTGGGCGACTGAGGGCAGGGTGGGCGGGAAGGGAAAAAGTTAAGGTTCAAGTTAAGTCTCGAAACATGTATAACAACTTACAACGCATTGTACTGAATGTTTATGTGAACTGCTGTATGAAAAGGAAGGAAATGGCTGAGACCACCTTGGGGGAACGGAGATTGGCATGCGCCCTTAACAGATACCATAGTTCCATCCTTATAAGAAATTGGCGACGTCAATTAAATGACTAATTTGAAGTTCCTTATCTGGAATATCCGTGGGATTCGGGACAAACTCAAACGCACGGCTGTATTTACCTGCCTTAAAACATACCGTGCAGACATTACGGTTCTAGTTGAGACCCATGTTACAGGACAGCTCCAGCTCGCGCTGAAGCGGCCCTGGATAGGCTGGGCGTTCCATGCCTCTTACACTCCCTACTCCCGTGGGGTCCTTATAGCTAAGACTGCACCCTTTGCGTTAATCTCAGTCCGTACAGATCCCCATGGTAGCTTTATCTTCCTACACTGCACACTATATGGCTCCCAATACTTGATTATGGCATTCTACATACCCCCCCCATATAAATCCAGCCTAATTACGGAAGGCCTACTATATATGGCTCAACACCCCAACATTCCCGCTATCTGGATGGGAGATTTCAATATGGTGCTGAACCCCAAGATAGACAGAACTCAACCCGGTCATGATGCCCACCCCCCAGACACCACCAGACTGGGACGCACACTAAAAGAATTCTCACTGACTGATGTCTGGAGGTATGGACACCCTCATGATTTGGCATACTCGTGCTTTTCGGCAACCCACTCTACTATGTCCCGCATCGACCTTATTTTAATCTCTGACATGTTACTTCCCCAACTAATCGATTCGGGTTATCACACTAGATCCCTCTCTGATCATGCCCCCTGCTGGGCAACACTACAACTAACCCAACACGCTGGACCTCGGACCTGGCGTTTACACCCCTTCTGGTTATCAATGCTGAAAGACCAAGAGGAGACATTTGCGGAATGGAAATTTTTCTTTAGAATTAATCAAAACACTGCCTCTGTGGGACACATCTGGGAGTCATACAAACTGCATGTCCGCACTATTCTAACTTCCCGAATAAACAGAATTAAAACTTCCTCCAACTTACTTCTTGAACAGGCCTCTGATAGGATTGACACGCTAACAAAAGAATTTCACAAGGACCCCAGTCAGGAAAGAGCAGCAACACTTAGACTCCACACGCGACTACTAGATCAACTGCACTACGATAAAGCTAAACAGAAACTCTTCTTCCTAATGTGTTCGAGCAAGGAGAACGTGCTGGCAAACTATTAGCATACCTAGCCCACCAGAACACCAACCCCCCAGTAGTGGTGACCCTGACGGGACCCCAAGATACCAAAATCTCAGACCCCCCTGAAGTGGCAGAAGCATTTCGCAAATACTACTCAGACCTATACTCCTCTAAGGTAACAGCCACTACACAGGAAACCAGATCATTCCTGCAGGAAATCCCCTTTCCACAACTAACAGAACCCCAACTACAGGAACTAGAGGCTCCCCTCACACTAGATGAAATTACCCTGGCAATAGCCTCCCTGGCGCCGGGTAAGGCACCGGGGGGAGACGGTCTCCCACTAGACTTTTATGCGGCATACTCAGAGATATTAACCCCTGAGCTCCTTAAACTATATAACCACATATTTGAAACTAAAACCCTTCCTGAAACCCTCCGTCAGGCGGTAATTATAGTAATCCCCAAGCCGGGCAAAGACCCCCAACTACCAGAATCATACCGCCCTATTTCACTTCTCCAAGCAGACATAAAAATATTAGCCAAAGTACTTGCCATGCGCCTCAATAAGAGCATTCTTTCCCTTATCCACCCAGACCAGACAGGGTTTATGCCAGGGAAAAACACAGCCATGAATTTAAGACGCCTGCACATGAATATTCAAGCAGAACACGAGAACGTGGGAGATAGAGCTGTGGTGGCGCTTGACGCCGCAAAAGCGTTCGACTCAGTGGAGTGGGGATACCTCTGGGAGTGCCTCCAGGGATACGGATTTGGCCCCAATTTTATACAATGGATACAGTTATTATACTACTCCCCAACAGCAAAAGTGGTGGTAAATGGCTGGTTATCCGACCCCTTCCCACTGAGTAGAGGAACCCGTCAGGGCTGCCCACTGTCCCCTTTGTTATATGCTCTAGCGGTGGAGCCTTTGGCTATCTCCCTTAGACAGAATACACATATACGCGGACTACGAGCGGGACCTCTGACGGAAACACTAAGTTTGTACGCAGATGATATGCTTATTTATCTAGAGGACACTGGTCCATCTTTACAGGCGACCCTTCTCACTATTGAAGATTTTGGTAAACACTCAGGTCTAAGCATGAACTGGACCAAATCTCAGATTCTCCCCCTAGATATGACATCTCCAACACATAGAGCAGCATCTCTCCCCTTGCAAAGAGTTGCATCCATTAAATACTTAGGCATAGAAATCACCAGAGATCCACTGGAATACACCACGAATAACATTGAACCACTCTTTTCATATTTAAAATCCCGGACACAAACCTGGGCGAGACTACCTCTTGGAGTAATGGGCAGAATTAATCTCTTCAAGATGATACTATTGCCAAAGTTTCTTTATATATTATGGAACTCCCCAATTTCTATTCCCCTTAAAACCTTTAAAATTATCGATAAAATCCTTAACTCTTTTGTCTGGGGCTCTAGTAGACACAAACTTGCCTGGAATACACTTAAGAACCCTACTACTTCTGGGGGGGCCGCCCTTCCGGACATATACACGTACTACATAGCAGCTCAGCTTTCACATTTCTACTACATCCACAAAACAGACGAAGAAAGATACCAAACCCTAGTTTGTAGGAAAGTTAATAAAGACTTATATTCCCCACTACAAGTACTCTTTAGAGGAGGTAACACCAAACACAAGAAAGAGGACCGCAACTTGTTACTATCCCAACACAGACGCATATGGGAGAGAGCTGTCAAGCTCACTGGAAATAATGTCTTCCACTCACACACTCCATTGTGGCATAATCCACAACTGAGGGAGCTCATGTCCTTGCCTGGAGCCACTACCTGGGCCGCGAAAGGAATAGTATTCCTATTCCAGGTTATCACTATATTTGGCATGAGAAATTTTGAAACAATTTGCGAAGAGAACGACCTCTCTCCCCGTATGCGATTTAGTTACATGCAACTGAAACACGCACTCCACACACAATTTGCAAATGGCTTCCCCAACCCACAATCACTAACAATAGTGGACGTGATTACAGGTCCAGACCCAGACAAACTCATCTCTACTCTATACACCACCTTACGCACTGAATCAGTAGATAGAATTGCCGACAATGCAAGGCTTAGGTGGGAAAATGATATAGGACCAATAGAATGCTCTGACTGGGAAGATATACTGGAAAACGTTAAAAAAACATCACCTAAAATTTCAGAACGCCTGACCCAACTTTTTATAATACACAAATCCTATCTCACACCAACTAGAATTGCTAAATACTCCCCACAACAAAGCCCAAACTGCCCCAGGTGCTCCAGTAACCCCTGCACGTTTTACCATTTAATATGGCTATGTCCTGAAATACAAAAATATTGGACACAGATCATTAAATTCCTTCACGACCACATGGGATCACCGATCCAGCTAGACCCCAAGTTATGCCTACTAGGCCTACTACCAGACACCATTAAAGATAGATCCACAATCACATTTCTCAGTGAATCAATATTTAACGCTAGAAAACTGGTTGCTAAACACTGGATGGGCACAGACTCCCCTTCCTTGCAGGCCTGGATTAGGGATGTGAATATGTCACTGCCATACAAAAGGGCTATGTACAAACACAGGGGCTGCTCGAATAAATACTATAAAATCTGGAATAAATGGCTGAACAATGATAAGACTTGCACTAATTAACCCCGAAACACTCTGAGAACTTACTGAATCTCCCATAAATACCCCACGATGCTATATTACATAGAACCATGATACAATCCCCACTCAGTAAATGCCACAAACTGGCTCCAATAACTAGAAATGCATTGATGAAAACTGTGTGATATCGTTGGTTGCCACTTGTCTATCTATAAAATGTATAACCTACTCACGTACCTCCAAGCCTTGTGAAAATACCCCCCCATGTGATTGTAAGTGTTGTACTATAATTGTATACTGACATAATTTTATCAACAATAAACATGTTTTTTCTTATAAAAAAAAAAAAAAATAGCCCGCCTGACACCAGCGGGAGTGCGCGCGCGCGTGCCCGTGCGTGACCGCACCCGTGAACGCGCGCGCATGCGCAATGGGACCCGTGGCCGGGTTCCCGTGCGCCTGAGACGCCGATTACTGGCAGGATCTTCGTGACACTAACACACAATGGTTGATCAGCACTGCTGGCTTGCAGTGCACAGGTTAATATAGGGTTCCCTGATAGGGCCTGGGGTGGGGCCATGCTTAGAGGAGAGGTTACAAAAGCAGTCAGGTGAGGGTCAGCTGGTCTCTAGAGATGAACACATGGAGACAGGTATGCTGATCGACAAACTCTATTGCATAACCATGACAGTGCGCTGAGATAGGTAGGAGGAAAACAAGGATAAAGCAGAATCACAGAGGCCAAGAGAGTGTAGTTTGCTGAGGAGGAGCAGGTCAACTGTGTCGAAGGCAGCAGAGAGGTCTAAGAGCATGTTTATGGAGTAATGGCCATTGGTTTTAGCAGTTAGTAGGTCATTGGTGAGTTTTAGTAGGGCAGTTTCAGTGGAATGTTGTGGATGAAAGCCGGACTGTAGGGGGTCGAGAAGGTTGTTCGTGAGGTAGTGACTCATTCGGTCATGGACAAGGCGTTCGATGAGCTTGGAGGCAAATGGGAGCAGGGAGATGAGTTTTAAGTTATTCAAACAGGTGGGGTCTAGTGAGGGTTTTTTAAGTATGGGGTAACCAGTGCATGTTTGAGCAGGGAAGAAAAGGTGCCAGAGGAGAGGGAGAGGTTGAATATGTGGGTTAGGGAGTTTAGGATAGAGTGGGAAGGTGGTTGCAGTAGCTGTGAGGGGACAGGGTCCAGGGGACAGGTGGTGAGGTGGGCCATGGAGAGGAGTTTATCAACTTCATCGGTGGTAACTGGGCAGAAGGAGGAGAGTATTGAGTGTGGTGTTGGACCTGATGTGTTGGGTAGGGGAGGAAGCTGAATGCTGGATATCTCCTTGCGAATTGTGTCGATTTTGTTTTTGAAATGGTTGTCAACCTGTTGAGCGGTAAGCAAGTTGGTGGGTGGGGGCAGTGGGGGGTGAAGTAAGGAATTAAGGGTAGAAAAGAGTTGACGAGGTTTGGATGAGAGGGTTTTGATGAGAGTGTTGTAGTAGGTTTGTTTAGCAGTGTGGAGGCAGGAGTTGTATTTGAGAAGGGCAGATTTGTAGAGGGTAAAGTCTTGCAGGGACTTAGATTTACGCCATGCTCGCTCAAGAGCATGGCTGTGTCTCTTGAGTGTATGAGCCGTATATGAGCTGTAGAAAAAGGTAGGGACTCACTTCAGTAGTTAGGCTTTCGAGGGTTCATCCAGCCATGCATGCCATATCTTGTCATATTTCTTGGGACAGCCCCTGTTCTTGTATGTATCTTTGTATAAGGGAAGACTATTATTTACTAGTTGTTTCCACTTTGACAAAGACGGGGCAGAGGGTTTCTTCTATTGCATGGCTATATTTTTTCTGGCAGAGAAGCAGCCCAATTAGTGTTCTCTTAGCAACAGTCGGTACTATAGTTTCTACTAGCCCCAATAGACATACTTTCATTGAGGGCTGGATTGAGTTAGAGGTGACCAGATCTACCAGAGCCAGAACTTCTTCCCAATATTTCTTGACCCTGGGACAGTGCTAAAAGATGTGTGAAAAATCTCCCGGTGAGGTACCACACCGCCAGCATTCCGGTAAAATATCAGTGTTCATCATGTGAAGCCTATGAGGTGTGAAATATGCTCTAAGTACAATTTTAAATTGCACGGTCACGTATTGGGACCAAAGATCTAAAAGAGAAATCCCAAATATCATCCCAGTCATCGTTATCCACTGCAGGAATGTCACATTGCCAGCAAGCCCAGAGCCCCGCTAGAGGCAACAGTGACGCAAATATTAGATTTGAATATGTGTGAAGTTGGCTCCTCACCACACTCCGTTCGGAGTGTTTGTTCCAACCCCGACTGGACAACCATGCAGGAGGATCGTGGAAATGGTGCTGCAAGGGTATGAGAAAGTTGTAGATAACGAAAAGGATAATAGTTAGGGATACTGTATTATATGCGGAGGAAAGTTGAGATAAGGGGATTAAGGACTGGTGTGATACTACTTGTGAAATTAGTTTAATACTTGTGTCCAAGCATAGGGGTCAGATATCTTGTAGATGTCAGAGCTGGGCTCAGCCCTTCCTTCTCTGAGCTGGCCGCTCAGCTGTCGGCTAATTGCCAGCTCCTATCACTCCACAGTTACTCAGCTGTTGATATCCTGCTCATCAGTCCTGCCTATTTAAGCCGTCCAGTCCAGAGGATCTCTGCCTTCGCCTTGGTCAACATCACAGAAACTGCGATCTTGTTTAAGACTTGCTTTGCTGACATCACTTCTGGATCCAGATCCTGCTTTCTGTTCCACTACATTGATCCCTGACTTCTGGCTTGGCTGACTATCCATTCCGGTTACTGAACTTTGGCTATGTTTTGACTACATTTGTTCTTTTTACTTTTATTATTAAACAAGTGTGATTTAACTGTACTTTTGTCTCGGCCTGATTTCATGGTTTCTGACAGTAGATGTGCGACAGGTTGGGATTCAGCCAAATCGATGCGTTAGGGGAAATAGCTGTTTTTTGATAGCCCTCACCAGCTAGTCCCACCCTCCAAGCCCGCAGAGTAGTAAGCATGGAAGGGGTCAGGTCATAGAGGGTTTGTGGTCCTCTGTAGACCAAGAATGTAAGTGCCTCCAAGGGCCTAACCACTGCAGCCTCCAGCATTGAAATTATCTTTTATCTTTACCAATGCAACCCCATCCTTTATATATTGCCAAAAAATTGGGTATTATAATTTTAATGTATTATACATTAAAATTTACATTTGCTAAATTTTTTATTTACAGTTGCAAATCAGGAAATTACAACTACCTCCAGTGTGTGTGTGTTACCTTACTATTAAAGCTGCAAGAATCATTCATAAGCAAACTTTAACAGCATTGTCACGTACCTTACAGCGGAGCCCAAAATGATGAGGATGGCCTCTTGCACGGTTCTGGTCCAAGCCCCCCTGGGGGTGGGTACAGGGAGTGCGAGGGCAACAAAAGGGTGCAGGTGCCTGCAGGCAGGAGGTTGGAACTTAGAGATACAGGCACCTCTGCTGGGGAGATGTGGAAACTGATCACCAGACTTGTTCAGCGGGAGCCAGATCAGGATCAACTGCAGAATCAGGAACAGGCAGGAGTCGGCAACAGGCTGGCAGTGGGGTACAGAATCAGAAGGCAGAGCCGTAATCATAAATCCAAGCCAAGGTCAGTATTGCATGTAGAGGCAGGTTCAGCAGGCAGGGGAGATCCAAGAGAATGGTCAGAAGATAGCTGGGTTTTCAGGAACAAGGTTAATCAGGCAGAGTAACAACAGGAACACAGGGACAAGCTGAAGACGATCCAGCACTGATGCTAGGCAGACTCTCTGTTTATATAAGGTGCCATGTGCCAGGATTCGCGGCAGCGTACGTGCGTGCACATTAGTGCTTTAGCACATGTGCGTTAGCGTGTTGGCACGCGTGGGTGCGCATTAGCACGTGCATGCGTTCTCATGGAGGTGCCATTGTGCATGCTCACTCTGGATCTCATTTGTCTCTGGCTACGGTTACGTGCATGCACATTGGCATTAGAGAAACGAGGGTTGGCAGCTGCTGCACGGAGACGGGTGCTTGCTGTGTGAGTTCACTGACAAGCATTTGACAAGTGACTATATGAAAAAATTGCTGCAGGGGTTCTTCTTTATTCATCTCTCTTCTCTCTCCCAGCATGCTGATAGGAAAATGTAGCCGGTATATTGTTGATGTCATCCCTGTGTTATGCATTCTGTAAGCTTATTTGGTGTTGAGGTGACATGTATTGTGTATAGCAATAAACCCCTAATTGGATGAGAGTGCTTCTATTAGTTTGTCAGGGAAAGTATGGCAGTGCAGCAGGACGCGCACATTCACAGCAGGTCAGCACGTGCACATGTGCGCCTGCACGCCCATGTGCGCCTGTCACCAACGTTGGCACCAAAGGGGCTATTTAAAGTGAGTGCATCAAGGACTTTTTGTTGTTTGGTCTGAAGCTTCTGTGTGTCCTGAAACCTGTTACCTGTGCTGACCTCTGATCCTTGACCCGGCTTGCTCTTACTAACCCTGTCTGCTTGATACCCTGACTCCAGCTTGTTTTTTGGACTTCTCTTCTGCCTGCTGCTCTGCCTGATCCACCAGAATGTTACTAACCTGGCCTGCCTGACTCTGCATCTACTCCTTCAGCCTGCTGCATTTCTGCTTTGTGAATCGCACCAGTTCCTGTTTCATCTGCGTTCCAGTCTGCCACAGTTCTGGTCTACCCAGCCCTACTGGCTAGTACTGGCAGACCTCAGGTACTGGTCTGCCTGCTGCATCTCCAGCCACGAGCATCCAGCCATAACGATACTGGACTGATCCTAGGCACTCCTGCGTCACCGTGCTTCTGCGGCTGCTGTCTCAACCTCAGGGGCCCACAAGCCAGTGCTGCAAGAGAGGCTCTCCTCTACACCTCAGGCTCACGATCCAGGTACGTGACAAAGTTTCACAGACTACTACTTTGCAGAGAATTACAGGTGGCTGATATAAAAGAAGATCTATGTATGTAAAAAATATTGACAAATAAATAACTGAATAAAATGGTGTTTCTTTTTAATTATGATTGCTGCTGCTAGACTAATACACCTCACTAATCGATCCGTGACTGCTGCTCCTCTCTGCCAATCCCTTCACTGGCTTCCCCTACCCCACCGTGTAAAATTCAAAATGCTAACCATAACATACAAGGCCATTCACAACATCGCCCCCATCTACATCACCAACCTCATCTGCAGATATCGCCCAAATTGCCCCCTCCGCTCCTCCCAGGACCTCCTGCTCTTTAGCTCCCTTATTACCTCCTCCCATGCTCACCTTCAAGACTTCTCCAGAGCCTCTCCCATCCTCTGGAATTCCCTGCCCCAGTATGTCTGATCAGCCCCTACCCTGTCCACCTTTAGGAGATCCTTGAAAACTCATTTATTCAGGAAAGCCTATCCCATACCCACATAACTGTCCCTGAGCCACCCCCATCAAATCATTCTTTGCAGCTATTACCTTTTGTACCACCACCCCCTCCCTTTAGAATGTAAGCTCTACGAGCATGGCCCTCCTGTACCTTTTGTATTGAACTGTACTGTAATTGTGTTATCCCCCTTGTACATTGTAAAGCGCTGAGTAAACTGTTGGCGCTATATAAATCTCGTATAATAAAAATAATAATAATTATGCCTACATTTCTGCTTTAACATATTGTTTGTAACCCTGGCACTGCAACTTTTTATATTATGTCCTCATGTGGCTCACTTGAAGGTTCCTCATATTTGTATCCCAAATGGATCCTCATGGGTATTCTAAACAGCATCAAACAAGAAACCCTCTCTAAAATGGCCACGGAATACCAAGGAAGGCAGCTGTCACTATTGCCTATTAACATTGTCACATGTTCTTCATTGCTATTCCTGTCTCAGATCTGCATGCCACCTGCAGTGAGGATTTTCCCACACTTCAGAAAATACTAATATTCAATAAGAAATGAGAATGTTTGCCCCAAAAAATATGCAAATAGAAGCTTTATTTAATAATTGGCATAGCACTAGCATTGCAGACATTTAGGATTATCTGAAACACCAATGTACTTAAAAATGGCAGGCTTTCTAAAGATACAGTACATAGATAACAAACTAAGCATTTCTCCTGTAGCACCCACCTAGCATAGGTTGCAAGGCACATTTAGCTTTGGCCCCTTCTGTGATCAGGGGAGTATGAATTGCTTGTTCTGGTCTGTTCAGGGTCTCACAGGCTGGGGGTTTAATTGCTTCCACCTGCCTCTGAAAGAAGCTTCTTCAGCTTAGGATGGGAAATTCAAATTAACCAACCTGTATATTTATAGGGTTCCAACCAATCCCTGAAGGGGATGTGTCCAGTAGAGGGCAGGGGAGCAGGGGTCCGGAGCCTGAGGGGCTGCTGCTCTTAGTTAGCACATGGACTAAACAACTGCCCTAGAGGCTTCAGAAGTGCTAGGACTGAGGGCTTGATTATACTTTGCTCAGAGCTGATTGCAGAACCGGGCCACAAAGGATCTGGTCCAGCGAGGTGCTGTCTCCCCAACTGCACTGTGTCCGGAGGAAACTGGAAGGAGACATCTGTCCTGGGGACTTGTGGGTAGTGACCTTAAATTAATCCCTTTGACCATTGTGCTGGAAGCTGCGCTGGATACCAGTATTTGTACATAGGGGCAAGCTATAAATTGAAAAAAAGAAACAAACAAATCAGTGGTCGCTACATTCTACGCATTTCCTCACATGTGACGTCATCAGGGGTGGCGTCACATGTGATGAAATGCGTAGGGAAGAGAGACATGCTGACGTCATCGCGAGTTCCCAGTAGTGCGGGCACTGTCTATCTGGCCAGCGAGGATTTGTTTGAAAGCACTTTTTTATCTTACTAAATGTAAGTGCAATTTTAAATGTATTAATAAATGTGCCCATGAGGCTTTACGCTATTGGAGCATCTTTCTTTTATTCACACGTCATATGTGTATGGGGTAATACCTGAATGATAACCAGTTATAACCATCAGCCAGTGGAGGAGCCGAGGGATTATCATATGGTGATCCATGGCCGGGTGCCCTATTACAAACTCGTTTGACTTTAATTAGGGGTCACACTACAGCTTCTAATGGAGGTTGATTTTATAGACACTAAAAAGATGTCATCGACTGGGAAAGGAGATCACCTTTCCCAGTCGATGCTTGTTACAGGGAAACACATTGGTTGGAGAGAATCCCGTGACGTCACCACACACCAGCTGGTAGCCTGATAGCTTAGTGCTGTGTGTTGTCTATATTTCTGTGCTGTGCACGAGAAAATCTTTGGAATAAACACCTTGATTTACTGCACTATGAAGTTCTTTTTTTTTCAACAAATCATTTAAAAACACCCATCGGAGGAGCCTGTGTATGAAGTAAAAGGCAAGTTAGAAATTCATCCTGCTATTCATTATGGAAGAGAGTCGTCATCCTCATTGAGCAGACCAGGTGGAAACATCACAGCTGATCGCTGCTGTTGCCGGAGTGTGTTGAAAGATTACCTGCTCTTGGTGTTCCTATTGTGGGAGAGCTGCTGAGTGATTATCTGGAGTGAAAAATCGGCTGAAAAATCATCACAGTGTATGGTTGGCACAAGGTGAGTTTGACCCGTATAATCTGGGGTCCATCAGATTTGGTAAGAGGCCATCTGGCTCTGCTTATGTATAGCTTCTTTCCAGATTTGAAGCATCAGATCAAGTTTTACAGAGTGTGAGAGGCGGCATCAAAAGTTTTTTCACCTGCCTTGATTTTTCACTTTGCTACTTTGTTTCAGTTTGGACATTTGTGATATATTAATATAAATATTTTTGTGAACACTTTATTTTATTCATTTTTTTCTGAGTTTTTACTTGGGATGTTTACACACCATAATTTAATTATTGGTTAGTGATTCATTCACTTCAGATCAATTTATTGTATATATGTATATATTGTGTTGATATAGTTTGCACATCTTTTTTGTGTCTATAAATTCATGTTGAAATTAGGTATTTTTTATATATGAGTGATTGGGCGAGCACAGATTAATTCACATATACACAATGGAGGTTGATTACATGTTCAAGAACTTTTGAGCACAGAAGAGGAGTACCTTTTTTTTTCATATTGGACTTTTTATATACCGTATGTTTTCACAAGAAATGATTTCTATTATTTTTTCACTTTAGTTAATTTATTTAATTTATATCACATAAAAACTCTTTTTGATGTAATAGGTGCAAGTTAACCAGATGCCCAAAAGACTTGCCCCATGGTCTTCATATGTATGACCTTGGACTGTCCATCACTAGCTACTACTAGGTGAGACAGTCCTCTAAATACTAACTACTGACTGTTCACCACTACTACTACTACTAGGTGAGACAGTCCTCTAAATACTAACTACTGAGTGTTTTGAAGTACCTCAGGCCCAAGTTCCCTTTTCCCTGTTGGAGTTCTTCAAGCAAAATTTTTTAAAAATGCACCTGCTAGACTGTTTATTGGAACCACTGTGAGAGGACTGTTGCTTTTGTGTACAGACAGGACCTGTACTGTCTGGGGAAAAAACAGTCTATATCAGCAGCTCCTGTGGTGGTAGCGTTACACTTCTGTGGAGCACCGCAATGAGATCTGATTAATACATTTACCCGGTTCTAAAAGGTGAAAGCTATTCACCTAACCATCTCTATTGCATTTTTCTCTTTTCCCACTGTCAGAAACCATGAATCAGACCGAGATGGAAGTCCAGTTAGTCACACTTGTTTAATAATAATAAAAAGGTAAACAGAGTAAGCGTTGTCAATACATAGCCAGAGTTCAGTAACCAGATCAGGTAGTCAGCCAATAGCAATGTCAGAGAGCCAGAGATCAACATAGTAGTACAGCAAGCAGGATCAGGAGCCAGAAGGGACGTCAGCCTAGCAAGTCTTCAACAGGAACGCACGAGAAAGTCTCTGAGATGTGACCAAAGGCAAAGGCAGAGATGAAGTGAGCTGGACGGCTTTAAGTAGCCAGGACTGACGAGCAGATCATCAACAGCTGAGTCACTGTGGAGAGAAAGGAGCTGGCAATTAGCTGACAGCTGAGCGGCCAGCTAATAGAAGGAAGGGCTGAGCCCAGCCCTGACACCCACCCAGTTTCCTGGAGTTATAGACACTTGGTTAATGCTCTTGGTATGTGTTTGAACACATCATCCCCATGAACATCACAAAAACTAGCAATTCTTATATTTTTGTCTTACGATCTGACCATATATGACCAGTTTGTATTTATAAGAAAGGACAGTAGATGGATAAAGTTATCAGATCAGGATTCAATATCATATGTGTTGCTCTGTTTCAAAATCTCCCCTTGGGCCATTGCTCCACAGTTTTGGATCATTAACCTTGCTTTTCTGACAGAATTACTAATAGTGATAAATTGTGATTATTTTCTCTGCCAGTTTTGAAGATTAATATTTAATTTTTCGATTTCCTTCCAGTGCTGTACAATGATTGCTGGAGCAGATTAATTAGCTGTGATTTTCCTGGTCTTAATGCCCAGTTCTGTCTCTGTTTCTGGTAATAACCTGCTAGATTAAACCAGTATCAAATCACAATTGTTTCAGTTATAAGTAAATTCATGCACTAACGTTTCTGCTCGGATAGCTTATAATTTGGAAATTTATTATAATAAAAATATAACCGAGATGCAATCTGTTATTTCCTTCTTCAGTAAATGAATTAGGAAAATGCTATTGGAATTCAATACAAATGCAGAATTCATCAGCACAAACCCAAAAGTAGATTTTATGGATTTGAGGGTTTTTCCTTGTGCCGATCGGACTTCTCGTCGGAAAAAGATATGACGGCTTTTCCGACGGGATTCCGCTCAAGTTTGCCTTGCATACAAACGGTCACGCAAAAGTTCGCTGAACTTATGACTGTCAAGAACGCAGTGACATACAACACTACAACGAGCCAAGAAAATTAAGTTCAATGCTTCCGAGCATGCGTCAAATTGTTTCCAAGCATGCGTAGGAATTTTGCACGTCGGAATTGCCACAGACGATCGAATTTTCGGATAGGAACTTTTTCAGACCGAAAAATTGAGAACATGCTCTCAATCTTTTGCTGGCTGGAATTCGGCCAGCAAAAGTCCGATGGAGCATACACACGGTCGCATTTTCCGACTAAAAACTCTCATCGGTCTTTTGCGGGCCGATATTCCGATCGTGTGTTCGCGGCATTAGAATTACCACTAGAATAACATATTTTTGTTACTAATACTTCCAAATTAGTTGAATGCTACACAGAGATGTAACTTTAAAGAAGGAAACTCTATAGCCAGGTCTGAATATCTTCACGCAATATACCATGCAAGAATTTGGAATGGTAATTTTTGCTATTGGACTGCACATTTTTCATAAAACTAGCATAAGGATATCTGCATGGACACTAAAATCTTGCCAATATTTCCTCTGTCTAAATAGTTACACTTTTGAATTGGTGAGGGTGGATCCGTATGGGACAGGAAGCAGGGGGTTCAGTGATGCTGTAGTAGGAAGGGAAGTCAGGCAAGCAGGATTATAGATGGTGGAATGGGAAGGGAGGGTTTGCAGCAGAGATAGAAATGCAAATCAATAAATAATATCAGTGATGCTGGAACAAGATGGCACAGAAAGCAACAGGACAATCAAGAAAAAAGGAACAGGAAGCAGCAGGGAGTAGTAATATTGGAAAGTGATGGAATGGTTGGCAATAGATACCAGTAACAATAGAGCAAGATGAAACAAGAGGTAGTGGTAATCAGTGACTGAAAAGTGGGAAGAAATAGCAGGAAGTGGGGACCATTTACACTGGAGTGAGATTAGACAGGAGTGAGATGAGACAGTATGTAGCAGCAAACACTTATGGTGGATGTGGGTATGGCACAAGGCAATAAAGATTGGTGACTATGAGGTGTGATACTTAAGGGAGATGAGAGAAGAGGCTGCAGGGATCAGCAATGTTAGAGTGGAAGGAAAAAAGGAAGCTGCAGCGATCAATGATACTGTAGAAATGATTGGGGCTGTGAATAAAGGGTGGGGGCTGAAGGAGAGGTACACCAGGCCTTAAGGAGAGAATGAGGGCTGAAGAAGAGATGCATGGGCTCCTGGAAAAGCTAACAAAAACAGAGGGATTAGAGCAGGCTAAAAGAGGGGAAAAAATTAGCACATAGAGAAAAAATCTGAGCTCATGGTAAACTGAAGGTAGAGGAGGACAGTAGAAGAAAACAAAGACCAGAGCAAGTACTGAAGAAGAGAGCTGGGGTAAAAGATGAGATAGGAATCTAGTGAGTTTAATTCATTTGGATATAGAAAAAACAGGAGTGAAGACTGGACATGAATTGGATGATTAGACATTAGACTGGACAAAATGCAAAAGAAAAGCTGTATATCAATAGGCTTATGGAATAAGCGGGATGCTGACAACCATCAGAAGATAAACTGCTGGTCATAGGAGATTGTAGAAGGATAACTGTCTTCAATATAGTGTTTGGGCTGACACGTGGGGGAGAATGTTGAAGTCGGGAGCTTTAAAGCTAAATTAAGCTTTAGGAGCAGAATTCCCTACAGCTGAGATGAAGACCATACATCGCCTTCAATCTTTATAGGACAGGGGAAAATTTCTTCTTATTAAATCAAGCACTACATACCCATTGCACCATATTATTATAGAGAGATCAACGTATTTTGCACAAAACCTATTTTTTAATGGTATATTTTAAGATTGTAAAAGGCAGCTGCTATTTCGTCTACTTGAAATACTTGTATCTAATACCATTATAGACCCTGTTAACACATACTTGATGTGTAGAAGACAATGGAATTTAGATCAGTATCAGTGATTCTGAAATATTCCTCTTGACTTTTAAATAGTATGCAACAAATGCCTATTTAAAACAAACAAAACATTTAACAGAACAGAATATGCACGTTTGAGATTGATTGCATGCTGTCGCTTCAAATCAATATTAATCAATTCAGTCTTTCATGTGAAGGGGAGAGTTTAAGGTTACACAACCCATTAATTAGAGTCCTCTTTCTCCATATATATACGGATTTCTTCCTAGGTAAGAAAATTGCATTCCCTTTCCTATATCTAACTTCATCTTCCTATTGATATTGTCCAATAAGGAATGGAGAATAGGTAAGTATTTAAGAATATATAATATACCAGCTCATTGGTAATATACAGTGGGAAAATTTCAAAAGTGCGAATTTAGAAAATGCCTAAATAAAATATCAAAATAATTGTTTACAAATAGGTTTGGCCTTTTCTTTGCAAATGTTGGCAACTAATGTTCATTACCTTGGTTTTTTTTTTGCCAATAATGTAATTCCTGGCTTTTTAAAAGCTTCTAGTAAGGAATAGTCTGTATCTTGCAAGTTGTGATAGAGTTACAGGTTATTGCTACAGGTCTCAGATCTCTTAAGGCCTCAGGTAGGGCAATGTCTTATTTATGCAAGAAAGACAACTTAGAAAGGGCATTTGAACTGACATTTTTGTAAGTTTAATGTCATGGGCATTCATGGCAAAAAGTAAATAATAAAAAACATTGCTCTCTGGGTATTTTCTACCTAATGTAAGTTCATATGAACTCTGTGTCTGATCACAGATGAGCTGAACAGTTTAGTGCACCCTTGTAAAAATGTCAGTTGAAGGACACTTGGTAGGTGTTGAAAACACATCTGAAGCACCACCTTTTAAATGTCTGTGTAAATGCAGCCCTGCTAAAAAGATGCTATCCAAAACTGTGATGTATGAAAGCTTTCTTGTACAAACCATTCAAATTTTATCCAGCCAAGTAGACCCCTGTTGATATATGCTGTTCATCTGAAAAATCGCATCTAAAATAAAATGTGTCCTCTAGCCAGCATTAGAGCAGCTGCCAGTAATTAAAAAGACTCACCCATTGACACAGGGGTGGGAATTTTGATACATGTATGTAGGTAGGTTTGGGTTGGGCCCACTATGTGGCCCACTTAACAGTGCTACTCTTTTAAGTCCTTCCAGGAAAGAAAGTAAGTTCATTTATTTCCTGGCAGGATCTCTTAAATGGCATTGGAGGAGTTAGCTAGGGGGAGTAGGTTGCTGGCCGTGGGAAGGAGAGCCGTGAAGGGGAGCAACATCCAGGAGCAGAGACTTTAACTCTTTCCTTTTCCCTGGAGGGGACCTGTTGAAGATGGGTGCAAGGGATACCTCACCAACCCTATGGAACTAATTACTGTTTTATGGAGAGAATCCTTTTCTTATTAACTGTGTTTGACACCAAGGCCTGAGTGACTGTTGTATACAGCAATTCTTCAGTAAAGAAGTTGATCAACGTGTGGCCTCTATGTGAGTTCTTCAGGTAACACAGTAGATGGAGTGAGAGAGTACAGTTACAGTGATGCCACCTGGATATCAAGCCCTGGGAAAAGTGGGCCAGCGTCCTGATACCCCTAGGAGTGAGGAGGTACGACCGTGCAACCAAGAGGGTGGATAGAGGATCTGGTCGCTGACCCCCATCTGGGCATTGAGGGAGAGAGTGGAGTCTACAAGGCAAAATTTGGTATGCCCGAAAGGTCAGTGTATCAGTACTTTAACTTAGTAGGGGGTTCTCTGGCTGCCTGCTGTGGCCATGATTGAAGCAGACCTTCACACGCCTACATGCAGGCTGGATCTTGATGTTATTTTCTTTCGTTACTGCTGCTTCCTGCTGTTACTGCATATACTGTTCATTAAGGAAATTGTGCAGTAATTCATAGTCTGCAACCCTGCGCTACTCAAGATTGGGAAGGAACTCCGCACCACAAAATTTTGTCAAGTGGATGTTCGAGCAGCCGAGGATTTGGCTTTCGGCCGTAGTGTACTGCGGGCTGCCGTATAAGGTCTGATGGCTATTGTTTGGCAGGGTGTCTCCCTCCCCTCAAGGCTATTGCTCTAGGATGTCCCAGTAGGTAATGAATATTAGCCTAACTCTGTGTCCCATGATGTATGAAAAAGAAAATAGGATTTTTTTCGTCATACTTACCTGTAAAATCCTTTTCTTTGGGTACATCATGGGACACAGAGATCCCTCCCCTCTTTTTTGAGGATTCAGTGCTTGTTACAAAACTGATGTACGTCCTGTATGGGAGGGGTTATATAGGGGATCACTTCCTGTCTAAGACTTTGTCTACCAGTGTCCATTCACCTAGAGATGGCGTATAACCCAGTAGGTAATGAATATTAGCCTAACTCTGTGTCCCATGTTGTACTCAAAGAAAGGGATTTTACAGGTAAGTATGACGAAAAAATCCTATTATCGTCTCAGCAACCTCTCACTCGTCAAATAAAAAAATAAAAAAAAACCTTTTTCATCACGCAATCTCGGCTCAGCAACCTGACACCTGTTGAGACCATTGCAACCATGGAAAAATTGTCTCAGCAGCCTGACACTCATTTGAGACCCTTGCAAATGCAATACAGTCTCAGCAGCCTCACACTCATTGAGACCCTCGCAACCACGCAATATCATCTCAAGACAAACCTCATGCTCATAGAGACCCTTGCAACTTCGCAATATCGTCTCAGCAGCCTGACACTTATGGAGACCCTTGCAATCACGCAATATCGTCTCAGCAAACCAGACTCAGACCCTTGAAACCACACAATACCATCTCAGCAACCTCCCACTCATCAAGACCTTTGTAACAACGCAGTCTCGCCCCAGCAACCTGACATTCATTGAGACCCTGGCAGCTAGACAAATCGACTTAGCAGCCTGACACTATTGTTGAGTCCCTTGCAAACGCAATATTGTCTCAGCAGCCTCACACTCATCGAGACCCTTGCAACCACACAATATCGTCTCAAAACAAATCTCATACTCATCGAGACCCTTGCGACCTTCGCAATATCGTCTCAGAGAACCAGGCTGAGACCCTTGCAACTACGCAATATTGTCTCAGCAACCTGACTGAGAACCTTGCAAACATGC
Source organism: Lithobates septentrionalis (assembly GCA_037952835.1). Classification (NCBI taxonomy): domain Eukaryota; kingdom Metazoa; phylum Chordata; class Amphibia; order Anura; family Ranidae; genus Lithobates; species Lithobates septentrionalis. Next base: position 1,380,691 of record JBBDGP010002504.1, on the reverse strand, counting down.
AATATCGTCTCAGCAGCCTTATGCCCCGTACACACGAGCGGACTTTTCGACCGGACTGGTCCGACGGACCGAATCCGGTGGACAATCTGACCATGTGTGGGCTTCATCGGACCTTCAGCGTACCTTTTCTGTCGAAAGTCTGACGGACTTTAGATTTGGAACATGCTTCAAATCTTTCCGCCGTAACTCCGCCGGACCCAGTTCCTATCGAGAAGTCCGCTCGTCTGTATGCTAGTTCGATGGACAAAAAAACGACGCATGCTCAGAAGCAAGTACGACATGGAAGCGCTCGGTCTGGTAAAACTAGTGTTCATATTGTAGCTAGCACATTCCTCAGGCTGCAAATTCTGTAATCGTTGAATGCAGCGCATTAATTGTCTTCTTTATAATGCTAGAAGAACAAAGTTGTTTTGCTGCTCATATTTACACAGAGTTCTCACAAACTGATTTCTGGATTATTTCTCTTTGATCTCATGAATGATATTGTATTTTTTAAAAGCCCCAATCTTATCCCAAACATAAGTATCACTCTTTAAGCAGTGTAGGCCTCTACAAAGTAAAGAAAATTTACCTTTGTTTCAGGCGCTCGTAACTTTACTTACTCCACGCACAGAACGCTCGTACGGCACATGCGGGTTAGGTTTATATACACTGTGCATGCGTGAAACTCCGCCTGCGTCGCTCGCCCCTGGCGTTCTTTTTCATGAATATTCTCCACCCCTTCTCTCTACGGTGCGCAGTAGGAGTAACAATGGCGAAGACACAGCAGGTGTGTACTAACTCCAGTAAAGAGGAAAGCCCGGAGTCCGAAATGTGGAAGAGGAGATTTAAGGCCTCCAATATGGCCTTTGAAGAGATGGTGGAGATGGTAGCAATTTTGCAGAGAAAAGATTACGATGAGAAGCATGGACCGTGCGCCCAGCCTAATTTACGAAAGGCAAAAATAATGTCCAAAGTGGTGAAAACCCTGCATCAGAATTTTGGGGTACGACGCTCTAAAGACCAGCTGAGGAAACGATGGTCCGACCTTAAATTGAGGGAGCCGGATCAGTACAGACGAATTAGGAAAGTTCTTAAAAAAAGTAAGTACTTGTTGTGTATTTCCTATTCTGATTATTAACTTGCATGCTGCTCCATGTGCTTTTCTTTACTGTACATTTTTTAATCGTTATTCGTTCGTTGAAACATCGTTCCTAGGAACATCCTTAGCAAGTATATACAATGTATTTAGTTGATACAGGGTTGAAACAACATTTTGGTCTTGGAAATTTGTCTTATTAAAAGAAGTTTAGGACATTGTTGTCTAGATGTCTTTGAAACTAGAATGAATAGCAAATTTCATTCAGTGGAATGTAAGGAGAGGGCACTCAGCAGCTGTTTACACATCTGGACTCAGGAGCACTAGTGTGGGACAACAGAACACATTTTTTAGGGTAACCCACACAGGTGCTCCAGTGGATACTTGTTGGGGTGTCTCTTTCTGTGAAATGTGGCCAAAAAAGGTAAGTATTCCGGCTTGTTTCAAAGTGAATTTTAATCATATCTTCAACTTGGATCTCTGCCCAAACAGACAGTTGTACACCACTTCAATACAATGTTTCATATTCCTATTCCTGGACTCAAATATCTGTGTGCTAAGTATACCTTTTGTTTCATTCTCATAGGGGAGAAAAGACTCAGACAACCTGATCCCAGGGACCCCTGACCTCGTCTGCTGGATTGGGAAATAGGCCCAAGCCCCACCAAGGATGTGGAGGAAGGAGCGGTGGAGAAAGTGGGCGACATGGGCATTTTCTTCATCAATTTTGGGTGATGTTCTGGTTGTGGAAGGGGAAGCGGTGTAACCAGTTCCAAGCACCAGCGCCCCCCCGAGGATGTTGACGAAGGAGAGGTGGAGGAAGTGGGCGACATGTGCACCCCACCAGGTGAGTGTCTGACACCCCAGCTTCTGGTAATCTATGTATGCCTGCATATTTCTAAATACATTTTTTTCATCAATTTTAGGTGATGTTCTGGTTGTGAAAGGGGAAGCATTTACAACGAACAGCGCCCAAAGATTGATTGGCCAGATCATGGCCTGGAATAGGGATATTGATGCCATGTGCAATACCATTGACATCATGCGTAATCGGCTGGACAGTACACAGCAGGAAATGAAGAACATTCTGGGCTTTGACTTTTAAAAATTTTAAACATATTTTTTAATATTAATATATTAATATCAATATATTAATATTAATAATATATTCACATTTTAATTGTAATAAAGCCTGTTTGTTAAAAAAAATAAAAAAAATGATGCCTGTTTGTAAAAAAATAAAAAAATGAGGCCTGTTTGTAAAAAAAAAAAAAAAAAAAAGGCCTTTTAAAAAAAAAAAAGAATAATTTTAAAAAAATAAAAAAATATATTGTTTGAACAAATATATATATGTATATATATTTTAAAACCAAAAAAATTCCTAAACGCACATGTGAATTTGCAAATTGAATGTTAACAAATATAACAGACTATCCTTCTGAGCCCAGCATTTTTCATTCTTGTCCCAATTATTTTTGCCCACTACTCTCTATTGATATGTGAAAAACTGTATTAAATCAGCAATTAGTGATCAATAATAAAATCTAGTAAACATCATTTATTTATTGACCAGAAATCTGTAGAAGAATGCTATACCTGACTCCATCTGGGCTCCTCCACTTCTTCCTGGCTGGAAGTCCCAGGTTGGAAATCGGAAGTCTCAGCTGGGGTGGAAGGAAGAGTGGAAGGAAGGGTTGAGAGGGATTCCCTGACTCCAGTCTGGTCTGACAGAAATCGCAGTCTCTCATAGTACCACAGCCTGGGGACATAAATGTCATCTGCTGCAGCTCCGGGTCTCTGGGAATCCGTGACCTTCTTGCGCTCCCTTAGATAAGTGCTCCTCAGGCCACCAATTTTGGCTTTTAAATAGGGGACGTTTGCTGTGGGGACCACCGGCTTCACCAACTCCAGCAGTTTCTCCAGCGCTGTCTGCCTCTTTTGTTTATTATTGTAATGTGGATGTTTCACCTGCCACAGACAGGGCAGCTCCCTGTACTTGTCTATGAACAGGGGGAGGAAGTTGTGGTCATTGAAGCCATCCATTTTATCTGCAAGACACAGCACAAGACAAACCCTAATGTCAGGCAAAACTCTCCTAATCTTGTTACAATATAGGCCTCAATCTAGAAGCAGTATAGGGCCAAGTTTTGCTCTTACCTTCGTTATCATAATCGGCGCCTCCGATACTCCTTCCTTCGCTCACAGATCTTACGTACTACGCACGCGTGTTACGCTTTATACACACTGCACATGCGTGTAACTCCGCCCGCCCCTGACGTTCTTTCTAGTCTATTCCCCGCCCCTTTTCATTCGGCGCAGTGGGGGAAGAGCACATGGCGGAGACACAGCAGGTGCGTGCCAATTACAGCAACGAGGAGAAGGAGGAGGAAAGCCCGGAGCCTGAAACGTCTCGATCCAGAAGGAGAAAATTTAAGGCATCGAATATGTCCTTTGGGGAGATGTTGGAGATGGTCAACATCCTTAAGAAGGCTGACTATGATGGGAAGTATGGACCTTACCCCAACCCCAATGTCAGAAAGGCCAAGATCATGGTGAAAGTGGTCAAGAGTCTGCACCGGAATTTCGGGGTACGACGATCAAAAGATCAGCTCAGGAAGCGGTGGTCGGACCTCAAATTAAGAGAGCATGAGCAGTACCGAAAGATCCAGAGAGTGCTGCAAAAAAGTAAGTAGTTGTCCTGTGTTCCTATTCTTTATGTTTATTACGTTCGTGCTGCTCCATGTGCTTTTCTTAACTGTTATCCAGTTTCAAAAGGCAACTTTCATGTTCATGGGTACTTTATTCGTTCATATAAAACATTGTTTGTTCGGCCTTTAAAACACCATTGTTTTGGCCATATGCATTTGCCCACATTTTGTAGGGCCTACTTGTCTGAAACTAATTTGGTTGTGTAGATGGGTTTGTTACTAGAATGAAATGCAAACTAGATTCTGTGTAAGGAGAGGACACTCAGCGGCTGGTTACACATCTGGACGCTGGAGCACTAGTGTGGGACACAAGAACACCCTTTTTATTAGGGGGCCCACACAGGTGCTCCAGTGTATACTATAGGGGTGTCTCCATCTGTGAAGCTTGTACAAAACACGTAAAGTATTGAAGCTTGACAAAGGACACTAAAAATTCTACATCTTGGAACTCTGCCAAAATAGAAAATTGTACCCCACTTCCAAGCAATGTTTCATATTTATAGTTCTGCCATCAAATATCTGTGTGCTAAGTATACCTATTTTTTTTTACATAGGGGAGAAAAGACTCAGAGGACACCCCTCTCCTGAGGAGACCAGAGACCCCCCACCTCTGGAAGAAGGGAAAATCCACCCAAGACAAGCAGAGCAGGAGGAGGAAGACGTGGTGGAAATTGGCACCACAACAGGTGAGTGTCTGCGACCACAGGCTCAGGTAAGAGATGGATGCAGGCATATTTATAATACATGGTGTTTTTTGGTTTCTATCTTTTTAGGTGATCGTGATGTTGTGGATCCAGATCCTTTCACCTCGGAAAGTGCATAGATCCTAATCGGGGAGATGATGGGGTGTAATAGGGACTTGAAAAACATCAAGAAAAACATCAATGATGTTCTTCAAAAAATGAAGAACATCATTGATGTTTTAGGGAGAGTTTAAAACCCCTCCAAATACCTTTATTTTTTTGTGTGCTACAAATTTTTGACATTTTTTGACAAATTTGAGAAAAGCCAAATTTTGAAGAGGCACACAATGTGTCAACATGTGCTATCTGCCATCACGGGAGATCAATGGACGCATTTTGGGGGTGCAACCCCTTCCTCAATAATAAAGTAGCTGTGAGGAAGGGTTGCACCCCAAAACACGTCCCTTGATCCCCCGTGATGGCAGGTAGCACATGTTGACATTCGTAAATTTGTGTGCATCTTCAAAATTTGGCTTTTCCTGGGGTGACTTCACCCCATCTGAACGCAATATCAAACACAGTTTGATACTCATGTCTGATATTGCCTTCAAGTTCTACCAAAAGTTAACTTTGTAAGTTCAAGATTTGTGTCTTTCTTGTTGGTTTTAAACATGCCTGTTTTATCTTAAATGGACATTGCTACTTTTTCTAATGTGACCCCAAAAATTGTTATACAACAAACATGTTCGTTTGTTTTAAAAACCTTTTCTAAATGCACATGTGATTGTGCTGGTATTAAAAAGATTGTTAATCAAGAATGTGTGGATTATTGTCTCAACGCTACAACACTTTTGTGGTGCTCTAATTGGTGTTTTCAGTGACAATGGGTGTTATTTCCTAAGGGCAAATCCACTTTGCACTACAAGTGCAGTTTCAGGTGCACTTGTAGTGCAAAGTGTCTTTGCCTTTAGTAAATAACACCCAACAGTGCTTTGTAAGGTTACACAATCACGCCATTTTCTGGACTCACCACATTTCTGTCAGGGTCAGCTAAAACAAACACAAGCAGTAAATGTCATCAAAGATTTGAGTAGTTATTTGTTTTTTTATTATAAAAAGGTTTCAGACATTGTCTGGCATATTGATAGCCCCCCTACCCGCAAAGTATTGAAAGTATCTTAGCCGGACATCACGGGCACTCAGGGGGGGCAAGCCAGGACAGCCACTTTCAAGCGCCGTCAGGGTTGTTTCATTTTGAATTCCAGCCTCAGGCCCAACTGAGCCAGCATAGTTGGCAGAATGTTGCCATAAAAAGTTGTGTAGAACACAGCACACCAGGATTATATGATTCAGTTTATACTCCGCCATATGTATGGGTGTAAGAAATAGGCGGAACCAGTGATTAAAAACCCTCTGGCCCGGGGTGAAGGTCCTCATCGGGAATGGCCGCAAAAGATGGTCCCCCAGCGCAAACGCTTCATGCGCAACAAAGACGAATGGGAGTCCTTCCACATTGTCTTCTGGAGGTGGCAAGTCCAAGCTGCCATTCTGGAGACGCCTGTAGAACTCCGTCTGGGCGATGACTCCACCATCGGACATCCGGCCATTCTTCCCCACGTCCACATACAGGAACTCATAAGTAGCCGACACTACCGCCAACATCACAATACTATTGAACCCCTTATAATTATAATAGTACGACCCCGAGTTGGGTGGTGGGACGATGTGGACGTGTTTCCCATCAATTGCCCCTCCGCAGTTAGGAAAGTCCCACCGCTGGGCAAAGTGGGAGGCCATAGTCTGCCATTCCTGTGGCGTGGAAGGAAACTGTGGAGTCAAACAAAAAAATAAATTTAGTCATTTTTCACATAAACAGGGAATGCAGATTAGACACAAACATTCTTGGCCAACATTAAGATAACATTTATTTGAGGGAGTTTTTAAAGACCAAAGTATAAGGTACACCTATCAGATCCCCCCCCCCCTCATGGGCCATTTCCAACATTATAGGGGGGGGGGCTCTTGAACAGGTAACCCTCTCCACTTCATTGAGAGATGAATGCCTAAATAATGGGTATTACTTTGAACAGCCCCTCCTTAGTTACACTATTGGCAGCCCACTGGACAGGTAAGAAGTGTCATAATACAAAGATATAAATACACACTGTACACATTTGAGCACATTTGGACATTCTGCTATTACCTATCAAGATAATAATAGTATACAGAAACTTGAAACAGTACCATTTGAAAGTATACAGGCAGGCCCTTGCACTACATGCTTTGGGGAATTCATCCATAAACCTGACCACAAAAGAGATGGGTATAGTGTGTATGGGTTTGGCAAAGTCAGCAGATAGATGATTGAGGATAGATAAAGAATTGGTATCAGCTGACTTAGCAGTTGGGGGGAGGGAGGGTTAAAAATGATTTGGGGACCCCCCCAAAAAAGCCTCTGGCACTCTGCCTGAATTTAAAGCACAAATCACATTTTAAAACATTTTAGGGGGTGTTTGGGGTAAAGCACTACTATGGAGCTGATAAAATACATTGTTAAGTGACTACATGAGGTGAATATAGGGCCAGGAGACCATGCTGGGGAGGTAAGTGAAGGCAAATATGTATGAAGGACAAAAAAAATAATTACCTAAAAATCCAGCATGCATGAGGACAAAGGGGACATCCACAGCATATTACAATCATGGTAATTAGGGAATGAGGAAAGAAATACAATACATTAGCAAACACTAAACACAATAAAATGTGATATTAAAGGATAAAAATCTTACCTTCATATAATCCTTCTGCAGGACCTGGATGATGGCAGAACAGGTCTCCAGGATAATGATCCCCAGAGCATGGGGGGAGATGCCTGTCGAGAACTTGAGGTCCTGCAGGCTTCTCCCCGTCGCCAAGTACCGCAGGGTGGCGACTAGCCTCTGCTCCGGAGTGATGGTTTGCCTCATGCAGGTATCCTGCCTGCTAATATAAGGGGTCAGCAAAGCCAACAAACGGTGAAATACGGGGTCCGTCATCCGGAGAAAGTTCCTGAAATCATCAGGATTATTCTCTCGGATCTCACGAAGCAAAGGCATATGACAGAACTGGTCATGCTGAAGCAACCAATTCTTGTTCCATGAACTCCGCCCCACCCTGTTCATGGACTGGACTTGTGTCAAGGTCAGAACCCCAACACCAAGCCCCCACACAGCACGAACTCTACGAGGAGTACGTATACGCAACATGGCTAGAAAACAGTCGGCTGCTCAGAACGAAGTAACAGAACGCACTGAAGAACAGCAAGGCCTGTGAAGAGCAACCTGAAAAACAGTAACGAATGAACAAGAACAGAATGACAAGAGTCACGCGTCACTTGCTGCACGCACTGAAGAGCAGATACAAACCCACAAGCACAAACTGAACAGCAGAAAACGATCTGAAAACCACGAGTCTGAAAAAGCGAGAATCGTCTCTCACCAAACTTTTACTAACACAAGATTAGCAAAAGGAGCCCAAAGGGTGCCGCGCTTGGTTCTGAACTGGCCTTTTCTAGTCTCGTCGTACGTGGTGTACGTCACCGCGTTCTTGGCGATCGGAAATTCCGGCAACTTTGTGCGACCGTGTGTACGCAAAACAAGTTTGAGCCAACATCCGTCGGAAAAAATCCATGGATTTTGTTGTCGGAATGTCCGATCAATGTCCGATCATGTGTACGGGGCATTACAGTGATGCACAAATAATGAATAGATGGAGTATGAAAAATCCAATACAAACAAATAATGGTGAAATAAACTCTCACTGAATGAACATAAGGCGGATAACATGAAAAATAATAAAAGTGATAAGTGATAAAAAAACATAATTGATATTAAACATATAGCAAATCACTGATAAAAGGAAAAAGTCTCAAATCCATTGAACACAGTGTAAATGAATAAATCAGAAAAGGTCCATAAAAAATGTGAAGATAAAATTCCAAAAAGGAGTGCAAAAGGATCCAGTCTCCAAGATAATTCACACCCAAGTGAGTATTAGCGCTCCGACTACAGATGACCACCATAAGGTAGTCTCACCAAGCACAGGGAAATTCAAGTCTCCCGAGAACCTATTCCAACGTCAGCAATATGCAACTAAGATCGTGTCACTAGAACTGGCACTTCTTTCTCCTGGACCTGCGCTACCCCCTTCACTTCCAGTCGGGGCTCATTCAGTTTCGAGCTTTGCCTTTTGGTATGATAGTTGTGGTCCCAACAGACAAGTAATAGTAGATATGAAATCTAGCAAGATGCAAGATTTCATCCCCTACCCTGCTACGGCCAGGAAGGCAGAGCTCTTCAGGCTACTCTTCCTGCCGATAGCCACTGCAGGACCCAGCGCCCATCAGGCCTCCCTGCAGTCCATATCTGGGGCCATCTCCCAGCTGCACTCTATGGTCTTCTCCCTGTTCGCAACAGTTACCGACATGCAGACTAGAGTGGCAGCTCTGGAGGTTCGTCCTCCAATGACCCTCCCTGACCCAGTCACAATCACGGCACTGGCATCCCCTCCTGCAGGTACGCCACTTATACCGTCTCCCTGCTCACCTTTTCCCTGCCAGCCTCAGGAAGGACATCTTGGAGGGCAAGGACGTAAATCTAGCATCTCTGCTGATTTTGGTGCACGATTTGGCCGACAACAGAGCATACGCCTGAGGGAACGTCTCGGCAGTGGCGTAGTGTGGGGGATGCGGAGGGCACAAAATTTATGAGGGCGCAGCGCAGCGGCCTCATCACTTTACCCCTCACTACCCACAAATGCAGGAACCTCCCGTGGGCGGCCATCGGCGTACAAGCAATTGACTCCTTACTACAGTCAGAAGTGGATAAAGGCTTTATTATCGGCCCCTTCCCACAGTCACCTTTCCCAGTCTGGAGAGTCAGCCCTATTGGGCTTGTCAAGGGCAAGTTCAGTAATAAACTCTGCTTAATGTATGACTTGTCTGCGCCTCATTCTTTTCACATCCCCAGCCTGTACTCTCTGATTCCCTCAGAGGAATTTTCCCTCAAGTACGCCTCAGTTGACCTAGCCATCCAAGCCATCATTGGGATAGGTCCTGGTGCCTGGCTATCCAAAGCAGACATCTCTGATGCGTACAAACTCTTCCCTATCGAACCGTCCCTCTGGCGGTGGCATGGTATTAAGTGAAGGGAGTCCTACTACTTCTCCACCAAGTTGACCTTTGGGTTCAAGAGCAGCCCATGGCTGTTCAACGTCTTCGCTGAGGCCCTCACATGGATTCTCTCTCACCAGGCTCGCTGTCACACAGTCATCCACTACCTCAATGACTTCCTGCTTATCAGGCAACCAGGCACACCTACGGCAGATCTAGACAAGTTGAGAATAGTGTTCAACAACCTCAGCGTGCCCATAGCTGAGCACAAAGTGGAAGGCCTGGCACATTCCATCACCTTTCTAGGTGTCACTCTGGACACGTGTGCCATGCAAGCTAGCCTGCCTCTTGACAAACTAGCCCGTATCAGGACAATTATCCACGACTTCACCCAGTCGCAAGGGTGCACCAGGAGGCAGTTGCAATCCTTACTAGGGATGCTGAACTTCGCGATGAGGATTATTCCTCAAGATCGGTCCTTTATATCATGAATTTTAATCTTTCTCACACCAGTGCAAGATCCAGACCAAATTCTCAAACTAGACCAAGCAGCAGTAGCAGACTTAGGTATGTGGGATGAGTTCCTCACCAGCTGGAACAGCATTTTAATGTTCATCCTGGCAGTGTCAGCCTAGTCACCATGGGTGGTCACCAATGCCGAAGCCTCCACAGGCTTTGCGGCCATTTTCGGCCGCCACTGGTTCGCCGAAACTTGGCCCCAGAAATTAGTCTTCATCACTCTTCGAGCTGTATCGCATCGTGGCAGCTGCCCAGGTCTGGGGTCACACTTGGACAGGACATACGGTGCTCTTCACCACGGACAATCAGGCCACGGCCGACATCATCAATAAAGGTAGATCCAAGTCACTCCCCATCATGCTCTTCCTGCGCAGGCTCATGCAGCTGTCACTCCGTCACCAGTTTCATATTTTCTGTAGACATATTCCAGGCAAATGCAATATCACAGTTGATGTGCTGTCCCATTTCAACCTTACTTTGTTTTTCCAGCAGGAGCCTGGAGCCGACCCAACGACTACTCCTGTCCCACCCTGGTCGTTGCTGACGACAGATTAAAATCGCACCTCGCCAACGCAACCCAGCTCATCAACCAATCCTTGGCACGCAACATACTGAAGGCCTATCGCACAGCTTGGAACACTTACTGCAAGTTTTTGGCCTCTTACCCCGGGGTAGCTATAGGTGACGTTAGACACGTCCTAGCCTTAATATCATATTGCCATACGCAGCTAGCCCTTTCTTATTATACCATCAGGCTATACCTAGCTGGCGTCCAGCACTTTCTGACTTACAGGACCCCAGTAAACCGTCAGTATTCTTGGCCCATGCAGTCAGGTCCTTCCTACGGGGCATACAGAAGCACCAACCATAGCTAGTGGCAAATGCCTACCTATCACGAGTGCCATCTTCAGGGACATGTCTGAAATGCTTAGTCATTCTCCGTTTGGAGCTTTACCCAATCTAGTCATACAAGCGGCCATCTGCTTGGCCTTCTACGGCTTCCTACGACCTATTGAATTTACCATCAACGGCTCTGGCAGTCACACACTGCTCCGACGCCACCTGACTCGCTTTCCGAACCATTACACCCTTCATCTTACAGTCTCCAAAATGCAACAAACCGGCCCATGGGTTGACATCAACCTATTTCAGACTAACAACGCCTGGTACCCAGTGACGGTGCTCAAATGGCAACTGTCCCATCTACCCAGCCAATCTAATGGTAGCCAGTTGCTACCCTTTCTGACCAGCCCCCTGAGTGGCAGCCAGTTTATCAGCCATGTCAGGATCCTCCTAAGCAACTTGGGCTTCAAACCCAGTCAGTTCACTGGACATTCCTTCCAGATCGGAGCAGCTTCAGCTGCATCCCAGCATGGAGTACCAGACCATGTAATCAAGAAACTAGGCCGATGGAAGTCTGCTTACTTTGCCACATACATCCCAAATCCTCAGGCGGAAATGGCACAAGCCTTCAAGCTGGCTCAATAACCACAAGAATCAATAAAGAGTTATTCCCCTATCTGAGTCGTATCCCCCCTTTTCTTGGCATTCCGACCAGACCACCAAGGCACACTTCAGGTCTGTTTATGTTGTAAGTCTTGTCGCGTGTTTATGTTATCCATATCTGTCTCGGTTATAGTGCCACAACCATAAATAAGAAGGCCAGTATGGTGGCCTGAATTTATGGGAGGTGCTCGGAGGGGATTTAAGCAGCCCACTCACCCAGGCTCTTTGTCGGTTCTAGTGCGCGATACCCTCCAGCCCTTCTCTTTTTCAGGGCACTTCTCAGCACATCCTTCTCCATAAACTACCCATTACTTATCTTGGGTATGCCCGCTTTTCTTGGCATACCGACCAGACCACCAAGGCACACTTCAGGTCTATTTACGTCATAAGTCTTGTCGCGTGTTTATGTGATCCATATCTATATCGGTCATAGGGCCACGACCATAAATTTTTTTTTATCTAATAGTAGTATTTGAATAATTGTTTATAACAGGCAGTGGTTTGGATGGCTGAAGCAAATGTAGCAACAACACAATCTCAGAAAATCGACTCTGTTGGTGATTCTGGGTGGCAGCAGAGGTAGTTGTATCATACATACAGCAACAAGTTTAGACATCCCTCAAAATATATCACATGGTACTATGTTCATCTGTGGGTTTATTTGGGAAAAGTAATGTGGATAAGCAACATGCAGTAATCTCTCTGTTTATTAGCTCATTGAGGTTGTAGTGCTTTGACAGATGGCATGAGATCATTTGGTGTAGTTTACAGCAGGTTGCATTATATTCTATTAAAAAATCCTGACAATTGTCAATTTACCACTGATTTGGTGACATGTGGATAACTCCTCCGCACCTCAGTGCAAAATGTTAGCCCCATAATGTTTCCTCTGTATACTTTCTTATTCACAAAAGCAGCAAAAAGGGCACATAGCATGTTTTATTTGTATGCAACCAGACATTCTTTGGTGCTCAATACATAACAATATACCATATCTACTGAGAGGAATGGCTGTACAGATGGGGAATTTGTGAAACACTATTTTACACAAGATTGTGATGACATTGCACCCCTTGTAAGAACCCCCACAGCTGTACATTTCAAACATATGTGGCAGCATTGTCAATTTATAGTATGGTATAAAGACATAATTGTAGGTTTGGTTGCCTGTTGTAATGCCTCCGTCGGTTTTGATGATCAGATACCCTGACATTTTATATGAGTTTCAATCATTGTTTCTTCATCATTGATAGGGTACAGATTTGCTGTCAAGAGAGCATTTCTTCAACAAGGAGATATTTCCTCTAGTGGTACTTATTCAAAAATTAATACTTTCAGCCTATACTTTACTGAGAAATAAAATGTCAGTGCAGACAAATGACACTTCAAAATATCGGTATTCTAGTTAACAATAACATAGATGTAACTTACTCCAAGAAGAAAATACAAAAAGACTTGATTTTTTAAATTATATTTAGAATCACTTGAGGCAAACCAAGTATATGTTTCAGCTTGGTTGGTATCTTAAAATGTAGAAGAGAGAAAGACTTATAATTATTCTTAGGGGGGCTCTATTACCTAGAAAAATAAATGCTTACAAATGCTATGACTGAAGCAGCCACCCCCTGTCTTTTGTACCACATTACAATTTGGAAGCAATGAAGCTAAACCTATTCATTGAGTTACTTCCCTAAAACTGACACATAATCTATACAATTTCCTCAATGGTGGATTCCATCAGAGCCTTTAATCATTGGAGTTCTGCTTTTTTAGAAAGTCCCTGTGCTCCCCACACGTTGAGTACTTCTTTGCATATGATGGTCATCATTCCTTTATGTTGTCTTGTTGTTGCACTGCCTAAAGGGGTTGTAAACCCTCGAGGTTTTCCACCTTAATGCATTCTATGCATTAAGGTAAAAAACCTTCTGTAGTGCAGCAGCCCCCCCTCCCCCCCTCCCCCCCTTTTTACTTACCTGAACCTGATCATTCCATCAACGGAGACGAGCACAGCAGCTCCAGCCGCTGTCTTGGGTCCCCATTGGATAGATTGATAGCATTGCAGCCATTGGCTCCCGCTGCTGTCAATCAAATCCAGTGACACGGGAGCCAGGGCGGGGCTTAGTCCTGCTGTCTGTCTCAATGGACGCAGCAGCAGCAGGACTTGGGAGCGCGCCCGCACGGGTGTCCCCTTGGAATGCGGGTCTCCGAGAGGGCACTCGATGCGGGGAGGAGCAAGCAGCGCCGCTGGGGGACCCCAGAAGAGGAGGATCTCGGCCACTGTGTGCAAAACCCTTGTATACCATGTTTGTTATTTAAAAAAAAAAAAAAAAACGAACCTTTACAGCCCGTTTAATACAAAGACAGTGTCTTCCGTATTGTGGTGCTTGTATCCAGATCATCAACTTCAAAATAAACTTTGTGTCATAATTACTCTCACATGGGTGTGGGGTTGATTTACTAAAGACAAATGGGTCTTTGCAAGGAAATGTTCACTTAGCAAGAGAATTTTCTCTTTGGTTTAATGCATGTGGCGAAAAAGCATACCAAATAATATGCAAGGAGAATAAATAAAATTATTTTGCTTGCATCTGATTGTAGCTTTGCCCCATGCCCTAAGCTAAGTGAAAATTCCCTTGAAAAGTAAACGCCCTATTTGCTTTAGTAAATCAACCCTTATGTCTCATATATATGTCCCTGGAGGCTCATAGCCATTTTCCAATACTCTGTTGTAGGACCTGCAGGCACTAGAGGCAATGGATGGATAGAGCATTAGCTGCACAGCTTTACTTGACCTCTCCAAAACTAAAAAAGGCTCTGCTACTTTTGCATATAACTATCATATATACGCCTACCAGCCATGGAGACATGTTAATCATGAAATCATAATAATGGCTATCACTTGGGAAATTCCAGTACAGACAAATAAAAATGATTGCAAACCAAGCTGAATCAGTGTGACTTAAATTAATTGGCGGGGATACATTACATAATTCTTTCAAGACTGTTAATTCAGAAAGGGTGGACATACACACTACAATCTGATCGTACAATCCCACTTACATCTATCTAAAGAAAAATGAGGACAGACCTAAAAAATCTATTCAATTTGAATCAAATCGCTTAGGCCCTTACATTACTTAGTTGTTGGGTGATCTAAAGGAGATTATACAATCCAATTATATAGCGTATGGTAAGTGTAGGCTAGTCATACATGATTAGATTTTGCCAGGTCAGATCCACAGGCTGAACGAGAGAAAACCACTTCATTCCCTCATCCATACTAAACAGCATAGATAGAGGATTCTGCACTGCCAGCTGTTGTGTTCAGACAGCTACAGCACCAGCCGCTGTTTGAATACCCTAACAGTGACGTCATCTGATTAGATGCAGCCATTGTTAGGCTGACAAATTTACATCCCTACAGAGTCTGGTGCCGATGGGGGTCACCCATAGCTCAAATTTCAGCTGATTCAGCAAGAATAAGATGAAATTCAAACTGAGAATGGCTAATATTAAGAGGAGTGAGGAAAGAGACTACAGCAGCCATGTCTACCATTATGCAATGTTTATACAAAGTTTAGGAAATACATGTACACGTACAGTAGTTGGTTCACTACTTCCTCTATTTGTTTTAAAATGATCTGTCAAAAATAGAACTATAAAAACCACCTGCCTGCAGTCCGTGTGACCTCTGTCCCTATGCCATTCTGATCTCATTATTTTACAAGAGTCAAATCACTACACTATCTATTAACTATGAGACTCTATAAGTTCTACAGATGCATCAAATCCTCCAATGTGAATAGGTATGATAATACAATCTCTCCAGGGAGGCTGGAGAGGCTACAAATGGTAGGCGTTTCTGGTGAGGTGATTGCTGGACTTGTCTGACGGATGCCAATGGACCAAATCCGGTCAACAATCCGATCGCGTGTGGGCTTCACTGGACCTTCAGCGGACTTTTCCAGTCGCAATCTGACAGACTTTAGATTTGGAACATGCTTCAAATCTTTATGTCGTAACTCCGCCGGACCCAGAAATCCGCTCGTCTGTATGCTAGTCCGACGGACAAAAACCGACGCTAGGGCAGCTACTGGCTACTGGCTATCAACTTCCTTATTTTAGTCCAGAGTACGTCATCACGTACGAATCTGTCATCGGACTTTGGTGTGATCGTGTGTAGGCAAGTCCGGTTGTTAGAAAGTCAGTTGAAAGTCCATCGAAAGTCTGTCGGAAGTCTGTCGGACGGGCTGTCGGACTTTTGTAGGTGAAAAGTCCGACCATGTGTACGTGGCATAAGTCTGGAATTGCTGCACTTTTATCTTCTGTCGATAGATGGCCGGGTATCTGGTGACATTAGATAAGACAAGGGCATTGCAAGGACAGATTAGGAATAGATAGGGTATCTCAGCCAATGGACAGGGATTTTCTTGGGTCCCTTGGCCTGCTGGTAGAGCCTATTTATTTGGGTGAGGTCAGGTGATCGGGGGTTCTGTGCCACCTGGATGGCTGTCTGGGTGGGTGTGTGTTGTACTGCCTGGACTGCTAGACTGGAGTTTGGGCCTATCCTGGGCACATCTGGCTGCTAGGCTGTCTGAGGGCCTATCCAGAAGCAAGAAAGCAGCGTAGGGTTGGGATTGCGGCTTGCAGTCCAACCAGAAGTGACCGTTCTGCCTGCAGGAGAACCTGTCGTGGTCAGAGGTAGAGGGGAAGCTGTCGCCACTAAGGGACCATCCACCTTGTTACCAGGTACCCCAGTGAGTAGCTGAAGCAAGTACTGGAGCAGTATTCTCACCAACCACGGACAGTGAAGAATTGGGAAACTTCAGCGGGTGTCAAGCCAGGGACCCAGCCAGCGGAGGTGACGCTTGCAGAGCAGCCTTGTGTGTCAAGCCAGGGACCAAACAGGCCAGTGGGGTGAAGCTTGAGAAGTATTTGGAGTGCCAAGCTAGGGGCCCAGCAGAGAAGAGGGGCTGATGCTTGAGGAAGATACTAAAGTAAAGATTGGAAGAGCTCATGGGATTCAGTGGCAGTGAATCAGCAAGTCTATAGAGAGAGAGACTGGGAGCTCAGTGGGTTGAGAACCTGCAAGAAATGACTGTAGAAAAGTAAAGGAATTTGTTACAACTTGTGTTACAAACTGTTCTAAGACTGTTGCCATTAGAGACAGCATTCCTACACATGCAGATGTGGTGTCCTGCTGGATGCCTTTCCCTGCATGGCTGTCTACCTACAGAAGTCTCAGAGTCTGCCAATTAACATTGCAACTACCTAAGGGTGTCCTGGCCCTAAACCATCTCTCCCACAGTTCTGTTCAAGAGAAATGAAATCTCTTTGCATTCAAGAAGTGTCTGGCACCCATGAATCTATCTTGCATTACACCCATTATGCCTTGTAACCCACTCTACACAGAAGGATGTCAGCAGCTCTTAGCCCTGGAGGTTCTCATTAGACTAAAGGAGGCCTGGGATCTTGCTACATTTGGCGTCCAACATGGGGCAAAGGCTTTATTCTCGCAGCAGTCGCCCATAGCAACTGGTTACAGCTCCATCTGGATTTCATCTGGCTCCATTAGAAGGTGGCAAGTAACATCTGTACTTCTCATTGACTGTGTAATTGTGCATTCTGGCCCTGGTGAAGAACCAACAAGTCTCATTGCTCAAGGGAGAGGATCAACCTGGTCTTTTGACACATCCCCCCAGTGATGTGAGGGTTAAAACAGAATCCATTACAGTTTTAGTATGCCCCAGTGTGAAGGAGGCAGGCGTAAGAGTTGGGGGAGGAGTCCCTGCTCTGCAGAGGAGGATAAGGAAGTGTTGACACATGTGCCCGATTGTGGGTTGGAGAGAAAGACAGCGCAGTTCGTAAGCGAGATGACAGATTGGAAAAAGTATGCTCCGGGTGTTGGTTTCGGTCTGAGTGATGCAAAACCTGTCCCGACTGACACCGGAGTGCGGTATACACTGAAAGGTAAGCTTATCCTTTATACGGCTGGAGGCTATGAGGCCTTGGGACTTATCTGTGAGAAATGTTCCAGTTTGGCCACGCATCTGACGCCTCGGATCATCTGTGGACGTTGCGGGGAACACCTGCTCGAGGTAGTCGCACCAGCCCAACCTCCGCAGATACTACAGGCTGACTGGGACAAGAATGTCGCTATCCTGGCCAAAAAGTGCTCCACCCTAAACAATTTGGACATCCTATCTGATGGATTATCTGAGCTGTTCTTGGACACTCTATCTTGGACAGGGAAGTGTAGCGAAACTGACGAGGAGCAGATGATTAAAGTAGAGGGGGATGAAGTTCTCATTGCCACGTCCACTAGTGTGAAAATTGAACTGTCTGCAAATGCAGCTCCACTGATAAATATTACCAAGTCTTTTGACGATGACCGTTAGGCTAGATGGGTCCCCAGAGTTCGCCCTACCAAGCCAATGCTGGCAACCAAGCCTGATTATAAGCCAGATGTAGTTGCTGGGTGCTCGATTCAGCGTGCTCCAGACACACGGGTCTTGCCTGGGTACGGAGGACCCCAGAACTCTGCCTCGGCTGTCTAAAGTGCAGCGGATCATAATAAAGAAAGTAGCGGAAGAATACGGGTATCTATATCCCTCCCTATATGCAGGCCCACCTGGAAGATGAAATTTTGGATAAAGAGGTCCAGTGGGTGGATGAAGCTGTGCACAGTTTTCTCCGGATCCCTCTCCAACTGGACTTTCAAAAAATTGTCACTTAAGGTGGCTGAAAGATACCTCAAAGTGCTAAACACCTGGGGCTATGGCCGGAAAATCAATTTGGACGGTGTAATTATACGTAGGCCAGACAAGAAGGACATTTAACACTTTGTCTCCACGGTGAAAGCAAAAGGAGAGTCCTTAATCTTGCCCGACCCTGTGTCAGGGCTGGGCCCAGTCCTTCCTTCTCTGAGCTGGCCGATCAGCTGTCGGCTAATTGCCAGCTCCTATCTCTCCACAGTGACTCACCTGTTGATGATCCTGCTCGTCCGTCCTACCTACTTAAGCCATCCAGTCCAGATGACCTCTGCCTTCGCCTTGGTCACATCTCTAGAGACGCTCTCCTGTGTTCCTGTTAAAGACTTGATTGGATGACATTTCTTCTGGCTCCAGATCCTGCTTGCTGTTCTACGACGCTGTTCTCTGGCTCCCTGACGTTATGGCTTGTCTGACTATCCGTTCCAGTTCCTGAACTCTGGCTATGTTTTGACTATGTTTACTCTGTTTACCTTTATTGTGGCTGCTCCAGTACAACCTGTGTTGCAGGCCGTCCCTGCTGCTGCCCCAGTCTCTGTGCAGGCACCCGCCTCAAGTATTATCTCTATAAGAGGTATGTCTGGTTCCGCTCCGCTTCCCCAGCGATTTGGGGGCGATCCAGTCCAATGCAGAGGGTTTCTCAACCAGGTTGAGATATACTTTGAGATGCTGCCCTAGGCATTTCCCACGGACAGAAGCAAAGTAGGTTTTGTGATATCTTTGCTTTCTGAGAGCCTTGGCCTGGGCAAACCCTTTATGGGAGATGCAAAAATCTGTTGTCATGAGTTACCCTAAGTTTGTGGCTTCTTTTAAAAGGGTATTTGACGTCCCCGCACACTCCGCTTCTGCTGCCAAATGCCTCATGTCCATCAAACAGAGTACGAGAACTGTTGCCAATTACGCCATTGAATTCCATACTCTGGCAGCAGAGGTTGCTTGGAACCAGGGGCGTCGCTAGGGGGTGGCTTTTGAGGCTATAGCCCCGAATCTGGGGCCAATAGCCCCGAGTCTCTGCAGGGGTCCCCAAGGGGAGGGGAGGCTCTCTGGGGACCCTTATGAAAGTGGGGGGCTCTCTGGGGACCCTGATGCAAGGGAGAGGCTCTCTGGGGACCCTGATTTTAAGGCAGAGGCTCTGTAGGGACCCAGATTTAAGGGGGAGGCTCTTTGGAGACCCTAATGTAAGGGGGGCTCTCTGGGAACCCTGATGTAAGTGGGGGGGGGCCCTCTGGGAACCCTGATGTAAGTGGGGGGCCCTCTGGGTACCCTGATGAAAGGGGAGGCTCTCTGAGGACTCTGATGTAAGGAGGAGGCTCTCTGGGGACCCTGATGTAAGGGGGGCTCTCTGGGGACCCTGATGTAAGGGGGGGCTCTCTGGGGACTCTGATGTAAGGGGGGCTCTCTGGGGACCCTGATGTAAGGGGGGCTCTCTGGGGACCCTGATGTAAGGGGGCTCTCTGGGGACCCTGATGTAAGTGCGGGGCTCTCTGGGGATATATATACACACACACGTATATTACTGTATATACATGTGTATGCCCGCCCAAGCATATGACTTTCTTTACTACGCTGCTATGGGCTCTAGCCCCAGATTTTTTGTAGACCTAGCAACGCCCCTGCTTGGAACAATGAGGCCCTTGTGGCTGCTTTTTCTCATGGTCTCTCGGATACCATCAAGGATGAGATAGCAGCCCGAGATATACCCACTGAGCTGGAGAAGTTGATCATGTTTGTCATCCTCCAGACTCAGAGAAAGACTCTCTTTTAAAGAACGCTTGCGGAAGCCTCCTGTACATTTGTCTCCGAGCTTTGCAGTTCCGCCCTTACCTCCCTCACCTCCCATGCCCCCTGGTACCGAGTCGGTCAGTAAAGGTGAACCCATGCACTTGGGTTTTACGCGTCTCTCTCTGCGGATGAGAGAACCTTTAGGAGGAGGGAGAGATTGTGCCTTTATTGTGGTCAGGCAGGTCACTTTTTGAAGTCTTGTCCTACCCATCCAGGGAACGCCCGAACCTTGAGGTCCTGTCACAGACAGACGTTAGGTGGCATTGTTTTGTCCCCAGTTATCCAGAAAGATAAGCCTCTGGTTTTGGTTACCCTTTCTTGGGCTGAGTCGTCTGTCAAGATACATGATCTAATCGACTCTGGGACTGCAGGTCTGTTTATTGATGCTGCCTTTATGTCGAAGAACTTGATTTCGCTACAGCTGCGTGACACTCTACCTGCCATTGAGGCTCTTGACGGGAGACCTCTACAGCCTGCCCATGTGACTCATGAGACTGTTCCGTTGTCCAAAGCCGTAGAGGCTCTTCACCATGAGATAACCCAATTCCAAGTTATGTCCTCCGAGATTTGTTGCAGTTACATGTGGTAGTTTATCTCAACAATATCCTCATATTTTCCAAGTCCCTGGAGAGCCACCACACAGATGTCTGTCGTGCTTCAGAAACTAAGAGAGAACAATCTCTATTGTAAATTGGAGAAGTGCGAATTCCATCGTGAACAGGTTAAATTCCTGGGTTATATAATTTCCACTGCCGGTTTTTTGATGGACCCAGAGAAACTTTCAGCAGTCCTACAGTGGCTCGACCCGTGGGTTTATGTCCTCTGCAGTGTTTTCTTGCTTTGCCAACTATTATCAGAAGTTTATTTGTAACTTCTCATCCCTGGTCAAGCCTCTGACTGATGTGACCAGAAAGGACGGTAACCCACAGAGTTGGTCTCCGGAGTCCATTAAGGCCTCTGAGAGTCTCAAGGCTGCCTTTGTTTCTGCTCCTGTGTTGGCACATCTTGATCCTACGTTACCTTTTATCCTTGAGGTTGATGCTTCTGAGACTGGAGTTGGCGCCCTTCTGTTTCAACGCCCTACCTCTGAGAGCGCTATGCATCCTTGTGGCTACTTTTCCAAGAAATTGTCACCTGCGGTGTGCACTTACGAGATTGGTGACAGAGAGCTGTTAGCAATCATTTTATCCCTGAATAAATGGAGACATCTCCTCAAAGGTACCACTGTGCTGGTTCTCATTCTTACTGACCATAAGAATTTCACATTCTTGCCTGAGGCTAAATGCCCCTCTCCCAGAAGGGCGCGATGGGCTCTTTTCTTGTCAAGTTTCAATTACATTCTCATTCTTACCCGGTACTAAGAATGTAAGGGCTGACGCTTTGTCACGGCAATTTTCCTCCACTTCTAAGATGGAGTCGGTTCCGGTTCCTGTGATTCCTCCTGGTCGTTTTCTGGCTCAGGTTCGCACCCGTTTCACTTCTCCTTTGGGTGAAAAAATTCTTGCTGCTCAGGTCTATGCTCCTCCTGAGAAACCTTGTGGCCGCTGCTTTGTCCCAGAGAGTCTCCGTACTGCCGTGCTCCAGACTTACCATTCTCCCAAGGCTGCTGGACACCCTGGGAAGAATCAACTCTTTTGGGTCATTTCCCAACAATTCTGGTGGTCTAGTCTATGTGCTGATGTAACCGCCTTCGTAGCTGCCTGTTCCGTGTGTGTTCAGAGTAAGATGCCACTACACTTTCCAGTGGGTCTCCTATAACCAGGGCCGGCCCTACCATGGGACCCGATGGAGCCATGGCTCCAGGCGGCACTTTCAGGGGGGCGGCAAACTGCCGCCCGCCTACCAGCGCCTCTGTGTCCAACTTTCTTCTCTCCCGCCCTGCGCCTGTCGCCCCCCTCCTTCCCGCATTATCTACTTTGAAATGACCAGTGTCCTAGCAACCAATGACGCTTGCCGATGCTCGGTATACCTCAGCTCCGCCCCCTAATTCCGGCTCCCTCAGTTCCTCTATGCATGCAGAGCAAAGCAGCGGCCGCCCTGACCCTCTCGCCCCTGTCAATGCAGCGCTTCTTGCAGGAGCCCAGAAGAAGGAGCAGCCAGTGTACAGGGAGCAAGTGCAACCCACAGCTTACAGAACGGGACAGCAGGAGAGTGGTATGTACAGTCCATCACTGAACACCACCGTCCCCCTGTTCATCCCACTGTCCATCCCACTGTCCCCCTGTCCATTCCCACTGTCCATCCCACTGTCCCCCTGTCCATCCCACTGTCCCCCTGTCCACCCCACTGTCCACCTGTCCATCCCACTGTCCCCCTGTCCATCCCACTGTCCACCTGTCCATCCCACTGTCCCCCTGTCCATCCCATTGTCCCCCTGTCCATCCCACTGTCCCCCTGTCCATCCCACTGTCCATCCCACTGTCCCCCTGTCCATCCCACTGTCCATCCCACTGTCCCCCTGTCCATCCCACTGTACCCCTGTCCATCCCACTGTCCCCCTATCCATCCCACTGTCCCTCTATCCATCCCACTGTCCATCTGTCCATCCCACTGTCCCCCTGTCCATCCCACTGCCCCTCTGATTACTCTGCAGCCCCCTGACCACCCTGCAGTGCCCCCCCCCCGACAGGTCCTCTTTATACTCCTATATACGTGTATAGAGCCATGACAGGTCCACTTTAGTTATCATCATATAAAATAATGTATGTGGGGGCATTTTGTTGGGCGTGATTTTTTTTGGGGGGGGCAGCATTTCATTCTTGGTACCAGGCAGCACAATGTCTTGAGCCGGCACTGCCTATAACCCATACCCAATGGAGAGAGGCCCTGGACCCACCTGTCTATGGATTTCATTGTGGAGTTACCCAACTCCCAGGGAAACACAGTTATCCTTATGGATCCTTACGGTTCTTGAAAATGTCTCATTGTATTACACTTAAGAAGTTGCCCATTTCTAAGGAACTGGCTTCCATTTTTGCTCGGGAGATCTTTCGCTTACATGGGCTACCCAAGGTGATTGTCTCAAACAGGGGTAGTCAGTTTGTGTCCCGGTTCTGGCAAGCCTTTTGTACACAATTGGAAATTCAGCTTGCTTTCTCCTCTGCGTATCGCCCACAGTCTAATGGGGCCAAAAAACAAGCCAATCAGTCCTTAGAGCGATGATTCCTACGTTGCTAGATTTCTGACCATCAAAACAACTGGTCAGACCTCTTACCGTGGGCAGAGTTTGCTCACAATAGTGCCTTGAATTCTGATTTCCGATTGTCCCCATTTATGGCGAACTATGGTTTCCAGCCTTCCATGTTGCCTGACTCTCTTGTTACACAGAGTATTCCTGCGTTTGAGGAGCATCTCCGTGGTCTTCATTCCACTTGTGCACAAGTCCAGGAGGCTTTGCGGCATGCTAATGATAGGTACGGACTCCATGCTGACCGCAGACACCTGCCTGTGCCTTCCTACCGGGTTGGGGACAGGGTCTGGCTGTCATCTTGCAACCTCCGACTTCGTGTTCCCTCTCTGAAGTTCGGACCTCGGTTTATTGGGCCTTTCCGTATTCTTCGCAGGATTAACCCAGTGGCTTGTGCATTAGACCTTCCTTCTAATATGCGTATCTCAAATGTATTTCATGTCTCCTTTTTAAAACCTTTGGTCTGCAACCGCTTTACCACCTCGTTGCCACATCCTCACCCTGTCTAGGTTGAGAACCATGAGGAGTATGAAGTACAGTCCATTGTTGACTCCCATAGGTTCCATAGGCGCATACAGTACCTGGTGTATTGGAAATGGTACTGTCCGGAGGAACGCTCTTGGATCCCATCCTTGGACGTACATGCCGTGTCAGTCCTGCCTACTTAAGCCATCCAGTCCAGATGATCTCTGCCTTCGCCTTGGTCACATTTCTAGAGGCGCTCTCCTTTGTTTCTGTTAAAGACTTGCTTGGCTGACATTCCTTCTGGCTCCATCTCCTGCTTGCTGTTCTACTACGCTGTTCTCTGGCTCCTTTTTTACCTTTACCTTTTTTTTTATTATTAAACAAGTGTAATTTTAACTGTACTTCTGTCTCAGTCTGATTCATGGTTTCTGACACCCTGGGTATTACTGGTGAATGCTATGAAAATGCATCTATTCTTTACCCTCTGTGGATTACAAATATGTGTTGTGTGAGTTGTTGCTATTGGGGAACATTCTAGGGCTGTACTGCTGAGACTGTGCGTGACTGAATGCTGCCAGCAGATACAGGGAGTGCCCACCTGAGCCATGTTGGCTAGTGTTTGAAGTTGTTGGGGTGCTTCTCTCTGAAAAGTGACCGGTGATCTTCTCCAGGTTTTAGTTTTTCCATTTGATGAAGAAAATCTTCTCAGTCCCTGGCTGCCATACGGACAGATTGAGGACATCCTTGCAAGGAGACCTATGTCCCGAAGTGCGGTCCCTTGCATTATGGCCTGGCTGCTTGGTATCTGAGTGCAGCTGTGCCTCTTCCCGGAGTTACCCCTAAGGAAGAAGGGGAACTGCAGGGAAGTGTTGTCCACCCGAGTGAAATTTAAAGGACTGTGACACGTTGTGGTGTGTAGTTAGGTAGAATGAGCTGTGGCAAAGGGGCAAATTCTTACCCTCTCTGTGAATAACGGACTAATCCATGCATCAGGACTGTTGCTTGATGAAAAATTAGGGAAGTTTGGTTTTGAAAAAAAAAGGGGGTGGCATTCTCGGCTGAGAATGGGGCCTGCTTCCATGATGTGTATAATGTATATATATGCTGGTAGGTTAATTGGATCCTGTCTAAATTGTCCCTAGTATGTATGAATGAGAGTTAGGGACCTTAGATTGTAAGCTCCTTGAGGGTAGGGACTGATGTGAATGTACAATGTATATGTAAAGCGATGCGTAAATTGACAGCGCTATATAAGTACCTGAAATAAATAAATAAATATATATTATAGGTTGTATTTAAACCACGTTGCTGTTCTCGGCTGAGGACAACTAAAACCCATTTAATCACTTGACCTCCCTGGCGGTATGATTATTTCTGATTTTAGGTGCTGAAAGCGGTACAATTATTTTGCACAGAAATTTGGCGTTTTATATTGTAGGCCTGTAATTCTTAGGAATAGTTCACTTAAATCTGTCCAAACAAGAGTCTAGTAGACATCCCGGGTATGATAAAGTTTGAAAAACGAAATAAAAAATTATAATATAATAAATAACTATAAATAATTATAACAAATAATAATATAATAATAATAAAAATTATATAATAATGTAATCAAATCAAAAACACTGAAATTTGCTCAGTTGCAGAATTTTAGCTTTTGTTACTTTTAGTGTTTGATGACGGATCTCCCCACAAATCACTATCGCTCAGTTCTGCAAGTGATTATAATTTATTATCGCTTTTTTCTAGCTGCTCTAAAACCACTTTTGATGTAAAGGGACAGTTTTGGTTGCTATGGACAATCTCCAGTTTCCTGGCAGAAAGAACAGTTTTATATATATAAAACTGCATGCAGGACACTGGGCAAACCACTAGGGACAAAGGGGATGTGTAGTTATTTGATACAGTACTGTAATCTGTAAGATTACAGTATGCTGTATCTATACTGTGTGTTTTACTTTTGAATTTACCGCCGAACTCCGTCCCCGTGCGTCGCACCGCTCGCAGGGAACGGAGCTCGGCACTGTGAATCGAGCGAGACACGGCGGCTCGCCGATCACAGCGGGGAGACATCGCAGGATCCAGGGGACAAGGTAAGTATGCTCTTCCTGGATCCTGCGATGCAAGCCCGAGTCTGGCTCGGGGATACCGCTTTTGGTATAAAAAATCCAACCCGAGCCAGACTCGGGAATACCGCCAGGGGGGTTAAGTATATATATATATTGCACCATGTTATTATAGGATAGGATGCATTTGCATTGCTGTTAATGTCTTTCAGGTGTTGCTGCATCGGTACGTCTTCCTTGGACAAGGAGAGGCATGGATTCAACCTGACGACAACCCTAACCCTTTTATACCCTCTTATTATTGTATATATATGTAGCGCAGGGGTTGTGACCAAGTTATCATGCTAAATAATGTGATGTTCTTTAAGTAAGAGTTTGGCTCCCTCTAGTGTCCTTTTAATGCTATTAAGACTTTTGTTTAGTTTCTGTGAACAGTTTCTGTGAAGCAGCGTTACAAAGCATTGTGGGAGATGTAGTTTAATGAAGAAGTGACTCTTGTGCTAAAATCAATCTGGGAACTACTGACCCACAATGCCCAGTCCACCTACCCACAATGTCAAGTCACAGAACAGCCTGCTGGGTAAGCAGATAAAAGGACAGGCGTGGCAGGTTTTCGGTCCTTCCGGACGCTATTCAACACACAGCAGGAGGTCTGTGTGTGTGTGTCCAGGGCTGGAAGAGCCTGTGGCCTACAGCGGAGAGCGGATTGCCCGCCCCAGAGGGATCCTTGTGAACGGCCCTGCTGATCAAGCAGGAGGATCGGTCTGCGCTTCAGAGCATTTGAAGCCACCTGCACCTCAGCTATCCGGAGGAGCGATACAGCGTGGCGGAGCCATCTTTCATCAGACTGAGACACCAGGAGGAGAGTCTGGATGGAGCCTCACAGCCTCTGGGTCTACTTGGTGAGAAGGGCACATGCCTATTTCAGTAGAGTACATTATCAACTGAGTGTATTATCTACAGACTGCTGGTGAGACTTGTAGTCCCACAGAAGTGATCTCACTTATTCACAGGCTGCATACAGTGGAACTTTAGGATTTGTTTCTCTGTGCTATAAAGTCAATACTGAACTACATCCACTGCTAAGGAGAAAGTATTATAAGTGCCTTATATGTGCAAGTACACAATTACCAGCGCATCATTTATCCTACAATTTGCTTTCTACTTGTTTCCCTGTTTGGATTTACAAATACTGCAGTCTAATACCATAAGCTAGCTGAAGATCAAGAAGACAAGGGACTTTCTTGTAAAAAAAAAAAGAAGACAAGGGACTTTTATCATCTTGTACAAAGCATCACAGTTCACTTTACATATGAAACATTGCATTACAACTTAGGGGGAGCCCTTAAGTACAGGGTATATACTGTGTATATATATATATTTATATATATTGTATTGTACTATTGCATGTTCATAGCATTTACTGCAGATTTGGTGTGTATGCTTTGAGGTCAGTGGGAAGGTGCTTAATATAAGTTTTGGAGGATATTGAGCGTTTGCCCTACTGTGCGTCTACATATACATCCCTATAGTGAGCATTGAATCTACGGTTATACATATACATTGACTGTTATTTGTTGTCATTTATTACCTTTAAGTTGTCACACTGTGACAGAAATCTGAGAGGCGGTGTATGGGAGAGAGCTCTTTGCTAGTCTGCCTGCCTGTTTCCAGCCTCTCCGTGCAGCAAAGTAAACACACGCCGGCGTTCTCCTGATAGCAGATGGGCGGCCAGCTGAAGTGGGAGAGTGAGAGAGGTGAGAGAGAGAGGAGCGGCTGCTCTCACCGGCTACCTCCCCCCCACTTCTCTATTCTACTCCATACGAGCAGACTCCACAGTGTGACAAAAATTTGAGGATGACAACCCGCAGACAAGCAGCCCTGCAACCAATAGCAGGGAGAGGAAGAAAATCGACAGATGGCATTAAGGCTTACCTATCCCCCCGCACACCTGAGCAAGCAGGAAGGCCGGATACAAAGAAGCGAAGCGGAGTTAAGACCATGGACGGTGCAGAAAAAGCAGAGCAGGAGTCCTGGACAAAGCAGGCGAGTGCCCAGATGACAAGTGACAGTGTTGTGGTAAACGGTAAGAGATCCCCTACAGCAGGGAGAGGGAGGAAGACCCCAGAGCCAAGCCCACCCGGTAGTGATGGGAGCCCCAAGGTAATAGGGGCTAAGAATAAGGGCCAACCCATGCCTGGTAATGGACATCCAGCAATGGACATACAAAGCCCACTAGTAGGTATCCGGGACACAATGACACAACGGGAAGATAACAGGTGGTCATTAGAGGAGGCACAGTCCATAGACACAGAGACTATGATGGGAAGAGGAGGAGAGGACCCAATCCCCAGTATGGACCGAAGTATCAGACAGGAACACCTAAAAATAACAGGTGGGGATATGGGAGTATGCGGGTCACCATATAGACACGAGTGTGATCAGGAGAGCGCTCAGGATGGTGAGGGGAACCCACAGGGGCGGAATGGACAAAGTGCAGACCCAGAAAGGGACATCTGGGAATTGTTGAAGGCCCTCCACACCAAAAATAACATTCAGCAATTAATAAACGCAGTCAAACAATCCTGTATGCAAGCAGTGGCAAGTTTAAAAGAGGACATCAGGGATCTGGGACACAGAGTAGAAGGGGCGGAAAAAGAACAAGAAACTATCACACAGGCAGTGGCAGATGTTCAAGAGTCCATGAAAAAATATGAAGAGATATTAAATTCATACAGAGAACAGCTGGATGAGTACGAGAATAGGGATAGGCGACAAAATATACGTATAAAAGGACTGAAGGAGTCAAATACAGCGACAGAATTAGCCCCAGCAGTACAAAAAATTTTTGGACAGATTCTGGGGGATCAAGCCCCAAATGTCATTGAAATAGACCGGGTACATCGGGTCCCTCCCCAGAATACAAAAGCTGACGTACCCAGAGATGTAATCTGTAAAGTTCACAAATACACAGTGAAAGAAAATATAATGAAGACAGCACGTAGTATTCCTACAATTACATTTGAAGGCTCAAACATAGCTCTGTATCCAGATATCTCAAAAAGAACTCTTTTTAAGCGAGGGACGGTCCGTCCACTGTTAGAAATCCTACGAAAGGCTGAGATTAAATACCGGTGGGGGTTCCCCTTTAGTCTAACAGCTTCCAGGAATGGAAGAACTGCAACATTTCGAACAAAGGATGATTTAAAACCATTTATAGAGAAACTAGACCTTCCGATGGTGGACTTTAAGGACTGGAGAATACATTTTTTAGGGCCCCCCCCTGCAACGTGCAGATAAGTGGCAAGAGGTACCGGCAAGGGTAACAGGGGTATAGCCCAAAGAAGGACTTAAAGGACACTGTTTGGGGGTTTTTTGTTTTTTTTTCTTCCACCTGGGAAGGGTTCTATAGGGTGATGCCGGGAGGAGGGGGGAATAGATGGGGGGACATGAGGGGAAATGAGGACCTTGTGTAGGTCAATAGGTCAGCCCCAATTAAAGGGGAGAGTAATCCTGCGGAAGGCAGGGAAGGGGGGTAGCCTGCGTGCAGGAGGTGTCTATATGCGCAAGCTCCCTACCCGATTTTTAGATCTACCCCTAAAGAGAGGTTTTTGGTATGGGGGAAGAGTATGCAAGGTTTATGTCTATGACACAAATGCAATATATTTTTTATTTTTTTGTCATGTTATGTATAGGTATGTGTTTAATGGGGTATTGAATGTTGGAAACGGGGAGGTAATAGGGGGGGTGGGAGTGACAGAGGAGAAGACAGAGACCATGGGCAAGGGAACAGGGGGTTCCTGGGACAAAAGAAAATGACAGCCATATTGAAAATATTGTCATACAATGTGATGCGTTTGAGCTCACCAAATAAGAGAGGGCGACTATGGGTGGAGTTGCAGCATCTGGGAGCTGACGTTGTTTTCCTGCAGGAGACCCATTTTGGGGGCAGCTCGATTCCAGGCCTGCCCCAGAATATATTGAAGCAATGGTATCATGCGGTATCCCCAGTAGCGAGGCCAAGAGGGGTCACAATTGTGTTTAAGAAATCATGCCCCTGGATAATGGAGACCGTGCAATGCGACCCAGAAGGTCGGTATTTGTTCGTAAAAGGCGTAATACAGGGGAGACGATATACCTTTGCTTCAATATATGCGCCCAATGAAGGGACTGTTAATTTTTTGGTTAAAATGTTTAAAAAACTGGAAGAATTTAAGGAAGGATGTGTAGTGGTTGGAGGAGACTTTAATATGGTGCTAGATCTGAGTACAGATACATCCACGGGTAGAACCGCTCTATCTTTTAGAGCAATAAAGCGAGTTAAACAAACCTTATGCTCACAACATCTTGTGGACAGCTGGCGAGCTCTACACCCAGGGACTAGGGACTTTAGCTACTACTCTAAAACACACGATATGTACTCGCGGTTAGACCTTTTTCTGGTGTACCAATTCTACCTGGGGAATGTTAACACAAGTACAATCGAACCAATAACTATATCCGACCACGCCCCAATAATTCTGACCCTTCGACCAACACAAATGGCCCGTTTGGAACGAATATGGCGTCTGAACGAGTCACTTTCGGATAAGGAGGACATAGTGGAGAAATTAAGTATTAAGATAAAGGAATATTTTGAAATAAATAAAACAGAAGAAATGTCAGATCAAGTGGTGTGGGAAGCCCACAAGGCAGTTGTAAGAGGGGAGCTAATCACCATTGGTGCGCATATAAAGAAGGAAGGTAAAAGAGAGATAGACCAGGGGGATGACGTGAGACGTCAGACGTCAGAGGGAAGGGAGGAGTAGGAGGTGTGCTGTCCCGCTGAAGCTCTGGCGGATCTCCTCTCCCCTTCACAGAGCGGGATGCCGGGACGGAGCGGTCAGAGTGGAGAGCGCTGGGAGTATTGAGAGGAGACCGGCGTGCTGAGAGCCGGCGCGCTTCTCCCGGAAGATAGTTAGAGGAACACACAGGGCGGCAGATTCCGCGGTCCGCTCCGGGGTCTCTGCTCTCCCCCCCCCCCCCCCCGCCCCCCCTTCCTGCAGGTCATGTCAGCAAAGGAGCCAAATAGCGAGACAGAGACTGCAGTAAGCGTCTGAGGATAGATGCCTCATATCCGGAGAGCGACAAGGGCATTCAACAGCTGAGCCTCTCATACATAACACAGAGCGGAGACAGATATCCAATGTGTGGTGGTGGTAAGAGATATATAAAGCCTAACAAACGCTGAAGGTAAGAGTGTATCAGAAACAATGTGGAGAAGTTAAGCTGATGGTTATCATGTAAGGAAATTTTTGTCAGATCATTCTTATTATCCCTGTAACCGGATGGAGGGAAAGTGGGTTTGCTGGTAACAATTTGCATAATTTTTATGGGTTCAAACTGTGCTAGATGAATGGAACATTACAGGAGCTCTGTTAATCAAGGTTGAAGTGGAATAACTGATATCCCTGGGTGGAACAACGGATTGCTTCTTCCCCCCCCCCCCCCCTTTTTTTCTTTTCACACAAACTCCTATGACATACTTACCCCATCTATAAGTCCGCACACCAGCGCTGCAGCATCCATGAGGGAGGGAAAGGGGGGTTTTTTGATAACAATTTCAGTCGTTTAAATATAAAACTGCTGTGTGCTACTCTCTCTCGGCTCCTTCATAAAGAGCGCATTTAAGAAGCGGGAAACCACGATACGGCGAACCTTGGGAATGCGGCAGCAGAGTTGGCTCTTTTGGAAATATTGATCCAGAGAGGAAGCCCGGTAAGGATTCATATATCGGAAGAGGGTGGTAGGCGGCAAACAGCAGATATAAGGTTTGGAAACTGGTGTTGGATCAGAAAACCCTAAATATAGCACCATAATGGGACTTTCCCTTTAATTTCTATTTTACGCAGGGGACGTCAGATATAGTCCAGCGGAAAACGCATCTAGACTCCCTATATATCAGCACGGTATATAGGTACGAGCTCAGCATAGTCACATAGGGGCTTATTCATCGAACTAATTTCGTACCACCACTGCACCAGTACCTGCATTCTGAATATAATTCTATTTGTCATCCAAAAGAGGAAGCCTGGAGCTTGGCCTAATACGGCTAATTTTGATACACCAATTAAGACTAAGCAAGCCTAGACAGTGGGAAGAGAAGTATGAGTCGTAGCTCAGCCAAAGCTGGGAAGGGGGGTCCACCGAAAACCCCAAAAGAGAATCTGTCTGGGAGTACTCCTGCTAGTACAATCAAGCAATATATGGTAAAAGGGGGGAGCCCGGGGAGTTCCCTGCAGGAGACTCAAAAATCTAATATAGCAGATAAAAAGAAGAAAGGACTCAACGAAAGAGAAAACTTGACCCCAGATCACTCGAGGGAGGAGCTATTAGCCGAAAATACGATGGAAGCATCCAGAATTGAGGAACATAGACAAGATCCGCAACTACCTTCGAAAGGTGAACTAGCAGAGATGCTGAAAGCGCTTGAAACATCAATTAAGGCGGAGTTCACCTCGCTGAGGTCTGATTTAGGCAACCTCCTGGTAAGAGTGGAAGAGGCCGAAGACAAGCTTGATAAGCAAGGGCGGGAGTGTTCTAGTCTAAAAGAACAACTTAAAATAAACCAGCAAAACCAGATAAAAATATGTTACAGGCTGGAAGATCAGGAAAATAGAGACCGTAGACAAAACTTAAGACTCAGAGGGGTCCCTGAAAATAGGGGTGAAGACCTAAAGAAGACTGTGGCAACTATTTTCAGCCCACTTTTAGGGCTGGAAGGAGAGGACTTCCCCAAAATTGAACGCGTGCATCGGCTGGGCAGGCTTGATACCAGACGGTTCGAAGGAAGCCGGGACATAATTGTGAGGTTCAGATTTTATGAAGATAAGGAAAACATCTGGTCTAAGCTCAAGGGTCATACCCCACTACAGTTCAAAGAGGCAAGAATCCAAGTCTTTGCGGATCTAGCCAAAGGTACATTGGCGAGAAGGCGACATCTAAAACCCCTACTGGAACAAATGGTGAATCAAGATATCACGTACACATGGGGATTCCCAGCCTGCCTAGTAGGCAAGAAAGATGGGAGATCTGCAAGTTTAAGATTTCCAGGAGAACTAGATGAGTTCTGTGAGAAACTGGGTATACAGGTACCCCCAACATTGGATTGGTCCATGGAACGCTGGATAGAACTGAGTGTGGGTTAGGGGGGGGGCTTGTGGGGGGGAGGTTGTGGGGAGGAAGAGGGAGTGAAAGGTCATTGCCTATGGAATTTAGGGAAGAAAGAAGATCCACGGAGTAGAGCCTGGTAGGCTAGGTCATTAAGGTAATAGGAAATGTTGGGGGGGTACACCTCAGACTCCTGCCTTTGGAGGAGGAGATCAATGGTGGGCCACAATGTTCGTGACCCCCAATGGTCTAAGGGTTCGGTAGGAACCAGGGAGGGGGGTGGGGGGAGGAGGGGAGGGGAGTGGGGGGCTGGGGGGGGAGGGGGGGAGGCTGGGGTGCGGAGGTGGGGATGGGGGGGAGGGAGAGGGTGGGGGGAATTTGAGGGGAGGGAGGGAGGGGCAGTAGGAGTGAGGGGTCTGGTTCAACTCCATCCCGATGGAAAAGGGAAAACTCTCCAGGGTCTAAGGCAAAGGGAGATTTCAGGAGGATTAAATAAAGAGACATGGCAACAATAAAATTCACAACATATAATGTTAAAGGCTTAAATATACCCAGGAAAAGATATAATATTTTTAATGAGTTGAAATCATTGGGACCAGACGTGGTGTTCCTACAAGAGACACACATATCACTTCAATCGCGACTAAGATTGTTCTCGAGGGAATACCCGGTCTGGTTTCAAGGGGACACTATTTCTAATAGGGCACGGGGAGTAGCTATAGGTTTTTCAAAGAAAACAAGGTTTGTGCTGGAGGAAAGATTAGTGGACCCAGAAGGAAGATATTTGTGCCTCAGAGGTAGTTTAAATGAAGAGAAAGTTACGCTAGTTAATATCTATGCCCCCAATAAAAATCCGACGAAGTACCTGGCAAACATCTTGAAGAAAATAGTGCAGTTTATGAGAGGACACCTGATTATGATGGGGGATTTTAATTTCTCCCTCAACCCAAGTATGGACAGTACGGCTCGTCCCCAGGGGAAGGAATGTAATCACCTAAAGAAGATAAAGCAAATACTTTCTAACTGGCAACTGGTAGACATCTGGAGAGTTCAACATCCAACTAAGAGAGATTACACGTTCTATTCCCCTGTGCACGGGACCTACTCTCGGATCGATTGGGCTATAATTGAGCACAAGGGGATAGACAGGGTAAAGGGATCCATGATAGGAAACATAACCTACTCTGACCATGCACCCATGTCCATCGAGATGAGATCCGGAAGAGACCAGGTTGAGAGGGGGCAGTGGAGGCTAAATGAAGAGCTGATAAGAGAAGTAGAGGGGTACAACAGAATTAGACAAGAACTAGAGAATTATTTCGAGGTAAACGACACTGGGGATATATCAGGGGCCACATTATGGGAGGCACATAAAGCCTATATTAGAGGAGTATTGATTGAAATGGGGACTAGGAAGAAAAAAGAGAGGCAGGAAAAAATCCTAAAATTAACGGAGGAGCTCACGGGATTAGAACAAACCCACAAAAAATGCAAAGGCCAGTTACCCCAAGAGATACACCATCAGATGGTCATTAAAAGATCTGAGTTAAAAACGGTAATGGAACAGGAGTCCAGAGCATCACTGGATAAGATAGCCTGGGAGAGATACAGATGGGGTAATAAACCGAGCAAACAGCTTGCAAAGATGGTACAAAGGAAAAAAAAAGTTAGGAATTTCATAGAAAAAATCCAAACTAAAGAGGGCCAAATAGAATATTCAACTAAAAAGGTGGCAGAAACCTTCAGGGACTACTATGAGGAGATATATTCTGCCCCCAAGCAAGACACCTACTCAAAAAATAGGATAGTAAGAGGTAACAAGTATATTAAAAGGGCAGCGCTCCCCAAGATCCCTGAGGAAGACGGAGATTTATTGGAAAGACCGATCTCCGAAGAAGAAATTAGTAAAGCGTTAGCCGGAATGGCACTCGGGAAAAGCCCAGGACCAGATGGCCTAACAACACTTTATTATAAAACATTTGGAGAAGTTTTAGTACCTAGGTTGTGCCGGTATATGAACGGGTTGGGTGATAGCTTTGAGATGAGCAGAGATGCATTGAAAGCATTTATTACAATTATACCGAAAGAAGGCAAAGATAAAACAATATGCTCAAGCTATCGCCCAATCTCTCTACTGAACAACGATACAAAACTCTACGCTAAAGTGTTGGCAGAAAGATTAAAGGAACATATGAACCTATTAGTTAATTCTGACCAAGCAGGGTTTGTCCCAAATAGGGAGGGGAGGGACAACGGGATTAGGACCCTGCTTTTGACGGGAAAAATGAAGGAGAGTGGGCCCCCAGGACTACTTCTGTCAATTGATGCCGAAAAGGCTTTTGACAGGGTAGACTGGGGGTTCATGATCCAGACTCTAGAGGCTATGGGACTGGGCCCTAAAATGATTCGAAGGATAAAAACTTTGTACCATCATCCAACGGCCGTGATTAAAATTAATGGGACTCTTTCTCAACCCTTTGAGATGGAGAGGGGCACGAGACAGGGGTGCCCCCTGTCCCCGCTTCTCTTCGTTTTAGCCATGGAACCCTTTTTGGCTTCAATACGAAGGGACCCGCACATTCGGGGTGTTGTGGTTGGAGAGGAGGAGCACAAAGTCGCAGCATATGCGGACGATGTGCTATTCTATGTAACGGATCCGGACACGACGATGCCCAACCTCATAAAGGCATTAAGGGAATACAGAGAGGTATCCAATTTTCAAATAAACATGAATAAATCAGAAATATTAAATATAAATGTAAGTAAGCCAGCGGTCGAGATTTTGAAAAAAGAATTTAGTTTTAAATGGACTAAGGAATTAAAATACCTGGGTATTAAACTAACCAGCTCAAGTAGGAAAACGTTTATTAGTAACTACATGCCCTTATTAGACCTGGTAAGATTAGAATGTAATAGACTTTACCATAAGGCTCTTTCCTGGATTGGACGTATTAATGTCTTTAAGATGGTATTATTGCCCAAGATCATGTATGTCTTCCAGATGCTACCAGTCCCCCTCCCCCAAAACTATCTGAGGACGCTAAAAAAAATAATTATGACCTTTATTTGGAAAAAAAAAAAAACCGAGAGTGTCTCTCCAGACGCTAAAACAAAGGAAAGTAGACGGAGGTCTGGCAGTTCCTGATATACAGATGTATTATAAAGCTGTAGTTTTATCCAGGGTAGTGGAATGGGCGATGAAGGATAAACGGAAAAAATGGGCAAAATTAGAAGAAGATTTAAGTGATTCACAATTAGGCACTATTATTTGGAATCCCACACACTTCAGACCACTTGCAAATAGTACACATAAAATAACAAGAAATGTTTTTAAAATATGGGATGGGATATATAAGAAAGTAAATGGGAAATATAATTCACCACTGATTTCACTGTTAGATAATACATTTTTTACACCAGGTATGGAGAGTATAGGAGGAAAAGAAGCACTTTGGGGAAAAACACAATTGAGAGAAATTATGAACGAAGGTAAAATTATGTCACTTCAGCAACTCACACACGGGAGGAACACACGGGGCTTAGATGGATGGCGATATCTTCAACTAAACCATTTTGTGAATAGGCTACCACAGCCAATCAGGTCCGGAAGACAACTGACAGACTTTGAAAAGCTGTGTGATAAGGAGGCCCCAAGAAATACAGTCTCTCAGATCTATAAAATCTTGTTGGCCTCAGAAAAGTTGGAGATGCCGCCATTCATACTTAAATGGGAGAGAGATCTAGGCACTAAAAAGGATATTGACACAATTAAAAGGATTTTTAAAATAAGCGCCAATTCAAAAATAGATACCCGATCGGCGGAAATGAACTATAAATGTATCAGTAGAAGCTACCTGACCCCCGAGATAACAAGCAGATATCAGAAAGGGCCAGCCACCTGTTGGAGAGGATGCCAAGAGATTGGAACAATGGGACACATGTGGTGGAGATGCCCTATAATTAAAAATTTCTGGCATAAAATATTGGTCCTCACAAAGGAAATCACGGGAATAGAGGTAGCAGATGACCCTTGGGAGGTCCTGTTCCTAGGGGGGATGGGGGATCTAAATAATGGTAAGCAGACTCTTGTTCCGCAACTTCTGAATGCGGCTAAAAGAACGATCCCAAGGAACTGGCAGAGGAGGGAGAGCCCAGAGATATGGGAGTGGTTTGATGCAATAGAGGAAAGCCATAACTTGGAGATGTTGGGGAGTAGAGTAGAAGACATAAGAAGTAAGAACTTGGGTAGTTGGGACCACTGGAAAAAATTTAAAAAAACATGGAGCTATGCCAAAGAAATCAAATCTCTAATTTAAGAAGGAGAGTGGAATGAATGCCAGACCCTGGAGAAGGGGAAAGGGAGGGATTGGGGAGGGGGGAGGAGTGGGTAGGAGCGGAGAAGGGTGAGGGTTGGGATAGACAGATAAGAATTTAACATGGTTAATCGGATTCATAATGACCCCAGGCAAGACTAGGTAATTCCCTTAGAGTGGATATATGTATGGTTGTAAGCATTCCTCTTTTTGTTTTATAACGGCAAAGTGTCACGATGATGAGACAATGAGAGAGGGCCAATTGATTAAAGGAACGGCAAAGCTGATCTACAACCCTCAAATTGGTCGACTGATGTGACAACAAAAAAAAAAAAAAAAGAGAGATAGACGAATTACTAGAAAGATTAGTGCCCTAGAGATAAAACACAAGAAAAATCTTGACCAAACAGATGGCAGATGTCTGGAGAGCTTAGGAGCAGAGCTTTCGCAATGCCTAGAACATAGAGCGAAGAACAAAATTAGGTTTTTCGCAAAAAGAGCATACGAACAAGGAAATAAATGCGGAAGGCTATTGGCAAAACAACTCAAAAAACAACAGGACTCTAGACACGTGCATAGCTTACTAGTCCAAGGCAAGAAAGTAATGGATACAAAGGTTATAGCTAAAGAATTTGATCAATTCTATGAGGCCCTATATAACATCGCCAAAACAGAATCATCTGAAGGAGGGGAAAGCGAGGGACAAAGGAGGAATGAGATAGATGAATATATTGAGAACGTTGCCATGCCTATAATACCCAGAGAAATATCTGAAGATATGGAACGTCCAATTACGGTTGAAGAGTTGAGCAGAGTGATAGCATCCCTGCCCCCCGGGAAAAGCCCAGGGCCAGACGGGCTGACAAACTCATATTATAAGAAATTTCTCCCAGTTTTGGTAAAGTCACTCTGTAATTATTTTAACTCTATTAATGCCGCAAGCCCACTCTCTCCAGAAGCATTACTGGCATATATAACGGTATTACCAAAAGAGGGAAAAGATCCCCAGGTATGTGCTAATTACAGGCCTATCTCTCTGCTGAACTCTGACACCAAACTATTGGCAAAAATCTTGGCCTTGAGACTTCAGGAACATGTAGGTGATTTGGTACATCCAGATCAAACGGGTTTCATAAAGGAACGGGAAGCTAGGGACAATACCATCCGCGCCCTCCATATATTACAATGGATGCGACACGGTCCGGATAGGGCCCCAGGAATCACTCTGTCGATGGATGCCGAAAAGGCCTTCGACAGAGTGAACTGGGGCTTTATGAGAGGAGTATTGGGGAGGATAGGACTGGGGGAAAAAATGCTAGGGGGGAATCATGTCCCTATATGCGAAACCAAGAGGAAGAATTAAGGTCAACGGGACAGTATCCGAATGTTTCAACATACAAAACGGTACCAGGCAAGGGTGTCCGCTGTCCCCCTTGTTATTTGCGATAGTAATGGAACCACTTCTGCGCAGAATTAGAAAGAATAAGGAGATAGTAGGGACGTATAAGGACATATGGAACATAAAGTAGCAGCGTATGCGGATGACCTGTTATTTTTCCTCTCCGCTCCTCAGACATCTACAGCCACATTGATGGCGGAGGTACAGAGATTTGGAAGGGTGTCTGGTTTCAAGATTAATTTTGAGAAATCAGTCATCTTTCCTAGTAATATCTCAGCGGAGACGGAGAGGTCATTGAAAGAGATGTATCCATTTATATGGAACAAGGGGTCGCTGACATACCTGGGGGTACAAATTAGCGCAGACTATGAACTATTGTATGAACGTAACTATGGCTCATTATTGAAAGAAATAACAGAAGAGCTAAAGAAATGGAAGAGTAAATACCTGACCTGGTTCGGGAGAATCAGTGCCATAAAAATGAGTATACTGCCCAGAATAGTTTATGTGCTGCGCACAGTGCCAATCAGGTTGCCGGCAACTCTCTTCAGGCAAGTGCGTAGGCTGTTTGTGGCCTTCGTGTGGAGTGATAAAAGGCCTAGATTGGCTTACGATATCTTAAGGAGAAGTAGAGTTGAGGGAGGCCTAGGACTCCCGGATATAGCATCCTACTATAAGGCCATGACTCTAGTTAGAATATTAGACTGGTGCCATGACCTAAATAGAAAACCATGGGTACGGGCAGAAATGTCAATGGCGGGGAGAAATCTGGCAGGAGCACCATGGATCCTAGGGTCATTGAGAGGGTTGTCACAATGGACATCACCGATGACCCTGAATTCACTGGAAGTATGGGATAGAATGAACAGTAAGGGTAGATATGCCCCCCAGATCTCCCCTCTGGCCCCTCTGGAGGGATTCCCTTGGTTCCCTCCGGGGGAGGAGATGGGAAGTCTGGGGGTTTGGGGTCAGGACAGGAATACTGGATGTGGCAAGTTTGGAGAGACACGAATGGCAGAATGGAAACATCACCAAATGATGAGTTTTCTCAAGAAAACAAAACCATTAAGACCCATGAACTCACTTACTGCATTCGAGAGGCAGTGTGCACAGATATCAGAATCTGGGCATATGCTATCTCGGATGTACATAATGATCCTAAGGGAACAAGAAAGGACACCCCCATACTTTGTAAAAGAGTGGGAGAGGGAGTTGGGCCAAGTTTGGACAGATAAACAAATTAATAGAATAATATTGTTAACATTTACAACCTCCATAAGCTCAAAGGTGCAAGAAATGGCATATAAGTTCCTAGCGAGGTGGTACAGGACACCAGTAAAACTAGCACAAATCTCCTCAGCATCTAGCGATAGGTGTTGGAGGGGCTGTGGACAGAGGGGAACCTTTCTTCATCTTTGGTGGACATGTCCAATAATTAAGTCATTTTGGGAATCAGTGGCCCCGTGGATTAAGAAACTAACAGTGGATTCCCTGGAGTTCGGGCCTGTACAATATTTGTTTCATGGAAATCCCGGACCTGTCAAAAAGTATAGAGAAAGCATAACCCCACACTTATTAAACGCAGCAAAAAAACTAATCCCGAAGTACTGGAGGCAGGATCGGAGCCCGTCAGTCATGTGGAGAAACGAGGTTAATATAATAAAGGAAGCGGAGAGGTGGGTTCATGTGGTTAAAAACCAAAAAGAGAAATTTGAAATTACATGGGCAAACTGGGAACAGTGCGCCAGGGGGATAATGGAAGAGGGAAACATCATTGGGTAATGGAGGTAGAAATGGTATAGTCATTAAGAATAAAGAAATAAGAATATGGGCCCTGAAAGAAAGAGTTAAATATTGACATGACTTCTCTAATGCCAATCAAGTAAAGGGGGTGGGGGGTAAGATAATGTATGGTTACATGTTCTCATTTTCCGGGTTTTTTTTTTTTGTTCTTCCATTCTCCCCTAATCCCCTAATAAACACTGAGTGGTGGTGGTGGTGCGGGGTAGGTTTTTTTTTTTCCTTTGCACAATTTATTTAATTATGAACTATATTGATTTATGATATGAGTCAGAAGAAGGGGGAATTCACTTTATAATCTTGTTTAATCACGTTTGTACGTTGGGGGGAAGGAGCTGGAGTAAATTAATACCAAGGATGGGGGGGGGAGGGAAGAATGCACAATTTACTAATTATGGATTATAGTGATTTATGACACGAATCGAATAAGGGGGAAATCCACTTTATAATTTTATTTAAGCATGTTTGGACATGGGGGGGGGGGGGGGGAGTTGGATAAATTAATATTAAGGATGGGGGGGGGGGAATCACAGAAGGGTTTTTTTTTTTTTTTTCTACACATGCACAAATTATATAATTATGAATTATAGGGATTTAAGACACAAATTAGAATAAGGAGGAAAATCGTTTTACAATCTCATTCAATTACGTTTACACATTGGGGGGAGGTGCTGGAGTAAATTAATATTAAGGAGGGGGGGGGGGGGGGAATATCACAGATTTTTTTTTTGCACAATTTATATAATTATGAACTATATTGATTTATGATATGAGTCAGAAGAAGGGGGAATTCACTTTATAATCTTGTTTAATCACGTTTGTACGTTGGGGGGAAGGAGTTGGAGTAAATTAATACCAAGGATAGGGGGGAGGGAAGAACCATAGATTTTAATTAAAAAAATTTTTTTTGTGAAACTTGTAAACCTCGGTTAAATGGGATAATTGTGATAAGTGTGGAATGATGTAATTTGTAGTTTTGTTATTGGGTTGAATGTAGGGGTATAGTATGTTGTATAAGTGGTGTAATATATAAATGAATAAAATTTTGATTATTAAAAAAAAAAAAAAAAGTTGTCACACTGTTCCTTGTGTTTGATTTCCATTTCAGTAAACTCTCTGAATGGTTAATTGATATTCTGTGTGAGTCTCTATCTATTATTACAGCTGGTGAAGTGATGGGTTCCAAGGTTACGGTAAATATACTGTATAGTGTATCATTACTGTGTTTCTCTTTACTGCTGGGTCCCACACTCATACACACCATACAGGTGTGCCAGAGGGGTGGAGACTGTTCTTGGGGGGTTGAGAGGCAGGGTGCACAATTGAACATTTATCAGCAGCTCCTTCGGGGGTAGTGCTACATATATTAGATAGATAGGTAATAAGGTCATTGCTTATGTCTTAAATATTTGGGTGGCACATAACTTTTAAAACTGCACATAATTTTTGATGTTTATCTGCCATATATGTCCTACCATTTCTCATGTGTCTGATACTCATGTTTGTTTCATGTGGTACGCCACATGTACTGTTGTCATTGTTATTCTTTCCTTGTTTCCCCACCCATCCCAGTTTTTGCCAGCACATTCGCTCTCAGGCTTGGCTCAAATTATTATTTTTTCTCTGCAAACTCCAAAACATAGTTTTGTAGGCAGGGGGAGGATGTAGCACCCTGATGTTTAGCCAGGGTTGCTCCTAAAATTTACCTGCCAGGTGTATTTGCTTTGGCCAATTGTGAGGGATCAGTTGATTTCACCCTAAGGCTCAGTTTCCACTATTGCAACCCCAAAGTCGTGAGATTTACAGTGCAACTTTGCAATGCGTTTTTTGTTGCGATTTGAGGCGACTTTCCAAACGACTTTGTGCGACTTTGATGTTCCACGATTTAGTCATATTGATGTAATTCCTTATCCTGCTTAGTCATTTCCCCTTACTCTTTCATTGTCACGTGTTGTATAGTGCTTAGCAAACATGTTGGCTATGCAATATGTTGGGTCAGCAGTCATTATGGCTGCTGTAGCAGCATTCATAGATGAAAATAAGAGAATAACCGGAGGAGGAGAAGACATAGGTTTTGGATCCATCCCGTCATCGCCCAAAGGGAAGGGAGAGGCCAGTTTTGGGTCCTTTACAACGACCTCCGTGCTCATGCAGACAAATTCTTCAACTATACACGGATGTCAATTAGAAGGTGAGAACATTTGTTTATGTCAACTTGCAAATGTTTCAAGATATATTTAGGAAAACATGTATATGCATGGTCACTATGACTCTTTGTATAATTTTTAGCTTCGAATAGCTAGAAGTGTTAACAAAAACCTGATTAAATGTTTAAAAAAATGGAAATAGAGTTAAAATGGTCCATTTTTACATGTCAGTGTAGCTAATAGCCATATATTTTCTCTTTACAGTTTTGATGAATTGTTGGCTTTGCCCTCTAGTCATCTAGAGCGACAAAACACCAGTTTCCGAAGGAGTAACCAGCTGTTGAAAGACTCATTATAACATTGAGATAACTTTTTATACCTACTTTTTCTTCTTCTTACCTCATATGTGGCATTTGGAGATCCACGTCATTCTTTGCTCCTCTTTACATGAATTGAAAATATAAATACTAGCATGTTATTGTGGGTGTAATTGTTTTAACAATATTAATTGTCCCTGTACATCACCAGTGTCTTTCTCCTGCTCCTCTTCTTCCTTCACTTCCTCAGGCACCTCCTTCCAAGCTCGTTTTTAGTAATAATATAGAAGTAGCTTATTGTTAATATGCATCATTCTAATAAACTATCTTTACTCTGCCATTTTAGGTACCTGAAAACTGGACATTCCTTTTCAAGTTTGCATTTTAAGTTATTGGTTGGCAAAATTACTGCCAGCAATATTGTACATGATACCTGCAGAGTCATGTGGAATGTTCTTAGGGATTTGGTACTGAAGAAGCCCACTCCCGAAGATTGGTGCAAGATAGCGGAAGTTTTCTGGGACTGATGCAATTTTCCGAATTGTGTCAGGGCAATTGATGGCAAACATACAAGAGTAGTGATGCCCATTGGCAGTGGAACCAAATTCTTCAACTATAAAAAATATTTTTTGTTTGTCTTACTAGCATTGGCTGATGCCAATTATTGTTTTAGATATATAGACATAGGATCGTACGGCAGCAACGCAGACTCCAGTATTTTTGCACGATCATCTTTTGGAAGAATGTTGAGGGAAAATGGTCTGGTCCTGCCACAGGACTGTCCGCTGCCAGGAACAAATGGGCCGCCACTGCCATTGCCTTTGTTGGGGATGAGGCCTTTGCTCTCAGTGACCATCTACTAAGGCCTTATTCCAATCAGTCTCTGAGTGAAGAGAAGAGAATCTTCAACTACCGCTTAAGGAGGGCAAGACAAGTTATCGAATGTGCGATTGGCATTTTATCGAACAAGTGGCGGTTCCTACATACACCTATCAATTTGAAAATGGAGAATTTAATATCTGCGTTAAAAGCAGCATGTGTGCTTCATAACTATGTCCAAATTAGTACCTTTTTGAAGATTCTCTCATGCATGGATATGGAAGGTGCACAATGGAGTGCCAGTAGGGGCACCAGCAATGGCGCCACTGTGCGTGAGGGTTTCACTTCGTTTTTCATGTCTGCTGCTGGTTGTATCTGC
Organism: Lithobates septentrionalis; assembly: GCA_037952835.1. Taxonomy (NCBI): domain Eukaryota; kingdom Metazoa; phylum Chordata; class Amphibia; order Anura; family Ranidae; genus Lithobates; species Lithobates septentrionalis. The sequence continues at coordinate 1,336,455 of JBBDGP010002504.1, read as the reverse complement.
TGGCAGCAGGATGCTATTGCATAATGTATGTCACGCATTTTATTTTTTTATTATTATTTATATGTCTGTTAAGTGTAATTGCATTAAAATGCTGAATAACAGGTCTTTAAACAAAAAATATAAAAAGGAATAATTAAAAAACGCATAATGTAACCAGAATAAAATTTTATTTTAAAAATGTTTGTGCAAGAATGCACCAAAAATAATTTGAACAACACCAAAAAAAAAAGGCATACAAAAAAAACAATATAGAATCTGAATATTTTTTAGCAGCAAAAGGTAAACTCACCTTAGTTCCAACGGTTCAATGCCCATGAGGTCCCTCGCCAGCACCAGCATCCTCTACCTGGCTTCTTCTGGGTGCCAGTCCATCTTGATTGGCTGGTGTGAGATTACATCACTCCAACGCATGTGTAGGAGTACAGTCATCCTGGGACAGCTCAGAGTACATTCTTCAAAGGATTGCGAACTGGTAGGTAAGTGTATTCTGCTGTACAGTGATTAATTCACTTGCATTTTTAAATATGCCTCTTATATTTAGGAGACATTTTCCTGCCATTGTAATATTATAATGAACTTGTATTGGAAAATTTACCAATGATTAAACCTTGTGGGCACTAAAACACTTCCTAAAATTTCCATAAAAGGATCAACCTTGCTTCATAGCAGCTCAATAGTTCAACAGTTGTCCATTGACATAAATTTTTCAGGTCTGTTCAGGCTTTCCCTAACCCTGGTGGCTCCAGCAATAAAGTGGTAGGGGAATCATCACTGGATTATGAATACTTTTCTGACCCTAGCCAATCACTGAGAGGCTGAACCAAAAGGTGCGGCTTAGTAGAAGATACATTTTTGGGAGGATCTGATCAGTCTCTTCCTACCCTGGGGCTTCCTTGGAGGAAGCATGTGTGTGTTGCAAAGTTACTGTTACTAGGCCTAAGCAGGTGCCATGTGCTGAAAGATGCTACCTGTAGAAGCTGGGCTGAGAAAAGGGACATTCACTAAAGAGATTTGCAGGGGAGCTGGACAGAAGCTGCTGCCTGGACATTGTGAATAGGACCTTTTCCCATAACTCCAGGTACGGAGGTGTTTTAGAGGGTTAAACACCAGAATTGAATCGCTAAAGACTGTGACTGCTCTCATAGGGTCTTATATTTACTACCTGCCCCTCTGTATTCTGCATTATTTTTGAGACTGCTACTATGGGGCCCAATACTGCTGGAACAAGGGTTTTTCAGGAAGCTGTCCTCCAAGATTTATAAGAACCCTTGGGTATCCTGCACCCTCATCCCTCCTCTCTGCATTTTGTTCAAGACCTACAATACATCTTAAAAATACCCTGAGACTGAGCCTGATTTGGTGTGCTTTTGGGACTGGAAATCGAGTGGTCAGCCTCTGAATGGGTATGGGAGACCCAGTTTATTTTGAGCAGCCCCTTTGGGGTCATTGTTACAAAAGTAAGATATTTCTGATGGACCAGACCACTGGTAAGATAACTAAGAGACACTGGGTTCTGAGGAGATTAGAACTGAACTCAAGCTCAAATCTTAAAGTACAACTAAAGGCACCTATATGACAGTCTAAACAAGTCCCAAATTCAGTTACACAAGCCTTATGAAGTAAACAAAATCTTCCTTTACTTCCCCTGACTGAGCCAAATCCTTCATTTCATTTTACTTCCAGAAACTTCAGCTCATGGTGAAAGGTTTTTTAAGCTGAGGCAATGCTATTTTTTTCAAAAAGCAGTGGGCAGGACAAGTTGCCGCCAGGTGCCAATTGACAAGTTACAGGCTTATGAATCAGCATTGACAATGCTGCAAGCCATAACCCCTGCAGCAATTTGTTAATTACACGGTAGTGCAGTCAGACACAGTCTACATGAGAATGGCAACTCAGCTCTGAATTCAGGAGCTGTGCAGCATGGTTGCCACACCATTACAAAAATCTGCAATAGGTGAACTTCATTGGCTGGGTCAGTAGGTATTTGTGGGACTTTGCAGGGGTTAACTGGAAGTGAAGATGCATTCTTAAGTGCTGCAACACATTTTTTTTTACACAGGAGGCCCTAGCTCTATTTTAATAGAACCAGCAAAGTACTTTGTTTTGTCAAAATTTACTTATGGAATGTCCTCAAATATGTAATGTTGTTAAAGCGTGCTCAGTGTTGCAGCTGTTTGTCAAGGAGCAGCTATCATATTGTTTAAATTCAGCTAATATGCACACATTGCCACTTCTTGCCTGTATGGGGGTTATTTACTAAAACTGGGGAGCGCAAAACCTGGTGCAGCTCTGCATAGAAACCTTTTGAGTTTCATCTTCCAGGTATTATTGTCAAAGTTTAATTGAACAATCTGAAGTTAGATGCTGATTGGCTACCTTGCACAGTTTCACCAGATCCTGAGTACTCCAGTTTTAGTAAATCTACCCCTATGTGTACAAAAAAAGGGATGTAGCTAATTACAAATGCTATAGTAGCTGCAGTTATATCGGGAAGTTGACCAAGAAGAACCCATTACTATAGGAATATGATGCAATATGTGGCTTATGTAGTCTGCAGGCACCTTTCAATGTCTTTTATTTACTTGTATACTTAGTCACTTTCCTAGTGCTCACATAGATTTTACGGCAATGAAAAAAGCCTTAGGGGTCAAAAGGTATTAAACAAATATGCTGTTAAATTGGGTGTGTACCCTGCCTTGGTTTTTTTATCCCTTCAGTCTATGCATAGCTGTCATCAAAGAGCACAATATCAAATAACAGCCAAAACAAAAAAAAGACAAAACTCCTAATATTTTTTATATATACTCAATTTTTATATAATTAGTAGTAACCTTTGTAAGGATAGCAGAGCTGCAATTATTTTAAAATACAATGTTCCTTTATTGATATCTGCAGTGGTTGTTCATTATTGGTGTGTGATTCCAAATCGTTGCAGTACTGCAATAATCCAATGTTAATCATTATATTGCCTGTCCATATCTATTTCTATCTTGGCCTGTAGTACATGCATTAATTGGGTCATGTTGAAGAGGAGTTGTAAAATGATAGATTGGTGTCCATAAAACATCTAACAATAATGATGTTTTTACTCATTTGAGTGGTGCATGTGAATGTGAGGTGGAATTAAATAGGATAATTAAGCACAGTGAGGAGGCATGATGGCAAATTTCCAAATGTATTCCATTATCCAGATTTCCAGTCCTTGTACCAACTGTAAATTTAAAAATTTAAGAGTTCTATACTGATTTCATCACTTACCAAGAATAAACGACAACAAAGTTATAACACGAGACTTCTCATAGATTCTACTGACAGTGCCATGCAATATAATTAATACCAAAACTAGCTATCTAAGTACATATACAATGACCGTAACATGTTTTGAATTATGTATAGATGCTGTTACATGAATTAATGAACAATTTTAATCAAAACTAAAAAGTTAGGATTTGATGAAGGTTCACTGGGCAGTTTACTCAAATTTTGGGCAGATATTGGGGGGTTGGATCACCATTTATTTCCTGTAATTTCTGGGAGCTTATTACGTACCTGGTAGCAGAGCCTGAAATGATGAGGAAGGCCTCTCTCACCTCTGACTCGGGCCCCTGGTAGTGTGAACAGAAGATGCAGGAGTGCAGAGTGGCATGAATGCCTGTAGGTCTTTCCAGTAGCAGAGCGGGTATCCGCACCTGGCAGGAGAGGTCCTCAGTAGTCTTCAGGGAAGCAGACGGGCTGGTAGACAGCTGGAGGATGGCAGACTGAAGCAGACTTGTACTGGCGACAGCTGGCAGGTGAGGCATGCACTGGTAGCAGACTGTAGAACAGCAGGAACAACAGGATGTGTTAGGAAGCAGGGTCAGGCAAACCGGTTCATATACTGGCAGGACAGGTCAGGTACAAAGGAGCAGGCAATGGCGTGGTCTAGGTACAAGCCGGGTCAGGAGCCAATTGGTGCAATAAAAGCCAATGAAGCAGACAGAAGCGGAGGTCAAGGACAAGCCAGGGTCGGTGCAGAAGAAGTTCAGAGAGTGGTCAGACAAGCCGGGTCAGCAACTGGAATCAGGATACAGGAACACAGTATGCAGGGAAGGCTGAAAGACAAACACTGATCTTGCCAACATCTGTCACAGGTGCACATGTGTGCCGCCGCGCATGAGAAAAAGGCAGAGAAAAAGGCAGAGAAAAGTCAGAGAAGGGATATTTCTCCTCAGCCAGGCGATAATAATCTTGCTCCCTGCCTCTCTCAGGAGGGTCTCCCTGGCTCACATTGGAATGCCGCTCAGCCAACTGCAATACCAGCTAACAGCGGGCAACAGGTGCCTCCTAGTGGTGGTGAGACATATTCTTTATCAAATGTTACCTAAATAAGTGTTCTTGTTAATTCACTGTCTAGCATAATTGATCATTTCAAAGGGGCACAAACATCTGGTGTTTTGCCGGGTTTTAAAGGGGCACAGAGTTCTGGTGCTGCACATGAGTCTTATACCGCTCACTCCTCAGGGGCACAGGCGAATGGTGCTTCCTTTGTGGCAGGTGATGCCGTACCTCGGTTCTGTTAACACTCCCATGACAACTAGGAAGGATGGTGGTGGTTTAATTGTTAACTCAACACCTAATTTTTGTGTTTTTTCTCAGATTAATCCATCAGTTTCTCAGAAAGCTTTCGTACCTAGTGTTGCTGAAACTTGTCTTAAAGAGGCGCTCAAATGTGAACTCTCCCCATTAGGTTATCATTTAACCACTGCTGTAAAAAAAAAAATCTGGAGGTGAGAGTTTGTTGACATTTTATCATTACTTCCAGCATCAAAGGAATATCTGTCAAAATTCGAGAGGGAAAAAGAGGATAGGGCTGAGGAAGATAGGAGGGCTATCCCTAGGAAGTTCCAAAACTGGCTGCAAGTCTTTTGCATTTATGCAGTGGTAATAGGTAAACGCTTTCAGGATAGGTACTCTGGATTACTCCAACATCTGGACATAATAGCGGAAGCTTTCAAGCAATTTGGTGGCACGGTGTGAAGGGTGTTGGTCTGTGGATTAATTTGATGTTACTGCAGAAACCCCAGTTCACTTCTAAGTTGGTTAACAGTGTGTGCTTTGAGATGGCATGCAAGATGGATTATGCCTGACATCCTTCATAACCTGGTATTGCTGGAGCTGTTTCCAGTAATAGTAGCAGTTGTTATTTTGAAGGATATTTTTCAGAATTGTCAGGTCATTGTACATACCGACAATAAAGTTGTATTATTCGCTATTAATTTATTATCATCAGAATTTGTTATTAAGTTACTACGCTTTTTAGCGTTACATTGTATGCGTTATAATATCTGGTTAAAAGCAAAACATATATCCGGGGTCCATAATAACATTGCCGAATCCTTGTTTTATTCACAGTTCACCAAATTCCGGGAATTAGCTCCAGATGCGGATCTAGTCGGCACTCCTTACCCAGACTTTCTCTGGAGCTTGATTTGGGATTAATTGGTATGAATTTCAAAAATTATGTGTCACCCAAGACTTGGGAGGATTATCTTCATGCATGGTCCAGATGGTGTTCTTTCTGTTCAGTTAGGGATATTGATTGCATGAGCGTTAGAATTTATGTAGCTTTAACTTTTATTTCTTATTTCATTTATCTGAAATTTAGCCTGGATTTAGTTCAGAAGACCTTAGCCGGTGTTTCCTGTTTTCCTAAATTTTTTGATTAATAAATAGCAGGTGGTGGATAGCAGGCAACCAATTTCTTTCAATTTGTTAGGTAAACTTCTGGCAGTTCTGGATCAGGTTTGTTTTTTCCCTATTTGAGCTGTTACTTTTCAGATCAGCCTTTTCGGTTGCCTTCTTTGGAGCCTTGAAGATTGACAAATTCACGGCGTCCAATAAGTCTTCCAGTTCCTCTCTTGTTTTCTCACATTGTTATGCCCCTCACTACACGTGACTGAGGTGTATTCGGGCACACTGTTAACTCCTCTCATACCAATGCATTCCAGTAGGCGCAGAATCCTTTTGAACTTTTATTGATACAAGATAGGAGTAAAACTGTAACAGATACAGACAAAATGCAATTAATAAAGATCATACAATTAGTGCCTACCTATCTATCTATCTAGCTGAAGATACAATTAGTAAACATACCGAAGATGGATCCGGATGGCTAACGTAGAGCTTAGCAGCAGATGTGTATGCTTCCATGGTAGGAAAAGATGAAAATGGTGGAGGAAGCTGATGCAAGGCCTGATGGGATAGAAAGTACGGAGGCTTTCATGTACCAAAACTAGCCAGCTATACTAAATGACTACATGAAATAGATATAGCGCAGTTATGCAAAATGGTCGCTAGATGGCAGCATAGAGCAATCTAATTAAATCAAAGGGTAAATAGGAAAATCACAAGCCTTATTAAAGAAGGCATGACACTTCCCGCTTGGTTTCCCACGGATACCACACATCATGGCACTCCGGAGGAGAGTAACAAAATAAGTTCAGAAACAGGTCTGAGGAAAAGTTTAGGCTGGCCTTGCCTAATGACTTTGAGCTCAACTTTTCTGACGTTTCCATCTTCACTGGGAAACACTTGGGTTATCAAACCCAAAGGCCACTCGTTTCTCTTGGATTGAGAGTCTTTCATGAGAACGATGGCACCAGGCTGTAAGTTGGGTTTGCTGTCTTGCCACTTGTTCCTGGTCTGTAGATTAGACAAGTATTGTTTCTTCCACTTGTTCCAAAAGGTGTCAGCTAACACTTGTACTCTTTTCCATTGACAATTGTATAAGTCCTTTGTGTCTAGATTGACTGGAGGAGCTGTGATCACCTCAACTTTCTGAGTGAGCAAAGTGGAAGGTGTAAGCAAGAAAGGATCTTCAGGATCATTAGGTATAGATGGCAAAGGTCTGGCATTCATTACAGCTGATACTTCAGCCATGAAGGTGGTCAGAGTCTCATGTGTGAGTTTTGAAGCAGTAGCTCTTTGTAAGGACTTCCAAGTGGAGAATTTGAGGAAGCGCTTGGATCCCAACAGTTGGTTAGAAATTGTTGTATGTAGTGTGGAAACCTGAGGACGGATATCTGAGTCAGATTCAGGTTCTAGCAGTACATAGGTCTCCCTTACTGGAGTGGTAGGCGCTGACTTGTACAGGAAGGGTGGTCCTGTGAGCCATGTAGTGTCTTTGAGACGGGATGCTGTCACAGACCTTGTAGCATGATCTGCTGGGTTATGATTAGTTGAGACATAATGCCACTGGGTGGGCTGTGTCGACTTCCTGATTCTTAGGACTCTGTTGTGTACATAGACATAGAATCTCCTACTTTCGTTGTAAATGTAACCCAACACTACCTTGCTGTCTGTGTAAAACTCTGTGTCCTCGAGTTCTAGATCCATCTCAGATGTAATAAGTTCTGCTAGTTCTACTGCTAGTACAGCAGCACACAGTTCCAATCTTGGAATGGTGGTTTCAAGACATGGTGCTAGCTTGGCTTTGCCCATAACAAACCCAATATGAACTTGGCCCTCAATGTCTACTGACTTGAGGTAGGTTACTGCTCCTATTGCTTTAACTGAAGCATCACAGAATACACATAACTTTGTAGACTGAACCCTTGTGGGAGGAAAGTGGGTGTATGGTCTATGTACGTGTAGGTTGGATAAAGTCTTTAAAGAGTCTCTCCATGTTACCCATAATGTCTCTTTCTCAGGAGGTAGTGGAGAATCCCAATCACATGTGTCTGCAGTAAGCTCTCTAAGCAGAATCTTACCTTGGATGGTAATTGGTGCTGCAAACCCGAGTGGATCATACAGGCTGTTAATGGTGGATAAGACACCTCGCCGTGTGAAGGGCTTTGTCTCTTGGTCAACCTGAAAGGTAAGGGTGTCAGACTTGAGGTCCCAGTTAAGTCCTAGGCTGCGTTGCATAGGAAGGGAGTCTGTAGCTAAGTCCAGATCTTTGAAGTCACTGGCATAATCTTGGGAAGGGAAGGCCTCCATGACGACCTTGCTGTTTGATGCTATCTTATGCAGTCTGAGATTTGAAGAGGCAAGCGTGCTTTGAGTCCTCTTGAGTAGACTTATTGCAGCTTCAGGTGAAGAAAGTGATTTCAGACCATCATCTACATAAAAGTCTCTTTCAATAAACTGTGTAACATCTTTCTCACCTTCTTGGGCAGATAGCTTAAGTCCATAGATGGCAACAGCAGGAGATGGACTGTTACCAAAAACGTGCACTTTCATGCGGTATTCTGTAATGTTTTTAGTAGGGTCATTGTCTTTGAACCATAGGAATCTCAAGAAGTTCCTGTGTTCTTCCTTGACTTGGAAGCTGTGGAACATTTGCTGAATGTCTGCAACTATGGCAACTGCTTCTTTGCGGAATCTGATGAGAACACCAAGAAGTGTGTTGTTGAGATCTGGTCCCTTTAGGAGGACATCATTTAATGAGACCCCTTGATGCCGTGAGCTGGAGTCAAACACTACCCGGATTTTACCTGGCTTCTTGGGGTGGTAGACACCGAAGATTGGTAGGTACCAGCACTCTTCATTGTCTTTTAGAGGTGGGGCTATCTCAGCATGGTCATCCTCAAACATCTTACTCATGAATGAGAAGAAATGCCCTTTCATTTCTGTTTTTCTTTGAAAATTGGATCTGAGGGAAGAAAAGTGTTTCAAAGCTTGTTCTCTGTTGTTAGCAAGACGGGGTCTCTGCGCTTTGAAAGGCAGGGGTGCCACCCAGCTGTTTTCGTTGGTTTTGTAGAATCCCTGTCTCATTATCTCCAAGAAGATATGATCTTCAATAGATGGGCCAATTTTGTGATCTTCTTTAGTCCTTTGGAAAACTGAGCACCCTAAATGATCTCTGTCTTCATGACAAAGAAGATTAGCGGTGTAAGGGTTGGAATGAATTACACTGGCAGGCTTCTCTCTTACAAGGAATCTGTTGGTGCAAGGCTGAAATAGGGATGGACGCCCACCTTCTAGTGTCTTTGTAAAGAGAGAGTTCACGCTGGTTGGTTTGTGAACACTCCCTAGGCATACGTTGCCTACGATGACCCATCCTAGATCTAGCTTCTGGGCATAGGGGGAGTTGTGGGGACCATTGATTTGTTTTCTCACCTTGTGAACTCTGATGATGTCTCTCCCAAGGAGAAGCGCTATCTTGGCCTGGGGATCCAGTTCAGGGATGAGATGTGCTATGCCCTTCAGATGTCCATGATGAAATGCCACCTCTGGTGTAGGGATCTCCTCTCTATCAGTTGGGAACTGATTGCACTCGATTAGAGTTGGCAGAGGCAGGGTTGTCTGACCATCAAAGGATTCGATTTGGTAACCAATGGCTCTTCTCCCAGTTTCTTCACTTACCCCTGTACAAGTCTTAAGTAAGTATGAAGAGCCGGCTTCCTTGATTTTGAAAGTGTCAAAGAAGGCTGAGCTGGCGAGTGATCTGTTGCTTTGATCGTCCAGGATCACGTATAGCTTCACTGCCTTTTCTCTGCGACCCGTGGGGTAAACTGTGACAAGACAAATCTTAGAGCAGGATTTGTTAGACAGACCTTCTCCACAGACTTGGGTGCACCGGGGTGTAACTACAGGAGGTACTGTGTCTTGTTGCTCCCCGCCGTGCTCGTCCACTGTGGGTGAGGGGGTAAGAGTCCATGGCGCTGGCCCTGGATGTAGAGCTGTGTTGTGCTCTGAGCTGTTGCACTCAGAGCAGTTGATGCTCACCTTACAGTCTTTCCCAAGGTGAGAAGTTGATGCGCAGCACCTGTAACAAAGTCTGTTTTCCTTGAGGAAGGTTCTGCGATCTTGGAGAGTCTTTTCTCTAAAACCTCTGCACTTTGACAACGAATGAGGCTTCTTGTGAAGAGGACACTCTCTGCTTGGATCCTGTGTTGGAGATACACTTGTTTTGCGTACTGCAACAGGTGCGTCTTTGAAGTTGCGGGTTAGAGCAGGCTTACTTGACCTAGGGTAAGCAGAGTCAGATGATGAGATGTCAAAACTAGGATCATTTTTAACCTTTGCTTGATAGCGAATAAAGTCCACAAAATAAGAGAATGGTGGGAAGGGGACGTTGTGCTTTTGCTTGTATTTGGAGCCTCGTGAAATCCAGGTTTCTTGAAGGCTGTAAGGTAGCTTTTGCACTATAGAGTTAACGCCACGGGCTGTGTCCAGAAAGGAAAGGCCTGGCAAGTCTCCTTCTGCTTTGGCTATTTGGAGTTCTGTCACTAGGTCACTCAATTCTCTTAGCTTCTGGTAGCCATTGTTAGGAATCCTGGGAAAGTCATCTATTCTTTTAAAAAGAGAGTTTTCTATAACTTCTGGGGAACCGTAACATTCATCAACCCTTTCCCATATCATGCTCAGCCCTCTGCTAGGGTAATTAATGTTAATGTCTCTGATTCTCCTTGCATGCTCTGACGACTCATTCCCCAGCCAATTGACTAAGAGGTCGGCTTCTTCACTTGCATTTAGCTCAAGGTCTCTAGTTGCATTTCTGAAGGACGAACGCCATGCTCTATAACTTTCAGGGCGATCGTTAAACTTTGCAAGTCCCTTTGCTAACAGTTCACGTCGTGCTAAGAACTTGAAGAAATCTGACATACCTTGATTGTTGTGTGAGTAGCCAGGGGGCGCTCTGTTGTGCCAGGAACTTGGTGGGTATTTGCGGTCATCAGAGATACAGTCGCTGTGTCTTTTATCCCGTCGTTCTTCATTTTCGATTTGGTCAACTGTGACGTAGTGTTTTGATAGCCTGGCTGCAGAATGTGCTGAAAACTGACTGAGTGCGGGTTTACTTTCTTGCTTGACGTAAGGCATGTGAATGGCAGGGGTTGATTCCGCTCTCGGTGCTGTAAGTGGGCAGCTGTCTGGTTCGGCGTGTCGCCGCACATATTCTGAGGTACGCTCTGTACCGTCGTCAGGAACGGATTTTCTTTCAAGTACGTTGCTGAGCCGCTCACTGGTGGGCTTTGCAAGTTCTTCTAAGATGTCTGCCTCGGCCGCAGCAGCCGCTGACTCCTTCTCTGCAGCTAGTTCCTCCAATGCAGTTTCCATACGTAACTTTTCTAATTTAAGTTGCATCTCGGCCGCAGCTTTTATTTCTTTTTCGGCGAATGCAGCTTTTATTTTGGCCTCCTTTGCCGCAAAGTCAGCTTTTACTTTTGCAGATTGCGCCTTTGCGCGGGCAATGGCAATTGTTTCGCTTTTCACTGACCTCCTTGTGCTCGTGGAGTAAACTTCTGACCTTGTCTGTGACATGGTGTCCGGCTATATGGAAGCTGATAACACTGCTGTATTACTGGCGTTCTGTATGATAGCTGTGCTTAGAAGCCTTTGCTTTGCTGCTGTTCTGTATGCCAGCCGTGCTTAGAAGCCTTCGTTTTACTGTTATGCCCCTCACTACACGTGACTGAGGTGTATTCGGGCACACTGTTAACTCCTCTCATACCAATGCATTCCAGTAGGCGCAGAATCCTTTTGAACTTTTATTGATACAAGATAGAGTAAAACTGTAACAGATACAGACAAAATGCAATTAATAAAGATCATACAATTAGTGCCTACCTATCTATCTATCTAGCTGAAGATACAATTAGTAAACATACCGAAGATGGATCCGGATGGCTAACGTAGAGCTTAGCAGCAGATGTGTATGCTTCCATGGTAGGAAAAGATGAAAATGGTGGAGGAAGCTGATGCAAGGCCTGATGGGATAGAAAGTACGGAGGCTTTCATGTACCAAAACTAGCCAGCTATACTAAATGACTACATGAAATAGATATAGCGCAGTTATGCAAAATGGTCGCTAGATGGCAGCATAGAGCAATCTAATTAAATCAAAGGGTAAATAGGAAAATCACAAGCCTTATTAACCACTTGCTATCCGCGCTATAGCCGAATGACGGCTACAGCGCGGACCTGCATTCCCGGGAGGCCGTCATATGACGGCCTCCGCTGTGCACGTGCCCTGCGCGCGCCCTGCAGGGCGCGCGTGGAGCGCGCTGTGATCACCGAGTCACTGAGACTCGGGTGATCACCGATCCGTGTAAGGGGCCGGTCCCGGCCCCTTACCATGTGATCAGCTGTCAGCCAATGACAGCTGATCACATGATCAAAACAAAAGCTCGGTAATCGGTTTTTTTTTCTCCTCGCGCTGACAGTGCGAGGAGAAAAAAAAGCCGATCACCGGCTCAGCAGCAAGGGACATCGGTCCCGAAGAGGAGGAGGCAATAATGCCTCAATTGTGCCCACAGTACCCCCTGCCAGTGCCACCTTACATTGCCACATCACAGTGCCCACAGTGCCCACCAGTGCCACGTATCAATGCCCATAAGTGCCACCTATCAATGCCTACAGGTGCCACCTATCAATGCCCACCATTGCCACCTAACAATGCCCACCAGTGGTGCCAATCAGTGCCACCTAGCAGTGTACAAGATCAGTGCCCATTATTGGCACCAATCAGTGCCCATCACTGCCACCCATCAGTGCCCATCACTGCCACCTATCAGTGCCCATTGGTGCCGCCTCATCAGCGTACATCAATGAAGGAGAAAAATTACCCTTTTAAAAATTTTATAACAAAATATAAAAAAAAAAAAAAAATTTTTTTAAAAATTCGGTCTTTTTAAATTTTTTTAACAAAAAATAAAAATCGCAGAGGTGATCAAATACCACCAAAAGAAAGCTCTATTTGTGGGGAAAAAATGATAAAAATTTCATTTGGGTACAGTGTTGTATGACCGCGCAATTGTCATTCAAAGTGCGTCAGCGCTGAAAGCTGAAAATTGGTCTGGATAGGAGGGGGGTTTAAGTGCCCGGTAAGCAAGTGGTTAAAGAAGGCATGACACACATAATGGTTCAAAATGGCTCCCTCAGAGTATTTATTAGAAAATCAAAAACTGATGTCTTCTGTCACAGGATTCTTATTACTATGTATTGATTTCCCAATTTAGATAGTTGCCCTGTGCGCCATACCTAGAATTATTTATCAGTCAGGCCAAATTTTAGTGGTTCCTTCTTTATTCATGAGGATCTAACTCCATTAACAAGATACCAATTTGCAGCTGTCCTTTCCACTTGTCTAAAAAAGCTTAATCTGTTAGAAAACGTTGGAACCCCCTAACGGGGCTTTAATGCAGCCAATAATATCAAAGTGAGTGGGTATATATGGATATCAAAAGTTGCTTTATTGATACAAAAATATATAAAAAAACGAATAGGTTCTGACATTAAAAGTCAGGACATGAACTGAGTACAACATGAGATAAAAGACAGCGGGCAATGCCCATAATTGGGAACAGTGTACAATACAATGTATACAAGACAACAAGATCAAAGATACTAAAACTGATGCGTTTCGACCCTAACCGGGTCCTTTTCAGAGGATGATTATCAGCTGTGAGGGAGTAGACATATATCAAAACATGACACAGAACAACAACAACAGTGGACTTGTGTATATATCAACAGCTTCATAAATTACATAGTTACCAGTCACGAAGTTCCCAATGATTCTGAATGGTTACAGTGAAAAAATTATATGGTCCCTCCTGTGTCCGTTGGCCTCCCCAATGACCGGTCAGCCCACCGGAGAGCAGGTATCAGGCCGACATGCCTTGCAAGGGATCACGCATACCTCATCCCCCGAGGGGAGAGCCGGAGGGTGAAGGGCACACACCGCACCCGCAGTGGAACAGCGGTAATGCTAGAATCGAATTGAGGGAGTCATTAGTTCCCCAAATGGTACAAGATAATAACAACAGTGTGCACTAGCTTTAAATAGTTTGGGTGGTATAGATTTTAATTGGGTCCATAGGTATGCCGGGAACAAGATGGCAGGGAAGAAACAAGGGGAAAGGGGGAAAGGAAAAGAGGGAAAGAGGGGGGTTGGGGGGGGAAGGGGGAGAGAGAGAGCCCCCGGGGGGGAAGGGATAAAACAGGAAGGGAAAGGGGGTAAGGGAAGAGGGGGGAGAGGAAGTGGGGGAGAAAAAATAAAAAGGAAAAATATTCAAAGTAAAAAGTGGGGAAGGGGGGAAGGGGGGAAGGGAAGAGAAAAGGAGGGATGGGAAAGAGGGAAAGGGACACACACGGGGGAGGGGGGGGAGAGAGAGGGGGGGAGAGAACAGGAGGGGGTGTAGAGGGGGGGCAGGAACGGGGCGAGAATGGGAGGTGCTGGAGGGGACCACTGGAGAAAGGAAAAACTCAGTGACATTATAGTGTGATAAGGAAAACATTTGGGAAAGGGAATGGTGCATGTGCCAGGGCTAGGGTGGACAGGTACCCTGCTTAAAAATGGACCCTACAGCAACCAGGATATAGGAGATAGTAGTAATCACAGTACGCCAATAAAAAGTAGGGGAACGGGAGTGCTGGGTGAGGAAGACCAGCCCATGGGGCTGGAAATCAAAAGGGAAAGGGTGGGGAAGGTGCAGGTGAGGGGAGAGGTGGAGACGGAAAAAGGTGACTCAGAAAAAAGGAAACAAGAATGTTAGTGAAGGAAAGTGGAAGCAGCAAACAAACCAAACCAAACGTGATGTGTAGAGAAAGAATGAGAGTGTGTTGGTGATGATGGCTATGCAGATTACCTATGAGTAAGGACGCGAATAACTTGGATCAAAGTGCCCAGAATTCTGAAAGGTTGCAAATATATCAGCGTCAGCCATGGCTTAATTAGAAAAAGGTTATAATAATATTAGAGTAGCTACTGACCATGATGTGAACCACACATCGAGGGGGACAGTTATGCCCCATACACACGGTCGGATTTTCCGACGGAAAATGTGTGATAGGACCTTGTTGTCGGAAATTCCGACCGTGTGTAGACTCCATCACACATTTTCCATCGGATTTTCCGACACACAAAGTTTGAGAGCAGGATATAAAATTTTCCGACAACAAAATCTGTTGTCGGAAATTGCGATCGTGTGTACACAAATCCGACGGACAAAGTGCCACACATGCTCAGAATAAATAAAGAGATGAAAGCTATTGGCCACTGCCCCGTTTATAGTCCCGACGTACGTGTTTTACGTCACCGCGTTTAGAACTATCGGATTTTCCGACAACTTTGTGTGACCATGTGTATGCAAGACAAGTTTGAGCCAACATCCGTCGGAAAAAATCCTAGGATTTTGTTGTCGGAATCTCTGAACAAAGTCTGACCGTGTGTACGGGGCATTAGAGGGATTCCTAAAGTGCTTACCAGTCAGTCATTCAAGTTGCTGCATACAGGGCATTCCACAGGAGGATGTCAATAAACCTCCCCGGAAGCTGAGTTTGTTTAAAAAGGGGATGCTGAGTGTTCCCAGGTATCATCAGGTGCAGGCGCCCTTCCACTCCCCCCTCTCCTCCTCCAATCGGGGAGAGGGCAGCGCATGACTGCGCTCACCGCATGACCCCCCCCCCCCCGGCGTTCCGGAAAGAAAACATTCCCTCGGGTCCCCCGTCGCTTCCGCCGCAACTGTGCAGGCGCCGTGATGTCACGCGCACTCGGTCGCACGCGCGTGAGTACGGCGTCCGGAAGAGATCGGGGACGCCGCTGGCAGGCAAGAAAGTGCCCATACCAGGTGCCGCCACCTGGTGGGCACATCAAGGGGACGCAGGGCCCTTGCGTCACCTTCTCTCACCCTGCCAGGAAGGCATGTATGGCGCGATCCCGCCCCCAGGCGGCGAGCACAGACACCCAAGGGGAGATAGCCACGAGGCACAGGAAATTGTAAACCAATAATGAAAGAAAATTGATGAAGAAAGTTTTTTCTTTCCCACACATCGTCATCGGGCAATGACTGGGCAATATGTATAAACAGTGCGGGATCATTTATTGACTATGATATATACATCGCATTGCACATTACCACTGTCATATACAAAGTTAATTGCATAATTAATAAATAATCACATAATGCATTATATAGCAAATAAAGGTTGTAAAAATTAAATAGATAATGAATACATAGGGAAAAAACTGTGAACTGGCTTTTTCCAGGCTTCTTTCAACACTATATCCCTAGAAGGTTAAGGGGATTTCTACTGAAAAACAGGTGCAGACATCTATACGTTAGATAATCTATGGAAGCATCCATCGCATGATTGTAAATGTACTATACTCAGATGGAAATGCTGGTCGCTGGATAAGTCAGGCAAGGAGTTGGTTGAGAAGTGGAAAATAGAGTTCCACTTATTTTTGGAGGCTATCCTCGAGACTAGGTGGGAATCCAAGGTATCGTAGTAATATTTTGTGATGCATCCCAGGAACAGATTGCAAAAAATTGGAATTAGAGATTTTTCTACTAATTCGTTCAATGTGTCCTGCCGGAGGAAAACCCCTGCAGGAAAGGAGCGAATGAAATAGATTCATTGAGACCTGGGGGGGAGGTGGCCTGTAATTGGAATATCCATCTCTGCTCTTTTTGTAGCAGAGCCTTATTTCAATCGCCACCTCTATTGGGGATATGTACCCTGCAAAGAGCCGTAAAAGTGACTTTAGGAACTCTATAATTGTGTATTGAAACCGCATGTCTCCCGATGGGGAGGTATGGGTTTCCCACCTGCATGCTTTATACGTGTTGGGAGATGCGCTTCCAAAATTCCTGCCTGGTTTTCCCCACATAGTAGGCACCACATTCACATTCCATAAGATATACTACTCCACGCGTGTGGCAATTAACAAATTGTGTGGGTGTGAATGTGTTTCCGTTGGGGAGAACAAAAGTTTTGTCTTTTTTAATAAGCGAACAGTATGTCCACAGGGGAAGGTACCCAATATGGAACTGTGTCTGAGTCTCCTGTTCTCATTTTTGTATTCGCTCTGGACAAGTTTGTCCCTTAATGAACTAGCTCTTTTGTATGTTATGGTTGGTTGTTTGGGGACAAAATTTCGCAATTTGGGGTCATCCGTGAGGATGCTCTAATGACGTTTTATAATATTTTTGATGGCTGTATGTTGTCGCGAATAACGTATGATGATCCGGGTGAGATGCATTCAGAACTTTTAGGGGGTTTGGAGTTAAATAGCAGCTGTGGTCTAGATTGTCCTAATGCTTGGTTATATGCTTTTTTAAGGCAAGATCGGCTATATCCTGTAGCTAGGAGTCGGCTCTGAAGCCCTTCAGCTTCTTTTTTGAAAGAAACGTCATTGGAACAGTTGCGACGGAGGCGCAGGTACTGTCCATAGGGGATTGAATTCTTGAGTGGTATCGGGTGAAAACTATCCGAGTGGAGAACCGTATTGCCGGCGGTTGTCTTTCGAAACAGGGTACTAGACAGTTTTCTTTCGGCAGTGACAGAAATGGAGACGTCTAAGAACGTGACACTGTGGGGGTTATGAGCCATTGTGAATTTTAGATTTCAATCGTTGACATTGATCCGGTTAAAAAATTTAACTAATTTGGCTTCAGGTCCCTCCCAGACGACGAAGATGTCGTCAATATACCTCAGCCATTTAGATATATGGCTGGTGTATATGGCAAGGTCCTCGTCATCCAGGAGGGATTTCTCCCACTCCCCCAGGCACAGGTTGGCATATGAGGGGGCACAACAAGTGCCCATAGCCACACCCTGTACCTGGAGGTAGTGGGAGTTGTCGAAGCAGAAGTAATTGTGATGCAGTATATATTGCAGACCCTTCAGAATGAAAACGATCAATGCCAGATCATATTGGGAATACTGTTGCAAAGCCCTCTACACAGCCGACAGGCCCAAGGAATGGGGAATACTGCTGTACAGGGCCTCAACATCGATGGTAACCAAAATAGCATCATCTGATATTTTTAAGTCGTTAATGAGTTGTAAAAATTGTATTGTGTCCCTGACGAATGAGGGCAATGACGTAACAAGGGGTTGAAGGTGGGCATCTATGACACGGCTTAGATTTTCTGATATGGCCCCATTGCCGGAGACGATGGGACGGCCCGTGGGTTTAATGGGGTTTTTGTGAATCTTAGGTAGACTATAAAAAGTGGCTACCTTAGGATGTGGAGTCCTAATGAATTCATAGGTGTTCTTGGTGATTGCGCCTGTATAGAATGCGCGATCAGCCATACTGTAGAAACTGGCGTTATATTGATTGATGCTAAGGACCGAGATTTGTTTATACCACTCCTTGTTCTCTAGGATGATCAAACACATCGAAGTGTATTCGTCATTATTCATGACGACCACATTGCCCCCTTTATCGGAAGACTTTATTACGATTTTAGGATTTTTTATAAGACGATGGAGGGCTTGATTTTCACCATATGATAGATTTGAGGGCTTGAATTTGGTTTGTGGTAGTTTGCATATATCTCGAATGGTCTGTTTTAAAAATACTGCTACATTGGGGTTAATGCTGGAGGAGGGAAATGTCGTGGAGGCCTTTTTAAACATCAGTAGAGGGTTTGGAATTGATTTGTCGGCCTCCTGCAGTAAGGCATCCAAATCAATTTGATCGATTAAGTCTACCGTGTTGTTCTCTTGGTAGAGAAGGGTTAGGTCACGTAGGGCCTTACATTCCTTTATGCTGTAAGGAAACCCCTCCACAGTGTCAACGTTAGAGTCATCCTTGGCATGCAAGTACTTGAGCAGTAGCTTGCGTGCAAAAAGTTGTAAGACCGTGATGGTTTAAAAGACATCAAAATTCTGTTCGGGGCAGAAGGTTAATCCACGGGATAGAAGTTGTATCTCAGCTGGTGACAACTTCATAGAGGATAGATTAATCACGCTTAAGTAGTTTGTTGAATCCGAACCACAAAGGGGTCCAGACCCTTGCCTAATCTGTTGGTTTGCGGGGACCCGGGTCCCCGAGCAGAGTTTAAAGCTTTTTGTGGAGCTGCTTTTGTTGGGCCTGGAGATGGATTAGGATGTTTATGGGTCTCCTGTAATGAAGGGATACTAGTGTTAATTTCAGAAGTAGATGTCTGACCCATATTGGCGAAAGAGTTCTTAATCGCTGTGTGGTCAGATTGGAAATCATGAGAAACCGATTGTGTCGTAAGGGAGTCGGTATCCATTGTCCGTTTCTTGGGATCATGTTCGGGTGAATTCCTATGACTACGATCTCTTTTTTGTTGTTTATTCCGTCCTTGACCACGTTGGGAAGAATTTTTCTGTTCCGGATCAGGGACTGAAGGGATCCTGGACTTTGTAGTTTGAGTGTTTTTTAGTTCCCAACGCGGATGATTGTTCGATGGAGGCACATAGTTATTCCATCTATAGGCTCGTCCCTCCGAAAAGGCGTGTTTGTCTCTCCAAAATTTAATCTCTTTATTATGTAAGATGTTTTTGTTGAAGACTGATAAATTCTCATTCAGGAGGGTCTGAGATTCAGAAAATAGGGGGTGTTGTGCATATGGGGTCAATGCTTGTTCAAGGTTGTTGATGACCATGTCTAGGAGGGCAATCTGCTTACTGTATTCCCTGGACAGGATAGACATCATCTCCCGAGAGCACAGATTGAGATTGGCCTCCCATTCAGCTTTACATTCCTCACTTATTAGGTCAACATTAGGAAAAATTTGGACACGTAGTCCAAAAGAATTAATCTGCTCCTCAATGTATCTGCCAAACGTTTTGACATGCCAAAAGAGGGCAGACTTTCTCTCAAGTACCTTAGTTAGTTTTTGAAATAGTGATGAAATTGAGTTTTTTGGTCTCCCTGTTCGAAAGAATTTTCATATTGGGACATCAAATTAGCCCAATCATCGCCTATAAATTTGCTCATCCTGAATAAAAAAATCACGGCCCCACTACAATCCAAGTAGATACAACAAAAGAGAAAGGGAGAAAAGAATGCCAGGGTCATATGCAAGACCTAGGGGCCAGTTCACAGTTCATGTCTTGACTCGAGTGTCAAAAAACAGCGGGGGGAGGGTGTTTAACCACCCAGTAATCACAATGACAGAAAGGGGACACTCACAAGAGTACAGACCAATAGGCTGCGCACCCCACAAGATGCATAAGAAAACGTTGGAACCCCCTAACGGGGCTTTAATGCAGCCAATAATATCTAAGTGAGTGGGTAATCAAAAGTTGCTTTATTGATACAAAAATATATAAAAAAACGAATAGGTTCTGACATTAAAAGTCAGGACATGAACTGAGTACAACATGAGATAAAAGACAGCGGGCAATGCCCATAATTGGGAACAGTGTACAATACAATGTATACAAGACAACAAGATCAAAGATACTAAAACTGACCCGTTTCGACCCTAATCGGGTCTTCTTCAGAGGATGATTATCAGCTGTGAGGGAGTAGACATATATCAAAACATGACACAGAACAACAACAACAGTGGACTTGTGTATATATCAACAGCTTCATAAATTACATAGTTACCAGTCACGAAGTTCCCGATGATTCTGAATGGTTACAGTGAAAAAAATATATGGTCCCTCCTGTGTCCGTTGGCCTCCCCAATGACCGGTCAGCCCACCGGAGAGTGGGTATCAGGCCGACATGCCTTGCAAGGGATCACGCATACCTCATCCCCCGAGGGGGGAACCGGAGGGTGAAGGGCACACACCGCACCCGCAGTGGAACAGCGGTAATGCTAGAATCGAATTGAGGGAGTCATTAGTTCCCCAAATGGTACAAGATAATAACAACAGTGTGCACTAGCTTTAAATAGTTTGGGTGGTATAGATTTTAATTGGGTCCATATCGTATGCCGGGAACATTTTATATATATATTTTTTTAATATATTTTTGTATCAATAAAGCAACTTTTGATTACCCACCACTTTGATATTATTGGCTGCATTAAAGCCCCGTTAGGGGGTTCCAACGTTTTCTTATGCATCTTGTGGGGTGCGCAGCCTATTGGTCTGTACTCTTGTGAGTGTCCCCTTTGTGTCAGCTTAATCTGGTAGGTTTTCAGTTCTCTTCCCATTCTTTTCAGATAGGGGCAGCAACTATGGCCAATGAATTAGGTTTCTCTTCTGAAGGTCTTAAACGGGTGGGTTGCTGGGACAGTCATAGGTACAAGCTATATGTTCATCCTGATTTGTTAATTATATGACTACTTTCTTTCAGATTCACCTACAATCAGGATTTGGATAGTGCCATTCCTACATTTTTTGGGCCATAAAGTGAGCCAAATCCAGGATTTATTCAACGGATTTAGGTCTGGACATTAATAAATATGTTATTTTTTTGGTCAGGTATTTTAGGCATCAAATGGCGTAATCTTATGCCCTGTACACGCGACCGGTTTTCCCATCGGAATAAACTCTGAAGGTTTTTCCGAAGGAGTTCCGACGGAATTCCACTCAAGCTGTCTTGCATACACACGGTTACACCAAATTCCGACCGTCCAGAACGCGATGACGTACAACACGTACGAAGGGACTAGAAAACGGAAGTTCAATAGCCAGTAGCCAATAGCTTCCGTCTCGTACTTGCTTCAGAGCATGTGTCATTTTTTGTACGTCGGAACAGCATACAGACGAGCGGTTTTCCCGATAGGAATGGGTTCTGTCGGAAAAATTTAGAACATGTTCTCTTTCTAGGTCCGTCAGAATTTTCGGCGTAAAAAGTCCGATGGGGCATACACACGATCGGAATATACGATGAAAAGCTCCCGTCGGACTTTTTCTGTCGGACATTCCGCTCGTGTGTACACGGCATAAGAGACCGATTAATTTGTCAAATGTTTGGCCCCCCTCCTGTCTTAATCCTACATGCTGGGGCAAACCATATTGGGAAGGTTAAAACTTAGGATCTTCTTTGTGAGATTAAAAGAGATCTGTATTCAATTAAGCTTTTATTTCCCAATTCAGTGTTGGCCTTCTCAGGAATAGTTCCCAGACTTCTCTGGTTCACTCGGGCAACCTTTTTTACCTAGATAAAATTAGGAAGTGCCTAAATAGGACCATTCACAATTTTCTGTTAACCTCAGGTGGAGTGTCCTATATTTTCTTCCAGGCCTTTTCAGAAATGATCTAGTCCATCTTTTGGACATCGGTTTAGATGTCTTTAACATGGGCCTACAAAGCCTAATTAAATCAGCCACGGTGTTGGGGTTGTCTCAGCCAGCGGGTTGCCTTCTGGCTGGTGGGGATTAGTCATCCAGTCTGGACGGACACCGTGTCTTGATTTACTGATATGTGGTTAATAGCCAGAATGGCTTAATTTCAGTTAAAGGTTGTTTGAAATTGTATTAAGGTTACCCATTGAATAAACACTGTGGCCAAAATTGTAATATTTACCAAAATTATTATTATTGTTTTTTATGTTTGAATCTGTCTCTTTATTGGTTGCATTGACTCCCTTTGTGCTATCCCATGTACTGGTAAGGGCAACTAACCCAAAGACAACACAAAACATACATGTATAACTTTTTATATTTGCAACAAAATAGGTCATGTTTGAACATTAAAACATCTGAGCAATCCTTTCAAAATTCATGTGTGCACACTGTAGGGTTGATTTACTCTAATTTGACAGTGCAAAATCTAGTGCAGCTGTGCAAGGGAGCCAATCAGCTTCTAACTTCAACTTGTTCTATTACACTTTGACAGTACAACCTTGAAGCTGATTGGTTTCTATGTAGAGCTGCACTCGATTTTGCACTCTGCGTTTTAGTAAATCAACCCCTGTGCGTCTGTATCAAAAATATTTTCCTTGAACATAGACCTTTTCCACCCATTATTTGCTATTCAGTGTGCAGCTGCCTATATTTTAGATAAAGAAAATCGACATGTTGAAATCTGAAAAGTGCTTCCCCTCATTGATTGTCCCTGACATATTTTAATCTGTCTTCTCACAACATTCCATTTAAAGATAACTATCTCTGTGCTTATCATGTGGTGTGTATAAATTTATCAGTAGAATCTGGTTCGCTGCCTTGCTGCTAATGAAGGTATAGACCTTTTGCTTTAAACAACTACTCTACACTGCAGCCAATATCTTTTATAGTAACATTTAATTTCAGTTCACACCTGGAGAAAGGGCCATTGCCAGTCTGGTGCTGAGTCAAGCTTCAGGTGCCTGGCAGATGAGTGGGTAATATACAGTATCTCACAAAAGTGAGTACATCCCTCCCATTTTTGTAAATATTTTAATATATCTTTTCATGTGACAACACTGAAGAAATGACATTTTGCTACAATGTAAAGTAGTGAGTGTACAGCTTGTATAACAGTGTAAATTTGCTGTCCCCTCAAAATAACTCAACACATAGCCATTGATGTCTAAACCGCTGGCAACAAAAGTGAGTACACCCCTAAGTGAAAATGTCCAAATTGAGCCCAAAGTGTCAATATTTTGTGTGGCCACCATTATTTTCCAGCACTGCCTTAACCCTCTTGGGCATGGCATTCACCAGAGCTTCACAGGTTGCCACTGGAGTCCTCTTCCACTCCTCCATGACAACATCACGGAGCTGGTGGATGTTAGAGACCTTGCGCTCCTCCACCTTCCATTTGAGGATGACCTACAGATGCTCAATAGGGTTTAGGTCTGGAGACATGCTTCGCCAGTCCATAACCTTTACCCTCAGCTTCTTTAGCAAGGCAGTGGTCATCTTGGAGGTGTGTTTGGGGTTGTTAGTATGTTGGAATACTGCCCTGCGGCCCAGTCTCTGAAGGAAAGGGATCATGCTCTGCTTCAGTATGTCACAGTACATGTTGGCATTCATGGTTCCCTCAATGAACTGTAGCTCCCCAGTGCCGACAGCACTCATGCAGCCTCAGACCATGACATTCCCACCAGCATGCTTGACTGTAGGCAAGACACACTTGTCTTTGTACTCTTCACCTGGTTGTCACCACAAACGCTTGACACCATCTGAACCAAATAAGTTTATCTTGGTCCCATCAGAACATAGGACATGGTTCCAGTAATCCATGTCCTTAGTCTGCTTGTCTTCAGCAAACTGTTTGCGGCTTTCTTGTGCATCATCTTTAGAAGAGGCTTCCTTCTGGGACGACAGCCATGCAGACCAATTTGATGCAGTCTGCGGCCTTTGCTCTGAGCACTAACAGGCTGACCCCCCACCCCTCTGCAGCAATGCTGGCAGCACTCTTACGTCTATTTCCCAAAGACAACCTCTGGATATGACGCTGAGCACCTGCACTCAACTTCTTTGGTCGACCATGGCAAGGCCTGTTCTGAGTGGAACCTGTCCTGTTAAACCGCTGTGTGGTCTTGGCCACTGTGCTGCAGCTCAGTTTCAGGGTCTTGGCAATCTTGTTATAGACTCGGCCATTTTTATGTAGAGCAACAATTCTTTTTTTCAGATCCTCAGAGAGTTCTTTGCCATGAGGTGCCATGTTGAACTTCCAGTGACCAGTATGAGAGAGTGAGAGCGATAACACCAAATTTAACACACCTGCTTCTCATTCACACCTGAGACCTTGTAACACTAATGAGTCACTTGACACCGGGGAGTGAAAATCGCTAACTGGGCCCAATTTGGACATTTTCACTTAGGGGTGTATTCACTTTTGGTGCCAACGGTTTAGATATTAATGCTGTGTGTTGAGTTATTTTGAGGGGGCTGCAAATTTACACTGTTATACAAGCTGTACACTAACTACTTTACATTGTGGCAAAGTGTAATTTCTTCAGTGTTGTCACAAGAAAAGATATAATAAAATATTTACAAAAATGTTAGGGGTATACTCACTTTTGTGAGATACTGTAATTACTATATAGGGATTAATCAATGAGCCTGGAATAGGAAAACAAATGCAGCCACCTCATTAAGGGATTGGTAATCAGTGATGTATTATATTTTTATTTTTAAAATTAGATGTGCTTTAAAGCTGATCTATAGGTAGAAAAGAACTACTCGACCCCCTTTAACTAATCTATACATTTTTATTTATTTATTCATGGTCACAGGACATTTTGGGGGTCTTCTTTCGTCAGGTCCAATTAATTCCAATCCCCTGAAAAGCATTTGGGAGCGTGTACATGAGGATCTAAGGGTGGAACCAGCACAGTAGGTGTAGGTGTGTAGTGTTCTGCCATGGCAGCTTCAGTTATTGGTAAAGCTACAGAGAGTGGGGTAGGAGATGTAGGATGTGCTGTAGTGAATGACTGGGTGCAACCCTTCAAATGGCAATACCCCTCCTGCAAATTCTTGATAACCAGGGTCAAAGTAGAGATCTGTTAGCATAGTGTGTCCAGTGGGAAAGCCCTCCTTTAAGCTTCAGACTTAGCTGAATGGTATTGTCACATACTGTACCTGGTAGAGGCCAAGCTGACGACAAAGTTCCCTTATACCTCCTGTCTAATACCTGCTGGAGTTGGTGGCAGGGTGTAGAAGGATAAACAGTGGAAGGGGTGCATGGCCTTAAAGGGGTTGTAAACTTTTGTGTTTTTTTACCTTAATGCATCCTATGCATTAAGGTGAAAAAACACCTGGCAGTGACCGGTCCCCCAGCCCTCCATTTCACTTACCTGAGCCCTGGAACGTGACCCGGCAGGGGGCGCGTTGTCTCTCTGCAGGGGGTTCTCGGCTCTTGACTGGATAGATTGATAGCAGTGCAGCCATTGGCTCCCGCTGCTGTCAATAAAATGCAATGACGCAGGCGCTAGGGGGGCGGGGCCGAGTCATACAGTCGGCGCCTATGGATGCCGAATGCTGGACTCGGGAGCACGCCTGCAAGGTAACCCCCTCGGGAGAGCATTTCTCCTAGGGAGTCATCTGATGTAGGGGGGAGCCGCGAGAGCCATCGGGGGACCCCAGAAGACCAGGTTCGGGGCTGCTATGTGCAAAATGAGCTGCACAGTGGAGGTAAGAATGATATGTTTGTTATTTAAAAAAAAAAAAAGAAAAAACCCTTACGATCACTTTAATTCTATGCACTTGCCCACAAGCTGGAGTATGCACACGCTCAGATCTTTGGCACGGTCATGCACTTGATCTTCCTAAAAGGGATTATGAAACGTTAATACAAATTTTTTTTTTTAATGTATGCTACCCCAAAATTTCATATTCCTGATATCTGTCTGTTGTACCGTGTGCTTGTACTAAAATCCTGTTCTCTTGTATTGTTTCCTTTGTGTAAAACAGCTGGTAAACCTGCCAGTACCGCTGCTTTTCTTTTTCAAACAGGCATAGATGTACATCCATCTCCGCTTAGTCAGTTTGCTTCTTTGCATTTTACTTGGGAGCACAACCTGTCTGTAATCCAATAGTCAGACTTGTGCTGACACCCCCTACTGGGAAGATCAGTGTATTGTTGTTTTTCTGCCCCTACTGACACTCCTCTCTGCAGCCTCTACCCTAAGCTCTCTAAGCCCCTTATGCAGCTGAGAAGGTCATGTGATAACGTATAAAGAAAGGGGAAAAAAGGTATTTCACATTTTTTTATATGTATACACAAATGTTTTGCTTTTCATTTCTATTTTAAACTGAAGGAGGGTTCACACACACTTACAGTAGCTAGACACGCAGTATTGAAAATCGATTCATTTTTAATGAACACATAGCTGAACTAAAGAGAGTTTCTATAGCTGCCTGGAGTTATGTTTTAAACCAATGGCTTTTTAAGGAAAAAAAAATCAATTCTCTTCATTTTTACATCAAAAACATTTGTTACTTTTTACTTAGGAACTACAAACACACAACTGCCTTGACTATGCAAAAAAAAAATCTTTCTAGAAAATTCTTTTTACTTTAATCTTTGCGGTGGATTAAGGAATAAAGATGAAAAAAGTGATCAAAAAATTGCACACACTATTTTTAGCAGTGCAGTGCACCACAATATGTTGTGTATTATTGTGCATTGTGGTGCACTTCAGTTCAGTTACATTAGAAAAGGCGCATTTGATTACAATTCATATTGAATAGCATTGCAGCACTCCAACATGTGTAACGTGTTAAAGTGGTTGTAAACCCCATTCATTAAATTTGAACTAAGCACATATATAGAAATTCAAAAATCCTACACCCATGCTCCTTATGCTCATTCCCATCCCACCCTCATTTCAGAGAATGCCCCTCTTCCCCTCATACCCTCATTCTCAGAAAAAATCTGATCATAAAAAGCAAACCCCAACTACACTCCGAATAAAAACCTCAAACTTTCACATGGATCCACATCCACAGCTCATCCTCTCCCATCCAATGCCAATCTAACCAATCCCCCACCATCAAAACCCAAAAGGTATAGAAAACATAAAAGAACCTCTCAGAAGGAAAACACTGATGCCCAGAATCCTAACCCCATTCCTCCATCTTCCTCTCTCCCTCCTCTTCCTTCACCCCCCCACATCCATCATGGAATTCGCTGATAACAGCAATATCCATGTCCCCGACTGGGGCATAAGGATTTCACAACCCACCCCAGATCCCAGCCTGTCTCAACAACCAGAATTCTCTTCCAGTTCACATGTCGGGCCTATAATCTTAGATAGGTCACCCATCATCCAGCCTAACTCATCTCAACATACAGAATCTCAAAGTACCACTGTGGACTACCAGCTCACTCATAGTCATGATCCATCTTTTTTAGTCCTGACCCCTCTACCTGCCCTAAAACGAAAATTAGAAGAGGCAGAAGAGGGGGAAGGAGGAGGAAGAATAATCAAAACCCAAAGACAAAATGGCCAAACTGTTAAAATCTTCAGCCTCTCCTCCCACCATCTAACCTCTCTATTAAAGGCCTAAATTTTGCCCCCACCACATATCCTAATCCATTTACTCTCTTTGTTGACCTCAACAAATTTGTTCACAATCTGACAGTTAAACGCTTTTACAATATAAAATCCACCATAAACAATACCACTGTTAGCACAGATACCGAGAACTTGCTAGAAGACTCCACACCCAGCAATAGGGATAAGCCAAACACCCCCCGGTTCGGAGCAGAACATGCGAACAGGCAAAAAATTTGTTTGAACACACGAACACCGTTAAAGTCTATCGGACACAAACGTGAAAAATCAAAAGTGCTAATTTTAAAGGCTTATATGCAAGTTATGTCCATAAAAAAATATTTGGGGACCTTGGTCCTGCCCCAGGGGACATGTATCAATGCAAAAAAAAAGTTTAAAAAAACGGCCGTTTTTTTGGGAGCAGTGCTTTTAACAATGGCGACCCTAGGGGGGGGGCCAGAGGGGGCCCTGACCCCCCCAACATTTTGCTGCCGCCCCCCCCCCCATGTGCCCCCCACCCCCCACAAAATTTTTTATTTTTTTTTCTTACAAAAAGGCAATTTCTTTTTGTTTGTATTCATATCGGATGTGCCGCATCTTACTCGGGCCACCGCTGGGGTAACACAGTCTCTATTGAGAGGGAGAACGTCCCCAGTCAGCTCCTGCAGGTGATTCCTCCCTCCTCCCTCTGCTCGCTGACACTGCATAATGCAAGCACTCACACAACCACGGCCGCCCGATCTGCTCCTTCCCCTGCATCCTCATTGGCAGGGAGAAGAGCGAGTTGCACGAAGGACTCCACCAGGACTCTCAGTTACTGAAAAAACAGATTGATTTCTCCCGTCCTTAGGACAGGAGAACCAGCCTGTAAATTCCAAGAAATGCCAGACCAGCGCTGTCAATAGCAGGGGCAGGACAGCAAGAGGAGGCTGGGGAACCCCACAGTGACAGAACACCAGGGCCCGGGGGCAAGACAACCTTTGCAACCCTGATAGTTCTCCCACTGCTTTGGACCCTTATATTTTCTTGGTATGCTGGTGACATATATCTCTTGTTCTCTGTCACCCTGGGGGGGCCCCAATACAGTAGAAAGGGAGCTCACTGCAGAACATGTGAAAGGGCCGTTGTGGGATCATAGTAAAGGGGTAAAGGGCCCCAGGATAGATAAAATATATATAGATATATAGATATATATATAGATATAGATATATATATATATATATATATATATATATATATATATATATATATATATATATAGATCTATATATATATATATATATATATATATATATATAGATCTATATATATTTGCATTTTATATTGCTCCCCTATTTTTGTCCCTGTCCCCCCATGTGCCCCCCCTAAATATGAAAGCTGGAGACGCCGCTGGCTTTTAATAATGCTTAACCACTTCAGCCCCGGAATATTTGGCTGCTGAATGACCGGGCCATTTTTTGTGATTCAGCACTGCTTCGCTTTAACTGACAATTGCGCAGTCGTGCGACGCTGTACAAAAACAGAATTGACGTCCTTTTTTTCCCACAACTAGAGCTTTCTTTTGGTGGTATTTGATCGCCTCTGCAGTTTCTATTTTTTGCGCTATAAACCAAAAAACAGCGACAATTTTGTACTTTTTTGCTATAATAAATATCCCCAATTTTTTTTTTAAGAAAGCTAATTTTTTTCTCAGGTTAGGCCAATATGTATTCTTCGACATATTTTTGGTAATAAAAAAAAATCACAATAAGCGTATATTGATTGGTTTGCGCAAAAGTTATAGCGTCTACAAAACATTTATAGATAGATAGATTTAGATAGATTTATAGCATTTTTATTATTACTTTTATTTTTACTAGTAATGACGGCGATCTGCAATTTTTATCAGGACTGCGACATTATGGCGGACATGTCGGACACTTTTGACACATTTTTGGGACCGTTGGCATTTATATAGCGATCAGTGCTATCAAAATGCGTTGATTACTGTAAAAATGTCCCTGGCAGGGAAGGGGTTAACACTAGGGGCGATCAAGGGGTTAACTATGTTCCCTGTGTGTGTTTCTAACTGTAGGGGAGGGGACTGACCTAGAGGAAATGACAGATCGTGGTTCCTAGCTATTAAGAACACACGATCTGTCACTCCTCACATAACAGTACAGGGATTTGTGTGTTTACACACATATGCCCCCGTTCTGCCTCTCGTGCCTGCGATCGCTTGTGGCCGGCGGTCATTGCGACCGTCGGCCACGAGCATCGGCATCCCTGCAGTGCAGCAGGCGCATGCGCGCGCCTGCTATCCCGATCCCGTGAGCCGACGTACAGCTATGGCGGCTTGCGGGATCGTGCCGACCAGTATAATAATGGCGGCTGGTCGGCAAGCAGTTAAAGTGAAACAATAAAAATGAAATATTCTTTTAAATAGTGTGTCTGGGGGTGTCCTTAGTATGCCTGTAAAGTAGTGCATGTTTCCCATGTTTATAACAGTGCCACAGCAAAATAACATTTCTAAAGGAAAAAATGTAATTTAAAACTGCTCACGGCTGTAATGTATTGTCGGATCCCGGCAATATAGATAACAATACCAAAAACAATGGCCTGGATGTCCGTCCCCCCAAAATCTATACCAGACCCTTCAGTAAGGGGAACCCCGCACACACATTTTTTCAAAAATGATGTGGGGGCCCCCAGGCACTATATACTCTGAACAGTAGTATATACTATACGGCTTGCCCTATATACCCTGCAGAAAATTGGGCCTTAGGTGTTGGTGGTACCAGAACACTGTAAGCCCTCACAGTTACTCTTGTTGGGCACAGGAATCCTACTGTGAAATATTATATCAAGAATTCTAATCACATGCCCCTAGTGAGCCAAGCCAGAAGGTCAGGGATCATTGTAGTGGAACAGCAAGCAGGATCTAGAGCCAGAAGGGATGTCAGCCAAGCAAGTCTTTAAACAGGAACGCAGGAGTCTCTGTGATGTTGACCAAATTTTCCGTGAATGCCCCATATATTCAGTTCTTTTTAGAACAAACGAACACATGATGGGCTCATCCCTACCCAGCAACAGTTCAGATACATCATGTCTAGCCATACTAGAAAAACTTTACACTGATGATGATGGCACGTATGCTTCTTATCTCACACAGCACCTCCCCACTTCTCCAATACAACACACCACCATCCGGCCCAAATCAGTTTTTAACCCCAGTCACGTAAAAGGTCCCTTCATACACAGTTTCTACCAGGTGGTATACCTCACTCCGCAGGAAAGATCATCGCTCAAAGATCTAACCGAAAATACTTCCATTATAATCAAATCAGCAGACAAGGGAGGCGGTATTGTCCTACAAAATAGGGACACTTATCTCAAGGAAGCATAATCTGACATAAAAAGTCTAAGTGTATAAAAGGCCTAATAACACTGCTTAGCGCTAGGTCACTTTTAATTTTAAATACAGTCAAGCAACCAGTGATTTAACAAATAAATCCACTCTATATTAGAAATAGCACATGGGGGCGTGGTCAAGATGGTGACCTGATAGGACGTGTGGGACGGGAGCTCCGCACCTGGCAGGCTAAATTCCCTGGTCTTAAGGGATTTACAACCACCCTGATCTGTCTAAAAGGCTGAGGCTGAGGTCGGGCATGCGAAGGGGGAACTCCTGTTCACAGAGGAAAAGGTACTTGGCTCCCAAACACCGCCGCTGGTTCAGGGCTCACGTGTGGCTGCACACACAAACATGGCATCCCAGACAGAGTAGGCTGAGCCGCCTCCGCTGGGATCGGAACAGTTCCAGGCACTCATGCAGGCTATCACGAGATGCCAAACCACTCTGACCACCAAAATAGAGCAAATGCAGCTGGAAATGGGACTCATAAGATGTGACATGGATAAGTACAGGCTGTTGGAGGTGGAGAGGAGGGTAGGGGACACTGAAGATACGGTCCAAGACCACACTGCCTTCCTCCGCACGCTGCAGGTGAAGATGAGAGCGCTGGAATCCCGGGCTGAAGACCAGGAAAACATAAATCGCAGAAATAACCTGAGACTGGTGGGCCTTCCAGAGGGAGTTGAGGGGCGAGATCCTCACGGCCTACACAGAGCATTTACTACGCACGCTTCTCCCCCAGGCGCCATTTCCCCCTCACTTCGCGGTGGAACGGGCTCACAGAATGCCAGCTGTTCAGGGCCCGCCAGGCGCCACCCGGCGCACATTCATCTTCCGCCTATTGAATTTCAGGGACCAAGACCTGGTCTTGAGGGAAGCAAGGAAACTGGGAGAACTGCGCCATGAGAATGCGAAGATCATGCTATTCCCTGACTACATGGTGGAAACACAGAGGCTGCGCAGGACATTCGACCAGGTCAAGGCCCAGCTGCGCACCAAGGGGCTCAAATACAACATGATGTTCCCAGCGCGACTCAGAGTGGTGGACGGTGAGTCTACCAAATTCTTCACCTCCCCAGAGGAGGCTTCCAGATGGATCAAATCCCTTCCTGACCGCTGATCCTTCCTCTGGTGACTACTGCAGCTGCCCTTCTAATCCGCCCGATATGTCCAGTGGTAAGCACAACAGACTTTTGCTCATATTTTCTCCCCTTCTTTATGTGACCGGGATGCCTGATGGACTAGGCTCCCCTAGCCCCCCCGGTGACACCTTATTCACTATTGCAATGGTGCCCTGGTTCTTGGAACTGTGTGGCTTTAGACACTGACTTACCGGATAATCCGCTTTACTGAGTTCAAGGGGGCCTGATACATTTCTCCTGCTCAGCATCTGGCTGCTTACTTATGCCCCCCCTTTCTCCCCTTGTGTATTAGGAGACTTAGAACTTCCGAATTATGGAACTGTACTATCTTCCCCGGCTGATACAGAGGGAGGATCTCTCCTCTGCTAATTGAATGAATAGGGATGCTGGAGCTGGGGGGAGTCGTGGCTGCCTTTTGTTTCTTTTCCTGCCATACTGACAGGGATGCAAGACTGACATAAACACTGGTCTCCCTGAAAGCCATAGCCAGGGCTCGGCCTATGCCCTGTGTTACCACTGAAAGTTATGGACTGTGAGAAGGGCCGGGGGGAGAGGCAGCTCCCCCTTCAGTTACGTCTTAAGTTTGAGCGTGGTTCTTTGTTAAGTACTTTGCTAACTTTCTCTTTCTTCACACAGATTCCTTTAAAAACTGTTGTAACTAAGTTTGAGCCCTTAGAGTATTCTAAGTGTAAGCTGCTATTCAACATTTCAAGGTATGACTTGTTTTCTAAATGATCCCTAAGCTAAATGTTGCCTCCAGGAAATGCTTGTGGTGGAGTGCCCGGACTCCATCTAAAAGATCTGTGTCCTAGGTGTGCCAATTGTTACACACTGCGCCCTTAGGAGTTTTCTCCTATTTATGAGTTCGGTTCAGTTTGGTTTGGGTACTCAGACACCCCGGGGTTTCGTTTTCGGTCTGTGGGTTGGGCTGGGATGGGTGTTGTGTTTTTTTCATTTTTTGTTTCTTTCTTCCATGTTTAAGTGCCTTATACTACAGACAGTCTTACAATAGCGAATGTAATGCTCATATCTTGATGTTCTCTGATCCATTGCCTGCATGCACGTGCTCGAGATGGCTTTTTGCAGGCTCTGTGTTGGGTGTTGTGGCGCCCCCTCCGGGTCTCAGATATACGAAGTTCTCCGATGGCTTCTTCTGCCCTCCAATACTATGGCTCAAATAAGGATCTTGTCATGGAATGTCAGAGGTCTTAACCATAAAATCAAGTGTAGCACTAACTCTCGGTGGAGCTGCTGGTTTAAAGCGGGCTGTTACCTTTACTCTCGATACCTCTGTTTCACGGGCACCGGGTCTAGGGTCCCGTTGAGTTTACCTCTGAACGATGTAGGCACCAAACACTTGAGTATATTTTCCAATGCTTTATTGAACAAGTAATAAAGGAAGTAGCAGGAAAGAGGTAGAAGGAAAGTTGCAGAGAAGCTCAAATACCTTTCCTTAGTATTCTTTAGAACATTCTTTGGAATTGAACACTTGTAAATGAAAGCACTCCCCTTGTGGTATTCAATCTTTGCCCGCCTGGATAGGTTTCTCTCACTAACCTAGCAGCCAGTACGCAGTATAAACAAAAGTCTCTGCCACAGACTTGTTTGGAATAAAACCCGTACGATCCTCTTCCACAGGATGTATTGGTTTGCAATTAATGTCAGACACAGTACTTGAACCTTTAAGCCAACCCGGCAGTACTATGCAGTAAGACTACTTCAGGATACGTCCTCCAACCGAGTCACCAGGCCCCTCTCCAGACCAGCACTCTGCATGATCCTTCCATGACAGGTCCTCCCCTGGGATCTCCTCGGTTGTCCAGCTTCTTCACTCAGGATAGACAGCTCAGGACCATTCCTCTGCTGCTGTGGTAGGCCCCAGACAGGCTTCTGGGCCCACCCACACGCCACAGCAACGTGGGCCTCCAGAGCGGAGGACCACGAGGCGGTACTCTTAACGCATACCTGTCAGCCAGGAGGGCCAGCAGGTGGCTGAAAACGAACCCCAGAACATGGCGTCTGTCCCATAAATACCCTCTCCCAGAATGCAACTCGGAGGACCACCTCCACCGACTTGTCTCCGGGACAGAGGAGCACTCATACGCTTCAACACGTTGCCTTTCCAACACCAGCCCATGGTGACAACGACACCCACCGGCACAGTGTGGAACTACACGCAACTCAGCCAAGCTAGAACAGAGGCAAATCTAACTTCACCTAACAAGTAACCCACAAGATTTACCTATCAGCGGTAGATTAAAAATCTACCAGCGCTACATACTCCCCCCACTACAATAGACGTTGTCCTCAACGTCTGCCAAAAAAAAAATGATAACTCCCAAGCCTGAGAGCAGGTATTTGAGCTTAAAAGTTGGATTAAAGTAAAGAAGAGAAGAAGACAGTAGAGAGATATTACAATTTCAACATTTTTCTTTTAAACAATATGTTCACATCCGTAAACAAAACCACATTAATACTGTTGCAACCCCACTATCTATCTAGCTGAAAAGCCTAACAGCTTGATAGCAGGTCCACTTGCATCTGAAAAAAAAACAAAGTTAAACACACACAAAAGATATAAACAGTTTTAGGAGCAAAGTCTCATTCTTAAAAATGAAACTCTCTTCCTACAATCTTTCCTATGTTCCCACTAAGGAACCAACTAGAACACCTAACAAGTAACCCACAAGATTTACCTATCAACGCTACACAAGCGCTCCCTGGTTTTTTACTACCTTAAGAAATATGCACCTCATATCTGCATTCTCCAGGAAATGCACTTAGTGGGTGGTAGAATAATGGGCCTAAAAAGACCATGGGTGGGTCACCACTACCACGCCACACACTCCAGTTATGCCCGGGGGATTAGTATTCAGGTCCACAAGTCCCTTAACTTTGAACCCCTTAATGTTGTCATAGACCCGGAAGGACGGTACATGCTGCTGCACGCTATGATAGATACGATAGAGATGGTATTGGTAGGTGTGTATGTGCCGCCCCCAGCCAATCTATCTCTGCTACATGAAATAATTACCCTGATTGCCCAATTCCCTACAGACAACTTGGTTCTAGCGGGGGAGTTCAATATTCCTCCAAACCCATCTTTGGATAGATTATCCCCGGACCCCGCTACTGACTCGGCATTGTCCCGTTGGGCTCAGGTGTTTGGGCTCGAGGATGTGTGGCGATGGAAACACCCATCAGACCGTATGTACACATGTCACTCTTCTTTCTACAACACACTATCCCGTATTGATCTTCTCTATGCTAGTGTTACCATGCTCCCCAAAATTACAGGGATTGTGATGCTTCCTCTGGGTATTTCTGACCACTCCACCTTGATGTGTACATTGCAAACTACTACCCCCCAAGCGGATAGACTCTGGCGTCTTTCTAGGTTCTGGATTGAGAACCCCACTATAAACATTGAAATGGCCAAGGCGATAAAGGAATTTTGGTTACTCAACGCTAACACTTCTACAACGGGGACTTTTTGGGATACTTTTAGGGCCTACATCAGGGGCTGCTATCTTTCATCCATAGCTCGGGAACGTAGTAATGATAGGATCACACTGGAGGAGGCAGAGGCTAAAGCCCAAGAACTAGAATCTCGGTTTACCCTTACCTCTAAGGCAAGGCAAATAAACGCTAATTGTCCCAAACACAGAGAATTTTCGAGCAAGGTGATAAAACAGGTAGGCTTCTAGTCTGGATCTCTAAGGAGCAATCCCCAGTCTCTACTATAGCCCGTCTCCGTAGGAGCGATGGGACTCTAGTGACAGACCCTGTTAAGATTAATGCCTGCTTTGCCGATAATTACTCTGCCTTGTACCCTTCTAGGGCGCAGTACTCCTCTGAGGAGCTATGCGAATTCCTGGATGGGGTGACGTTTCCTGTCCTCACTACTGCAGCAAGGGAAAGCTTAGATGCTCCGATTACATTAGAGGAAGTCCAGCAGGCATTGGGTTCCCTGCAACCAGGAAAGACCCCGGGGGTAAATTGGCTTCCACCTGAATTTTGCAAACAGTACATGGAGGAGATGGCAACTAGAATGCATGACATGTCTACAAAGACCCTACAGGAAGACGATCTCCCACCCTCTATGGCACAAGCCATCATAGTGGTGATACCCAAACCCGGGAAAGAGCCCCAACTGTGCTCATCTTACCGGCCCATTTCCCTGCTTAATTCTGATGCAAAAGTGCTGACTAAAATTCTCACCAAGTGTTTAAACGAAGTAATACCTCCCCTAATTCATGAGGATCAGTCGGGTTTTATGCCGAGTAAGGGGACCGATATAAATATCTGCAGGTTGTTTGCGGTCTTGGCCTCCGGAGACAGAGATGGCGGGAACAAAGTGGTGGCCTCCCTTGACGTGGAGAAGGCCTTTGACTCCTTGGAGTGGGGCTATCTCTGGGAGGTCCTTCACAGATTCGGATTTGGTCCGGTCTTCGTCTCCTGGGTCAAGGCAGTGTACAAGGCCCCAACGGCCAGAGTACATACCGACACACTTCTCTCCCCGTCCTTTTCTCTGAGCAGGGGAACAAGACAGGGGTGCCCCCTCTCTCCAGGGCTTTTTGCACTAGCAATTGAACCTATGGCCGCTCTCCTCCGATCCACACCTGAGGTCCAGGGGATTGTTAGGGGCCCCCTTCAGTAGACGGTGTCGTTATATGCTGACAACACCTTGATGTATCTTAGGGATGACGGGGCTTCCCTACAGGCGGCCCTATCGGTTATTGACAAATTCGGACAGTATTCAGGTATATGTATAAACTGGGGAAAGTCACTGGCCCCTCACAGGCGGATGGGCAGCTCCGGAGGGTCTCCCAATTTAAATACTTGGGAGTGGAAATTCACCGGGATCTAAAACAATATGTTACCCTTAACCTGAGCCCAGTGGTCAATCAATTATCTCAAAGATGTAATACATGGAAATCCCTACCCCTAACACCGGTGGGCCGGGTTAACTTAATTAAGATGCCGGTATTGCCCAAGTTTACTTACCTTTTCCGACAGACCCCTGTGCCCATACAGAATAGCTTTTTTAAACAACTGGACAGTATCATTACAGTATCATTACTTCCTTTGTAGAATAGCAAAAACAACTTTACAATTACCTGTTACACAAGGGGGACTAGTCCTACTCTGTTTCCTGAAATATTATTGGGACACGGTCTTGGTAACTGTTAAATGGTGGCTCTCCAATACCCGGCCAACCCTGCATCTACCTTAGAGGTGGCGCTACTTGGTTCATATATGGAATTGAGGAATCTGATGCACAGAGGCCCCCGATCTAACCCGCATGTAACCCTCTCTATGGGTGCGACCCTTAACAGTGTCCCACACATTAACAGGAAACTTATGGGGCCTAACGTATAGTCTCCAGTGAATCCCCTTTGGGGTAACCCTCGTTTGCCGCATTTCCGCTCCATCCCAGATCCAGTTGTGTGGGCCAGGCATGGGGTCATAACCCTGGGTGATATAGTGTGCCAAGGCCAACTGATCTCCTTTGATGCTCTGAAGAGCGATCAAGGCGTACTGAACCATATGTTCTTTAGGTTTCTTCAATTGCGTCATGTCTTTCGATCTCAATCCCCCTCTCTAGTGGTTCCCGGAGATGTCAAATATGGAGAGTGCGCTCAGATCCCCTGATGGCGGGAGAACACTATCCACACTGTATAATATGCTAGCTGCTTTAGACACAGCTGTTCGAGCTCTGGCAGAAGGACATTTAAGAATTAGCAGATGATGACTGGGAGGAGGGTATCCAACAATACTTGCCCCTTGTAATCTCAGCAAGAGACAGGTTCATACAATTGAAGTTTCTTCAACGTGCATACTATTCCCCAGCACGCTTGGCGAGAATATACGCTGACCGAACTGCAAATTTCCCCAGATGTAGCTCGGACAATGCTGACTTCTTCCACCTGGTTTGGTCCTGCCCTGGAGTGGTTGAATTCTGGAAAAACATTTTGACTGACATCAACTCTATCGGGAAATTGACGGTCCCATACAG
This sequence comes from Lithobates septentrionalis, assembly GCA_037952835.1. Taxonomy (NCBI): domain Eukaryota; kingdom Metazoa; phylum Chordata; class Amphibia; order Anura; family Ranidae; genus Lithobates; species Lithobates septentrionalis. The sequence goes on along the minus strand of JBBDGP010002504.1, from coordinate 1,298,323 downwards.
ACCAATCTCTCTCCTGCTGGGTATTTGTGACTTTCTTGAGGCCCCTTGGGGGAAAAAACTGTTTGTTTTCTATACCACATTTTACGCTAGAAAAGCGGTACTATTGCAATGGAATCAACCCCAACCACCCACTAGACAACTTTGGCAATCCTTAGTGAATTCAGCACTACCGCTATACAAACTACCATATTTGGGAAGAAATTACCCCCAAAAATGTGATAAAATTTGGGCAGCATGGGTGAAGGCGAAACACCTGTCCATTGAGTATGTTTAAAAGCCCCCCTCTCCTCTTCCTGTCATGTGCCTCTCCCACTAGCCGTCTTTAAACCTTGCCTATTACTTTAGGATGTGGGTACGACCTTGCGGAAGGCAATCACAAGACCCCCCCCCCCTACATATACTTCTTGGTGGTTATGCTCGCAGTGGCTTATGAGATATCTGACACAAGGAATGAACTGATTGTTATGTTTGCTGCTAGTAAACTCTACCTGTAATGTTATGTAAGGACAAATCTCATTTCTGTCTGTATGTATCTGTACCCTGGCACTGTATGCTTGTTTTGTGAAACTTTAAATGAACTTTATGTTAAAAAAAAAAAGAAAGAAAAAAAAATAGCAGATAACTTGTGTGTGTCAGCTGCTGCTGGAAGGTATAAAGAAACATTTAAAACTAATAGCAAATAAAAAAGTCCTGAAACGCTGTTCAAAACAGATGCTACAGCAGCGCTCCTGTCAGTCCATAGCAACTTGACCGGCATTCATATAATAGATCTTATACGAGATGGCAGGAAGAACTGTATACACCTATATTATCCTGCTATCTCCTATAAGATCTATTACATGCATGCTGGTCAAGTTGCTATGGACTGACGGGAGCGCTGCTGTAGCATCTGTTTTGAACAGCGTTTCAGGACTTTATTTGCTATTTGTTTTATATATTATCTGGCATAACCACTTACACACGCCTTCCCAGTGATCCACTTCCCCAGTTATGTAAAGAAGCCCAAACCTTAGTCAAACAAGCCCTAAATGGCAATATCATCAACAAAGCAGAGGCATCTTTCCTATCTAGAGAATATTAAAACACTCCTTACTTTTATCACCTTCCAAAAATTCATAAAGACTCAATAAACCCCCCTGGATGCCCCATTGTAGCCGCAGTGGAGAATGTCACCAGTTTCTTTTCCATTTACATTGATAATTTTTTGCAGCACCTAGCACAAAACATGCCTACTTACATACAAGATGGAACCCACCTCATAGACACTTTAAAAGATCACAACTGGGAACCCACTTACCAGTGGGTTTCCCTAGGTGTAAATTCGTTATACACATCTATCCCCCATGCTGTCGGTCTCAGGGCACTACAACACTTTCTAACACAAGATACTCTCATTAACCTAAAAACAGACCAACTTCATTCTAGATTCAACACATCTCTGTCTGACACATAACTATTTTTCCTTTGATTCCAAGTTCTACTTACAAATCCAGGGCACAGCTATGGGTGCAAATTTTGCGCCCAGCTATGCCAACCTAGCCATGGGGCTATGGGAAGAATCATATCTGGAATAACAACCCTTTTTCCCAAAACATTGTATTCCTGTGACATTATATAGATGACATAATTATCACCTGGGATGGACCTAATTCATCTATAACAGAATTTGTCACTCATTGCAACTCCAACGACTTAGGGCTTTCACCTCTGTCTGCAGCCCGGACAATCTGGCCTTCCTAGACTTAGGACTCTGTCATACTGCCAATACCATTTATGCAAAAAACTACACTAAATCCACAGCAGGAAACTCATACCTTCACTTTGATAGTTGCCATCACCCAAGCTGGATCTCAAATATTCCAAAAAGCAAAGTATACCCTTCATCTCTAGTAGACAAGGCCTTTCACAATTTCCTAGATGACACATCCACTACCAATTCAGGAGATTCCTCTCATTCTAAACAAACAGCTTCCACCCAAATTCAAACAACACGGTTCATCACACAAATCCACCGCCACCATAAAAAGATGGAAAGCATTTTCAAGAAGCACTGGAACATACTATTGGAAAACCCCTTACTAAAGCCATCCCTTTCCAGTGTACCAAAAATCACATACAGAAAAGTTAAAAATATAAAGAGCCACATCGCACCCAGTAAACTTAAAGCTGCTAAAAACCCACATCATCTCTCACTTTTCTATCCATCAAAGGCATGTACCAATGCAAAAAACTACAATGCCTGACTTGTAGCTTCGTGACACACTGCCAAAAATCTTTTACTAGAAAAGGGAAGACGTATTTCCTAAACGATTTCTACAACTGTTCTTCTGAATTTGTAGTGTACTAAGTAACCTGTACATGTGGCCTACTTTATGTAGGCCACACAATCCGAAACTTGCGCAAAAGGTTCGGCGAACACAGAAGGTCCATTGAGGGTGACAGTAATCTGACTATTACCAAACACTTCAAAGCCTTCCACCAGAGCTCCACTGCTGGACTCCGGGTTTGGGATGTTGAGCAGATATCCAGGACTCTCCCTGTGAGAGCCGAGGGTATAGCACCATATGACGAAGGGACGCAATCAGGCCACAGTTGTCAGGGCGGAGCAGCCCTGATTTTCGTGGTCTGTACAGAGAGGGCATACAGGAAGTGGCAAATTCGGGGGGGTTTCAGTTTAGAGGGGGGCAGATTACACAGCACAAGCACTGTGCTGTTTAATCCGCTTTAAGGGACCCGGAAATCTATAAATTTTTTGGGGTTAACAAACACTTTAAATTAATTCATTTAATTAATTAATTTTTTAAACTGCTTCTACAATATGACATTACATTGTTTATCTGGTCTTCTATAAATGCAAGGAGCGAGCTTTCATAGGTGTGTGCCTTTTATGAAAAATGTGTATGTACATAACATGTTTTCCTTAGCCAGCCAGTACAGTGAGACATTATCTTTTATGTATCCCGTCCCTTGACCTCTTTGTTTTGGTTTTTGTGGTTGTTGTGGCTGATGGGAGGCTTAGTGATGCCACTGGCCCTTCCCATCTGCCAGCTCTATTTAAACACACTAAAGATGGCAGACGGCACTGCCTGAGGAAGGAGCATGCATGCTCCGAATGTGTGCATCATCCTGCATCATCCTGTAGCCACCCATTAGTAACTGTCTGACACCAGTGACGTCCTGCTGACGACTTCCTCCTGCGCTCTCCACATCCAGCCTGGGACACCGGAAACCACCTGCGCTACCGAGCCTGATGAGACTGCGCTGCCTTGAAGCCGCCCTGGACTCCTGAGACACTTTTGGTTGCTGTTACCATTGTGCCCAAAAACCACCACTGTCTAGTGAGTGCCATTTCTTGTGATTAAACCTTGCTTTCTAACCACTATACTTAGATTGGCGCTGCTCTTTTGTTTTTATGTGTAGTGTTTACTAGTCTCTCTCCGAAGCTCTAAGAGGCGTTAATCTCTCGGGTACTTCGTTCCTCTGTTATCAGCATGAGTCCCTTCTGACAAGTTCTTCAACACATGAGATAACATGAGCTAAAAATTTGTGTCGGGGAGGGAGCTTAGAGGGAGATAAGCACTGAGCTTGTCTTTTCAGAATACAGATCTGCATGTTCCTTCATTCCTCTGCCTATGTGGAGGGGGGGGTGTCTCTTTCCCCCAACCAGCTCTCACACACTGTAAGTGCAGTCTCCCCACCCACCCCTATGTACTGCTGAAATATGAAGAAACATTTTTAACACAATCTGCACTTTTCAAAGGGTGTAGAAAGAGGAAAGTGAATGTGAGAGGATTTGTTTGATATCTGTGTATCATCTGGGGCTATTCACTTCACTGGGTATATGTGAGGGTTTACATCCACTTTAACACAACTAGAATTCTGGCATCAGTGACAACCAGCATACCATATGTTGAACTAGATGGCACCTAGTCCATGCATGGACCTGAAATCTCACAGCAATCTCTTCCAGTCTTTTTACCAAACTATGAACAAAACAGTTAATTAGAAGAATATCAGTAAGTATAATTTAAAGATGACATACTCATGGAACTACTATACCCGTTATTCATATTTTTCTCATTTTCAGTGACTAATTCAGCAGGTTACTGAACCAGGAATATTCATATGAAATTTCAGAGACAATGCTGAAACAGGCTCCTATCTCTACTTGTTTAAAGCATTAATGCAACACTGACCACATACTTTGAAAATACAATTATTATTCACAGTAGCCTAGTAGTTTCTCTCATGTCTTTTTCCCTATTTTCCATGTTTGTGAATACTGGCTGAATTAGTAGCTAATATTACAAAAGGCTATCATCCTGATTATGTATTTGCAGAACCCATGGTTGGATTTTGCAGTAATCCATATTGGCTGGTAGACACTTGCATTCAACAAGGTCACACCAGAGCTCAATGTAAAAAGGACAGATTCTCTCCATCTCTGTAGATCCATGCAGCTCAGATCACCTGTAGGGATGTTACAAATGATGGACTGTACAACAAATAATCCATGCTAAGTTAGTAAGGGTTTTGTAAATGGTACATTACTTTTTGAACAAAATAATACAGGTAAATTTGTTTTGAGTGTCAACTAATTTAAAACTAAATATTTTAGAACACCAGAGTAATTATACCCAAATATAAAATAAATAAACTGCCCTAAGGCTGATTTCACATGGGCGGTTCGATCAGGTCTGCCTGGCAATTTTTCAGGCAAACCTGTTAGGACCAGCCATTGTTCTCTGTGGAATGGTGGATGTCAGCGGACATGACTGCTGACACCCACTGGCATCCGATCCGATCGTGTCCTACAAATCCATTTCCCTCAAACTGCCATCCAACTGCCCTATAGTGAACAGTGGGGCAGTGTCCATGTCTGCTCTGCATAGCGGAGCGGACATGGACCTGTCATCCACCTGCTATGGGGAATTAGTGGAGAGATCCCCTGCTGAACAGACGGATGCACATTATGGAGTCCACCTCACGTGAAAAGGGTCTTAAGGCGGAATTAAACCCAAAAGGAGACATTTATTATATTGCAGCTTACCAATTCTTAGATGCAGTGGCTGATTTTGGTTTTCTTTTTTAGGCTTTCTTTCCCTTTTTTTTTTTCACCTTGTGATCCAGCCAGTAAGTCTGTTGTTTTAAAAAGAACAAGCAGTCCACCAATTGTAGCAATTAGAGGGATGAAACAAAACATTTATTAGTGACAGGGGTGCTTACATGGATCAGCTGTAAAAGCTTTATTCCAAAGGAAAAAAAAACCTTTGCTATAACTGCTTATACAGTGTGAGCTGGAGTTTGACTTCCGTTTGTTAATGTATCTAAATCTACTAGTATATCTAACACTCCCTCCCCCCCGACTGACAATGCTGCTGTCCCAAGTTGTCCCTGTGCTCCTGTCAAAACCATGAATCAGACCGAGACAGAAGTACAGTTAAATCACACTGGTTTAATAATAAAAGTAAATAGAACAAACGTAGCCAAAACATAGCCAAAGTTCAGTAACTGGAACAGATAGTCAGACTAGGCAGAAAGTCAGAAAGCCGGGGATCAGCGTAGCGGAACAGCAAGCAGGATCTGGAGCCAGAAGGAATGTCAGCCAAGCAAGTCTTTAACAGGTACACAGGAGAGCTTCTCTAGAGATGTGACCAAGGCAAAGGCAGAGATCATCTGGGCTGGACGGCTTAAGTAGACAGGAGTGATAAGCAGGATATCATCAACAGGCGAGTCACTGTGGAGAGATAGGAGCTAGCAATTAGCCGAACAGCTGAGCGGCCAGCTTTGAGAAGGAAGGGCTGAGCCCAGCCCTGACACATGTTTACCACTTGTGAGTGTCTCTGGATATTCTTGAACATGCCGGAGGAAGATGAAACCGTGATCCTTTTCTGTCATTTATAACGTCAAATGCAACTTTAAACCTCTCCACCATTTAGGTATTGCTGTTCATTTCAAGTAACATATTATGATGGCGCTGTTATAGAATGTATAAACAGTTTTTACTATTTCTTCAGCTTCAGGAACTGTGTATAATTCTATTAAGTGTGAAGAGGAATACATTTTTCTTATCAATGTTATCCTCAACTCCAGAGAGTTTTTTTTTTTTATTCCTCCAAGCAGCTGAAAAACCCCGGCTTCTCCTTTCCATTAAAGTAGATAATTGTGACTGAAATGGTAATCATGTTCCCAAGAAAACCAAGATTAACTTTAAATTGCAGTATCATTATTTAATGATGATTTAAATGTTTGGAAAAAAATAAAACTATTTAGCAGTAAATGTTATATGTTGCTAGACATTAAAGAAAATGTATTCAATTAGTTGCCCTTCTCTGTACCCTTTCCAGTTTGAAAGTAACTTTTTGGCAAATTAGCACCAAAAACGAGTCATTTAGTTCCCTCACGCTGATGCTTTGGTTTAGCGCTATAAGTCGCTGACAAAAAAACAAGCACAGAAATAAGGAATTCTGACATTTTGTTGACACTCATTTACAGCATGCCTGTCCCAGGATTGTAATTCAACAAGGTTAGACATGGAGCAGCAAACAGCATTTTTATGATATAGGCCAGTCATGGCAGCTCCTGTATTTCTTTTATAGGTGCTGTACTTTAATTAGTTAAGGACCAAGCCTATTTTTCAGACTTGGTGTTTAAAATCTTATTTTTTTTTTGCTAGAAAATTACTTAGAACCCCCAAAACATTATATTTTTTTCCAGAGACCCTAGCGATTTAAATGGCTGTCCTTGCAATACTTGCAATGTCATACCGTGTTTGTGCAGTGGTCTTACAAGCGCAATTATTTTGGAAAAAATATACACTTTTTTGAATAAAAAAATAAAACAGTAAAGTTAGCCCAATTTTTTTTTATATTGTGAAAGATAATGTTACGCCGAGTAAATTCATACCCAACATGTCACACTTCAAAATTGCGCCCGCTCGTAGAATGGCGATAAACTTTCACCCTTAAAAATCTCCATAGGCAACGTTTAAAAATGTCTACAGGCTAGCAGTTTTGAGTTACAGAGGAGGTCTAGTGCTAGAATTATTGCTCTGGCTCTAACAATCACGGCAATACCTCACTTGTGTGGTTTGAAAACCATTTTCATATGCGAGCGTGTATACGTTCATTTCTGTGCACAAGCTCGGTGGGGTAGGCACTTTAAAACAATTTTTTTTCTTATTTATTTTACTTTTTATTTTTACACTGTCCTTTTAAAAAAAAAAAATGTGGGTCACTTTTATTCCTATTACAAAGAATGTAAACATCCCTGGACCTCTCAAATGTGAGATCTGGGTCAAAAAGACCTCAGGTCTCACATTTTACACTTAAATGCAATAAATAAATAAATAATGTCTTTTTCTTTTTCCCCTTAAGACCATTGGGCCGAAGTGACGTTTGACGTCGCTTCCGTCATCCAATGGTTTGGAGCCGAGCAGGGGCCATCTTTCCCTCACTCGGCATCCAACCTCACAAGGGAAAGGACCGATTGTCTCCACCGCTACCGATGGCTCCAGTAAGCGGCGGACACGACCGAAGCATGATGAATACGCTGCGAAGACCACCTTTATCTGAAAGAGGACAGTCCGCTGTTGAAGAGGATACCGGGGTTATGGCAGCTGTCTGTTGCCATAGCAACAGTATTCCATGTTTTACATGTATATCTGCTGTCTTCAGCTTTATATATTCTTTATAAAGTTCAGATCGTGTTAGAGATCTTCTCTACCTGTTCAGCACTGGAAGTGAAGTCTGGGTATACAGCCAAGACAGCTGATTGGAGGAAAGGCACACACCCCTAATCCACATAGGCAGAGACTCTCAGAGCTGTTCTGTGAATAGTTTAGCTCTCTGCTAATCTACAGTCAGGTCCATAAATATTGGGACATCGTCACAATTCTAATCTTTTTGGCTCTATACACCACCACAATGGATTTGAAATGAAACAAACAAGATGTGCTTTAACTGCAGACTTTCGGCTTTAATTTGAGGGTATTTACATCCAAATCAGGTGAACGGTGTAGGAATTACAACAGCTTGTATATGTGCCTCCCACTTTTTAAGGGACCAAAAGTAATGGGACAAGTGGCTGCTCAGCTGTTCCATGGCCAGGTGTGTGTTATTCCCTCATTATCCCTTTTACAGGGAGCAGATAAAAGGTGCAGAGTTAATTTCAAGTGTACTATTTGCATTTGGAATCTATTGCTGTCAACACTCAATATGAGATCCAAAGAGCTGTCACTATCAGTGAAGAAAACCATCATTAGGCTGAAAAAAAAAAACAAACCCATCAGAGAGATAGCAAAAACATTAGGTGTGGCCAAATCAACTGTTTGGAACATCCTTAAAAAGAAAGAACGCATCGGTGAGCTCAGCAACACCAAAAGACCCGGAAGACCACGGAAAACAACTGTAGTGGATGACCAAAGAATTCTTTCCCTGGTGAAGAAAACACCCTTCACAACAGTTGGCCAGATCAAGAACACTCTCCAGGAGGTGGGTGTATGTGTGTCAAAGTCAACAACCAAGAGAAAACTTCACCAGAGTGAATACAGAGGGTTCACCACAAGATGTAAACCATTGGTGAGCCTCAAAAACAGGAAGGCCAGATTAGAGTTTGCCAAACATCTAAAAAAGCCTTCACAGTTCTGGAACAACATCATATGGACAGATGAGACCTAGATCAACTTTTACCAGAGTGATGGGAAGAGAAGAGTATGGAGAAGGAAAGGAACTGTTCATGATCCAAAGCATACCACCTCATCAGTGAAGAATGGTGGTGGTAGTGTCATGGCGTGGGCATGTATGGCTGCCAAAGGAACTGGTTCTCTTGTATTTATTGATGATGTGACTGCTGACAAAGGCAGCAGGATGAATTCTGAAGTGTTTCGGGCAATATCTGCTCTTATTCAGCAAAACGCTTCAGAACTCATTGGGCGGCGCTTCACAGTGCAGATGGACAATGACCCGAAGCATACTGTGAAAGCAACCAAAGACTTTTTTAAGCGAAAGAAGTGGAATTTTATGCAACGGCCAAGTCAATAACCTGACCTAAATCCGATTGAGCATGCATTTCACTTGCTGAAGACAAAACTGAAGGGAAAATGCCCCAAGAACAAGCAGGAACTGAAGACAGTTGCAGTAAAGGCCTGGCAGAGCATCACCAGGGATGAAACCCAGCGTCTGGTGATGTCTATGCGTTCCAGACTTCAGGCTGTAATTGACTGCAAAGGATTTGCAACCAAGTATTAAAAAGTGAAAGTTTGATGGATGATTGTTAATCTGTCCCATTACTTTTGGTCCCTTAAAAAGTGATAGGCACATATACAAACTGTTGTAATTTCTACACCGTTCACCTGATTTAGATGTAAATACCCTCAAATTAAAGCTGAAAGTCTGCAGTTAAAGCACATCTTGTTTGTTTCATTTCAAATCCATTGTGTTGGTGTATAGAGCCAAAAAGATTAGAATTGTGTCGATGTCCCAATATTTATGGACCTGACTGTATTTATAGCAACCTCCTCGACACAAAATTCAGGCTGGTTTTATCTCAGTTGACAGAGAACTTGTCAGAAGTTATCATGCTGATAACAGAAGTACTGAGCAGGAGAAAGCCACAGGACTTAGGCTTTGAAGAGAGATAAGAAAACACTGCAGATATATGTGCCCAGCTCAAATTTCATGAATCCGGTTTACATCCACTTTAACCACTTCAATACTGGGCACTTTCACCCCTTCTTGCCCAGGACAATTTTGAGCTTTTAGTGCTGTCACACTTTGAATGACAATTGCGCAGTCATACAACACTGTACCTAAACTAAATTTTTATAATTTTCTTCCCACAAATAGAGCTTTATTTTGGTGGTATTTGATCACCTCTGCATTTTCTTTATTTTTTTCTAAACAAACTAAAAAAAATCGACACTTTTGGAAAAAAAAAAGTTTTCCTTTGTTTCTGTTATAAAATTTGCACATTCTAGCTTCTGGCTCTAATTTTACCAAAGTGTCCCATATCCCTAATCCCTATCCAAGTTGTACCCCCCAATAAAAACAACAAAAACAAAGCTCGCAAAAGACTGTTCATTGTCTCTGGAAGTGATGTATGAAGTCTGGCAGTGGGGTGATTTGGCAGATTGTTTGTTATTAGCTGCAACACCATGGCTACATAACACTTCCAGGTATTTATTTATTAGCTCTCAAAGACATAACGGTCCATCCCTGACGATTCTTTCATCTGATTTTCTCTCCAGAAGGATGGAGCCTTCTTTGTTCAGGTAACTCCCTCCTGAATTAAGGCATGTTTCACACGGGCTTCAGCTTCATAAGAGCAGTGTGAACAGCTAACTTTTATGAGACTTTAAGCAAGCCTTCCATAAGCTTCAAGCAGGTTTGGCGAAGGCCGGCCATATATGGTTCGAATCTCGGCCAGTTCAGCAGGAACCAGATAAGATTTGAACCATTAATGGGCAGGCTGAATGTACCAAGTTGATTGATCAATCAACTTGGGTACAACCAGCCTGCCAGGAGTGATAATCACTGTCTTCTCCGGCAGGGGACAATGGCCCGGCAGGAGGGATTTCCACATCAACACTGTCTGTGTTGATAGAGGAATCAGGCAAACTTCTTTGTGGTTGCAGGAAACAAAAATCACTCTGTGTATGGCCGGCCTAAGCCTTTAGAGCTCCTTTCAGGTTCTGTTTGGAAATGTTATACACAGATCCCAGTAAGATTGCTGTCTTAAACAAGCTTCTAGCAGGCCTCAGCAGGCTTTCAAGAAACTTCAAGTTGTGCTGAAGCCTGTTAGCAGCTTGTTAAAAGTGGCAATCAGCAATCCCATTGGGAGATATTTTCAGCTCTTACAAACTGGAGCTGAGTGGTATTTTAAAGTTTCAACAAAGCTTGTGTAGCATGTGTCTTGTTTCTCCAGCGACCAACCCGCCAAGCTGGCCGGAGCAATGTACACAGGCATTCCAGCTTGAGTTGTGGGGAAAGCACCTGTCAGTGTCTGCATGGGATTTTTCACCCCCCTCCTTCACCCTGTTTTACTGACTGAGGCTAATGTAATATGAGCTGACACACACAGAGCTGTTCATTCTGAAGCATCCCTTGTGCCCCCATTGGCAGGAAGAAGAAAGCCAATTAAAGGCACAGTTACAGCAGCCAATCAGAGAGGCTGCACTGAACTGCAGGAAGCAGCTGCAATGGATTCTGGGACATGCAGTTCCCTCACAATATGGCCCTATAGACTGGTATACAGAGAGAAAGTACAAAGCCCTGGATGCTCTGCACAAAAAGGAGCTGAGGGCTCCATTTTGTGTCATGAAGGAAAGTCAGTGGCCATGAGGCAGTGATAGAGAACAGACCTGAAGGAGAAATGCTGTCTCTCAGATGATCTCCCCATGCGATTAAGGCCTCCACTGCCAGTCGGGACATCCAGCCTGAGAGAGGGGGATTCCAAGTGCATAGCAAGGCGCACGTACACCGATGGTGAAGTGTTCCAGTGTGAGGTGACTAGTCGGGTCACCAGGAAAGCCTGCTGTTCCAAGATGTTCGTTTGGACCTTGACCGCAGGATTTGGTGAGAGGGCATTTTGCCCATCTGCAGGGAACAGAGACACTGCACCATAGAAGGAGTATGAACACTGTATACAGACATCGTTGCTGATAGTCATCTTGCTGACACTTGTAGTACCACATGGATAAGGGATAAGGCTATCCATTTCTGGGACACTGTATACAGACACCATTGTCCTCTCACCTTGCTGAGGAGGATCCTGCCTGTTTCAATTGATAAGCTGGACCAGTTGTGTTGTTTGGGCCTGCTATCCAGGAGTTTAAGTGCACCAATGAAAGTGGCTAGCTGAAGACACCAAACCCGATCTTTTCTTCAAAAGGACTGAAGCTACTAGTGCCATACGGATCCGCACACGCATATTGAGGGCTCTGCATATGCATTGGGTGTGTGGGACAGTTTATTTAGAAAGTTAAGCCATTACTTGACTTGAATAAGTGTTTAAAGTTTGGCCTGTGGTATCAGGAGAGAGAAGAGAGAGGCCTGACACAAAGGGAGACATTCCTCTGCTCTCCTCCTGCCTGGACTCATAGAGCCAACCTGAGTAAAGGTAACGAATCCAATTTAAAGTGTCATATTGTGCTTTATTTACCATTTAAGTGTGCCTCTGCTCTTGGGGACATTCTCAGGTTTTGAATTCCATGAAGGCAGCTTGAATATAGGATTGAGAGCTATATTGCTCGTAATTCTCAGTTATTGCTCTTTAGTTGATTACTTGAATATATATTGTTACTGTCAGTTATTCTTCCACAGAAATATTGCAGTAAAGACAATTTCTGTCTTTTATCATAACGTGTGTGTTTCTCATTGGTCACTACACTTACACTATTGCCAGGTGTGCCAGAGGGGGCTGAGGCTGTTATTAGGGTTGAGAGGCAGAGTAACGGACTGAACTAACTTAGGCCCCTTTCACACTTATACGACTTGTCCCACGATTTTGTACTGCAAAATCGTATGACAAGTCATTCTCCATGATTTTCAATGACTACCATTCATATTGGCATGACTTTAAGTCGTGCCGACTTGAAAGTAGTCCCTGCACTACTTTGGTCCAACTTCTATGCGAGTTGTACTCCATAGACCTCAATGTTAAACCCTGAAGTAGCATGCAAGTCGTGCCTGAATAATATAGACACGACTTCAGTACGACTTTGTAAGCATAAGCCTGGCTCGCTGATCGGGAAAGGAAAACTTTTTTTTCCTTTCCCGATGAGCGACAGGCAGTGCTGACAGCTGTCTGGTATGAATCCAGAGGGGGAACTCCACGCCAAGTTTTAGATGAAAAAAACGGCGTGGGTTCCCCCCAGGGGCATACCAGGCCCTTAGGTCTGGTATGGATCTAAGGGGAACCCCAACGCCGAAAAATCGGCGTGGGGTCCACCCCAAAATCCATACCAGACCCTTATCTGAGAACGCAGCCCTGCCGGTCAGGAATGGGGGTGGGGACTAGCGAGCGCCCCCCCTCCTGGACCATACCAGGCCGCATGCCCTCAACGTGGGGGGGTGGGTGCTTTAGGGCATGGGGGGCACCCTGCCGGGCCCCCCACCCCAAAGCACCTTGTCCCCATGTTAATGAGGACAAGGGCCTCTTCCCGACAACCCTGGCCGTTGGTTGTCGGGGTCTGCAGGCGGGGGGCTTATCGGAATCCGGGAGCCCCCTTTAATAAGGGAGCCCCCAGATCCCGGCCCCCCACCCTATGTGAATGAGTATGGGGTACTCCGCTTTCTTCTGCAGCTCAATTGCTAGCGGTGGTCCGGACTTCTGCCTTCTGCCTTCTTCTTTTCTTCCAGAGATGTTGACACGACGCTCTCCCCAGCTGGAATGGTCTCTGAACGCTCTGCAACGGACTTATATAGGCGGTGACCACGCCCCCTTATGAGGTCACTGTCCCGGGGCATGCTGGGACTGTGCCGTCATAAGGGGGCGTGGCCATCACCCGGTGACCACGCCTCCTAAAACGTCACAGTCCCAGCATGCCCAGGGACTGTGACGGCATAAGGAGGCGGGGTCACCGCCTATATAAGTCAGTTGCGGAGCGTTCAGAGACCATTGCAGCTGGAGAGAGCGTCGTGTCAACATCTCTGGAAGAAAAGAAGAAGGCAGAAGTCCGGACCACCGCTAGCAATTGAGCTGCAGAAGAAAGCGGAGGAGCCGGCAGAAGATCAGGACACCGGGAGGAGACGCCGGAGAGACCCCCGAAGTCGGAAGAGGACCCCTGAAGTCGGAAGAAGATCCCGGAGCTGCCTAATAAATTTTAAATGCCTGTGTACTGTGTTTTTTATTGACGCTTTTTTCCCTAGGTGAATGGGTAGGGGTACCATGTACCCCATACTCATTCACATAGGGTGGGGGGCCGGGATCTGGGGGCTCCCGGATTCCGATAAGCCCCCCGCCCGCAGACCCCGACAACCAACGGCCAGGGTTGTCGGGAAGAGGCCCTTGTCCTCATCAACATGCTGACAAGGTGCTTTGGGGTGGGGGGGCCCGGCAGGGTGCCCCCCATGCCCTAAAGCACCCACCCCCCCATGTTGAGGGCATGCGGCCTGGTACAGTCCAGGAGGGGGGGCGCTCGCTCGTCCCCACCCCCATTCCTGACCGGCCGGGCTGCGTGCTCGGATAAGGGTCTGGTATGGATTTTGGGGGGACCCCCACGCCGATTTTTCGGCGTAGGGGGTTCCCCTTACAATCCATACCAGACCTAAGGGCCTGGTATGCTCCTGGGGGGAACCCACGCCATTTTTTTTATTTAAAACTTGGCGTGGAGTTCCCCCTTATGATTCATACCAACTACTGTATGTTTTCATTTGTTAATGCAAAAAACGTGGCAAAGTCGTACAAAGTAGTACTGCTCCCAAATCGCGGTAAAATCGCGGCAAATCGCGGCAAAATCGGGGCCGCGAAATCGCGGTAAAATCGCGCGACTTTGAAGTCGTATAAGTGTGAAAGGGGCCTTAAGCAGCCCATTTGGGGGTATCACTACACTTACTAAAAGCTCTGCAAGTGTTTTATAAAAGTTTTCTGTTTGCACTGCTTTTCCACAAGCAGAAGCCTGCCGAAACAATGAAACAATCCTTAATAAGATTTTTTTTGAAAAATATACAGTTTTGTTATATTGTGACACATCAGGAATTGATTCAAGCAGACTTGTAAAGTTACGAAATGGTCCACTTTAATATAGTATTGAAACAATATTTTGTGTGGGATAAAAAACACTTTTCTTCTCCTGTATTCAAGTCGGCTTTGATTTAAAGTTGTGGTACACCCTGTACAACCACTTTTACCTACAGGTAAGCCCATATTAAGGCTTACCTGTAGGTGCTGGAAATATCTCCTAAACCGTGGAGGTTATTTACAATAAAGCCATGCGCCAATGTCTACGGCGCATGCGCACTTTAGGAAGGGCATATCGTGCCATTTCTAAAGGGGTCATGCCGTGACTGGCTGCTCCCGCGTGGGAGTGACGTCACGCGACTCCGGCCAGTCACAGAGCCGGAGTTCGTGACCCCGGAAGGAGGAGGGATGAAGATGGTGAAGACTGCTAGTGGGGACAGCGGTCACATCGCATGCTTCGGTTTCAGGTAAGTGACACATAATGGGCTACTATGCGATGCATAGTAGCCCATTATGCTTTACCTTTGCAGGGAAATAAAGAGGAAGTAAAACCCATCAGGGTTTACTTCCTCTTTACTACAGTATATTATTAGCTCAGTGAATTATAGCTTGCCATCCCATGTCGTTATTCTTTCAGAACTCATGAATCAGACTGAGACAGAAGTACAGTTTATCACACTTGTTTAATTATGATAATAAAAAGGTAAACAGAGTAAATGTAGTCAAAACATAGACAGAGTTCAGGAACCGGAACGGATAGTTAGACAAGCCAAAATTTCAGGGAGCCAGAGATGAGCGTAGTAGAACAGCAAGCAGGATCTGGAGCCAGAAGGAATGTCAGCCAAGCAAGTCTTTAACAGGAACACAGGAGAGCATCTCTAGAGATGTGACCAAGGTGAAGGCAGAGATCATCTGGGCTGGACGGCTTAAGTAGGTAGGACTGACGAGCAGGATATCATAAACAGGTGTGTGGAGAGAAAGGAGCTGGCAATCAGCCGACAGCTGAGCGGCCAGCTTAGAAAAGGAAGGGCTGAGCCCAGCCCTGACATATTCACAGCCTTCGAGTACACCTGGCTATTTTCAGTCATTACTCTATAAAGTCCTGACCCATGGTGGATATATAGTTAGGTTTTGTTTTTAAGACCATATGATGCATTAGGCAAACATGAATAATGATGTTAGTCTTTTGTACAAGCTTCCTTTTTCTTTTGTTATCAATGACTGTACATCATTATTACTGCAAAAGATAATAATCACAATTGGGGGCACTGTGCCATGCAGAGCAGCCAATGTCAGGGCTACAAAAGAATAAAATGGAGAAGTGGCCCCATGGGATTGTCACCCCTAACACCCATTTGTTTTACAAATAAATATTACTCTTAATAGAGGGCTATGATGATTGTTAGGTACATGTCTGTCTATGGCTGCTTTGCTGGTTCTTTCTATTTTGTGTTTTAGGTGACAAGCTGCCTGCTGCCGCTAGGAAGATTTACCTCAGCTGCTGAGCACTGAATTGGTGACAAATCCTTTGGCGGGAAACATCTAGCCAATGAGTGTAACCTTTTACTTATATCCTCTCCTGTCTCTGGAGCATTTACCTCAGGTCTCTCAGCTGGACTCACCTCTGGAATCTCCTCAGCCTTCCTTCTGGATCATTTGACCTGCTCTCTCACCCTCCTTCCCCTTTGTTATTTCCCCTTGTCGGGGTTCATCTTTATGTGGGTTACGTCGCCCACTTTGTGGGTGGACAGTGTTTGGTACGCTGTTACTTGGTCGGTATACAATATTGCTGTTTGAGTCTTAGTGACTAAGCATGTTGGTCTGTTATTGGTTAACAACAGTTCTGTTTGATATTGAAGGTCCATCTTTTTGGGTAATGTCGCCCACTTTGTGGGTGGACAGTGGTTGGTAAACTGTTATTTGGTTGATATAAGACAGCGGTTCTGTTTGGTATTAACCTTGCTGACCGCCGGCTGTCTATTGACGGCCAGGTGGCGCAGCTCTCGTTGCGGGCGGGCGTCATATGACGGCCTCGCATTCCTAGGCCACCAGGGGGCGCGCGCGCCGCCGCCGGCGATCGCACGCGCCCGCCGTGTCACTAGGCACCCGGTGCGCGTGCCCGGCGGCCGCGATGTCCGCCGGGCACCCGCGATTACCGGTAACACAGCAGGACCGTGGATCTGTGTGTGTAAACACACAGATCCACGGTCCTGTCAGAGGAGAGGAGACCGATGGTGTGTTCCCAGCACAGAGGAACACCGATCGGTCTCCTCCCCTAGTGAGTCCCCTCCCCCTACAGTTAGAATCACTCCCTAGCAACACAGTTAACCCCTCGATCACCACCTAGTGTTAACCCCTTCCCTGCCTGTCACATTTATACAGTAATCAATGCATTTTTATAGCACGGTTCGCTGTATAAATGTGAATGGTCCCAAGTATGTGTCAAAAGTGTCCGATGTGTCCGCCGCAATATCGCAGTCACAATAAAAATCGCAGATCGCCGCCATTACTAGTAAAAAAATTTAAAAAAATAAAAATGTTATAAATCTATCCCCTATTTTGTAGACGCTATAACTTTTGCGCAAACCAATCTATATACGCTTATTCCGATTTTTTTTACCAAAAATATGTGCAAGAATACATATCGGCCTAAACTGAGAAAAAATTTGTTTTAAAGAAAAAAAAAATTGGATATTTATTATCGCAAAAGATAAAAATGATTGTGTTTTTTTTAAAACTTCTCACTCTTCTTTTGTTTATAGCGCAAAAAATAAAAACCGCAGAGGTGATCAAATACCACTAAAAGAAAGCTCTATTTGTGGGGAAAAAATTATAACAATTTCATTTGGGTACAGTGTTGTATGACCGTGCAATTGTCATTCAAAGTGCGACAGCGCTGAAAGCTGAAAAATGGCTTGGGCAGGAAGGGGGCGAAAATGCACTGTATTGAGGTGGTTAATCACTTAAGGACCAGCCTCGTTTTGGATTTTAGGTGTTTACATGTTTAAAACATTTTTTTTTGCTAGAAAATTACTTAGAACCCCCAAACATTATATATGTTTTTCTTTCTAACACCCTAGAGAATAAAATGGCGGTCGTTGCAATACTTTTTTTTGCACCGTATTTGCGCAGTGGTCTTATAAGCGCACTTTTTTTGGAAAAAATTCACTTTTTTGAATAAAAAAAATAAGACAACAGGAAAGTTAGCCCAATTTTTTTTTATATTGTGAAATATAATATTACGCCAAGTAAATTGATACCCAACATGTCACGCTTCAAAATTGCGCCCGCTCGTGGAATGGCGTCAAACTTTTACCCTCAAAAATCTCCATAGGAGACGTTTAAAAAATTCTACAGGTTGCATGTTTTGCTTTACAGAGGAGGTCTAGGGCTAGAATTATTGCTCTCGCTTTACCGGTCACGGCGATACCTCACATGTGTGGTTTTACCACCGTTTTCATATGCGGGCGCTACTCGCGTATGCGTTCACCTTTAAAAAAATGACATTGAAAAAAATATGCCTTTAAGAGGCGTGAGCGGAAGGGACGTTTTGACGTCGCTTCCGCCCAGCAGTGTCATGGAGACGAGTGGGCGCCACCTTAGCCTCACTCATCTCCAGGTACAGAAGGGAGACGGTCGCGATCGACTCCGCCTCTACCGACGGCTCCGGTAAGCGGCAGAGGGCACCGGATCGCGGCGGGAGGGGGGGCCCCTCTCCCGCCACCGATAAAAGTGATCTTGCGGCGAATCCGCCGCAGGGACCACTTTTATCAGAAAGCCGACCGCCGCACTAAAACAGGGATACCGGTGTTATGGCAGCTAGCTGCTGCCATAACAACGATATCCCCCTTCAAAGTTTGGACGTACATCGGCGTGCGGCGGTCCGGAAGTGGTAAAGGTTAAAGTTTATTTCATAATTACAATTTTTATAAACCCAATAAAAGGGGCCACAGTCTAAACTTTTCCACAATCCTTGTGTGTGTTTATTTTATTATTTGGGTATGTTGTTATGGTATGATGGGTGTTAATGGGGTTACAAACCCATGGAGTGCACAGGCCCCTTATCAAGAGTTTACAGGAAAAAAATAGAACCCCACCCCCACTATCACCACCTTATCGGTTCTACCAATAGATTCCTGAAACAAATAAAATTGTTCTGGCATGTGGCAAAAGCATTTTGTTATTTTACACTGCATAGACCTCAGAGAAACAGTTTTTTTATAGTACTTTTCAATCATGCCTCTCTTGCTGATATTCTATTACAGGTTCTGAGGTTAATATATCTCAATAAAGCAAATCTCACAATTGATTTCATAGTAACATAAGCTTGTGTTAGCAACAGAATGCATTGCATTTGGCTATTCACGTGTAAAGTAAAATATTAAACTATGTGGCACTGGAAATTGATTAGAAAAATGATAAATAGTATGGCATCTAGAAAATGAAATACAAAGCAATCTTTAAAAAAAAATATATGTAAAAAAATTAAGTCCGGACAAAAATGTCAGCATAAACAGTTTATCAGAGTCACTTTAACAGATGGGGAATTGTAAAAGGTTTTATGATTAAGTCTTGATGAAAATTACTTCCTGTAAGATTAAATAAATTGTATATAGGAACATATTAATTCTGCCTTAAATTAAAATATCAAGATAGGATATAACACTATGAATCATGTGACATCAATCACTGCCATGAAATATATTCTAATAGTTTCTTTATGCACCTCATAAATATTAGATTTTTATCCCCAATTCCAATAGGAAGCACACATATAAATCTAGTTATATCACTCTGGTAATTATGGGTTACAAATAATCTACTGTATTGATTTGTAAATGTACTCCTAAGATTTTGTTTTGCAAGCAGTCCACAGTATTCTGATTCCCATGGGGAAAGATGTGTTGGGCTATTTATTACAAACATACTGAGAGGGCATACCCCAGAAAACCGCAGTAACTCAAGAACTTGCCTCTCTGATTAGACTAGCTAACAACCTAGGTCACTTCTTTTATGTCATTATGGTTAATGTCCAAATTAGTCACTTTCCATACTACAAAAAAAAAAATTTTTTAATGATTCCTGTGTTACCACTGGAAATGTTTTCTCTTACTTCCTGTCAAGTGACAAAACAGGAAATGGATGGCCAAAAAGTTGGAGAGGCTTTTAAACTAGGTGATAGGGAGGGTTCAGAAGAAGTGAAAGGGGGACTTCAACTATTCAGATATAAAAACAAAGGGGGGATTTGGGACTTTGAATGAAGTGGTTGACTCATGTGGGTGAATGAAATTCAGTTTATTGGAATAGGAGGTAAACAATTGCATGAAGATAGTATAATTCATATATAAAGTGAATCAATGGATAAATGCCATATTCTATATACAAAAAACGATCAATGGATAAATGCCATAACCTATATACATGTTCACGATAGAATACCATCCAATTCATAGTGTATAACATAATCAGCACATGAAAAAAGTATATAACACATATTCCCATAAATAATTGGCAGTGATTGAATAGACAAATTGTAGTTAAAAATATTAAATCCAGATATATAGCATAATAAAACACACAGCTACATCCTTTACTCCTTTACGCACTCTCCTCCTTATCGCACAAGCGGCATGTTGCACGTTTGGGAAGCTCCTCCACTTCTCACCATTCCCTTCCAGGTACACTCCCCTGTGATCCCACGGTTTGTCTTTCCAGCACTTCCTCTCCTCTCCTTTCTCCCATTCCTCTGGTGGTTCCCACAATTCCATGGTATTCACTTTACACCTCCAGGTTATACCTACTATCTTCCTTCTGCACCCTTGCATGTATGGTTGGCTTCATTCCTCTATCCCTCACCCTTCACCCAGGTATACTTTCCTCCCCCACTCCAATAACTCTTTTCTTTTATGCATCTAGAAATCTATTTCCTTGGTTTTGCACCCTTGGACATGCCCTTGAGATGGGAGGGTTGCGTCCTTTGAGGCTTTATGTGTGCGCCCCCTTGGTCATGTAGCGGCCACCTCAGCTCCCGGGATGGACCACTTCCGTGGCCTCAGCTCTGCATGAACTATGCGCCGTCGTTACTTGTGGCATGTAAGCATTTTGGTTGACGCTATCATCACATTTGTGTCAATATTCCAACTATACAATCCTTTGTAACATACTTCATGGTACATGTTTTTTAGATACCCTACAACATTCGTCCCTGAGGAAGTGTTCTTATACACAGAAACGCGTCGGGCTTTGAGGATGTAGCTGTGTGTTTTATTATGCTATATATCTGGATTTAATATTTTTAACTACAATTTGTCTATTCAATCACTGCCAATTATTTATGGGAATATGTGTTATATACTTTTTTCATGTGCTGATTATGTTATACACTATGAATTGGATGGTATTCTATCATGAACATGTATATAGATTATGGCATTTATCCATTGATCGTTTTTTGTATATAGAATATGGCATTTATCCATTGATTCACTTTATATATGAATTATACTATCTTCATGCAATTGTTTACCTCCTATTCCAATAAACTGTATTTCATTCACCCACATGAGTCAACCACTTCAACTATTCAGATATTGACTGGGCAGAGGGGGCAGCTCACTCAATAACCACTTGCTTACTGGGCACTTAAACACCCCTCCTGCCCAGACCAATTTTCAGCTTTCAGCACTCTCACTCTTTGAATGACAATTGCGCGGTCATGTAACACTGTACCCAAATGAAATTTTTAGAATTTTACCCCACAAATAGAGCTTTCTTTTGGTGGTATGATCACCTCTGGGTTTTTTATTTTTTGTTAAAAAAAAATGAAAAAAGACCAAAAATTTTGAAAACAAAAAACGGTTTTATATTTTGTTAAAACTTTTGAAAACAGGTAATTTTTCTCCTTCATTAATGTACGCTGATGAGGCTGCACTGATGGGCACTATTATGCGTCACTGATGGGCACTGATAAGGGGGCACTGGTGGGCACTGATGTGGCGGCACTGAGAGGTAGCACTGATGGGTGGCATGGATGGGTGGCACTGAAGGGCATTGATAGGTGGCACTGAAGGCCACTGATGGGTGGCACTGATGGGTGGCAGTAATGCGCACTGGTAGATGATACTGATAGGCAGCACTGCTAGATGGCACTGATTGGCATCACTGGTGGGCATTTATAGGCAGCACTCTTTGGCATTAATAGGTGGCACTCATTTTCACTGGTGGGCACCGATTGATGGCACTGTGGGCAGGTGGTACTGGTTGGCACAGATGAGGCGGCTATGCCTCTTCCTCTTCGGGACCGATGTCCCTTCAACAGAAGCCGGTGGTCGGCTTTTTTTTCTCCTCATGCTGTCAGCGTGAGGAGAAAAAAAAGATTACCGAGATTCTGTTTACATCACGTGATCAGCTGTCACTGGCTGACAGCTGATCACGTGGTAAGGGGCTGGGATCTGTGTGATCACAGAGCGCACCGCTAGCGGCAGGTGGCGCGCGGGGAGTGTGCAAAGGTCCGCACTGTAGCCATCATTCGGCTGTAGCACGGACGGTAAGAGGTTAAAGGCTCATCATTTCTTAACTGCGCTCAATACTACAAGACATTAAATTGTACCAAATTCTAGAAACATTGAACACTGAGGAAAAATTGGAGTGCTTTAGGAACATATTAAATAAAGGTATCACCGAGTGCATTCCAATGGGCTATAAATATAGAAGAATGAAGGTTATACCTGGGTGGCTAAACCATAATGTAAAAAGTCATATTAAAGAGAAAAGCCCACATGCTACCAATATTCAAAAAAGGGCAGAGATATATTCTTGGAAACTACAGACCAGTCAGTCTAACATCTATAGTATGTAAACTATTTGAGGGGTTGATAAGGGACTAAATTGCACACTGCTGGAGATCGAGGAATTTCACTTAGCCTGATTAACCCTGGTGGGGTGTTAAAACAGCTTACATGCCGAGCATGAGAGTGCAAGGCATATTCTTGTGGTGAGTGTGGTTTCAAAGGAATGAATCACAGTCACAATTGGTGTGGTGGAAGGAAAAGTTTAAGTGTATAAGAAGATTATTCACTGAACACTTTGTGGAATATTTCACCCTGCATGGACTTTATGATTTTTATTCTATGTATTTATTATATTCAATTTTTTATATATTTTTTTTATATATCACTGTAGCACGAACCCCCCAAGGAGCTGCTGATTTATTTGGGCCTGTACTCTGCTTTATACCCCTTTGAATATCTCAGTCCCCCTGACACAGCTGTGGTGTAATAGTGTACAGTAAAACGAAATCACAAAGGCAAATTCACAATACTCAATATAATATACCTGTCTGTAGTTACCTTACCCTCTTCTTGGCTGGTGATAATGAGGAAAAAACAGAAATCACGCAGTTGTACTTAAATAATAACCGTATTTACTGTAGTTGTTGTAAAAGGTTTAAACCACAATGGCTGTACTGTCAGACCAACATAGTCTGACAGACAACTAAACTTTATATTACAAAAAGGTACAATACAGGTGTATAATGTCTGAAGTAATATATGAGAGATATAACAAAGTAAATAGGATACCGTCAGAGTGAGTGTATCTCACTCTAAGCACTGTCCTATTTCCTGCGCGCTTACAGCTGTACTAAATCAAATGACTAACTTGATTAAGTACAATAACACTAGGGAGCTCCCTCTTGTAATATCACACTGCCCCGATATAGCAAAATAACCCAAGGCCTTGTATGTTACTGAACAGTCCTTCTTTATCTTCTTTTCTTCTGCTAGCAACAAGGTAGGTTTGTAATCCAAAGGGTTAAAGGCTCCTGATTAAAGTAGACTGAAAACGTGGAAGCACCCAACCAGGACAGTGCTGTCAGAAGACTCCGTTCTGCTGTACAGGGTTCTGTCTCCACAGTATCTCAGTTTGTTCGCTGTGGCCACGCCGCCACGCTGTACTACTTCACAAACGACCGGGGAGTCCTCGGTAACCTCCTTCAAGGGTCTCTGGAACGATCACACTGCTGCTCCAGCATGCTGTGATGTAAGGCCGGATCAAGACTGCTCACAGACGACCGGGAGTCCTCGGTTACCTCCTTCAAGGGTCTCTGGATCAATCACACTGCTGCTCCAGCACGATGTGATCTAAGGCAGGATCGCTGGCTGCTGTTCCGATCCGCACAGGGTAGGTTGCACTGGACTGGGGACCTCATACAGATCCTCCCAGGCTGGCCATGCATCTCCAAGAGACTTAAGATGGCCGCTCCCAGCCTTTTTATAAGCTTCCCACAATGCAGTTCTGCTCCCCAAGGATCATGGGAGTCACTGTGCATTGTGGGCAGGTCAAGTTAATGTCCAGATATAAACAAACAAAAACTTCCAGGTCAACTTGAAAAGCAAAAAGAAAATAAAGATTCAGTCCTTTTGTACTTTGGCTGCTAGATGGCGCCAGAGGATAAGATATAACACTAACATTAAGTTACATCAAAAATGTGTCCTCGCTACATCACTATTATATTTATTCACTTAAAGTTCGGTTATTTGGATTCTTATATGGATACATGTATGTGCTAAATCAGTAGTATATTAGATTGAAAGTCAGTATATAGAGGTGAACACAGCTTCATTATTGTTTCAGTAAAATACTTTTTCAGTTTAATTTTATTTAAGTTGGCAGCTTTAGGGATCTTTTTATACAGTAGTGCAGTGGGGTAACAACAAGTTGGGGTACACAGAACTTGTTTACCGCTTTTAAGTTTATATCCAAGAATTTGCTGATGAAAAGAGTATCATTAGTAGAAATCAGCATGGGTTTACAAAAGGTTGTTCTTGCCAAACAGACCTGTTAACATTCTATGAGGAAGTGAGCTGCCATCTAGATAAGGGAAGGCCTGTGGATGTGGTGTATCTGGATTCACACGCTAAAGTGTTTAAGACCCCCACAAACACTTAATCTACAAACTGGGGTCTGTAGGCATAGACCATAGGGCTTGTTCTTGGACAGAAAACTGGCTACAGCAGCACGTCCAAAGGGTGGTGATAAATAACGTGTACTCAGAATAGTCTGGAGTGGTAAGTGGGGTACCACAAGGCTGGGACCAATTCTGTTTAATTTATTCATAAATGATATAGAGGATAGGATAAATAGCGCAATCTTAGTGTTTGCTGACAACACAAAAATAAGTAGGGTAATAATAAAATCACAGCAGAATATAGAAACTTTACAAGAGGACCTGAATAAATTAATGGGGTAGGCAACTACATGGCAAATGAGATTTAATATTGAAAAATGTAAAGTTAAAAATATAAAACGCAAGTTACTCACTAGGGGGAGAACCTCTGGGAGAATACAGGATGGAGAAGGATCTGGGGGTCCTAGTTGAAGACAGACTGAGTGATAGGATGCAATGTCAAGCTGTACAAAGTGCCTAGCTTATAGCCCAGAAGAATCCACTCTGGGGTAGGCCTCTTATGTGACCCTTGCTTGGTGCCTAAGGAAGAGGGAAACAGTATGTCAAGCTGTACAAAGTGCCTAGCGTATAACCCAGAAGAACCCACTTTGGGGTAGGCCTCTTATGTGACCCTTGCTAGGCACCCAGTGAAGAGGGAAACAAGGACGTAACGACCGCCCTATCACCCTACCCCCCTTCCAGCAGGTAGAACCATCAGACTTTGAGAGATTGCCTTCACAACCATGTCTATAATATAGAAAAGTAACATTCCACAAAAGGCACTCAACATTTTAATGATTGTCATTCTTTTGACATCTCTGCGGTGTCTATTCAGGTTCTTGAGAAGGTACAATCCCACAAAAGACTTGGTGATGTGTTTCGTCTCCTATGTAGCAGGCAGGTTTATGTGGCTTTCCATTTCCGAACCCATAAACCCAACAGACTCAATTTTGAGTGGGATGTCACTCATTTCAATGAGTGACTTGGGGTTTGGGTCTCCTCCCTGCATGGCATTTGCCCTTTATCTGTGTTATTTTCCCCTTATTTGGCTTTTCCTTGTTTTTTCCTTTTGATTGGTTTATATTCTTTGATGGTTTTATATTCCTATGTATGACTTAACAATATGGGTATATAGAGGGGGTCAAATTGCTGATTAAGTATGCCACACCTGTTGCGGTATGTTTGTATTTAAGAAGTAATACTCTCAGCTGTTCTTTGTCATGAGTAGGCACTATCCAGCGTGAAATGCGTCAACTAATCTCTCTGTGATTTTGGTGCTGTGATGTTTTTACCTTCATAGTGCTATAATAAAGATTTGGAAGCATCCTAACTGAGTGCATGGTCATGGACTTTTTATGTCCTGCAGTTTGTTGTATTTTGTTCCAATGTACACCTTTCAGGCTTGCCTACAGTTAATTAATGGTGCTGTAGTGAATTTGTGGATGGCACTACCATACAATCATAAGAAAATAAGGATCATCACCACTACACTTTCTTATAATTACCGGTATATGCTTGTTCTGTATTCACATAAAACAACATGCCATGTACCTGATAGGAGACTGAAATTACAAGGTTGGCCTCTCTTATCTCCAGCCGAAGCACCACTGAGAGTAGAACTGATAGTGCCAAAGGACAGGAGGTGAGTGCTGGTAGATTTTGATAGCAAAACCATGGGCTGGCAATGCAGAGCTGGAAGATCTGTCCTAACATCAGGTCAGGAACAGCCGAGCCACTGGATGAATCAGTCAGGGTTAAGGAAGAACTCTGAATATACCGCAGGTTCTGGAGGCGGGGTTTGACAGTGCTCCCAGTTAGTTTATGGCCGGCATGCACAGTGATGGTTGTAGCAAATGATAGGCACTTGGTAATGGTGTTGGTGGTCACAGGGATAGCCGAGGTCAGAAGCGGATGACCAGCAAGGTACAGAGGCATAACCAGAATAAGAGTCGTAAACTGAGCCAGGGTCAGGAACCAGTGATCAGAAGTAAGAGTGAAATCCAGGATCAGGTCAGAAGCAAGCTTGGTCAGTAACAAAAGACATACAGGACACAAGAAGGGCACAGGGAATAACTGAAGACCAGTCAGCAATGACACTGCATAATGGCATCTTTTAAATAGGATGTTTGGTGCCAACAGGGACTGTGGAATGCTCCCATGTCCGTGTGTGCATGTCTGCGCGCATTCCTGTGCACATGCTCGCATCTGGCCACAGTTCTACGAGTAATACCTTGCGCATGCGCATGTCTCTGAGACCGCCATCTTACACAGATTCCCTGACAAACAAGCATCACAAGCTGAGGTTTTGTGATATCACAGGATCTCTTTGTCAAAGCAAGGAAACCCCCCACCATACCAGACACCCTGATGTCTTTGCTAAGGCAAAAAAGGTGGTAACCCTAGTGTTGCCTAATTACTGCTCGCTATTGACCCTGCAGTATTTCACCCAGAAAGAGGACAGGCTAGGTAAAGTGGCAGCTGTGCCTTTTAGGTTCTGCTACTGGCAAGTGGTTGCAAGCAGCAGAATCACCAGTATGCCATAAGCCTAAAAATAGGAACCTCTGTCAGGTGCATTTTACTTATGAAATAAATACAGAATTACAGAAAAAAAAAAATAACTACCTTTATAGAAACAATTATTTGTAAGTATTTTACTTCATCTTCTGAAAGCCACTTGTTTAAAGCTGAAGTTTATTAAAAATGTTTTTCGGAAAACAGCACCAGGGACATAACTTTCCTCAAATGTAGTGTATCCTACGTTATGCAAGGTGATGGTTACTGTAAAAAATTCTCCTTCCAGTGAAGGTGGATTCTTGTTACAGCAGTGAACGTTCATATCACAGGGTAACAATGCTGCTTGTGCAGCACGTTGTAAATTATTTAAAGCTGAATTTTGTAAAAAAAAAAAAAAAAAAAGTCATGCTGGCTGATGGTTACTGTAAAAAAATCACCTTCAGCGATGGTGTATCTTCCCCACAATGTTGAACTTCCAGTGCTGCATGGGATAAAGCGTACCTTCCCCCTTTTTCTAAATTTCTGCATGCTGATTTAAAATTATTTTTTTAACTCTAAGCTCAGAGTTTGAGAGCTCACTCCTGTGATGGTGAAGGTGATCAGTCATAGCTGGGTCCACTTAGCAATGTCCTAGCAACTTCCTGGGAGTTTTCAGGTCAGGCTTCAAGAGGTACATAAATGGCCATCACCTATAGTATTATTTATCTTTAGTCAAAGCTGCACTGTTTGTTTTTATCTACAGATGTCCCTTATCTGCATAGGCATTTTTTTTGGTAAAGGTGAACTAATCCTTCAGACCTCTTTCACACTGGGGCAGTGGGTCCGTTAGAGGTAAAGCACCACTAATTTTAGCGGCGCTTTACCGTCCACGCTTTTAACCCCTGCTAGAGGCCAGAAGAAAGGGTTAAAAGCGCCTTTGTTGGGCAGGGGCGGTGTAGGAGCGCTGTATACAGCGCTCCTACACTGCCCCAAAGATGCTGCTTGCAGGACTTTTTTTCCTGTCCCACAAGCACACCGCCCCAGTATGAAAGCACTCAGACATTCACACTGGGGAGGTATGAGAGACAGTTTTAAGGTGCTTTACATGTGCTATTTTTAGCGCTAAAATGCCTGTAAACTGCCCCAGTGTGAAAGGGGTCTTAAGCTGGCCATACACTATACAATTTTATCGTACCATCTCCTTCATCTTTACCAAGACTATATAGGATGGTGACAGACCTAAACTATCTATAAAATTACTACCAAATCAGACAGGCTATTGTGGATGATCAAAAGGAGACTGTACAATCAGATTGTATAGTGTATGGGCAGGCTTAGGCTCCATGCATGTGAGCAATGCTGCTGAGTCACAATCCATGGTGGATTGCTTTATCAGTAGTGGCTGGCCCACGGTTATCAGGCCTATTAGACATGATTGCAGCACAGTTGTGATGCAGCCCCATCCACTACTATGAAACATTTTGGCAGGTGTTATCAACTGCTGATTGCAACGTGCCCTGACAAAGTCTCGTGTCTGCAGCACCATGTATGGGGCTTGTTGAAAACACACCTGAACTGGCTGCTTTTGCCGACAATGCCTGTGTCAAAAGGGCCTTAAGCCTAGTACACTATGAGAAATTTGGATGAATGATCGCCTGCTTTTTAGTGAATGTACACATCACGATGTAACTGAAAATTTTAACTTAACGTAAGAAAATTCTCAAACGACAAAGACAAAATGTAGGCAAACGTAACTATGTACTAGCGTCTTCCAGGTCTGATCATGCACTGTATTTTCTATTTTATTATTTTAGTATGATTACTGTACACATTGAACGGAAATCGGACATTGGGGGTTATTTGCGAAAGGCAAATCCACTTTGCACTGCAAGTGCAGTTGCTCTAAATCTATGGGGTAGATCTGAAATGAGTGGAAGCTCTGCTGATTTTATCATCCAATCATGTGCAAGCTAAAATGCTGTTTTTTATTTTCCTTGCATGTCCCCCTTGGATCTACAGCGACTTTATTGCCAAGTGCATTTGCAGTGAAAAGTGGATTTTCCTTTAGTAAATAACCCCCATTGTGTTCACTGACGATAAAAATTCTCTAGCTTGCACCTTCGTTTTTTTTTTTTTGTCCGTACAGTCAGAATCGGCTGTCCAAAGCTCTATACTAACAAACAGATAATCAACTGATCGTTCCTTGTATAGAAATTTTCATGCAATCTTATCATGTGCCTTGAGTTTGCACTGACAGTTCTGCGCTCCCTGTTGAAGTCACCACCATCTTCTCCACCAATTCATCCCCATCTGATATAGACAACAAAACAACAATAATCTCCTGCGCTTGGGTGCTTAGTCTATGGATAGGTGGTGCGACCAACCCTCTAAATCAAACGGTGCCTGCAGTCTTGCTGCCCTCCTCAGAACAATGGGTATTCTTAAACTGAAACATAAGACATAAAAAGAGGAAAGGAGGGCGCATCGACCTTGTGCATTACCAATGGTAAATTTTATTAAAAGCTATATCAACAATAATCATACTCACAAACGAGTGTATAAAAGAGGCTTATCAGTAGGTGAGACTGCATCTCTGAACACCTGAAACCTGGACCTGATAGGAGGGGTCAGAGGGGGGGTCAGATGGAATTACAAACGGTTGACGCGTTTCAAGGGCGTACCCTCTTCTTCAGAACCAAAGCCGTCAATTGACGGCTTTGGCTCTGAAGAAGAGGGTACGCCCTTGAAACGCATCAGCCGTTTGTAATACCATCTGACCCCTCCTATCCGGTCCGGGTTGCAGGTGTTTAGAGACGCACCTACTGATAAACCTCTTTTACACGCTCGTTTGTGAGTATGATTATTGTTGATTTAGCTTTTAATAAAATATACCATTGGTAATGCACAAGGTCGGTGCACCCTCCTTTCCTCTTTTTATATTACCACTGTGTATGCATGTTGGAGTTACCCTATCCTGGCATTCTTAACTCCTAACCACATCTCTGTACTAAGTGTATACACTGTGTTGTCTAAGCTGCAGGCAATTTACAAAAAATAAATAATTGGTAAGAGAAAGGGGAAAGTTTTTTTTTTTGGCAGAAGAGACATGTAAAGTCTGAACTACTAATTAAAAATAAATAAATAATAATAATAAATAAAAACTTTACTTGCTGCCATTTTTGTTTTATTTTCTTTATTTAGCACACCTCCCAACTTTTTGAGATGGGAACGAGAAATACCCATTAGCAAAAGTATTTTCAAAAATTCCTGGAACTCGTGCTTGGCCACAATTTAAGCGAGATTGCTGCACCAAAAAGTAGCTGAATACTTAACCACACAAATTCTGTAAAGATATTAAAGCGGAGTTCCACACAAAAATGGAACTTCCGCTTTTCGGAACCCTCCCCCCCTCCGGTGTCACATTTCCGGTGTCACATTTGGCACCTTTCAGGGGGGAGGGGGGTGCAGATACCTGTCTAAGGCTCGATTCACACTAGCGCGTTTTTTGATGCATTTTGCATTTTGCAGAAATGCACGGGAATTTTTTAACATGGGTTCCTATGGAACATGTTCACATCAATGCCTTTTTGTTTCTCTGCATTTTTGGAAAGGGTCGGGGACTTTTTTTCATGCAAAATGCAGCGTTTTGCATGTAATGGATTTCAATGGACAAGCATCAAAAACGCAAGTGCACCGTTTTTGCAGCATTTTTGATGCGTTTTTGGTGCGTTTTTGATGCGTTTTTGCAGTTTTTTTTTTTTTTTGTAATTTTTTTTAAGACTGTAAAAAAAAATGTAAAAAAAAAAAAAAAAAAACGCAAAACGCAAATCGCGGCAAAATCGCGGCAAAATCGCGGCTCAAAAACGTGGCAAGCATGAAAAAAAAACCTCCAAAAACGCTCAAAAGCAACATGCATAGGTGTGAATCGAGCCTGATTCACACCTATGCATGTTGCTTTTGAGCGTTTTTGGAGGTTTTTTTTTCATGCTTGCCACGTTTTTGAGCCGCGTTTTTGCCGCGATTTTGCCGCGATTTTGCCGCGATTTGCGTTTTGCGTTTTTTTTTTTTACATTTTTTTTTACAGTCTTAAAAAAAATTACAAAAAAAAAAACAAACAAAAAAAAACCCGGCAAAAACGCATCAAAAACGCACCAAAAACGCATCAAAAACGCTGCAAAAACGGTGCACTTGCGTTTTTGATGCTTGTCCATTGAAATCCATTACATGCAAAACGCTGCATTTTGCATGAAAAAAAGTCCCCGACCCTTTCCAAAAATGCAGAGAAACAAAAAGGCATTGATGTGAACATGTTCCATAGGAACCCATGTTAAAAAATTCCCGTGCATTTCTGCAAAATGCAAAATGCATCAAAAAACGCGCTAGTGTGAATCGAGCCTTAGACAGGTATTTGCACCCACTTCCGGCATAGACTCCCATGGGAGTCTATGCCTCTTCCTGTCCCTCCGCGCTGTCTCCTGGGAAACACACAGCTCCCAGGAGATAGCGGGGACCAGTTACGATGCGCAGCGCGACTCGCGCATGCGCCGTAGTAGTGAACCAGGAAGTGAAGCCGCAACGCTTCACTTCCTGATTCCCTCACCTAGGATGGCGGCGGCAGCTGCCAAGAACCGAGTGGCCATGTATTAAAAGTCAGCAGCTGCAGTATTTGTAGCTGCTGGCTTTTAATATTTTTTTTTGTTTGGCGGTTTAGGTGGACCCCCGCTTTAATAGTGCGCTATCTCAAACAAATGTTGTATAAATGTAAAAATCACATGTATATCATTGATATCCTGCCATATCAACCACTGCCATATAAAAATACGAGTTTTCCAAGTGCAAAATAATGTTCAAATATTCATTTAATAAAGTGCAAAAAAATTATAACAAACATAAATATTACATAAATATTATTATATAATATACATTTCATATAAAGTGCAGAATGAAAAAATCCACAAAATGAATGTTTATATTAAATAATCAAAAATTCATGCAAAGAAAAAAATAAAAAGTAAAAAATGACAAAATTCACACCAGTGTGATCAGTTCCAGGGCTTTCCAGTTTCAGAGAAAAAAGTAAAACATGTTGAATTTTTGCTGCACTGGATTGTACTGGAACATGGTAAAACGCATCAAAAACTCACCGGAATGCACTGAAAAGCATCAAAGCATCAAAAATGCACCAAACCCCAGTACAGTAAAAAATGGTTAAAAGATGAAGAAAGCATCTGGAATGCATTAAAAATGTGCATGCAGAAACACATTCAGAATGGATCTGGAGTGCGTTTTTGTGGCGTGAACCAGCCCTAAGAGCCCTTGCACACTGGGGCGGGGGGCGGCGTCGGCGGTAAAACGCCGCTATTATTAGCGGCGTTTTACCGCCGGTATGCGGCCGCTAGCGGGGCGGTTTCACCCCCCGCTAGCGGCCGAGAAGGGGTTAAATACCACCGCAAAGCGCCTCTGCAGAGGCGCTTTGCCGGCGGTATAGCCGCGCCGTCCCATTGATTTCAATGGGCAGGAGCGGTATACACTCCGCTCCTTCACCGCTCCGAAGATGCTGCTAGCTTGACTTTTTTTACCGTCCTGCCAGCGCATCGCTCCAGTGTGCAAGCCCTCGGGGCTTTTTACACTGGAATGCAAGGAGCGGCACTTTCGGGTCGGTTTGCAGGCGCTATTATTAGCGCAATAGCGCCTGCAAACCGCCCCAGTGTGCAAGGGCTCTAAATGAAGTGCTTCAGTGTCACCACCGTGCTCATAAAGGCAAACAGGCTGCTTACCAGACCATGAGATCCCACAAAGGAGATCATAAGCGCATTGGAAATATTCCCCTTTTTGGAGAACCACAACTTGCTTCTGAACAGTCTCTAATTATCCTAGTGTAAGCCACCTTCTGGCTCCCGAACATACAGTATCTCACAAAAGTGAGTACACCCCTCACATTTTTGTAAATATTTTATTATATCTTTTCATGTGACAACACTGAAGAAATGGCACTTTGCTACAATGTAGTGAGTGTACAGCTTGTATAACAGTGTAAATTTGCTGTCCCCTCAAAATAACTCAACACACAGCCATTAATGTCTAAACCGCTGGCAACAAAAGTGAGTACACCTCTGAGTGAAAATGTCCAATTTGGGCCCAAATTGTAAATATTTTGTGTGGCCACCATTATTTTCAAGCACTGCCTTAAAGCGGAGGTTCACACAAAAATTGAACCTCCGCTTTTCGGAACCTTCCCCCCCCTCCGGTGTCACATTTGGCACCTTTCAGGGGGGTGCAGATACCTGTCTAAGACAGGTATTTGCACCCACTTCCGGCATAGACTCCCACGGGAGTCTATGCCTCTTCCCGTGCCCACCGCGCTGTCTGCTGGGACACACACAGGTCCCAGAGACAGCGGGGACCAGTTAGGAAGCGCAGCGAGACTCGCGCATGCGCAGTAGGGAAGCGGGAAGTGAAGCCGCAGCGCTTCACTTCCTGATTCCCTTACAGAGAATGGCAGCGGCGGCACCCGAGGACAGAGGGACGATTCAGTCTCGGGTGCACATCGCTGTCCTTATTTTAAAAGTCAGCAGCTGCAGTATTTGTAGCTGCTGACTTTTAATTTTTTTTTTTCGCGGGACTCCCTCTTTAACCTTCTTGGGCAGGAAGTTCACCAGAGCTTCACAGGTTGCCACTGGAGTCCTCTTCCACTCCTCCATGACGACATCACGGAGCTGGTGGATGTTAGAGACCTTGCACTCCTCCACCTTCTGTTTGAGGATGCCCCACAGATGCTCAATAGGGTTTAGATCTGGAGACATGCTTGGCCAGTCCGTCACCTTTATCCTCAGCTTCTTTAACAAGGCAGTGGTCATCTTGGAGTTGTGTTTGGGGTCGTTATCATGTTTGAATATTGCCCTGCGGCCCAGTCTCCAAAGGGAGGGGATCATGCTCTGCTTCAGTATGTCACAGTACATGTTGGCATTCATGGTTCCCTCAATGAACTGTAGCTCCCCAGTGCTGGCAGCACTCATACAGCCCCAGACCATGACACTCCCACCACCATGCTTGACTGTAGGCAAAACACACCTGTCTTTGTACTCTTCACCTGGATTCCCACCACACATGTTTGACACCATCTGAACCAAATAAGTTTATCTTGGTCTCATCAGAACACAGGACATGGTTCCAGTAATCCATGTCCTTATTCTGCTTGTCTTCAGCAAACTGTTTGCTGACTTTCTTGTGCATCATGTTTAGAAGAGGCTTCCTTCTGGGATGACAGCCATGCAGACACATTTGATGCAGCGTGCGGCGTATGGTCTGAACACTGACAGGCTGAACCCCCACCCCTTCAAACTCTGCAGGCAGCACTCATAGGTCTATTTCCCAAAGACAACCTCTGGATATCACGCTGACCACATGCACTCAACTTTCTTGGTTGACCATGGCGAGGCCTGTTCTCAGTGGAACCTGTCCTGTTAAACCACTGTATGGTCTTGGCCGCTGTGCTGCAGCTTAGTTTCAGGGTATTGGCAATCTTCTTATAACCTAGGCCATCTTTATGTAGAGCAACAATTCTTTTTTAAGATCCTGAGAGAGTTCTTTGCCATGAGGTGCCGCGTTGAATTTCCGGTGACCAGAATGAGAGAGTGAGAGCGATAACACCAAATTTAACACACCTGCTCCCCATTCACACGTGAGACCTTGTAACACTAACGAGTCACATGACATTGGGGAGGGAAAATGACTAATTGGGCCCAATTTGGACATTTTCACTTAAGGGTGTATTCACTTTTGTTGCCACCGGTTTAGACATTAAGGTCTCATGCACACTGGACGTTAAAATAATGTTATAAAAATGCCAGTAGCTTTGCAGTGAGTTTTTCAACTTCTTTCAACTTTTTGCAATAGGGTTTTTTAGTGCTTATTATCGTTTTTTTAGCGTTTTTTGAAGAAAAAAGTTTTTTTTTCAATGGATCAAAAACGTTAAAAAACGCTGGTGAGTGGTGTTTTTGAGCGTTTATCTACATTTATTAACGTTAGAGCGTTTTTACAGCTGAAAAACGTCTCAGAACCTACTAGTTTTGTTTTTGTTTTTACTGCTCAGAAACGCCACTGCCTAAAACTGCTGATAACAGCCTATGTGTGCATGGACACATAGGATAAAATGATGGAGAGTTTAATGACTGTAAAAAAATGTCTACAGCCAAAAACAGCTGCTGTAAAAATGTCAAAAAAAAGGCCAGTGTGCAGGAGGCCTAATGGCTGTGTGTTGAGCTATTTTAAGAGGACAGCACATTTGCACTGTTATACAAGCTGTACACTCACTACTTTACATTGTAGCAAAGTCATTTCTTCAGTGCTGTTACATGAAAACATATAATAAAATATTTACAAAAATTTGAGGGGTATACTCACTTTTGTGAGATACAGTACATGGCTATCAGAAATAAACTCGTAGCCTATACTGCTTAAAAGATTTGTTAACCACTAGCGGCGTGGCTCTCGTTCTGGGAGGGCGTCACATGATGTCCCTCCATTTAAACAGGGAATGCGCCCTGTTCCTTTGGCGGCAGCGTGTCACGGAGACACCGCTCGCCACCAAGGGGGGTGAACAGCCATTGAGTATAGCTGTTTACCACGTTAACGGCCGTGATGAAGTCATGGCCGAACACAGGTGGTACCGCCTAACTTTCCACGGCACATGCGCGCGATCTTGAGCGCGCTGCGCGTGCACGTCAGTGGCGCCGTGTTCCTGGGAACATTGCTCGTCACCGATGCTGGTAAACAGCCATTGGCAGATGACTGTTTACCACGTGATCGGCTATGATCCTTTCACAGCCGATCACTAAATGTCAACAAACCGCGGTAACGAGATGTTACCGGGTTCTCCTTACAAACCGATCGTGTGTGAGGAGGAGATTGCGGTAACATCTCGTTACTGCTTACAGTGTACACCAATTACACTGATCCCCCCCCCCCCCCCAATAAAGAGGACCTGTCAGCACCCATCAAAGTATCTGTCACAGTTCATCTGAGTACCTGTCAGTCCATATGAATACCTGTCAGTCCATATCAGTACCTGTCAGTCCATATGAGTACCTGTTACAGTCCATCAGAGTACCCGAGTACCTGTCACAGTCCATCAGAGTACCCGAGTACCTGTCGCAGTCCATCAGAGTACCCGAGTACCTGTCGCAGTCCATCAGAGTACCCAAGTACCTGTCGCAGTCCATCAGAGTACCCAAGTACCTGTCGCAGTCCATCAGAGTACCCAAGTACCTGTCGCAGTCCATCAGAGTACCCAAGTACCTGTCGCAGTCCATCAGAGTACCCAAGTACCTGTCGCAGTCCATCAGAGTACCCAAGTACCTGTCACAGTCCATCAGAGTACCCTAGTACCTGTCACAGTCCATCTGAGTACCCGAGTACCTTCAACACATGTCATCTGAGTACCTGTCACAGTTCATCTGAGTACCTGTCACAGTCCATCTGAGTACCCGAGTACCTGTCACAGTCCATATGAGTACCTGAGTACCTGTCACAGTCCATATGAATACCCGAGTACCTGTCACAGTCCATATGAGTACCGAGTACCTGAGTACCTGTCACCGCCCTTCAGAGTACCCAAATACCAGTCACCAGCCCATCAGAGTACCCAAGTACCTGTCACCAGCCCATCAGAGTACCCGAGTACCTGTCACCAGCCCATCAGAGTACCCGAGTACCTGTCACCAGCCCATCAGAGTACTCGAGTACCTGTCACCAGCCCATCAGAGTACTCGAGTACCTGTCACCAGCCCATCAGAGTAACCGAGTACCTGTCTGCAGCTCATCAGAGTACCCGAGTACCTGTCTGCAGCTCATCAAGTTACCCGAGTACCTGTCTCCAGCCCATCAGAGTACCCAAGTACCTATCTGCAGCCCATCAGAGTACCCGAGTACCTATTTGCAGCCCATGCCTCATAGAATGTACATTGGGGTGTTTGCTTTCCAAAAAGGGGTCATTTTGTGGGTAATTCCACTGGGCTCGTGCTCAAGGACCTTCAAAAGTGTGATAGGTAGGAATGAAATGAGATGTGTAATTTATGCTCCTAGAACGCCTGAAGGTACTACTTCAATGTTGGGCCTCTGTATGTGGTCAGGCTGTGTAAAAGTCTCACACATGTGGTATTGCCATACTCGGGAAGAGTAGCAGAATGTATTTTGGGGTGTAATTTTTGCTATATACATGCTATGTGTTAGAAATATCTTATAAATTGACAACTTTGTGTAAAAAAAAAAGTGTTTTCATTTTTTTCCACATTTTCCAAAAACTTCTTTCCAATGAACCGTTCAAAAGACTCAATATGCCTCATAGATTATACGTTGGGGGGTTGGCTTTCCAAAATGGGGTCATTTTGTGGGCAATTCCATTGTCCTGGTGCTCCAGGGCCTTCAAAGGTGTAATAGGTGGTTGAGAAATGAGACGTGTCATTTATGCTCGTAGAACGCCTGAAGGTGCTACTTCATTGTTGGTCCTTTGTATGTGGCCAGACTGTGTAAAAGTCCCACACATGTGGTATCGCCATACTCGGGAAGAGTAGCAGAATGTATTTTGGGGTGTAATTTGTTGTATGCATATGCTATGTGTGAGGAATAACCTGATAACCTGATAATTTGACAACTTTGTAAAAACAAAAACCAAAAAAAAACAAAAAAAAAAAACTTCATTTTGCAAAGAATTGTGGGAAAAAATTACAACTTAAAAAAACTCACCATGCTACTTACTTAATACCTTGGAATGTCTACTTTCTAAAAAAAAGAGTTCTTTTGGGGGGTATTTGTACTTTCCTGACTTGTCAGTGTCTCAAGAAATGAGATTCACCTGATGTACTGAAGGCCTGATCAGATGTGATCAATTTTCAGTGATTGGTACCATAGTTTGTAGACTCCATAACTTTCACAAAGACCAAATAATATACACTAATTTGGGTTATTTTTTACCAAAGATATGTAGCAGTATAAATTTTGGCCAAAATTTATGAAGAAAAATGACTAATTAGCAAAATTTTATGACAGAAAGAAAAAAGCATTTTTTTCACAAAATTTACGTTTTTTTTAAAATTTATAGAACAAAAAATAAAAAACCCACTAGTGATTAAGGCTATGTTTCCACTAGTGCGACTTTTCATGCGACTTGGGACTGAAAAGTCGCATGACAAATTGTATCCCATGATTTCCAATGAGTACTGTTCATATCTGTGTGACTTCAAGTCTCAGCGACTTCAAAGTAGTCCCTGCACTACTTTGGTCCCACTTTGATGCGACTTGAGGTCCATAGATACAGGCATTGCTTCAAATCGCGGTAAAAAGTCGCGGTAAAATCGCAGTAAAAAATTGCGGCAAAATCGCGTGACTTTGGGGACGCAATAGTGGAAACATAGCCTTAATACCACCAAAAGAAAGCTCTATTTGTGTGAAAAAAAAAGGACGCAAATTTCATACGGGTACAGTGTTGGATGAGTAATTGCCATTCAAACTGTGAGAGTGCTGAAAGCTAAAAATTGGTCTGGGCAGGAAGGGGGTGTAAGTGCCCTGTAATGAGGTGGTTAAGAAAGTATTGCACTTACAGAGTAAAACTAGTATAAAGGCAAACAGCAAATGTGGATCGGTCCGTGCGTGCTGACCTCACACTGCTATTAGCAAAAGTATGTAGGGATAGGACACCCTCACCGCCACTCCCCTTTAGAGGAAAATTATGCAAATAAAAAAGATTAATTAAAGGGTAAATCCACTTTCGTGGGGAAAAAAATAGCAAATAAAGAATAAATAATATAGAGTATACAATTGCGACAGAAATCATATTGTAATTGAATGTTATTAAAAATGACCTTTCCTTTTCAATCTACAGCTCTGTAATTTTCTGTAAAATGCAATGCAATATGGCTACCTGGAGGTGTTCTGTACACAGAACATCATTTCCTGCTTGTGTGATTGGCTTACTGATTTTCCCAGAAGTCTGCACTAAGATAGAAGTCACATATCAGGCATCCCCCAGAACAAAAATGTCATTTTTGTTGAGATACTCCCAATAGGAACATGTCTAAAGGGATGCAGACCCTGCAGCTTTCCTCATTAGAGCCCTGCAGGTGCAGCAGCTGATTGATAATTATGAAACCACTCCCATACAGATTCACTTTCCCACATAGACACAGACAAACACACGGGGATTTCTTCAGAATAACAAAAGGTAGGAATCTGCAACAAAGTTTGTTATAATCCTTATAATGTACATAGATCAAAAGTTGAGTTACTCTTTAAATCCACCAGCCCATCAGAGTAAATTTTTTTGCTTTTTACCACTACTATACCTTTATATTGGCTTTTGAAATTTACAAGTGCAGCCATTTAGAAATTGGATGAAAGGTTCACTGTGAAACACTTTGTGAATGGTAAATACATAACTCCCAACATTTTGAGATGGGAATGAGGGACACCTACTAGCAAACATATGTAGGCATAGGACATGCCCCCTGTCACACCCCTTATCCACTTCAGCCCCGGACCATTTGGCTGGCCAAAGACCAGAGCACTTTTTGCGATTCGGCACTGCGTCGATTTAACTGACAATTGCGCAGTCGTGCGACATGGCTCCCAAACAAAATTGACGTCCTTTTTTCCCCACAAATAGAGCTTCCTTTTGGTGGTATTTGATCGCCTCTGCGGTTTTTATTTTTTGTGCTATAAACAAAAAAAAGAGCGTCAATTTTGAAAAAAAATGCAATATTTTTTATTTTTTGCTATAATAAATATCCCCCAAAAATATATAAAAAAACATTTTTGTTCCTCAGTTTAGGCCAATATATATTCTTCTACATATTTTTGGTAAAAAAAAAAAAAAAAAAAAAAATCGCAATAAGCCTATATTCATTGGTTTGCGCAAAAGTTATAGCGTCTACAAAATAGGGGATAGCATTTTTATTATTATTATTTTTTTACTAGTAATGGCGGCAATCTGCAATTTTTATTAGGACTGCGACATTATGGCGGACACATTGGACAATTTTGACACAGTTTTGGGACCATTGGCATTTTTACAGCGATCAGTGCTATAAAATTGCATTGACTACTGTAAAAATGTCACTGGCAGTGAAGGGGTTAACCACTAGGGGGTAGTGAAGGGGTTAAGTGTGTCCTATTGTGTGTTCTACCTGAAGGAGGGGAGAGGACTGTGCAGGGGAGATGACAGATCGCTGTTCATTCTCTTTATGAACAGACGATCTGTCTGTTCTCCCCTCAGATCCCGATTCTCGGTGTGCCCCAAGTGATCGCGGGAGCCCGGGGGTGATCGCAACCGCCAGGCACTCGCATCGGCTCTGTGGGCGAGCAAGGGGCACGCACGCACTCCCCTAGTGGCCTTCTATGTTACCGAAGTAACATGACGGCGATTTGTGCAACCGAGCCATGTTGCCGCAGTACAACTGCGGCGGCTGGTCGGCATGCTGTTAAAGGGGACATAACCAGGTTAATAAAATCCACAATAGCTTGTTTTACCACTAATATTCCTTTATATTGGCTTTTAAAATTAACAATTGCAGCAATTTAGAATTTGGATTTAGCACTGGGAAACACTTTTTGAAAGATAAAAAGTGCATTTTATGTACAACTATATAGATCAGACCAAAATGAGGGACAAATGAGGAAGAATGAGTGACAGAGGGACATTGCTCCAAATTAGGGACAGTCCCTCTAAATCAGGGACAGTTGGGAGCTATGTAAATAATGCATTTTATATACAACTATATAGATCAGACCAAAATAAGGAGAAAAGAGGGACATTGTTCTGAATGAGGGATAGTTCCTCGAAATCAGGGACAGTTGGGAGCTATGCTTTAGTTCTGCAACCATAAACAGATTCTGAATCTCATCTTGACTGAAGGTTCCCGTTTGTTCATGGTCAATAAAGTTTTTCTGCTGCTGCACTGAAGGATTGTGGGTGTTGTGGTCCTGTGAGCTTCCTGTGTGTACGGCGTTTGCTCAGGCTGTATAGTCGGTGTGTCAGGCAGTGTCTTCGGCTGTAGGAGGGAAGGGAGAGCTGTCTGTTCACTT
Source organism: Lithobates septentrionalis (assembly GCA_037952835.1). NCBI lineage: Eukaryota > Metazoa > Chordata > Amphibia > Anura > Ranidae > Lithobates > Lithobates septentrionalis. Next base: position 1,257,129 of record JBBDGP010002504.1, on the reverse strand, counting down.
CCTATATCTGGAAGGGGAATAGTCGGAGAGGTCCGGACACAGCACTTCCTGGACGGCTGGAGAGGGCAGGTAGGTGGGTGAGTGTTGTGTGTCTGTCCCCGGAGGTGGTCCAGTGACTGTGTGACGGAGAGAAGAGCTGTCTGCTATAGTCTTGTATGTCATCTTCTGTACCTCGCTGCTCTCTTGTTATTACATATCTCGGGACAACAGCACAATGTTGTCACATTTACTACAAGTCATTGATTGGGGTTTGTGATCTGGGGAAGGTTTTCTATTTCTGGAGAAAAATTGTATTAGTATGAAATCCTGATATATGGATAAAACTCCTACTGGTGGGAATGTCCAGCAGTGTACACAGTTAATAATTCTAAGGAATGGATTGTATAGTATTGTGGAACATCCAGGGTTGTTGGGGAAAACATGGTTTGCACCATAAGTTGTCAGAGAAGTGGGCGGGCTGCGATTGGGGTCATCGAAGTACGCGGGTTGTCATGGGAGTGGGTGACCTGTGCCAAGAGTTACTGAAGTGCACAGGCGCATTTTGGGTGTCATTGGATAAGCACTTTTGGGGTGCATCAACGTAGAAGTGTGCCATGGGTCAGCAGAGAAACGCAGGGTGCAGCATGGGTCTTCAGGAAAACGATAGCCAGAGAAGCGCACAGGGTGCGTGAGGGGGTTGTCGGAGAAGCACGTGATTTGTGCTGGGGGGTCATTGGAGAAGCTCTCGGGACAAGAGTGCTGGGGTTGTGGGAGGTGGGCCAAGAGGAGTCGAAGAAGTGTGCAGGTGCATTTCGGCATCATTAGAGAAGTGCGCCAGGGATCTTGGGGAGGTGTTGAGGGCGGGCCATGGATCTTGGGGAGGTGTTGAGGGCGGGCCATGGATCTTGGGGGAGGTGTTGAGGGCGGGCCATGGATGTGTATGTGACAGCGAGTGTGGGAAGCGTTGAGGGCGGGCCATGGATCTTGGGGAAGCGTTGAGGGCGGGCCATGGATCTTGGGGAAGCGTTGAGGGCGGGCCATGGGTCTTGGGGAAGCGTTGAGGGCGGGCCATGGGTCTTGGGGAAGCGTTGAGGGCGGGCCATGGGTCTTGGGGAAGCGTTGAGGGCGGGCCATGGGTCTTGGGGAAGCGTTGAGGGCGGGCCATGGGTCTTGGGGAAGCGTTGAGGGCGGGCCATGGGTCTTGGGGAAGCGTTGAGGGCGGGCCATGGGTCTTGGGGAAGCGTTGAGGGCGGGCCATGGGTCTTGGGGAAAAGTGTGCATGGTACTTAATGGGCCCACAAGAAAGCACACAGGGTGCAGTGGGGGTCAGCAGGAAAGCATGTGAGGTGCATTGGACGGTTCGTAAAGAAACGTGTGGATGCATTATGGGCATCGGCACAAAATCAGAGCCCCGATCTACTTGTCCTGATAATACTTTTTTTTTTTTTTTTTCACGGGATGGAAAATGTGCAGGGTGGTTGTTTTTTATTAGGCAGATATGCTTTTAGGAAAGTCTGGGGCTTTTAAAAACAAAAGGAGCTTTATGGCAACTTAAAACTTTTAATCAGGGCTAAAAATTTTAAGTCCTGAGCTACTAGCCAGGCCTCAAGGGTTACTTGCCACCAGTTGCCCTGCCCTGCCCCTACCCTGCCCCTAATTCCTTTCTGAAACATGCCCTAATTATCTCATGAAATGACACTTAAATGTTTTATGAAGAATTAAGTTCTAAAAATAAATATTAACAAAAACTTTATCCATGCAGCCTACCTGTGCAGGGGAAGAGGAATTGCCAGCCGGATGATGAGAGTGCTGCGGAACATCAGTTTTCATTTAAATTGCTGTGTTCCCACCATGCACTGTCCCATACAGCCACGCCCCCTGGCCGAGGAACTTTGATAGACTTCACACGTCTCGGGATTGGACGGTTGTTCTGTCTATCAAAGTCCCGGACAAAGAGGAGGGGCTGTATGTGACAGCGAGTGTGGGGAAAATACAGCAATTGAAATGAAAGCTGTGATGTTCCTCGGCACTTGTCATCTGGTCATCTGCTCTTCTCTCTTCCCCTCCATGATCGAAGGCTTCCATACAACCCTGGTGCTCGCGCCCCCCTCCCGCTTCCAGGCAGCCATAGCTCGCCAACCCTCTTTTGAGGGCTGTTTTAATGTTCATTTTTTTCTAGAAACTTACTTAGAACCCCCAAACATTATATATTTTTTTTAAGCAGTGGCTCTAGAGAATAAATTGTAGGGTGTTGCAATTTTAAAGTAAATAGATACCAAACCTGTCATGCTTTAAAATTGTACATGCCCGTGCAACGGCAACAAAGTAAATTTTACTATTCATAGGCAACGCTTTAAAAACTTTTACAGGTCACCAATTTAGATTTACACAGGTGCTAGAATTATTGCCCATGATCTGGACGTTCATGGTGATACCTCACATGTGTGGGGCGATCGCTGTCTGCGTGGAACGGATGCGTGAGTTTTCTTTTGCCAGCGAACACGGGGGTGCTTACATTTTTATTTATTTTTTCCACTTTTATTGCTGTCACAAAGAATGTAAACGTCCCTTGTGATAGCAGTAGGCAGTGACCGGTACTTTTTATGGAGAGATTTGGGGTCAATATTACCTGAGATCCCTCCATTGCCCTTCAAAGTATTTGATCACACCAAGATCAGTGTGATCAAATGCTTTCCATTTTTTAGGCCTCATGCTGGATGTTTTTACAGCTGCTTCTAGGGGCATCTGGGGTGTGTATTTGTTTGTTTTTCTGGCTCTAAATGCCTCTCCATGTTAGCCTATGTGTCCATGCACACATTGGCTTTTAGCAGCGTTTAGAGGCAGGAAAAAAAAAAAAGCCAGTGCATCCAGGAGCAGCAAAGTTTGGGCAGAAAAAATGCTTGATGCTGCTAAACAGGTCTAAAAGATTAAGCAATGATTTATTCTGGCCAATTAAAAGAATTAACGCCCGAAAGCTTGACGCCTGTAAAATCTCCTAGAAGCTTGTAAAAGCTTTAGACGCTTTTACAAGCGTCGGGCATTGTTTTCTGATGTCTATTGACATTCTCCCAGAACCACTTTCCCTGCGTGCATGCTGCAGCACGCTCTGTGATCGGACATAGCTGATCACAGATCGGGGTAAGGCCCGGGTAACACTGCAGCGACTTGGGATCCAACTTGTGAGACCCCAAGTCACATGACCTATGAAATCCTATGTTGGTCAATGAGACCTTTCTTAAATAGCACTACTGAAGTCGCTCTGACTTTAGAAAAGGTTCCTGTACTACTTCAAGGCGACTTCTATCAGACTTGTGCCAATAGACTCTAATGGAAGTCGTCTCCAAATCGGATCCTCTTCTATATTGATGTGATTTGGATCCGACATTACAGGAAGATCACACAGGAATTTACAAAAGTCACTTCTAAAGTCCCATCAAAATAGTACTCAAGTCGCCAGCAAATCGCTTAGCAAAGTCGCATGACTTTCAGGTCGCGGCAGTGTGAACTGAGCCTTAAGGGCCAATCACAGCGGCCCTTTACCACGTGGTCAGCTGTGTCCAATCACAGCTGATCAGTAAACACACTTGCTGGTTATCGTCATTCCTTCATCATTCCTTTCCTCACGCTGTCACAGCATGAGGAGAGTCAGAACTGGTAACTGGCAAGTGTGAATGGGGACATCTACACTGATAATCTTGGCACTGATCATCAGTGCAGCCCCAACGGTGTCCCCAATCGGTGTCTCCCCTTCATTGCTGCCTATTAGTGCCCATCACTACCATCCACCAGTGCCGCCTATCTGTGCCCATCAGTGTAGCCTCATCAGCGCACATCAGTGAAGGAGAAAAATTACCCGTTTGCAAAATGTTAACAGAAACTAAGAAAAATGTTTTTGGTTTTGTTTTTGAAAATGTTTGGGCTTTTTTTGTTTGTTTAGCAAAAAATAAACCCAGTGATGATGGGTTGAATACTACACCCAGTTTTAAAATATTCTCCTTTTTATAAGTACAGTGCCGAGCCCCAGTAAAGAGACAGACAGACATACACAGATCTACTCAGAAGAAATGATCTTATATGTATACTACAACCAAACTACTATACTATACTAAAGAATATGTTGAAACAAAAACAGAATGCAGGTCAGGAGGTCAACAACAGTTTAAATGCACCTGTCAACAAACTGGTTCCATGAATATAAGGCCAAAGCTTTTAAACTTTCCCTCACTTCCTGTCTGTCTAAAACCAAAAATCTGCCTAAGGCTGGACACCCAGGGTCTGAAAATCAGCCAAAAACAGTCGGTTTGGCAGGAACCGGCCAACTTTCGGCCCGTGTGTACAGCTCCCTATCCAGTCGTGAGACCAGCTTTCATCAAATGAGCAAGCTGGAAAACCAGCATCCAATCGGCATTCACAGCCAATGGCAGTCCCCCAACAGCACAGTGGGGGAGATTTTAGTACGGTGACCTCCTCCATTTTTTTTTTTTTTTTTTTTTTACGCTCAGCCATCTGGGTTGTACAAAAATAAACTCTAGGTTCACACCTATGCGTTTTTTAGTGCGTTTTGCAGTTTGCAGAAACGCTCTACAGTCCATTTAACATGGTTTCCTATGGTACAAATTCACACCTGTGCATTTTTGGAAAGGGCCGGACTTTTTCCCGTGATTTGCGGGTATTAGACTTCAATGGAACTGCACTAGAAATGCAAGTGTTGTGTTTGGGATATCCCCACTGTCCGGCACATCTTAGAGCCTTTTCACACTGACAGCGTGGGGGTGTCGGCGGTATAACGCCTCTAGTTTACCGTCATTTTGAGGGCTCTTTTTCGGCCACTAGCGAGGTGCTTTCAACCCTGGCTAGCGGCCAAATAAAGGGCCTAAAGCGATCGTGGCGCTTTGGCGGTGCTGCCCATTGATTTCAATGGGCAGGGCGCTTTAGGAGCAGTGTAAACACCGCTCCTAAAGTGCCTCAAAGAAGCTGCTTGCAGGACGTTTTTTGGCGTCCTGCAAGCACAGCACCCCCGTATGAAAGTACTTGGGCTTTCACACTGGGATTGCAGAGGACGCATCTTTTAGGCGCTAGTTTTAGCGCTAAAGCGCCTGAAAAATGCCTCCAGTGTGAAAGGGGTCTTGTATAGGCATGGCCATCCAATGACGTCGCCTGGAGAGCCTGCCCCTTGTGACAGAAGAAGGCAGCTCCGTGGGATTAGACCGCACAAGAAGATGACGGCTACGGGAGATGATGGCTCTAGGCTTCTTATTTAATAAAGAACTTGTAGTTTAACATGTCAGTTTTTTTGGTAAATGGGTAGGGGTACGATGTACCCGATACCCATTTACAGAGGGGGGGCCCTTGTTAACGGGGCTTCCAGATTCCGATTCCAGACCCGAAGACCCCGACAACCAACGGCCAGGGTTGTTGGGAAGTGGCCCTTGTCTTCATCAACATGGGCAAATGTGCTTTGGGGTGGGGGGGCACACTGAGCCCCCCCCTGCCTCAAAGCACCCCCCCATGTTGAGGGCATGCAGCCTGGTATAGTTCGGGGGAGGCACTCGGGTAAGGTTCTGGTATGGATTTTGGGGGGGACCCCACGGCTTATATTTTTTTTGGCATGGGAGGGTCCCCTCCGAATCAATACTACTTTTTGCAATTCGGCACTGCGTTGCTTTAACTGACAATTGCGCGGTCGTGCGACGTTGTACCCAAACAAAATTGACGTCCTTTTTTTCCCACAAATAAAGCTTTCTTTTGGTGGTATTTGATTGCCTCTGCGATTTTTTTATTTTTTGCGCTATAAACAAAAAAAAAGCGACAGTTTTGAAGAAAACATTATTTTTTACTTTTTGCTATAATAAATATCCCCCAAAAATATATAATTTTTTTTTTTTTTTCCCTCAGTATAGGCCGATTCTTCTACATAATTTTTGGTAAAAAAAAAAAAAATCACAATAAGCGTATATTGATTGGTTTGCGCAAAAGTTATAGCTTCTACAAAATAGAGGCTAGATTTATAGCATTTTAAAGATATATATATATATATATATATATATATATATATATATTTTTTACTAGTAATGGCGGCGATTTTTATCGTGACTGCGAGATTATGGCGGACACATTGGGACAATTGGCATTGATACATCGATCAGTACGATTAAAAATGCATTGATTACTGTAAAAATGTCACTGGCAGTGAAGGGGTTAACACTAGGGGGCGGTGAAGGGGTTAACTATGTTCCTTGGGAGGTGATTCTAACTGAAGGGGGAGGGACTAACTACAGGAAGTGACAGATCGTGGTTCCTAGCTAATAGGAACACACGATCTGTCACTCCTGTCAGAACAGAACAGGGAAGTGTGTGTGTGTCTCTCCTCTTCACGATCGCTCGTGGCCGGCAGTCATCTCGAGTGCCTGCTATTCGGACCCCGCGAACCCATGTACAGTTACGTGGTTTCATGCAGGGGAGTCAACCTGCCGCACTGTAACTGCGGCGGATGATCCGGAAGCGGTTAAAGAAAAAAAAGCAAACTGCATTCAAAACGCATAAAAATTGAGGGTTTAAAAACGCAAAATGCACTGCAAAACCCATCAAGTGCAGCCGCATAAATGTGAACCTAGACTTAGTGTGTACTCAGCATAACTGAGCCCCAGATAGGATTAAAAATGCAACTGGAGTTTAAATCTTTTCCCACTCAATCCAAAAACTACAAAAAGGGTTTGTCTAAACATACAGTTTTAAATACAAAGATTTCAGTGTAACTTTTAATAATTTGACAATTTATAGTAGCAGCAAGTGGTTTAGCTCAAGACAAATCTGTTGCTTCCGTCATAATCTGCAAATTGAGTCAATCAATAGTTCCATAAATATAGGCATCTGCAGTCATTTGCAAAAGTTGATCTTGGCGGTGCTGCTTTCCACCGATCTGCTCTCCTTGAGCTGCTAGATGAGTTTTGCTGTATAAATGACAAGCTCCATTTGTCCCCTTGGATGAATGGAGCTGTCATTCTGACACAGTGTGTACAAGCACAGGGAAAAATGTGGTAAAAAAGAATAAGTAGAGTGCAAAATATTCCTTCCTTCATCCTTATAATCCAGTAAGGAGTCCTAATCCCGAGAAATAGTGGCAATATCTTATCCATCCTGCTATACCAACAGAGGGAAGTGTGATTGGCCCCAAATTTGTTTTGGGCATTTTGTTTTCATCTGGAGAATGGGAAGAGGGCTTTCTCAGCTAAGCACACCCTCCTGTCTGCATGCCTGAGCTAAGGGCAGATGGATTCCAGGAAGTAAATGCTACATGAATCTGCCCTTATTCAAGATAGTCACGGCTAGAAATGCTAGGGGATATTTATCAAAGTGGTGGAGCAAGGGAAGCTTATCTTCATATATGGTAGGACTGCCACAGGTTTTTTTCCTTTTTGGCAAATGATTTTTGAAATATACAACAAAACCTATGGTGAGCCTGTAGTTCCATCCCCTGATATACAGTAGCTCTGTTATCTATTCTCCTGGGCTCTATAGGTTTCTAGACTAGTTGACAAGATGGATAAGCCTGATAAATGATTTCTAATTGCTCAGATACCCCGATCTTAAATTTAATACATTTCTACTCGCATAGTTCTCTAAGCTTATTACAGTTTGTTACCCTGGATCAGGTAAGGGGGGTGATTTGCTTTCAGTGTATCAGCAAATAGATCTGTATTGTATGGAAGAACAGCAAAGAATGACTATTATTGAACAAATATGGCTTTCCCTATGTGCATATGCAATTAAAATTCATACATGCATACAATTTGTTTTATAAAACATAATAGCACATTTATAAGACTAATTACATCAGTCTTTTTTCTTTTATATGTGTCTTTAAAGGAAATGTATAGTGTTTTTTTTTTTTTTTTTTAGTCACTTCAGTCCCCTTAATGACCAGGCCATTTTTTACATTACGGCAAAAAAAAACAAACAAATGTATTCATCAGTTTAAGCCAATATGTATTCTTCTACAAATTTCTATAAAAAAAAATCGCAGTAAGCGTCTATTGATTTGTAGACGCTACAACTTTTGCGTAAACCAAATAGGGGATATATTTATGGCATTTTTATTATTATTAAAATCGCTCTCTCTCGCACTCTCTCTCAGAATGGCATGGCTGGGCGAAATTACGTTATGTAACGTCGCTCGCCCTGTGGCCACTAGGGGCGTGCGGGCGCGCCCCCTGCTCACCCAGGGAGCCGATGCAAGTGCCTGGTATTTGCGATCACCACCGGGCTCCCGCGATCGCTCGGGCACACCGAGAACCGGGATCTGTGTGTGTATACACACAGTTTCCGGCTCTCTGAGGGGTGACGAGACAGATCGTCTGTTCATACAGAGTATACAGAGCATGAACAACGATCTGTCATCTCCCCTACACAGTACAAGGGGGTAAAGTCTTCTGGGGCTGAAGTGGTTAAAGTGTATTTTTTTCCAAAAAAAAAATCGCATTTGAAAGACTGCAGCGCAATTACAGTGTGACATAAAATATTGTAACAACCGCCATTTTATTCGCTAGGGTCTCTGCTTGGGGGTTCTAAGTAATTTTCTAGAAAAAATGATGATTTTAACTTGAAACCAAGTGTCAGAAAAAGGTTTAGTCTTTAAATGGTTAAACCTCCCTCATTTACAGACGGAGTTCATTCCTTTGATCTAAAGAACAAAATGTTACAATGTTTATAGTTAGCTCAAGGCTGAGGAATGTTGTGATACTTGGCAGACTGCCTGTGTTTTTTTTTTTTTTTTTTGCCTGCTGTCAGTTTGAGCAGAGAATTCTCTGTATAGAAAGAATTGGGAAAGTGCTTTGTTAAGATCGCAAGGGGGGAAAACTTGTGATCTCGATTCCTAATGATTTAATCGTGTAGCACTAATAAAAGCTGATTATTGTAAGCACCCCTGCCAGTGTTAAATGGGAACAGACTTGTTGGCTGGGGATCACCAAATGAAAATAGAAGAAAGAAAGAGCCTAAAGCCCCATAGACACTATTAGGTTTTCTGCAGATTTTTGTCTTCAGATTTACCAAAACCATATAATATGAGGTCAAACCTTAATACCCCGTACACACGGTCGGATTTTCCGATGGAAAATGTGTGATAGGACCTTGTTGTCGGAAATTCCAACCGTGTGTAGGCTCCATCATGCATTTTCCATCGGAATTTCCGACGCACAAAGTTTGAGAGCAGGCTATAAAATTTTCCGACAACAAAATCCGTTGTCAGAAATTCCGATCGTGTGTGGACAAATCCGACGCACAAAGTGCCACGCATGCTCAGAATAAATTAAGAGACGAAAGCTATTGGCTACTGCCCCGTTTATAGTCCCGACGTACGTGTTTTACGTCACCGCGTTCAGAATGATCGGATTTCCCGACAACTTTGTGCAACCGTGTGTATGCAAGACAAGTTTGAGCCAACATCCGTCGGAAAAAATCCATGGATTTTGTTGTCGGAATGTCCGATCAATGTCCGACCGTGTGTACGGGGCATAATAATGTAACATTCTGATTGTCCATATTTTGGCATCTGGGAGCCACAGGTGTTGCGTTAATTGTGTACAGGGCATAAGAGTTTCAATTTGTATGCAATCAGGCAGGCCCTTACACTACATGATTTTGGTAAATCTGAAGACAAAAATCTGCAGAAAATCTAATGGTGTGTATGGGGTCTAAGAGAAAATGAATGCAGCCATCGCATCTAAGAATTGGTAAGCTGCAATATAATGTTTTCTTTTGGGTTTAAAACCTCTTTACAACTGTGCGCATCTGCAATGCGAGCAGTTGATACTTACCTGGCTGCCATTGTTGGATACCTGGCTGTTCCTGGATAACACCGCCTCCACCCCCCCTTCTTTTTTTTTTTTTTTTTTTTTTTTTTATTCCTCCCCCTGGTCACTCTATTACTGCAGGGTGGAGATCGTAGCAGCAATATAAACTACTAACTATCTTTGTTGAGAAAAAAAAAACAATGCTTTCTGGGTGATCAATGTACATTGCATGAATGTTAACAAACTTTTGTATTAGATTATTACCTTTTGACGCTGTGAAAAAAAAAAATATTTTTTTTTCTCGCTATGTCACACGGAGCCACAAGCAGGGGACTACAGACAGTGTAGTATATTTATTTATTAAAAAGTCTAGATTCCAAATAAGATAATTTAAAAGGCTTCATCCAAATGCTAGTAAAACGATTGTCATGCCAAATACAACCGTACACTTCCAAAGAGAGCTGACGGTTCCAAGCTTGGAAGTGGTGGCGTGTAACACCTTGCCCCAACACATTTCATGTGAATGCATATCTTCAGGGGACACTAGTACACCAACGTCCATACATTTCATAATTGTACAATCTCTGTTTTTAAAGAATAACAAACATGTTATACTCACCACCTCTGTGTAATGGATTTGCACAGAGCAGCCCAGATCCTCCTCTTAAAGCGGGGGTCCACCTATCTATCGTTTTTTTTTTTTTTTTTTGGAGTTCATTCACAAACTTTTCTTCTCATGATTATCTACTCACATGTTCTGTGTAATAAGTCCGCCTGTGTCTGATTTCGTTGTAAAGAATAACTTATAAAATTCACTGAAGGCGGTTTCCATCTTCATTGTGGGCATTTGAAGCCTACAAGCATGTATTTCCTGGATGCGGTGAATGCTGTGCTCCCAGCATTCACCGAGATGTTGTGATGACGCTGTTGCACAATGCATGCTGGGAAGCCTTAGAGCCCTTGCACACTGGGGCGGTTTGCAGGCGCTATTGCGCTAATAATAGCGCCTGCAAACCGACCCGAAAGTGCCGCTCCTTGCATTCCAGTGTGCAAGCCCCGAGGGCTTGCACACTGGAGCGATGCGCTGGCAGGACGGTAAAAAAAGTCCTGCCAGCAGCATCTTCGGAGCGGTGAAGGAGCGGTGTGTATACCGCTCCTTTACCGCTCCTGCCCATTGAAATCAATGGAACGGCGCGGCTATACCGCCGGCAATGCGCCTCTGCAGAGGTGCTTTGCGGTGGTATTTAACCCCTTCTCGGCCGCTAGCTGGGGGTAAAACCGCCCCGCTAGTGGCCGCATACCGGCGGTAAAACGCCGCTAATAATAGCGGCGTTTTACCGCCGACGCCGCCCCAGTGTGCAAGGGCTTTTAGACTAGCTCCCAGGGGACTGTGGGAGGTCTGGGAGAGGCTAGAAACACGCCTACTCCCATGGGAGGAAAACCAGGAAGTGCTAAGAAGATTAGAAAAAAAAGGTAATTACGGCGATTTAAATTTTTTTACACAGCATGTCAGCATCTAGGCAAGGAAGAGAATGCATAGAGATAATGTTCAAAATTTGGGTGGAACCCCGCTTTAAGTCCCTGGCTGGAGCTCCTGGCCCCTCCCTCCTGTTGGGTGACCCCACAGCAAGCAGTTTGCTATGGGGGCACCCGAGCCGAGTCACAGCTCCCTGTGTCCATTCAGACACAGAGCTGTGGCCCTGCTTCCTTTCTATTCTCATTGGCTGACTGACTTTTGACAGCAGCCAGAGCCAATGTCTCAGCCAATGAGGAGGGGAGTCCCGAGCAGCCGAGACATTCCTACAACATCGCTGGAGCTAGAGAGACCTCAGGTAAGTATTAGGGGGGCTGAGGTGGGCTGCTGCACACAGAAGTTTTTTTCATTTTTATCTTAATGCATAGAATGCATTAAAATAAAGAAACCACCTGCTTTTACAACCACTCTAATGACTTGCCGACCAGCCGCTGCAGTTGTACTGTGGCAGGTTGGCTCAGCTGCGCAATTTGCCGTCACTGTACATTGGGCGCGTACACGGTGATCTGTGGGCACGCGCCGATTTGCTAGAGGGGGAGCCAACCAGCGAGTCTGGCAGACTTGAAGTCCGCCAACCACCCTCGATCGCTCCAGAGACAGGCAGAACGGGGATCTAACTGTGTAGACAAACAGATCCCCGTTCTGTCAGGGGAGTAGAGTGAGATCGTCTGTTCCTAGTGGTTAGTAACAGCGATCTTAATCTCCTCCTCCAGTCAGCCCAGCCCCCATACAGTTAGAAACACCTCCCAGGGAACGCATTTAACCCCTTGATCACCACTAATGTTAACCCCTTCCCTGCCAGTGTCATTTATACAGTAATCAGTGAATTTTTTAGCACCGATTGTTGTATAAATGTCTCTGGTCCCAAAAAAGTGTCGATTTTGTACGCCACAATGTTGCAGTCCCGCTAAAAATCACAGATCGCTGCCATTTTTTAGTAAAAAAAAAAAGTAAAAAAAAAAAATTGGCCTAAACTGAGGAAGAAATTTTTATTTATTTATTTTTTTAGATGTTTATTATAGCAAAAAGTAAAAAAATTATTTTTTTTTTTTCAAAATTTGTCGCTTTTTTTTTTTGTTTTTATACTGCAAAAAATAAAAACCACAGAGGTGATCAAAATTAAATGCCACCAAAAGAAAGCTCTATTTGTGGGGAAAAAAAGGACAATTTTATTTGGGTACAATGTCCCACGACCACGTAATTTTAGTTTTTAAAAAAAATTTTTTTTTAGTTTTGGGGTTGATGGTTTTATTGATAGAAGTCAGAGGGTATATGGGAAAATGTTTTTATTCTAGATACTTTATTGGTAATATCGTCATGATTGTTTGTTTTTGTTGTTATTGTTTGTGTTCTTGTAAAAATTGTTATTGTGAATCTAATGAAGAAATGGTGCTCCTCTGAATTCTTAGTATTCCGTTCTTCATATTCTCTTCTGAAGTTGTAATAATTGGATGAAAATTGTTGCTTGGTCTTGCCTGACATAATCCAAGCAATACGACAGTATAGTATTTAAAATCTTCTTTCAGATTATGTTGCTGACTCATTTTTAAATGCCTACTACTTGACTGAATTACCATACCTTCTTGCACTTTAATAAAATAATCCAGTTTACAGCACATTTCATTTGTTTGAGTTATTTGCTGCATTAGTTCTGAGAAAGCAGCTTTTCTTTTTGCTTCTAATTCTGTTTTCTTTTCTTCTACAGAACAGAAAACTGAATTACAATTCCACAGCAATAATAGCACCCATTACTCAGTTTGTTTACTGCATTATTCTCTCTTATCTGCAGACTGTATATACTCTAATTGTATATGACATTAAAACATTCTGCGACCTCTGACACCCAAATACCCCTGAAGCTTTGGTCAGGTACTATTATCCCACTACAACCACATTCCTTCAGGTGTGAGGTGTCACCATGTCACTGACACATTATTTCCACCCAATTTTGGGTAGGTGCTGCCCTCTTGCTGCCTCACTGATGCTTTTTTTTCCAACAACTTTAATATAGAATTTCTCGTGTAATACTAAGCACAGTCTTTTAGTGCAGCGTTTTCACAATGTCTGATTTACAACCTGTATGTTTTATTCTTGTGAATATAATTTAATTAGTTGCCAACTTATTTCAAGGGGTTATGCTATTGTTTTGGAGATTCTTAGGTGGAATTTCCCAGATTTTAAATGTAATTTACAATTACATTTTTTTTTTTTTTTTTTTGATGGTTATGGCTGTTTTAAATACCTCATCACATTTCCTTGCCCTTTAAGGTAAAAGTTAAAAGGAAGCCTTTTTATTGCATTAACAGTCTGTGCTACACTGACTTTTTTGTTGAAATGTTTTGAGCAGGGTGTTCAATTCATGATGGTACCGTATATAACACACCGCAATTCATTATTCTGTTGAAGTTTCATACAAGACCAACCTATTTGGAACATGGGGGTCTCCTTTCTTATGATGATAGACCGAACCGCTTTTCTGACAGTAGTTCTGCTTGTCACCAAAACATTGCACTTGGATAGTGGTGGTTGTGTGTCCTACCTTAACAATTTGATTGAGCCCTGGGTTTAAAACTGCTTTTACAAAGATTGCACAATGTATGGCCAGCCTTACATTGACAACAGAGGTATTAGAAGACCACAGAGGGTAAATGTTGATATCTTGTTCCCTACCTGATCTGAGATGTTTTACAGGTATTCATATTAGAAAATTTAGCCCTAACTCCGTTAGCTACATCATCTTACCATGACATATGTAGCCCTGCATTTACCACCATCAACCAAGCCATACTAGGGTATGTCTTTTCCAGATTTGCATTCATATATCCCCAATTTCTTGATTATTCTGCTAATTAGGCCTCATGCACACAGGGTGTTTTTATTTTTTTTTTAAACTCTCCTAGAAGCCAGCAGCTTTTTTTGCAGAAAAAACTGACTGACGCTTGTAAAAGTGTCTAAAGCTTTTACAAGCTTTTAGGAGCTTTTACAGGCATCAAGCTATTGGACATTTATTCATTTCATTGGCCAGAATAAATAATGTATTCTGGCCATTGAAATGAATTAATGCTCAAACACCATCGTTTAGTAGCGTCAAATGTTTTTTCTGCCCAAACTCTGCTGTTCCTGGATGCACTGGCAGTGGGTCTTCTTTCCTGCCACTAAATGTTGCTAAAAGCCTATGTGTGCGTGGACATTGAGGGTTGTTAAGAGGCAGGAAAAAAAATACCAGACGCAACTAGAAGCAGCTGTAAAAACATTCAGTGTGCATAAGGCCCAATAGTTTTTTCTTCTAACAAGCATCCTTTACTGTACAACAGAAGAATACATTTGAATGAGTCAGGGGTAGAGATGTACAGCCAACCTTTGGAATCTTCAGAGACAGTAAGCTGACTGCCAAACAGAAGAGTAGGCATCTCCAGTTCTGGACAGGGCTTGTTACACTACAGTCATTACATCCCTGGTTGTATTTTGCATAACATGGAGCTCTGGGCAATCTGGAAACAAACTGAACACACCTGAAGCAAACTGAAGAGGCCTGCTCAGCATTCTGGTGTCATGTGTTCTATATGTAAAGAAGCCACTAATGGCCTTCACATTTAGGTTGTGTCTTATCCAAAACATTAAAAAAACTTTTTTTTTTAACTTTTGTGTCAAATTTAGGTAGTTTGTTTCCACTAAATTCTTAAAAATTACTGCCAGTTTTCAGTTTAGGAAATTGGCGGTAATTAAGACCATATCTGAGCTGATGTCCAGAGGTATGCCAGCACTCAGAGCAGGGTGTGCCTGTGCCTGGAAGCTGACATAATATGACCGCTTCCAGTACAGGCTGCATCACCCGCCTCATTTCGCTGTTAGCCGGGAGATTACCTGGCCTAAAGCAAAATGTAAACGGCCTGTAATACAGCTGATGTCATTACCCAATGTCCATATTTGGGAAAGGACTTTGTACTGAGTGGGCGGAGCTTAATGGTAAACTCAGACTAGTTCGCCATCAGTTTCGCTTCACTTTTGGTTTACAGCGCACAGTAGTTGGCACGTTCTAAAGCCCCTGTTGGACTGAATAGCGGCTTTGGATCAGCCCACTCCTCTGCATTGTCAATAGAAAGTAAATGATATCTGATGGGGAACTAGTCTGGGTGTCTCAAAATTAAGATGGGCAGAGATTCACCAATCTGTGAAAAGTTGTGCCTAAAAATTGTCGAATTTCAGAATAATGTTCCTCAACATAAAATTGCATAGACTTTAAATATATCATCATCTACAGCAGTGGTCATCAACGCTGTCCTCAGGGCCCACTAACAGGCCAGGTTTGCAACATAACTGAAATGCATCACAGGTGATATCACTTGCTGCTCAATGATTGCAGTATTCTAGTCTGCATCTCCCCAAGGTAATACATAAAACCTGGCCTGTAAGTGGACCCTGAGGACAGGGTTGATGACCACTGATCTACAGTACATAAAATCAAAAGATTATGAGAAATTGGAGAAATCTCCTAGGCGTAAGGTACAAGGCTGAAATGCAATATCAGATGTTCGTGATCTTTGGGCTCACAGCCGGCAAATTGTGGCAACAAACGTGATCTGCAAAATACTCAACATGCCGAAAAAAAAAAAAAACTTTGCGGGGTTCCCCCCAAATCCATACCAGAGCCTTATTCAAGCACGCAGCCCGGTAGGTCAGGAAAGGGGGGGACATACGCCACCCCCCCCTTCTGGACCATATCAGGTCACATGCCCACAACATGGGGGGGGGTTGGTGCTTTGGTGCGGGGGGGCCCTGCACCCCCCCACACCAAAGCACCTTGTCCCGATTGTTGAGGACAAGGTCCTCTTCCTAACAACCCTGGCCATTGGTTGTCGGGGTCTGCGGGTGGGGGCTTATCGGAATCTGGAAGCCTCTTTTAACAAGGGGCCCCCAAATCCTGCCCCCCCACCCTAAGTGACTGAGTATGGGGTACATTGTACCCCTACCCATTCACCAAAAAAAAAAAAGTCAAAAATAAATACAGTACACAGATTTTTAAAGTATATTATATTAAGGCAGCTCCGGCGTCTTCCGATTTCTCCTCCCCCTCTCCAGGTCTTCTGCCAGGCCTTCTGCCTCTTCTGGCGACTCCTTCTCCCTCTCCGGTTCTTTTCCTCTATGCGCTGTCTTCTTCCTCTGTTCTTCCTCCGATGTTGACTTGACATGATCTCCCGGTGTAATGCTGGGTCCGCCGTGTGCAGTGACTTATATTGGCATGGGGCAGGACCACCAGTGACATCATCTGGAGGCCCCACCCCCTTGTGATATTGCCCCATCATGCATTGGGCGGTGATGTCACAAGGGACGGGACCTCCAGGTGATGTCAGCGGGTGGCCCCGCCCCATGCCAATATAAGTCATTGCACACAGCAGACCCAGCATTACATCAGTAGATCTTGTCGAGTCAACATCGGAAGAACAGAGGGAGAAGAAACCGGAAGAGACGCCGGAGCTGCCTTAATAAAATACTTAAAAAGTCTGTGTAATGTTTAGTATTTTTTTTTTTTTTAGAAGAATGAGTAGGGGTACAATGTACCCCATACTCATTCACATAGGGTGGAGCGGCCAGTATCCAGGTGCCCCCTTGTTAAAGGGGGCTTCCAGATTCTGATAAACCCCCGCCCTCATCAACATGGGAACAAGGTACTTGTTCCCATGTTGCCCCAAAGCACCCACCCCCCCATGTTAAGGGGATGTGGCCTGAAATGGACCAGAAGGGGGTGGGCGCTCGCTCGTTCCCACCCCCCCCTTTTCCGGTTTACCGTGCTACGTGCATGGTTAAGACTCTGGTGTGGATGTTGGGGGGGAATCATCACAATTTTTTTTTTTTTTTTGTGTGTTGGGGTTCAACTTAAAATCCATACCAGATCGAAGGGTCTGATATCGTCCTGGATGGGAACCCATGTCTATTTGTTAATTTTTTCATTTTGGCGGGGGTTCCCCTTCAAGATCCTCAGCACACAAGTCTCATCATTATGATCCAACTTCTGGTGCAACTTCTATTCTGTGGGATCCCTTAGGGAACCATTGATTTTGAATAGAGGCAGAGAAACGCCTGATGAGGCTTAACGCTCTGTACAGCGTTAAGCCACGTTTAACAGCTTTTACCGGTGTCAGGCATTTTTACAGCTCTAGCGCTGGAGCCTCAGAATGCGCTGGTCCTGGGTTTTTTTTTTTTTTTTTTTTTTTTTTGGAGCTTAAAGACACCTATGCCACTTAAAGCTCAAATGCCTGTGTGGGGATGAGGCCATTGAAAAACATGGAGAGGTGTTTTTAAGCTGTAAAAACACCCGTAGGCATGAGGCCTAAATGTTACAGGAGCCAATGCAAAACCAGAAATGACGTACGGCGGCTAAAGGAGGAAGTGAAATTTAGATTTGGGCATAAATCTGTTAAGTGAACAGAACAAAATAATAAAATGCCAATTCATTTTAAGGATGCACATTAGTACTGCGTGGTGAGGAGTGAAAAATGTAGGTGGAACTCTGCTTTAAGTTTTTCTCACAGGTTGCATACATGTTTTAAGAAATACAGACTTACAGCGATAAGTGCATGCCAGTGAAAATACACATGACTTTGAAGAGGCTGAGAAACTGGAGGAGCTGTTCTCATTAAAATGCTGAAGTCTCACTATCGCAGACTGTCCAGGGCCATAGAGAGAGAAGGTGCCAGCAGAAGAGCATATTACTTCTGCTGTATGAATTCACACATAGAGAACACCAGTTCCCATCTTCACAGAAGCACTCTACTTAATGTATCCATCAGGGAAATCCCTCACTGCCTCTATTAACCTTCATGGAAAGAGGAACCTTTCTAGATAAACCTCCCACTTCATACCTGCTCTGAATGACAATTTTCTCCTCACTCAGCATATAGATCCAGAGAGCTGCACTGTCACAGCATCCACCCGATTTTCAGATTTAAAATTAATACATACTATATTATATATACCATGTCTTCTACAGAAGTTTTACCCAGTTTTTTGTTAGGAAAATTATGCATGCCTGGCTTGTGTATTATTGGGGCCTCTACCATTGACCACATCAACTTCGCTCCATATTTATATGCTTTGCTATAGATATCTTTGCTAAGTAGGGGAAAAAAACAAATTTATAATTTACACCCTAAATAAATTCACAATCTGTTTAATGTTTAGCTACTTTCACACTAAGGCGCTTTTCAGGCATTTTAGCGCCAAAAATTGTGTCTGAAAAGTGCCTCAAGCCTCCCCAGTGTGAAAGCCCGAGAGCGGTGTGCTTGTAGGATGGTAAAAGTCCTGCAAGCAGCATCTTTGGGGAAGTGCGGGAGTGGTGTATACATCGCTCCCAAAACGCCCTGCCCATTGAAATAAATGGGCAATGCTGCCGAATCGCCTGCAAAGCGCTTTGGCACCTCCGCAACACGGGCACTTCTACCCCATTCTTCGGCTGCTAGCGGGGGTTAAAGGCGCCCCGCTAGCGGCCAAAAACCGCAGCTATAATGACAGTAAAGCACTTGCAAGTGGCAGGAGGGGCCCTCCCTCTGCCTTCAGGGGCTCCTCCATCCCACTGGGGAACCCAGAATTGCAGCTGGCGGTTCAGCCAGCTGACCATAGAGCTGATCGGGGACTGGAAGAGTACCATCATCTTTTATATTGTGCCAGAAAGTGGGTATTATATTGTGTTTTTGTGCATTAAATTCATTTTAAGTGTGTTTTTTCCCCAAAAATTGGGTGTGGAAAATCTCTTCCCAAATACCATGTGACATAAAAAGTTGCAACACCCACCATACCTCTACTTTAAAAAAATGTTTGTGGGTTCTAAGTAATTTTCTAGCAAAAAAATACCCCCAGATTTTTACGTGTAGGAGAGAAGTGTCAAAATAGGCAACTTTTTTAAGTGGTTAATACCGCTTTACATCGTAAATTGCTGTAATGACTCAAAATAACTTGGTTATGTGAACAACCTGGAAAACAGAAGCAGTGTAGCAGTTGTTCTGTGGTTAAAGCCATTTGGAAAAAATGTAAACAGATCCTGGCTTCTTCTTTCAGGTCAGACAGCAGAATTGTAAGTATGTAGCCAGTGTCGCTACAAAAACCTTAATTATTAACCCAATTTACAGACTGGCTCTGACTGGGTTTCATGAAATTATAACTAGCCCGAATCTGAAATTTTTATAAATTTGACATTTCCCAGCATGTGCACTCATTTTACCCACATCTCCTGTGCATCACGAATCATCATTAATATAATCACCTTTTCTGATTCAATGAGAGCCTTTCTTCCCGTCTCAAACTTACACTGGGTTACCTTTTTATACCATCACTCAGCGGCATGGAGTGAGATGTATACAATACAGTCGAAGAACCTTTGTTGAAAAGAAGAGTGCTGCACTGACCAAGTAATAACATTAGTTGATTATTGAAGTAGTTGCCTGTTACTACCTAGTACTATATTCACAAGGACTTTCTATTCAGTCACTGCAGGCATATCTAATGTCTCAGGGGCACATCAGGACCCCTTCATCAAGGTAACAGTGACAAAAGTCCCAATTGTCTGTGGTGACTGACTACAAGCTCCCTCTATTGCTCTTTTAGGTCAAAGTGTTATAGATCTTTTCAAAATCTCATGTGGTGTAAAAAAAAAAAACATAAATATATCTAGAGATATAGAACAGCCTAAGGGCTCATTCACAATGCCTTAGACAGCTGCCGCACACTAAACTGCAGTGGTTTATTGTGCGGCAGCTATCCATTCTGTCTGCAGTGAGCTGGCGATAGGGTGCAGTGTGATGGGATGTCGCACAGCTCCCTTTTTTATTTTTTGTAAAAACTTTGTGAAGTGCACAAAATTGACACTTCATTCATGTCTCTGTACAGCAGCACGGTGCACTTTGCTGCTGTACAGTGACATGCGATCCTGTTGTGTGTGCTGTGGTGCGTTGAAGTGTGAATAGGACACATAATAGCAAACATTTGTTTCTGTGTGTCCTAGTGGTGACCTGCATTTTTCCAGTGTGGTAAAACACATTTTACTGTACAGGGCCTAAGTAATATTTAACTCTTGGCTTGTTCTGAGGATTCTTACTCTTAAATATGGACTGTTAGGGTGGCTTTTGAGGGATTGAGACCCATTTGACATTTTTGGAAATTTAAAAAATTTACATATAGCTTCAGGTGCCTAGATCTTTGCTTGTACTTATTTTGACATGCCATTTTCACTTTAGGTAATTTAGGCCTTTGTGTCGTCATATTGACCTCAGTGCAAGGTTGACAATTTAACCACTTTAATACTGGGCACTTTAACCTCCTTCCTGCCCAGGCCAATTTTCAGCTTTCAGCACTCTGCACTTTGACAATTTTGCAGTCATGCAACACTGTACCCAAATATAATTTTTATCATTTTGTAACCACAAATAGTTTTTCTTTTGGTGCTATTTAATCACTAACCTCTACCCCCTCCGTCTTCTGGGGAGGATTCTGATCCAGAGTCGTGCTCCACCGTGGCGGGTGGCCCCTGCCCAGAGGGCTCAGATGATGCAGCACCCGAACCATTTCGGTCCTGAGACTTTTTTCGGTGCGTTACCCCTTTGAGTAGAGTCTGCTGAAGAAATGGTCTTCCCCTCCTGTCATTGAACACATCCCTATTGCATCATATAACTACGCAGTTCGATTTTAGATGGACAGAATCCTATATAAGCTATTTAGGGACTAAAATACAGAAGAAGCTGAGTAAGATATTTGAACTTAACTATGCCCCGATAGTGAGACAGTTTAAATTCGATTTTCAGAAATGGGATAGGGAGGTATGACGTGGTTTGGGAGGACAAATGATGAATGTGATGCCTTTATTGCAAACCCTGCCAATTAAGATCCCCCCCCCCCCCAAAATTTTCTAAGAGAACTCCGATCAAGGTTTGAGGTTTATATGGGCTGGGAAGCCAGCAAGAGTACGGAGAGTAATTTTAGCGCTCCCTAAAAAAAGAGGGGTTGGCTTATCTGACCCAGTTGGATATCAGGAGGCCTCGCACCTGGCCAGAGTGGTGGATTGGTGTGCAATGAGAGGAAACCATGGGTACAGATGGAACAGGTGACTATTGATATTCCCCTGGAGGGGTTGGCATGGGTTCCAGGAACCAATATTCCAATAGCAGCGAGAAAACATCCAACAGTAGGAGCAACTTTACGTACAATTAAAAAGATTTTCCAAAATACGACAATATCAATATCCCATAGCCCTATGGTCCCAGTTCTGGGTACGCCAGATTTTCAGCCTGGCTTGACAGACTTGGGATTTGATGCCGTATGACGAAGGGGTAAAAATAGAATTTATACATTTTTCAACAGGCAATCGCCTAATGACACGAAGTGAGATTGAAGGGAAGGTAACACCAAATCTGGATTTTTTAAATTTTTTTTTTTTAGGGTGATGCAACTAGGGGCTTATATCCGTTCAAAATCCAAACTGTACTCGATAATATGGGCTCCATCGGGTTTTGAGCAGATACGCTTAGATTGAGAGAGATTTTAGGCACTACTTGTCATATTTCTACTTTGTACTGACGGGACTGGAGGCACCACAAGACATTAACTTTATTCAGGCATGGGAAAAGGATTTGGGGATTACATTCTCCCAAAGGCAGAAGGATAGGATTTTAATATCTACTCATAAAGCCTCAGTGGCGAATAGATATCAGGAGGGAGGATAAAAATTCCTTACCAGATGGTATAGAACGCCAACAGTACTGCATCGGATATTCCCACAGGTCTCAAGTTTATGTTGGCGGTGCCATGAGGCAGAGGGCACTATGTTGCACATATTTTGGGAATGTGAGAAAATTGAGGAGTTTTGGAAAATGGTTGAAGGAACTGTTAAAGACATTGCAGGTGTGTCTCTTGAGGAAAGCCCGGCAGTTTTCTTATTAAATGATGTCCCCATGTACGTGGAAAAATATGAAAATTCCTTGTTGAAACATCTTCTCACGGCAGCGAGGGCCTGTATTCTGGTTTTGTGAAAGAGTGAAGTCCCCCCAACTAGAGAACAGTGGTATGCTAGAATTGCAGAAATCCAACAAATGGAGAATCTCACCATGATGTTGAAAGAACAGGATGAGAAATACTGTAGGATATGGGCCCCTTTATTGTGTATATAAGAAAGTGGATGAGAGGTAGAAATGTTTGTGCGGTCGACTGGGAAGGGAGGGGCGTTGTGTGTGTTTTTTTTTTTCTCTCTTTCTCCGTAAGGAATAGCACGAGGTTCTCATGCTTAGGGGAAAGGGAGGGGGGGGGAGAGAAAAAAGGGGAATCCTATTTTGGTTTATGAGCGGATTAGATTGGTTAACATTGATCACATAGTGTACAATGTATAACGTTAATGTATTATGGCGATATAGAGAGTTGACAGTGTTAAAGAAATATTATAATGAGATGTATGGTCTGTGTGAAATATAATATGTTTTCTTGTGAAAATAAAGAATTAAAAAAGGGGCAAGGAGCCATGTCGCAGGCAAGGGCCCTCCTTTTCCGCTCACAAGCGTTTTTGTTTTTTTTGTCCTCCCCGATTCTGTGGGCTAGGGTTCCCAGCCCACCAAGGCTCCTGTGGGTGGACCGAAGCGTCATTGGCATCGCAAGCCCAACAAGCCCTCTTCCGCATGAAGGTTTACCCCCGCCCGACTTGCAGGTGGGGGGGTCGGTCGCCTTTGGCGGTTTGCGGACCAGTGGACTTCCCTTCTTTCCGACCAGTGGGTCCGCAAACTAATTTTGTCTGGCTACAAAATAGTTTCTTTCCTGTCCACCAGACAGGTTTCTTCCCTCCAATCTTCATCTTCCCCCATCTCGTCAGCAGGCTTTGTTTGCGGCGGTGCAGGACTGGCTTCTTTGCGGGGTGATAGTTCCGGTACCAGCTTTGGGAACTTTTTGGGGTTTCTACTCCAATCTGTTCATAGTTGCAAAGAAGGGAGGGGTTTGTCCGATCCTTGATCTCAAGGCCCTTAATTGTTTTGTGAAGGTTCAGGATGGAGTCCGTTCGTTCTGTGGTGACCATGCTTCATCAGCGGGATTTCCTGGCCTCTCTGGACATCAAGGACGCGTACTTGCATGTCCCCATCTGTGTCAGGCACCAGCATTTTCCTGCGATTTGTGGTCGGGGACGCGCACTATCAGTTTGTGGCACTTTCCCTTGGTCTGGCCTCGGCTCCCCGGGTCTTCACCAAGGTGCTGGCACCAGTTCTGGCATTGCTGAGACAGTGGGGGATCGCGGTCGTGGGCTACCTGGACAACCTCCTGCGAGCGGCATCAGCTTCAGAACTGGGGCACAATGTTGCGATTCCCATGCAAGTCTTACAAGAGTTTGGCAGGGTGTTGAACCTCCAGAAGTGTGTTGCTCCTGGCCCAACGCCTGGAATACTTGGGGTTGATTCTCAATGTGATTTCTTCCGCCGATCAAACTTTAGACCCTTCACTCTGTGGTGCGGTTGCTGTTGTCCCGCAAGTGGTCCTCTA
Source organism: Lithobates septentrionalis (assembly GCA_037952835.1). Classification (NCBI taxonomy): domain Eukaryota; kingdom Metazoa; phylum Chordata; class Amphibia; order Anura; family Ranidae; genus Lithobates; species Lithobates septentrionalis. Next base: position 1,233,324 of record JBBDGP010002504.1, on the reverse strand, counting down.
CGTTTTTGTATGCAGGTTGTGGGCCTCATGGTATCCACCTTCGAGGCGGTCCTGTATGCCCAGTTTCACACTCGGGTCTTGCAGAGGGAGATCTTATCCCCGGCATCTCAAGATTGTCAGATCCACTTGGGCCGTCTGACCAGGGCCTCTCTTCTTTGGTGGCAACGGTCTCCAGCCCTATGGACCGGGAAGTCGTTTCACCCTCTCCATTGGACGGTTATCACTACAGATGCCAGCCTGACCGGCTGGGGGGGGTTCTGGGCCTTCTATCGACCCAAGGCCGCTGGACGTTGGAAGAGTCTTGTCTATTGATCAACATTCTGGAGTTGCGTACGATCAGGTTATGTCTCTCCGTTTTGGACACAGCTGCTGTGCGGTTGTCCGGTCAGGATCCAGTCGGACAATGCCACAGCGGTGGCTTCCTTCAATCGCCAGCGGGGGACGAGGAGCTCGGCCAGTGCGGGAGGACCTTCTGTCTGGGGGATCGATATTCCACCCTGCTTTACCGTCTCTGGCTTTGACGGGCTGGCTATTGAAAGCCAGCTGCTGAGGATCCGGGGGTTGACAGTTTCTGTGATTCCCACTATGTTTGCTATTGACGTCCTCCCCATTGCAGGCTCGCCACGCCACCCTGGAGGGGGGCGCGCGCTGTGATCCCCCTGAGTCAATGAGACTCAGGTGATTACAGATCCAAGTATCCCGGCCTCTTACCACGTGATCAGCTGTCAGCCAATGACAGCTGATCACGTGATGTAAACAGGATTGGTAATTTTTTTTTTTTTCTCACGCTGACAGCATAAGGAAAAAAAAAGCTGATCACCGGCTTCTGTTTGCAGGGACATCGGCCCCGAAGAGGAACAGCCCGTTATGTGCCCACCAGTACCGCCTGCCAGGGCCACAAATCGGTGCCACAAATCGGCCACGTTAAGTGCCAGCAATCAGTGCCACCTATCAATGCCCACCAGTGGTGCCGATCAGTGCCCATCAGTCTCGCCTTATCAGTGCCCATCAGTGTTCATCAGTGTAGCCTCATCAGCGTACATCAATGAAGGAGAAAATCTACCTGTTTGTCAAATTTATTAACAAAAAATAAAAAACCCAGAGGTGATCATATGCCACCAAAAGTAAGCTCTTTGTGGGAAAAAAATGATAAAAATTTCATTTGGGTTTTGTGTTGTATGACCATGCAATTGTCATTCAAAGAGTGACAGCGCTAAAAACTGAATATTTGTCTGGGCAGGAGGGGGGTTTATATGCCCAGTAGGCAAGTGCTTAATGTATTCTAGTAAAGTTAGGCTGTAAACTAAGGTCCATTATGTATGTTTTGCAGCGTTCTTTTCTTACGTTATAAACTTCCAGCAGGTTGTGGCCTACTCACGTGTGGGCATCTGAAGCCAGACTGTATTTCTTCCTTGCAGATTTCGCACATGCTCAGTGCAGCACAAGTAGTGTAATAGCTTGCAGGTCGGGTTTCCATAGCAACAGCAGCATCAGAGGAAGTTGCCTCCCTTAGCTATGCAAACCTCTCCTCCTCCTCCTCCTCCTCCTCCAGGAACCAGCTATGCCTATTGACTCCTGGGATTGATGACACACATCTCCCAGGAGGCATTGCAAACCGGAAATGACGCGCGGGGCCGTGGATAGGGTGGAGGAAGTGAAAAATGCATACAGAAAAAAAAACAGTAAGGGAAGCAGGAAAAATGCCAATACGTTTGGAGTACACAAATTAGTGAGGGATGATGAGTTGAAAATGTGGGTGGAACTCTGCTTTAAAAACGCACTTCAACCGGATCACATGGTAATTTGGTACTATGCGGTAATTTGGTACTATGCGATCCGTTGCAGGCAAACACTTGGCGTGTCACTAACTTTACACTGACACCCGCTGCAGATCGTTTTGAATGCGGTGTTGGAAACGCGCACGGAACTCGCGTTTCCTGCTCCACGTTCCAATGTAAAATGACACTTAAGAGTGATGTTTGCAACTTACAGGTGATGAGGTAAAAAATATATTTCAATTTGCCTTTTTTATTCTTTTGCTTACTATAGCAGAAGATGTTTGATTGTGTAGGAATTCTCAGTTAACCCTTATTGTTTGTATCTATTATCAACAACACATTATGTAGCCAATGAAACCATCACTTCATTGTTTTGTTGGGAAAACTAGTGTGACAAGTGCTCTTAAATCTCTTTTATTCCTGACCGTAGTTCAATAGTGTTGACATGTGACATGAATGTAGTTTCTTGGTACTGGCAATGCTTTCAGCAGATATTGATGAGAAATCAGATTGTTATATTTAAAGATAAAAGCATTCTTGTTTAATACTCACATTATTGCTTCTCTGTGTTAAGCTTAGCTGTCTACTGCATTGCAGAAATTGCTACCAACTAGCAGCTGCCAGCAAATAAATCTGCCAACGTATTAAATTACTGAATGAGACTAAAGATTCCAGGCGGATGCGAATGACATTGGCAGGTAAAGGGAGAAGTCTGGTAGTGTTAATAAAAACTGAATGTACGCTCATGAAAGAATGAGTGAGCCAGGACGTAATAAACCATACGTTTTTTTTTTTGTTTTTTTTTTCTGTATGTGTAGATTTATCTTCAGCCATATACTGTCAGGCTAGAGCATATAACAGGTAACAGTTCAGGTGTTCTGATTATGCAAGGAGTTCAAAGAACAAGAGCACATACCATGAGCAGGTCTGAGCAGAGCAGGTCAGCTGGGACTTGTAGTTCACCGCTGTAGATGTAGGTAGATGTTTGCTGGACCTTGTAGTTCACCGCTGCAGATGAGGATTGATGGTGTCTGGTGTTTGTAGTTCACCGCTGCAGGTGGAGGATAGATGTCTGGTGCTTGTAGTTCACTGCTGCAGATGAAGGTACTAGTGGTATCAGGCAAAAACGTAGTCTAGGCAAGCTGGGTCATACACAGGAAGATCAGAGTCCAAACGGTACCGAATCAGAAGCAAGCAAACAGGGTCAAACGAGCCGGGTCATAGACGAAATACACAGAGCAGATATCAACTGGATCAAACACAGGTAAACTCTAACACGAGCAATGATTGAATGCTGATGCATGTTATTTAAAGGTGAGCTGGCCAATCATTGTTGTTTCCCAGGTAAAGGCTGTGTCAGGTGAGTTGTGCTGGGTCCTAAAGGGATCCTAGTACTGACAGTACCCCCCCTTTCTCGAGGGGTTGCTCCTGCACCCCCAGGCTTACTTGGATAACGAAGATGAAACTTCTTCTTAAGTCGGTCAGCATGAAGATCACGAGCTGGGACCCAAGATCGATCCTCTGGGCCGAAACCTTTCCAATGAACGAGATATTGTAAGGAATTGCGCACTCGTCTGGAATCAAGAATAAATGCCACTTCATATTCCTGACTGTCCAACACATCCACAGGTTCTGGCTCATTTACTTGGAGGCTGGAATGAACAGGTTTCAACAATGAAACATGAAAGACATTTGGAATGCGCATGGATGGGGGGAGTTTTAATCTATAGGATACAGGATTAACAATCTCCGAAATTTCATAGGGCCCGATGAATTTTGGGCCAAGTTTTTTAGATGGAACATGCAGGGACAGATTCCTGGATGATAGCCACACTTTGTCACCAACTTTATATCCTGGTGCCTTTGAGCGCCTCTTGTCCGCCATTTTCTTAAAAGCCAGCACAGAGCGAGAAATAGCATGATTAACATCGGACCAGATTTTGGAGAAATTTTCTATTGTGGTGTTGGCATCTGGCACATCAGAGGGTGGAAGATCAAAGGAGCACACACGAGGATGCAACCCGTAAACACAGAAGAAAGGAGAGGTCCCTGTAGATGTGCTGGCACAATTATTAAAGGCAAACTCTGCCCATGGCAGGACGTTGACCCACTCCATCTCATCATTGGCCATCAGACAACGTACCATCTTCTCTAGAGTCTGATTAGTCCTTTCTGTTTGGCCGTTTGTCTCAGGATGATATGCTGAAGAATATGATAACTTAATCCCCAGCTGAGAGCAAAGGGCCTTCCAAAACTGGGCTATAAACTGAGAGCCACGGTCTGAGACAATGTTGATTGGTGCCCCATGGAGCCTGAAAACATGTTTAATGAATAAAGATGCCAGTTCTTTAGCAGATGGAAGTTTCGGAAGCGGAACAAAGTGGGCCATTTTACTGAACCTGTCTACCACCACCCAGATCGTGGAACATCCCTGGGACGGAGGCAAGTCAGTGATAAAGTCCATAGATAAATGGGTCCAGGGACAGGTAGGTATTGGTAGAGGACGTAGGAGACCAGGCGGCTTAGAGGTACTGCTCTTGCTTCTGGCACAAACTTCACAGGCCTGGACGAAGGCTAACACATCCTGCCTAATCGATGGCCACCAGAGGTTGCGAGAGATAATCTCAAAAGTTTGTCTAAACCCCGGATGTGCTGCAGGTTTTGATGCATGTACCTGCTGCAATACCTGCAAACGAAGAGCCAGGGGCACAAAAAGCATACCGGAGGGAGTGGAGGGAGGGGCTTCAGCCTGTGCAGGTAACAAGGCCTCAGAGATGTCAGTCTGGGTGAAAGCCAAAATCCTATCCTCAGAGATAATGGGTTGTGGAGCAAGCGGAGGAGGAGACTCTGAAAGAAAGCTGCGAGACAAGGCGTCAGCCTTAATGTTTCTTGGTCCTGGTAAATATGAAATTGTGAAGTCAAATCTGGAGAAGAACAATGACCACCTGGCTTGACGTGAGTTCAGTCTTTTAGCAGAACGGATGTATTCAAGGTTTTTGTGGCCAGTCAGAACTATGAATGGATAGCGAGCTCCCTCCAGCCAATGTCTCCATTCCTCCAAAGCGAGCTTTATGGCTAGAAGTTCTCTGTTGCCTATATCATAATTGCGCTCTGCTGGGGAATATTTCCGAGACAAGAAGGCACAGGGGTGGATGGCGGCATTTACAGGATCCTTTTGTGACAAAAGTGCCCCTACCCCTACTTCAGATGCATCTACCTCCACAATAAAAGGTAGCTCAGGAACAGGATGGCGTAGGATTGGTGCAGAGGTAAAGGCTTTCTTTAACTGAGTGAAGGCTGCCTGGGCTTCAGTAGTCCATTTAAAGGTAGTCGGAGTCTTCCTGGTGAGAGAGGTGATGGGATGTGCAATGGTGGCAAAGTTCTTAATGAATTTTCGATAGAAATTTGCAAAGCCCAGGAAGCGCTGAACTGCCTTCAGGTCTGAAGGTGGTGCCCAGTCTAAAATGGCTTGAATCTTGGCTGGATCCATAGTGAGGCCTGTGTCAGAAATTAGGTAGCCTAGGAAAGGTACTTGTTTAACATGGAATGAACATTTCTCAGGCTTTACAAAAAGGGAGTGAGTCTTTAATCGGGCCAATACTGAGCAGACATGTTTCTGATGTATTTCAAGATTGGGAGAATATATCAAAATGTCATCTAAATATACAAGCATGAAGCGACCCAACATGTCACGGAAAATGTCATTCATAAAGTTCTGAAAGACAGCTGGTGCATTTCTGAGACCGAAAGGCATGACAAGACATTCATAATGACCATCCTTGGTGTTAAAGGCTGTCTTCCACTCGTCGCCTGCACGTATGCGCACCAGATTATAAGCTCCCCTTAAGTCCAGTTTGGAGAAGATTTTGGCTCCCTGGATTTGAGAGAACAATTCTGTGATGAGAGGAAGAGGATACCGATTGGGAACAGTTACTTTATTTAGACCTCTGTAATCAACACAAAGTCTCAGTCCCCCATCCTTCTTTGGGACAAAGAAGCATCCTGCTCCTGCGGGAGAAGTGGAGGGACGGATGAAACCCTTAGCTAGGTTTTCCTGGATGTATTCTTGCAAGGCAAGATTCTCTGGCTCAGACAGTGGAAAGACTCTCCCTCGTGGAGGTGTAGTGTCAGGCAAGAGGTCAATGGGACAATCATAACTGCGATGAGGTGGTAAAGTGTCAGCAATCCCTTTAGAAAACACATCCCGAAAGTCCTTATAACAAAGTGGAATCTGTTCCATTCCCACTTGACAGGTAGCCAGTCGAACAGGGTGCTGGATGCAGTTCTTTTTACACTGATTGGACCAAGCCAGAATATCTCCTGTTCGCCAGTCAATTACAGGATTGTGTTTCTGAAGCCAAGGGAGGCCTAGGATCAAAGGAGTGGATGGAGAGTCAATAACAAGACATGAAGTCTTCTCCCAATGCAAAGACCCAATTGTAACTGGAAAGGCTTCGTGGCTTGGAGCACTAGATCTTGTGAGAGAGGACGATTATCCACGGAAATCAGGCGGACTGGGCAATCTAGAGCATGAGTTTCCAAGGACAAATAGGTAATCAGAGTCTTATCAATAAAATTCTCAGCGGCTCCAGAATCTACCAAGGCCAGCAGTTCATGAGCTCCTGTCCCAAAGTGAACGACAGCGGGTAAAAGAATACGATTGTCCCCCTGGGGAGATGAGAGCAGACCTAAGGTAACCTCCCCGCAATTACTTAGGTCCTGGAGTTTCCCGGACGTGTAGGGCACGAACGGAGCATATGACCCTTGAGGCCACAATACAAGCAGAGACCCATGTTACGCCGGCGCGTGTGTTCCTGGGCAGATAACCGGGTGGAACCTAACTGCATGGGTTCTTCCTCAGATTTGGCACTGGAGGTGGAATAATCAGGCGGCAAGGGAGGTATATAGTTTGCCACAGCTGTAGTTTGTTCTCGTCTCCTCTCTCGCTGGCGGCGGTCAATTCTAATGGCTAGACTCATAGCCTCCTCCAGTGAGGCTGGGTAGGAGAAGTTGACCAGAGCATCCTTAATTGCATCTGAAAGGCCCATTCTAAACTGGCTGCGGAGTGCTGCATCATTCCAGCCAGATTCCGGGGCCCACCTGCGAAACTCTGAGCAATACATTTCAGCTGTGGTAGTTCCTTGCTTTAAGTTACGCAGGGTTGATTCTGCAGTAGCAGCACGATCTGGATCATCATAAAGCAACCCTAGGGCTTCAAAGAAGGCATCTACTGTTAGCAAGGCTGGATGGTTTGGTTCCAGGTTAAAGGCCCAAGCCTGGGGGTCACCCTGTAGTAGAGAGATAATGATTTGAACCCTCTGAGTTTCAGGGCCAGACGAGGATGGCCTTAACTTGAAATAATAATTTGCAGCTGTTTTTAAAGTTGCAAAACCCTTTACGGTCACCAGAAAACCGGTCAGGCAAAGGAATTTTTGGTTCAGATGGAGTTTTTGTAGCAGTGCTAATAGAAGGAGATTGCACCTTAGTGAGCTCTGTGGCCATTTCCTGAACTTGATGGGATAAGCGGCAAAGTTCCTGTGCAAACAACTGAGCCTGCTCAGGATCCATGATAGGTTTCCTTTATTATGTATGGCTCGTGTTAATGTCAGGCTAGAGCATATAACAGGTAACAGTTCAGGTGTTCTGATTATGCAAGGAGTTCAAAGAACAAGAGCACATACCATGAGCAGGTCTGAGCAGAGCAGGTCAGCTGGGACTTGTAGTTCACCGCTGTAGATGTAGGTAGATGTTTGCTGGACCTTGTAGTTCACCGCTGCAGATGAGGATTGATGGTGTCTGGTGTTTGTAGTTCACCGCTGCAGGTGGAGGATAGATGTCTGGTGCTTGTAGTTCACTGCTGCAGATGAAGGTACTAGTGGTATCAGGCAAAAACGTAGTCTAGGCAAGCTGGGTCATACACAGGAAGATCAGAGTCCAAACGGTACCGAATCAGAAGCAAGCAAACAGGGTCAAACGAGCCGGGTCATACACGAAATACACAGAGCAGATATCAACTGGATCAAACACAGGTAAACTCTAACACGAGCAATGATTGAATGCTGATGCATGTTATTTAAAGGTGAGCTGGCCAATCATTGTTGTTTCCCAGGTAAAGGCTGTGTCAGGTGAGTTGTGCTGGGTCCTAAAGGGATCCTAGTACTGACATATACAAATATACATCTGACCTATGCTGTAGTTGAGCAAATAGTCCAAGGTTTACGGTAGAAATAGGCAAGTTAATGATTGAATTTGACAAATCGGTTGATCATATTTGGTTACATTTTCAACTTTTCCGGGATCTGTATGTACAAATTTGGAAAGTGTACAGATGATCATGATCTACAATTGGGTTAAACCAGAAAGGTTAAACAGGGGCTTTAATTAGAAACAATAAATAATGATATTTGAAGCGCTTCACAATGTGCATGAAAATGAATATATAAGAATAAATATAAATAGTCAAATAAATCCAGCGGTGAGTAAAAATTCCTAAAAAATCCAGCAATCAAAATAGTGTAAAATTATAAAAAATTAGTGACACCAAATGTGTAAAAAAATTCACATAAAAAATCCACATAAAAATAAATATATAGGGATGTATTCAGAAGGTTCAATTATGCAGGTGTAGAATCCTGATTGGTATAGAGCTTTTGATCACTAGCAAAGCTGTTTAAAAACACTTGCATAATTAAGGTGCTCATTGACCTTCATAGTAAAAATGTGTTTTTTGCTTCTATTCACAACCAATGTGAGAATCATAAACAGGCAGATAAGAGAAAAAACCAATCATTGTGCAATAGTTAGGATACCAAGGTACACAGGCAAACTTCAATCCACTCACGTGTGCCTTATAATGATAAGGCATATGCAGGTTTTACTATAGCAGTCAGCCGCCTTAGACAGGAGCAGATTCAGTGCAGTACACTGTGTGATACTGCTGATCTGCACAGAGCGTCCTTGGCTCCTCCCACGCGTTACATCACAGTCACGTGACTTTTTCACGTGACTTTGATCCTTGAAAAAGTCACGTGACTGTGATGTAACGCGTGGGAGGAGCCAAGGACGCTCTGTGCAGATCAGCAGTATCACACAGTGTACTGCACTGAATCTGCTCCTGTCTAAGGCGGCTGACTGCTATAGTAAAACCTGCATATGCCTTATCATTATAAGGCACACGTGAGTGGATTGAAGTTTGCCTGTGTACCTTGGTATCCTAACTATTGCACAATGATTGTTTTTTTTCTCTTATCTGCCTGTTTATGATTCTCACATTGGTTGTGAATAGAATCAAAAAACACATTTTTACTATGAAGGTCAATGAGCACCTTAATTAAGCAAGTGTTTTTAAACAGCTTTGCTAGTGATCAAAAGCTCTATACCAATCAGGATTCTACACCTGCATAATTGAACCTTCTGAATACATCCCTATATATTTATTTTTATGTGGATTTTTCATGTGAATTTTTTTACACATTTGGTGTCACTAATTTTTTATAATTTTACACTATTTTGATTGCTGGATTTTTTAGGAATTTTTACTCACCGCTGGATTTATTTGACTATTTATATTTATTCTTATATATTCATTTTCATGCACATTGTGAAGCACTTCAAATATCATTATTTATTCTTTTTAAGTGACTCTGAAAACTCTCTTTTGATAGCAGCCTCACTTGGTTTTATGTGTAATTATCAGCTATTTAGCATCACAGCGCTTTGTGTTTTATATATATTTTAATTAGAAACACTTTGCGGCATGGATACAAATAGCAAAAAGTATTATAATTGCCAGTGAACACATATAAACCTTCACCAATTCATATTAAAAACTTCATGACAACATTGTTAGAAAAATAAAAATGGTGTGGGGCATGTTAGCCAACTTGTGGATAGGGTACGTGTGAAATCAGAGTGTACTAAACTGTCTTTAAGATTCCTAGCTCTCTTAGAGAGCAGAAGTGGTTTTGAGCCAACAATTCGGCAGAGATCAGGGGATCTGGTCAAAATTGGCCAGTGTTTAGCCGGTATTGACCGTACCTCCTCCCATTGAGACCCATAGTGAGTTATGATACGTACCGGGGAGGGTTGAGATGAAGTAGATTCAGATTGTGAATCCTGTATCTTTTGAGGGGGAAAAAGCTCATCCTGTTTAGTCGAAGAAGCCCTTCTAAGTGCATATCAGATGTATTTATGGGAATAGCCCCTCTTCCTAAATCTACTATAGAGCTCATCTCATTCAGACTGATAGGTTGTCTCACTTGAGCAATTCCTCCAAATATGGAGCAACTGACCAGTTGGGATTCCTTTTAATAAGTGATGGAGGGTGGTGACTTGAGGCCTGGAGGAGTGTATTGGCTGCAGTAGTCTTCCTGAAGGTTTTTGTCTCCAATTTGCCACTGCAAATGGATATAGACAGATAAAGGAAGGAAATGGTTTCTGAGTCCCATGTGTATGTGAGCCTGATGTTCCTGTCGTCATTAGCATTGAGTTCAGACATGAACTAGTCTAGTTCACTCACCTCACTACTCCAGACTACCAGTATATCGTTGATGTACCACAGGTACATCGACGAGTGGTAGACAAGGTATTTGTCCCACCACCCAAGGTGGAGGTAGGCATGCATATGCATATGCAGGTGCCCCCATAGACGTCTCCCTTATTTGTTGATAATTTGCTCCAGAAAATTGGAAGCAATTATGTGTGCAGGGAAAATCCAATAGTTCCAGATTGAATCAATTCTGTGATCCCATGGAGGGGTATTTCATCTTCAAAAAGTGGGCAACTGCAGCTGTCCCTCAACAATGGGGGGGGGGGGGTGGAGGTACTGAGGGACTCAAGATCGATTCCAACTAGTATGGTGCCCCTCTGCACATCCACCTCAGTTATCCTAGTCAGGGCGTCATGTGTATCTTGAACAAAGGATTGCAATTCCCTCACCATTCTCTTGATCAAAGCGTCCAGATATTTCCCAATTTGCTCAAGTGGACCCCCAATAACTGAAATTATTGGGTGTCCAGGTGGGCTGATGTATTCTGGTTTCACTGTACATGTAGTTTTGATGTATTTAGATCACATGTTGCTGGATCTCACTGCATAACTCTACCGTACCTACACCCGTCAAATGTCCTTGACAGCCTGATGCTGCTCTTCCTCAACTTCTGCTATTTAAAGGTTTTTCTTCTGAATTTCTATCCCCGGTTCTGACCTTTTTGACTTCTCCTCATTTGTTTGATCCAAGGATCCTTTGTTTACCCACATATATGCAGAGAATTTGGGTGTCGATGCTTGCTTTTTGAACTACTGGTCATTTGGCTAGTCCTCGGTGTGATTGTATGTATGTATGTATGCCTGTGAGCCTGGATTGTTTTTTAATTTTTTCTGACAACGTTGTCATGAAGTTTTTAATATTTGGTGAAGGTTTATATGTGATCATTGGCGATTCTCCTACTTTTTGTTATTTGTATCAAAGTTTGTACCCATGCCGCAGAGTGTTTGTTTCTAATTGAAGCCCCTGTTTAACCTTTCTGGTTTAACCCAATATGGTCATTTTGGCTTCTGAAACCCTACCCTATCTGTTGAATTGGCGGTGCATTATCTATCTATATAAATTTTGTCAGCGTTGATTATCCCCTATTTTTATATTTATACTTGATCATGATACTAGGCAATGAGAATTCTCTGCAGAGAATTCACCCAGTTCTTCAATCAATTTGCATTTATAGAATAAGGGCTCTTAATGACTCTGCTGCTTGACATGTAAACTTTTAACATCTGTAAAGAATTTAAAAAATAAATTCAATAAGTGTGGGGTATTTTTTTCCTTGTAGTACCTTTTTTATTTGATCAAATTGTTAAAGTTGATGCTAGTGCATTTTAGGATGTAACTTAACACATTAAAGTGGACCTTAGGTCCACTTTCCATCTATTAAATCTTCTGCCCTTGTTTTTTTTAACTTAGTATAGTATAGGGATAGTAAAACTTCTTTTTTTTTTTCTGCCAGTAAATACCTTATACAGCCCACTTCCTGTTTCTTGTCTGGTAAAAGGCCTAGGCTTATGAAATCATGCACAGCGCGCTCTCTCTCTGAGTTTGCTGGGGAGGAAGGGGGTGATGAGTCATAAGAGGGCCAATTAGAGCTGCATAGCTGGAGGTGTGCCCTTGTGTGAATCCAGGAAGTGAACAGGCACAGCAGCTTCAGCTGCCCACGGTTAAAATGGTTGCAGCCAGACTCCGTGAAGAGAGATTTCTGTAGAATATTTGGCAAATAGAAAATCACAGTATATAAAAAATAATATGCAAAGTGGTTGGCATGAAGCTTCAGAATGGCAAAGATGTTTTTATTACAAATTATGTGAGTAGACTGCAGTTCCTCTTTAAGCATAAAAAAAACATTCCTAGCAAACCATTTGTTAACATTTTAATCCCAGCAGATGCAGTTGGCAACTTTTAATACTCCTGTTCCTGCTGTCTCAGTACTGCTTTCCTGAACTTCCAGTCTTCAAAGCAACAGTAGCCTCTGGCCACTCTGTTAGCATGGAGAAAGGTGGAGGGAAGAGCAGGGGAGTGCATTTTCATCCTAGGCCAGGGGTCTTCAAACCTCCTTGAGCATGGAGTCAACCTTGTATATTTTATATATAATTACAGGCCAGAAAATATCTCATTTTAGATTCTTCATATTCAGAGTCTTCAGAGTCCCCATCAGACTTTTCCTCACATCAGATGGGGGGACCATAGGCAGTCTCTGCTGATCCTAATCTTTACTAAGTGCACATTGAGGACATGTCACTGATCCTAGCTAGGAGGCAGATAAAATCTTAGTGGGCTGGATGTGGCCTGCAGGCCATAGTTTGGAGACCCTTGTCCTAGGCTTTGAGGCTGTGTGCCTATTGATGTACATGGTGTAGGGAGCCACAACTCTGGTTGATGCTACAAGAGAAGGGAGCCACCTTGAAACAGGAAACTTGAGGCAGTGGTCATAGCACCAGCTTAAACCAGAACATTGGCAAGGATTAAAAGAAGAAAGTATGCAAAGAAGTTGCATACTTGGTAAGCAATTAAATCAGCTGCTGAAAGTGTTAAAGCTTCTCCAAAATATTATTTACTCCACATCCAGTCTGATCTATGGAGAACTTTCTACATTACTTCCTGGACAGCTCTTAGATTAATCTCTTGGAGAATCCTAAGAGCAGTCCATGAAGTAATGTAGAAGTTTTCCATAAATCAGACTGGATGATGAGTATATAATATTTTGGAGAAGATTGGATGCCTCTTCTTACCAAGTTCTGGAGTGTCGCTTGGTGTTGTTCTCAGCGCAGCTTTTATAAATGGAAAAGTGGCTGTCCTGGATATATTAACCCATTCGGGAAAAAAAAGTTTTTTTTTTTAAGACCTTACTCTTCAGAGGGGTCATGGTTATCTTCCCTGATGAAGGGGGAGTCCTTAGTCCCTCAAAACGCATTGTCCTCATTTTATTGCTGAAACTTTAAATAAAGCATCTTTAAAATCTGCATTTACTGGATACCGGGCGCTCCTTTACTTTCACTTATGGCTCATCAAGAGGCTGAAAACCTGGCATCCAAAGGTAGCCCAGGGCAAAGATGGCAGCGGTTGGCGAGGGATGTAAACATCACAGCGCTGGAAGGTAGAGCTGCACGATTAAGTGTCAAGAATAGTTATCACAATTTTTTTCGGTTGCGATCTTGATAAAAGTGTTTCACAAGAATTCTCTCTGCTCTTCTGAAGCCACAGTGTCAAAAGAAAGGAAGAAAAAAAACAGCCAGTCTGCTAAGAATCAGAACATTCTTTATCAGTTGAACTAAGTGTAAACATTGTAACCCTTTGTCAATAGAATAGACTTTGTGTGTAAATGAGTTAAGTTTAACCACTTAAACACTAAATGGAGTGCAAAAGCTAGGAAATTGGACTTTAGAGGCACACAAATAGTTAAACTATAAAGGATAAAAATAGTTTTATTTTATTGAATTTAAATTACGAAATTGAGAATAGATAATATAAACGTTACATATTCCATATGAAAATATTATGCATTTAGTATTTCCTGCCCTACATGCAATTTAAAACCTCACTTGTACAGTGGCTTGCGAAAGTATTCGGCCCCCTTGAACTTTTCAACCTTTTGCCACATTTCAGGCTTCAAACATAAAGATATAAAATTTTTATTTTTTGTGAAGAATCACCAACAAGTGGGACACAATTGTGAAGTGGAGCGAAATCTATTGGATATTTTAAACTTTTTTAGTAATTTAAAAAACTGAAAAGTGGTGCGTGCAAAATTATTCAGCCCCTTTACTTTCAGTGCAGCAAACTCACTCCAGAAGTTCAGCGAGGATCTCTGAATGATCCAATGTTGTCCTAAATGACTGATGGTGATAAATAGAATCCACCTGTGTGTAATCAAGTCTCTGTATAAATGCACCTGCTCTGTGATAGTCTCAGGGTTCTGTTGAAAGCGCAGAGAGCATCATGAAGACCAAGGAACACACCAGGCAGGTCCGTAATACTGTTGTGGAGAAGTTTAAAGCCGGATTTGGATACAAAAAGATTTCCCAAGCTTTAAACATCCCAAGGAGCACTGTGCAAGCGATCATTTTGAAATGGAAGGAGTATCAGACCACTGCAAATCTACCAAGACCTGGCTGTCCCTCTAAACTTTCAGCTCAGACAAGGAGAAGACTGATCAGAGATGCAGCCAAGAGGCCCATGATCACTCTGGATGAACTGCAGAGAATTACAGCTGAGGTGAGAGAGTCTGTCCATAGGACAACAATCAGTCGTACACTGCACAAATCTGGCCTTTATGGAAGAGTGGCAAGAAGAAAGCCATTTCTCAAAGATATCCATAAAAAGTCTCGTCTAAAGTTTGCCACAAGCCACCTGGGAGACACACCAAACATGTGGAAGAAGGTGCTGTGGTCCGATGAAACCAAAATCGAACTTTTTGGCCACAATGCAAAACGATATGTTTGGCGTAAAAGCAACACAGCTCATCACGCTCAACACATCATCCCCACTGTCAAACATGGTGGTGGCAGCATCATGGTTTGGGCCTGCTTTTCTTCAGCAGGGACAGGGAAGATGGTTAAAATTGAGGGGAAGATGGATGCAGCCAAATACACAACCATTCTGGATGAAAACCTGTTGGAGTCTGCAAAAGACCTGAAACTGGGACGGTGATTTATCTTCCAACAAGACAATGATCCCAAACATACAGCAAAATCTACAAAGGAATGGTTCACAAATAAACGTATCCAGGTGTTAGAATGGCCAAGTCAAAGTCCAGACCTGAATCCAATCGAGAATCTGTGGAAAGAGCTGAAAACTGCTGTTCACAAACGCTCTCCATCCAACCTCACTGAGCTCGAGCTGTTTTGCAAGGAAGAATGGGCAAGAATTTCAGTCTCTTGATGTGCAAAACTGATAGAGACATACCCCAAGCGACTTGCAGCTGTAATCGCAGCAAAAGGTGGCTCTACAAAGTATTAACGCAAGGGGGCCGAATAATTTTGCACGCCCCACTTTCCATTTTTTTTATTAGTTAAAGTTTCAAAAATCCAAAAGATTTCGTTCAACTTCACAATTGTGTCCCACTTGTTGGTGATTCTTCACAAAAAATAAAAAGTTTATATCTTTATGTTTGAAGCCTGAAATGTGGCAAAAGGTTGAAAAGTTCAAGGGGGCCGAATACTTTCGCAAGCCACTGTATATGTAATTTATGATCAAACATTCAAACAGTGTAAAATGGAAAACAAATTCCCAAATCAGAGTTACAATTTCTGAATGTAAGTTGAAGAGTTGTGGGTAAAATTTGCAGACCCGGGTAGGTTTTTTCTTAGTCGCTCGACATGTTGCGCGTCTAACGCTTCTTCAGGAGCTAAGGATAGTTCTGCTGAATGATTGTAAAATACATCAATAAGTACATATGCACTATAAACACAAAACATATTTCAGGATGTAGTACCAAACATTTAATAAGAGATAAAATATTCCGACCGAATATAATGGTCACATAAAGAAACACCATAAAGGAAATGGTGACCTGGGGGCAGACGGTAAAGCCAAGTAACTGGGGAAACTATTATAAAGTATATATAGTATATACATATGTGTAAAAAATGTTGATTCAAATAGCCTGCTATACATTAGAATAAATTAGTGGTGCCTCCAAAACCACAAGGGGAATATTAAAGATAGGCATTAATAGGGTACTAAGAAGGCAGCGATTATGCTTCATTTACTTGGATTAAAGTCAGTATATATTATTTTGGGAGGAAGCAAATCGGGTGTGTTAATCAATACAGGCAATTTAAAAAGAATTCAATAAAAGCCAAGAAAAAAAATAAAAATAAAAAAATTATATATATATATATATATATATATCTCTATCTATCTATCTATCTATCTATACACAGCTTACCCAATGTGGTCAGACATAATAGAAAGGATGTAGGTGTAGTATTACAACTGGTAGGATGAGTGGTCGCTGAGTTGTATTGAAAAATTTGTAGTATATGCAGAGCGTTGCGGGGGCACCAAATAGCCACAATTCCCAATATGAAGGAAGGCGCCAGCAGAAAGCCTTTTGGGTAGCAGTGGCTTAGAAAAGCCAATATTTCTATCATAAAAAACATAAAAATATGATGTGATAATGTCTTTATATTAAAAAATGGTTTCAGCATAGAAAGAAATCGGGATGTGTATAAAAGGCTATAGTCAAGGCTTACCTATACTTTGTTTGGGAAGGCTAAAAAATATGTGGTGCAGCTCCCTCTGATGAAACAGCATCCGCTGACCATGAGGGGCAGCTGTGTGCCCTTAAACAGTTACCCCCACCGGAAACGCCGACAGCCTGAATGGGCTTGGCGCTTCTCGGTCTGACTGCCGGCTACTGCGCAAGTGCCGAAAAGCTCCGCCGACGTAACGGCGGCCGGCCAATGCGGACGCAGCGAGGCGGGGATGCAGAAAGACCCGCCGGCCACTACGCATGTACCGGACGACTCGCCAGAGCGGCGATGCCCGGCCAAAGCAGCAGTAGCAGAGGCGGGGACTGGGAGGGAGCCTGAAGGCGCCCCGTGTCCCCGTCGATCCCTGCACATCCGGTCGGAGGAGAGGACCAGATGTGCGGCGCTATGCAGTTGAGTTTACTGGCCAGGGTCCATGAAACCAGCCAGGCGACCACAACCAGGGGAATGTGTCATGAGGCCATGAATAGGGAGGGAAAAAAAATTATTAAAAAACAATTTGCAAAAATACATAGTATATAAAGCATTAACAAAGTAACCAAACTTGTAAAAGATTTTTTACATAGTATTTGACAAGTATATTGGTATCCAGATTTATGACTAAATAAGATGATAATAAATTTGTGAGTTTTATATAGAGTTTTTAAATGAATGTAGATTACACTCACATTTTCAGCGTGCTGTTTGTGTACCAGACTGTTAAGAAACATGCATCCAAATCCTGTAAACAGTACTGTTTTTACGGGTTCGTTTTACTGCATATCCTCATGTTCCCAACATGCCGTGACCTCAGCCGGTTCCTCCTCTACACGTTGCGCCTCAGATCACACGCTTCCTCAGGGGGATATATTTTAGTTTAGAAAAAAAAATCTTTCTGGCTTTTAATTGGAGCTTTCTGGCAGGAAAAATGCTAAACGCTCCTAAATGATCCTATATAGGAGCATTTTTTTCTGGCAAGGGAAATGGCAATTTTTTAAGTCCACTCTGCATAGACCCTAAAACTCCAAGATGAGACTTTAATAAAACTAAGCAGGGATAGTTTTGTGTTTTTGCCTGTAGAAGCAACTCAGTGTTATTCTATTGGTGCATGCACTTTAGGACGTTTTTAGAGGCATATTTTAAGGTCAGTGTTTAGAGGCCGGAAAAAACCCTTCTGGTTTGTGTTTTTTATTAAAGCTTTCTGGCAGACAAACAGCTAAACACTTCTAAAAGTGTGTACAGAAACACTGTCTGAGTGTTTTTTTTTAATGTCCAGTGCGCATGGACGTAAGTTCCTTACATTCCCCAGCATGTTTACCTATAGATAATATAGCTGTCAATGTAACTGAATGTAAGTAGATAGTCTGTTTCATGGTGATGGACAAAAATCCAAACTATGTAGCAAGTTTCTTCACCTTATGCCTGTAGTGGGTAGATTTTCTATTAAATAAAATTAAAATTATGTTAATTTATTTTTTTCAGCATGTTCCGTCTCCGCTTCTTGCCAGCAGTTGCAGGATTGGCAGCTGTAACCCGCAGGTATCATGGAGTGTCTAATCCTGTCCGCCACAGGCGGAAGCTAATGATGGCAGCTTTTGTGGGTGCGACTGCAGTTTCCGCAAGTGCTGGATTACTTTGGAAGAGGTAACTGCATGCATTAGTAATATGTGCAAAGAACATGATCTTCGCTAGCAATGACCATGGAATGTGTAGTGAAATGTACATAAGCCGTGAGCAATTATTGTTCCCTGACTTCTTTGCCAGAAATTGCTAGGAATCCTAAGTGGATGAGTGTTTTATTTAAAAA